>JAVUPR010000398.1:2722500-3922500 GCA_036785695.1 Gentiana straminea
AAAGTCCAACACCGGTCGTAGGAGGCGGTGTTGTGAGGCAGATTCCACCACCTCAGCAGACTTTATCACCACCACCTCGTACTGCGACACCCACCCTAAGGTCTCAACAGGGTTTGTCACCGAGACCTCACCAGGAGCAACCTCCACGATGGCATGTGGGAAGTTCAGCTCAGTTCTCATTGATAAGCGATATTCCAGCAGGATTTGTACCGCCACCGGTAAGCTACCACCCACATCAGCAAACCGTTTATCCTCCACCAGTTAGCGTTTACCCTCCACCAGTGAGCCACCCCTCACCATTAGTGTTTCACCAACAACCGTAGACTTTCTACCCACCTCCTGCAGGTCATACACCTCGACCCACCTTACCACTTTCACCGCGGTTCGACCATCAACACGGTTTTTGTTACCCACCCTTTGGTCTTCAGCAACCTCAGCCAACTCTTCAGAAACATCAGAATTACCACCAAGGATACTACCCTTTTCAGCCTGAACTCAAGCGAATCCAGCTTACCCTCGGCAAGAACATGCTAGCGGTACAAAGCAACAAGTACCTTTCGGCTATCCTCCGGTTTACCCACCCGTGAGACCGGCATTTGAGCAAGCACCGGCTGTGGATTGGTATACAAGATTGAGAAGGAATCGGGTTGAGAATTTCTATGGAAACGTTGAACATTCAAAGGCCGAGGAATGGTTAAGGAGCTTCGAGAAGGCATGCCGGAACATTCATGTGCCTGAGACCGAGATGGCACAGCTGGCAGTTAGTTTTCTTTTGGGTGCATCGGAAGCTTGGGTAGATGCTATACAGAGTAGCAATGGCAAGGTCATAGACTGGGAAGCTTTCAAAGCTATGTTTTTCAACGAGTACTTCCCGGCAACAGTACAAGCGGACAAGGCAAATCAGTTTTTGAAACTTAAGCAAGGCAACTACTTGACGGTATCTCAGTATACCAATAGGTTTAACGAGTTGGGACGGTTCTATCCCGAGCTTATGAAAGTGGAAGAAAGAAAGATGGCCATTTACAAAGAAGGATTGGCCTATGAGATTCAGTCTGGCATGTTGGGATTTACAGCAAGGAACATGGTGGAATTACTGAACAAAGCTGTTGGTCCCAGAGAAGGGTGAAACTATAGTCAGAGGGGGGGGGGGGGTGAATGACTATAGTGGAGTTTCAAAAACTTTTCTTCTATTTAAAAGCTTTTAGGCAGCGGATAAGTCCCTTCTTACTATGTTGTTTTCAAATCAGTGTATACAGTCACAAATATAAGTTATGATGTAGGCTAATTAAATAAATGCTGTAAAGTAAATTGCAGAATTTAAATTGACACAAGGCTTATAGTGGTTCAGGGTGGTGTAATCCCTTAATCCACTCTTCTCCTGTGATGATTGGAGGAATTCACTATTGTTTTCACAGATACAATAGTATGATTGTCCTTGGCTTCCCAAGCTTCACAATCTACAAGACTATCACTCCTTGACCGCAATGCTTCGGTGATTCGGTCTTCCTTTTCTTTGTTCCTTAAGATTAAGATCCTTCAACGGCTATCACAGATTCAACTCCTTCTCGATTGCCCTCGATTCGCTTGTTGCTTCAGTTTGATGTGAATGTGATTCACACACTTGCTTGATCAATCTCAATTCTGAGTATGAATTTGTAGTTCTGATACTTGAGTTGATCACTAGATATGTCTTTGTAAGTTCAGAGAGAAGGATTTTCAAATTGACAGAGTTTATGCTTGATTTTTCTTTCTTGATCGTTATTTTCTTTTCCTGTCAATGCCTTCTATTTATAGCCTTGAATAACCTTGGTTTTTGAAATTCCGTCCGTTGGCTATATTAATGAGGGAATAACTCTTGATTTTATTCTTGATTCCCCCTTAATTGTATTCTCCTTGATTTCAGTGATCGGATTCTTTCTTCAAACGTATAGCAGAAAATCCGTCCTTGATTGATCCTTTAATGATTTGTGCATTTAATGCATGATCTTCTGAATCTTCATCGTATATCAAATTTGATCTTGTAAATGTCTCTTTGCCGTTTTTAGAACGGTCGAGTGAGCCTTCGACTTAGCCGTTAGTTCTTTCTTTCTTTGTTTTGTTTTCTCTTTGCCGAAAGTCGGTTTACTCGGCCGATTCATCGTTTCCTTCTTTGTTCTAGTTTTTGGAGAGTCTTTGTACTTCACCGATCCTTGATTTGGGTGAGACCAAAGTGTACACCATATTTGAACATTGAGTTTCATCACTTAAAACATAACTTAGACTTATCCAAGGTCATCACAGACTCCTTGGTTATAGGTCAGACCATAATGTCTTCATACTTCTCTGCTGGTGCTTTGCTGGCTTCACTTTGCCGAATATCTGTTTTTTTTTGCTTTGCCGTCCTACCAACTAGTACAATACTTGTCTGACTCAACTTATACAACATGTCGACTCTAAGTAAAGACTTATACGAGAGAGTTCTAACTTATTTCGGGCTTGCTATACAAGACTAGTATGGCCATCATCAAAACATAATAAAATGTTCCTAACAATTTCCCCCTTTTTGATGATGCCAAAACCCTCATAAGCCCGAACATAAGTAATCAAAATTTTTCATAATAAACAACCGAATAAAAGTTCAACAATTTTATTCTTCCATCATAGGGCAATAAGATATTGCATCTTTTTATTTAAGTGAACAAAGGCAAATGATAAGATGAATTGAATTGAATTAAGCAACGTGTAATCGGTTTACTTCTTTATTTCTTCAAACCCGATGCCCTTGCCTTTCTTTGTCCTCGCCTTTGTCGCCCTTTCTCTTTCCACTCGGGGCTTTCCACCTTTCCCTTCCCACTGGGACTCTCAGGCTTTGAGTTACCTTCCCCCTTTGTGGCAGCATCAAAACGTGCCTCAAGGTCTGCAATTACCGCGTCGATTCAGGGAGAGGCCCATACTTTCTCTCCAGTATTTTGTTGTTGGCTTCACCAACTTTGATAAGAAAGTCCAATTGCTTGCCAGAATGCTCCATGATCTCATCCAGATGCTGAATTTTGGATGTGTGAGCATTGGGGTGTCCACCAATGGCTTGAGATTGTTGTCAACTCTCTCGCATGGAATTCAAGATTGGTTTGGACATGGTGAGGGATGAGGTGTTGTAAGTTGCAAATTAAGTTTCCTTGTCTCTCCATGACCTCATCTTGGATTTTGATATGGCTGATGAGGGCCTCAATCTTGTGATTGAAGGAGGTTGCTTCACTCCTTAAGGCAGTCTTCAGATTTTGCCTGCTGTAATATTGCCTTTCCATGTCCACAATGAGGGGTTGAATGTCCAGATTGAAGACTCTCTCTGGATCAATTCCTTCTGGTGCCACATGGACATCCTCTTCATCCCCATCAGTTTCATCCTCAGCATCTTTACCTTGCTTCTTCTCATTTTCCACTTCAATTTCTTCCTTTTCTTTTTCTCCCTCTTCCTTCTCATTTTGTGCTTCTTCTTCTTTTTCTTCCATCAGTTCTTGTTGAGTGTGGACTACTTCATCTACCACTGTTCCCCCTTGTGCAATTGTGGGGGAGTTGACAAGTTCGGCTGAGTGAGCTTTATCAGCTGGCTCACTTAGCTGGTTGTCAACTTTGCTTGTGCTTTTGAAAAGCACCTCTTGGAGAGTCAGTTCATCATCAGAAATCCCCAAATCTTCTTGAATTGCTTCAAGATTTCCTCCTTCTGATTGTTCATCCTCTGACTCATCCTCTTCCTCATGTATCTCCTCCTCTTCAGATGAAGTGATTCTATATCCTTCTTCACCTTCCTCTAGGTAGGTGATTTCCTCTTGTTGCTTTTCTTCTTCTGTTTCTGTGTCATCACTGATTGTCACGAGTCAATTAATTTGCTTGGTTCCAGGCAGAGGGATGTTTTCATGCGGCGTCCGGGATGGTTCTTCGTCCCACTCCTGATCTACTGCCTTCAGGCTGCTTTCTTTTGCTCCTAGCTATGGGTTTGGGCTTCATGGAAGCCTTGATGTAAGTGAACATCGTCTTTGACTTGTGTGGGGACTGCAGATTTGTGGGTTTCACGTTCAATGCGTTGAACAGGTGTTGAAGAGGGAATCCGTATGATTTCTTTTCCCAGAAATCACCTTTCTTCTGCAAACCCTTGTTTGGTGCCGTAATTGAAAGGTCAAATTCCTTTTGTATCTGATCCTTTAGTCTATTGAATACAAAAGTTGCCCAGTCGAATTTGATGCGTTCGTAGATGATGGCCATCAATATGATCCGAACCTCAGTCAGGTTTTCCATGGATCCTTTTCTGCCTTCGATATTCTTGGTGATGACTGGTGCAAACTCGGCGAACGGAGGTTTGAGTGTTGATCTAGGTAGATTGTATGTTTTGCTGTTTTTCCTCGGATTTTTGGCTATCTCAGCCCAGAATTTTGTGATGTCAATCTGTACAAACTTGACATTGTGCGGGCCTATCATTGGTAATTGTAGGAGCCTATTGAGAAGTCCAGGCGTTATGACTATCTCTTTCCCAAAAATTGAGCTTTTTATGCAGTCGACCTCAGTTTTCTTTGCGCTGGGCACAAACTTGGCATTTTTCCAGAATGCGATCAGGTTTTCATAGCAGATTCCCGTTATTGGAGGATTTAGGAAGGTCATCAGCCCCAAATTTGAGCAGCAATCAACCAGACGTTGAGCTTTTGAATCATTGTCACAAAATGAGAGATAGTGCTCAGGTTTGAAAAACGAGCCGGTTATGATTGATTTTTCGTAGTATTTTTCAGTAGCAGTGATTTGGGAGGATGAAGCCATTGATTGGTAGAGGAAGATTAGACGAGTATATCTTGAGGTTTCAGTGAAAAAGTAATTTGCAGGAGTATGTAAAGATTTCTGAACATCTCCAAGTCTTGTTTTTATAGTGTGATTTGGGTAGTGTGAACGTGGTTTTGAATATGGAAGGATTTTGTGGCATAATGGCGTGATTTTGTGTATGAAAATCGCGATATTCGAGTGGAATGGGGGTGTGGTTTGAGGCAAGTAATGATAGAGCCCGTGAATCGAGGAGTTTATAATTCGAAAAATAATATAATTACATCCATGATCATAAGTTGATCGCCACGTGTGTACAGAATAATCCTCCATAATTTCCTTATTCTCCACGTGTAATCAGAATTGATTTTGTTCTCACTTTTAATTTGTCCAAGTCTTTATTTCGGTGAAGTGCCTTCGCTGGTCACTTAGCCGTCCCAATAGGTTCTTCACTTATTTGCGCCATTTGACCGTTCCTAACAATCGGTTAAGTTACCATCGCCGGATACCAAGCATCTCTCCGTAACGGCAAAAGTCGTACCGGTTAATGAAGTCACTTAGCCGATTACTCCGGTTAGCCTTGTTAGATACTTATTCAATTTCAATCATTCCTAACTCGTTCTTAGCTTACCGAATCTTTCATAACCGAGTGGTTTAGTGAAGATGTCGCCAATTGATCTTCGGTGGGTATGTGTTTTAGGATGACATCCCCCTTTTCAACATGGTCTCGATAAAATGATGTCTTACATCAATATGCTTTGTTCTTGAGTGCAATCTTGGATTTTACGTAATAGATATTGCACTTGTGTTATCACACATGATTGGAATTGTTTTCTCTTCTACTCCATAGTCCCTTAGTCGTTGTCTTATCCACAAGTACTTGTGCACAATGACTACCGTCGCTATATATTCTCGCTTTCATTTGTTGATGTAGATATGGAGTTTTGCTTTTTACTGAACCAAGAGACTAGTCTGGTTCCTAGCATTTGGCAAGTTCCAGAGGTGCTCTTTCTATCTATTTTGCATCCATCATAGTCAGAGTCTGAATATGATATCAATGTAAATCCTCCATCTTTTGGATACCAAATACCAACATTTATAGTGTTTTTCAAGTATTTGATTATCCTTTTAGCTGCTAGAAGATGTGATTCTTTTGGTTGAGCTTGAAATCTTGCACACACTCCTACCGCAAATGCTATGTCGTCCGCTTGCGATTAAGTATAATAATGATCCAATAATTCCTCTATACATTTTCGATCTACATCTTTTCCTCCATCATCTTTTCCAAGTATGACTCGGCACACATTGGTGTGTCTACGTCGTGCCACTTGTATCCATCCCATACTTGTGTATCAAATCTCTTGTATACTTTGCTTGACTAATGAAGATGCCATCCTTCATTTGCTTTACTTGAAGGCCAAGGAAGTAGTTTAATTCTCCCATCATGCTCATCTGAAATTTGCTCTTCATCATGTTTGCAAATTTCTCACATAGCTTTTCATCTTCGGATCCAAAGATTATATCATCAACATAGATTTGTACTAGCAAAGTGCTTGCTCCTTCCTCTAGTTTGAATAGAGTCTTGTCAATAGTTCCTTTGTTGAATCCATTCTTGATCAGAAATTGTGATAGTGTTTCATACCAGGCTCTAGGTGCCTGTTTGAGGCCATAGAGGGCCTTCTTGAGTTTGTATACTTTGTCTTCTTTTCCTTTAATTTGAAATCCAGGAGGTTGTTCTACATAAACTTCTTCTTCCAAAAGTCCATTTAGGAATGCACTCTTTACATCCATTTGATAGACTTTGAAGTCTTTGTGTGCAGCAAATGCTAGAAAGAGTCTGATTGCTTCCAATCTTGCTACTGGTGCAAATGTTTCATCATAATCTATTCCTTCAGCTTGGGAATAGCCTTTTGCAACTAGCCTTGCTTTGTTTCTGACAACAGTTCCTTGCTCATCCATCTTGTTCCTGAATACCCATTTTGCACCAATGATGTTGGCCATTTCGAAGTCCGTCAATTAGTTCCCGGACTTCATTTCTTTCAAATTCATTTAGTTCTTCTTGCATGGTCGTGATCCAATCTCGCATCTTGGATTGCATCATCTATGTCTTGGGTTCCACTTGTGATAGAAAGCAAGTTAGCATGTGCTCCAGGTTGTCTTCTCGGTTTCGACTCATGTGTGAATATCTCCAATGACTTGTTCTTCGGGATGGTCTCTTAGCCAATTTAGGTCCGGTTGAAGTTGATCTTCACTTGGTGCTTCCATACCTTCATGCCGAGCAAGAACTTCAACTTCGTGTGCTTCATCCGGTGTATTGGTAAGTGGTTCTTCTTGGTTTTCAAAATGATGATTTAGGATGGTAGCCGGTATGGTTGCATTTGTATAGATTTCCCTTTGTGTCGCTTTCTCTTCTTGATCTTGAAGATCTTCACCATTTGTATTTGGTTCATCAAAAACTACATGTATTGATTCTTCAATCACCAAGGTTCTTTTATTGAGTACTCTAAATGCTTTTCGGTGTCCGAGTATCCCATGAAGATTGCTTCATCGACCTTCTCATCAAAGGTATGCGGTGATTCTGTTTAAGACAAAACATTTTGATCCAAACATATGAAAATATGAGATATTAGGTTTTCTACCATTCCATATTTCATATGGAGTCTTTCCATGATGTTTGTTGATGATTGATCTGTTTTGTGTATGGCATCGTGTTTGTCGTCTTTGCTTGACCCAAAATCTCTTTGGTAAACATGCTTTCGCTATCATTGTCCCGATCGCTTCCTTGATGGTTCTGTTTCTTCTTTCGCAACACCATTTTGTTGTGGAGTTCCGATGAGATAGTTGATGTAATACTCCATTTTCTTCACAATAGGTTCGATAATTTCATTTAGGAATTCGGTGCCTCTATCCGATCCGATCTTGATAATCTTTAGCTCTTTCTCATTCTCGGAGTCTTCTCAACAAATCGGCGCTTCTTGAGTGTTTCTTTCTTCTTGTTCATGAAAATGGTCCATGTGTACTTTGAGAAGTCATCCACCACTACAAGAGTGTATTTCTTACCACTCACACTTACCGGTGTGATTGGTCCAAACAAGTCCATGTGCGACGGATGTAGAACTCTTGTTGTAGATTGATAAGGCTTTGACTTGAATGAACTTTTTATTTGTTTTCCTTTTTGACAAGCATCACATAGACTCTCTTTCTTGAATGTGATCTCGGCAGGCCTTCAACTAGCTTGCTCCTTGATAGTTTGTTGATGGTCTTGAAATTCGAGTGATTTAATCTTCTCGTGCCAAATCCACTTGTTGATTGTTTATTCTTGACAAGTAGGCATGTTTCTCGCCTTAGTCGTTTTCCAGTCCACCACATACATGTTGTCTTGTCTTCTACCTGCAAGAACTCGTGTTGGTTTGATTGTGAATCACTTTGCATCCTTCTTTGTTGAAGTGCACATTGTAGCCTTTTTCACGTAATTGATCGATGCTCATCAGATTGAAGTTAAGTCCCTTGACATATGCCACATTTTGAATCTTTAGATTGTTCTTGAGTATTATGCCTTCCCCCTTAATCTTGCCAGGGTTTTCTTTACCTCCAAATGTGACTTTGGGTCCATCAAAAGCTTTGAAGTCAGTGAGCTATTTCTTGTTTCATGTCATGTGTCTGGAACATCCACTGTCTATGTACCAGACATCCTACAAAACAGATTAATTAAGTTTAGGTACCCAACACTGTTTGGGTCCATGTTTGTTAGCAATCATGCCTCCCATACCAAGGGTGTATCCAAAAGGTCTTCTTTTTGGATAATTGAAGTCATCAACTTCATATGTATAAGGCATGGCGAATAGCTTCTAGTATTTTTTCGAAGGTATTCGATACTTTTCTCCACCTTTTGGTGCATTTGCATCCTTCTTTACTTTCCAATATGCAGTAGGAAACCTTTCTTGCTTCATGTGTCTAGGAACAGTTTGGTTTTTCTTAAACACATGATGCATTTTGTGGAATGGTTTCCTCTTGTATTTTGGAGGTGCAACATTCCAATCATCCTCTGAAGGGTAAAGTCTGCCTTTTCCTTTCAGATGGCTGTGGTTCTTGATTGACTGGAAGGAGGATTTAGTTTACTGTTTCACTACACCGGGTCTTGACTTCACCGGAACGGGATGATCCGTTGGAACCATGGTCGTCCCTTTCTAAATTTTGGTCCACTAGTGGTCCCGAATTTAGAATGGTGTTGATCATTGTTCCTACTTTCATCCCGATCGTTGTAGCCAAGACCGTATCTGGATCCAAACCTTTTTGAGGGTTTGTAAGCCGGTGCTTTTAGTGGTGCGGTGGATACCTTCACCGGTGAGGAGATTTTCTTAATCGATCTTTTAGTAACGGATGTATGATCATCTCGCTTTTTGTTGATCATTTAAGTAGGTCTCCTTACTAGTTAATTCACTTTTGCTTCATCCAGTTCTTTCTTTAACCTCTTATTCTCTTTTCTTAGATCCTTGCATTCCTTTTCCGTAATTTCATGATTCTTTTCAATTTCATCAAATTTAGTCATGAGATTTTGGACTAGGTCTTGTATCTAATGGGAGACTAGAGGATTGTGCGTGTTAGATGTGGATGCATTAGATGAAGAAACGGGAACTAGATGTTACCTCGTTTCATCGATTCTTTAGCCATTAAACATAGGCTTGTTTCCTCGTTGTCCGAGCCATCACTTTTATCTTCATCCAATTCTTTGGTCATGAGGCATAGGCATGCTTTTTCATTTTTCGAGTCGTCTTCTTCATCACTATTATCCGAGTCATTGTCGATGATTTTTCATGCTTTTCTTTCTTTGGATTTTGCCTTAAGTGCCTTCTTGCTCTTTCTCTTTTCGGATGCTCGTATTTCTTCTTTTCATCATCTTTGTCATTTTCTTCGGGACAATCACCTTGAAGTGACCTTTCTTGTTGCGGTTGAAGCATCCGTATTCATCATCTTTCTTCTTCATGTCTCTGTTTGAGCTTGACTTTTTGTTTGATGACGAATTTCCTTTGAATGGCTTTTTTTTAAACTGTCAAAACGTTTAACTAATAAAGCTACTGTTCTTTTAATTCTTGTGTCTCTTTCTTGATGCATTCGGCAAAGTTACTTTCTTGGGGTGCGGCTAATGCGGTGATTTTGTGTGTCTCTCGCCGGAGCACCATCTTCGCCGTTCAATTCGAATTCATGATCTTTTAAGCGGGACATCAATGTCGAGTGTCGTGCTTGCAAGATTTGTTGTTCCTCTGATTACTGATGTTATGATCTTCCATCTTTCAGGTAGTCCTCTCAAGATTGTCAAGCATACTTCTTTTTGGGGATATATGTGTCCAAGCTATTGTAATTCACTGATGATGCTTGAGAATCTGTTGTCCATTTGATCAATGGATTCACCAGCCTTCATTTTAAAGTTCTCAAACTTCGTTTTGCAACGAGATAATTTGTTTTCTTTAACTGCTTCAGATCCTTCATTTATTAATGATAGCTTGTCCCACATCTCCTTTGATGTTTTGCAGTCTTTAATTCTCATGAACATGTTCTTCGTCTAGGGTCTTCAAGATCATGTCTTTTGAAACAAAGTCCAGATTTGCTCTTCTCCCGTCATCCTTGGTCCAATCCTTTTTAGGTTTGTCAATTTCCTTTCCTTGATCTCGCTCCGTGCCTACCACCGTAGTGATGGTGATCGGTCCATCATTGATTACATCCAAAGCATCTCTTCATGAGTTCCGCAAGATGAGACAACATTCTTATTTTATATTCATCAAAATTGTTAACATTAAAAACAGGTACTTTTGACAAGAAGTTTGAGGAATCCATCAGTATAATTGAATATATAAATGACAGTGAATGGAAAACTCAGATTTGAAAACTGCTTTGTAAATATGTGATCTCCTTGTTACCAGAAATTAGATCTGAACAGGTTCTGATACTAGGAACACTGCTCCGATACCAATTGTTGGTCCCAGAGAAGGGTGAAACTATAGTCAGAGGGGGGGGGGGGTGAATGACTATAGTGGAGTTTCAAAAACTTTTCTTCTATTTAAAAGCTTTTAGGCAGCGGATAAGTCCCTTCTTACTATGTTGTTTTCAAATCAGTGTAGACAGTCATAGATATAAGTTATGATGTAGGCTAATTAAATAAATGCTGTAAAGTAAATTGCAGAATTTAAATTGACACAAGGCTTATAGTGGTTCAGGGTGGTGTAATCCCTTAATCCACTCTTCTCCTGTGATGATTGGAGGAATTCACTATTGTTTTAACAGATACAATAGTATGATTGTCCTTGGCTTCCCAAGCTTCACAATCTACAAGACTATCACTCCTTGACCGCAATGCGGCTTCGGTGATTCGGTCTTCCTTTTGTTGTTCCTTAAGATTAAGATCCTTAAACGGCCTATCACAGATTCAACTCCTTCTCGGATTGCCTCGATTCGGTTGCTTCGAGTTTGATGTGAATGTGATTCACACACTTGCTTGATCAATCTCAATTCTGAGTATGACTTTGTAGTTCTGATAATTGAGTTGATCACTAGATATGTCTTTGTAAGTTCAGAGAGAAGGCTTTTCAAATTGACGAGTTTCTGGTTGATTTTTCTTTCTTGATCGTTATTTTCTTTTCCTGTCAATGCCTTTTATTTATAGCCTTGAATAACCTTGGTTTTTGAAATTCCGTCCGTTGGCTATATTAATGAGGGAATAACTCTTGATTTTATTCTTGATTCCCTCTTAATTGTATTCTCCTTGATTTCAATGATCGGATTCTTTCTTCAAACGTATAGCAGAAAATCCGTCCTTGATTGATCCTTTAATGATTTGTGCATTTAATGCATGATCTTCTGAATCTTCATCGTATATCAAATTTGATCTTGTAAATGTCTCTTCGCCGTTTTTAGAACGGTCGAGTGAGCCTTCGACTTATCCGTTAGTTCTTTCTTTCTTTGTTTTGTTTTCTCTTTGCCGAAAGTCGGTTTACTCACCGATTCACTTGTTTCCTTCTTTGTTCTAGTTTTTGGAGAGTCTTTGTACTTCACTTGATCCTTGATTTGGGTGAGACCGGTGTACACCATATTTGAACATTGAGTTTCATCACTTAAAACATAACTTAGACTTATCCAAGGTCGTCACGGACTTCCTTGGTTATAGGTCGACCATAATGTCTTCATACTTCTCTGCTTTGGTGCTTTCCGGCTTCACTTTGCCGAATATCTCTGTTTTTTTTGCTTTGCCGTCCTACCAACTAGTACAATACTTGTCTGACTCAACTTATACAACATGTCAGACTCTAAGTAAAGACTTATACAGAGAGTTCTAACTTATTTCAGGCTTGCTATAACAGCTAGTATGGCCATCATCAAAACATAATAAAATGTTCCTAACAAAAGCCTTGGAGGTTGAGACCTTCAGGAAGAAAAGGCCACAGTTGTCATTGGAAACAAGCGGAACTTTGGGACTAGTCAGGGAAATTATTGGGGAGCGCCGCAGAAGAACGTCAAGAAGACCACAGCTCCCACGGCAGCTAAGGCCCCAAACAGTGCACCCCTGTGTCCTAAGTGCAACAGAAATCATTCGGGGGAGTGCAAGCAAAATGCTAATGGTTGCTACGTTTGTGGAGAGCCAGGGCACTTTTCTAGAGCGTGTCCAAACAGAGGAAACAAAGGCAATTCGGGCCAGGGAAACGGTAGAAGCGGCCCAAGACGATCAGTCCAAGTTTTTGCAGCTGATGCTAGAGATGCGGAACCAGAAGATGATGTTATCTCAGGTACCTCGTTGCTATTTTATTTTATTCAGATATTTTTATAGCACGTTTATTCATGCTGTAACTTTATTTAAATGAATGAATATGCATCCTAGATGCGATAATGTTAGATAATCTAGTGGTCAGAGCCTTGTTTGATACGGGAGCGTCTAACACTTTTGTGTCGACCAAGGTAGCTAAGAAGTTGAGTTTACCTTCGGAACCTTTGAGAAACACTTTGGAAATAACTACACCGTTAGGGAAGGTAACAAAGGTAACTAGGATGATACCTCAAGTGGAAGTTCGAGTTGGATCTTATCGATGCAAGAGCGACTTCACAGTTTTAGACTTTTCAGATTTTGATGTAATTCTTGGGATAGATTGGCTATCCGAGAATTTTGTTCTTCTAGATTTCCGAGAGAAGAAAGTGACTTTTACGATACCCGGGAAATCAGACAAGACTTATCAGGGTAATGTGTACAAGCCGAGTAAGAAGCGACATCCGATAATTTCAGCGGTCAAGGCAATCAGAGCCTGTCAGGAGGGTTGTGAAGGCTACTTGTTGTACGCAGTGGATGTGGAACAAGTGAAGCCAAATTTGAAACTCCTGTAGTGAGAGAGTACCCTGAAGTGTTTCCGAACGAGTTACCGGGAAACATGCCGGATAGAGAAATAGAGTTTGAGATCAAGTTGGTACCCGGGGTGGCACCAGTTGCTAAGGCACCCTATAGAATGGCACTGGCTGAATTAAAGGAGTTGAAAGCTCAACTTAAGGATATGCTCGAGAGGAATATAATTCAGCCTTGTACTTCGCCTTGGGGAGCCTCAGTGTTGTTGTTAAGAAGAAAGATGGTAGCATGAGGATGTGTATCGACTACAGGGCGTTGAATAACCTTACCATCAAGAATAAGTACCCTTTGCCGAGGATAGATGATATGTTCAATCAGTTGCAAGGCAAGAAAGTGTTCTCTAAGATTGACCTTAGGTCTGATTATCTTCAGTTGAAGATCAAGGTGGCAGATATACCGAAGACGGCTTTTAGTACGAGGTATGGACATTATGAGTTCTTGGTTATGCCTTTTGGACTCACTAATGCTCCATCTGCATTTATGGATTTGATGCAGCGAGTTTTCATGCCATACTTGGATAAGTTTGTGATAGTGTTCATAGACGACATCCTAGTGTACTCGAAGGATGAGAAGGAACATGAGGAACACTTAAGAGTAGTGTTGGATACTTTGAAGAAGAACCGGTTGTTTGCTAAGTTCTCTAAGTGTGATTTTTGGTTGAAACAAGTCAGTTTCTTGGGTCATGTCATTTCTGGAGATGGTATACAAGTTGATCCAGCAAAGATTGAGGCAGTTGAGAATTGGCTCAAACCTACTACAGTTTTAGAAGTAAGGAGCTTTCTTGGTTTGGCTGGCTACTATAGAAGTTTGTGCAAGACTTTTCGAAGATAGCTACTCCACTCACTAAGCTTATGCAGAAGAATGTGAAGTTCGAATGGACTAGCGAGTGTGATGCAGCTTTTCATACCTTGAAGGATAGGTTGACTACGGCCCCAGTGTTGGCAGTTCCGGAGATTTTTGATAACTACGATGTCTACACAGATGCTTTGGGACAGGGTTTAAGTTGTGTGTTGATGCAAGGGGGAAAGTGATTGCTTATGCATCTAGGCAGTTGAAGGTGCATGAGAAGAACTACCCGACACATGACTTAGAATTGGCAGTAGTAGTGTTTGCATTAAAGACTTGGAGGCACTACTTGTATGGAGTTAAGGCAAGGATCTTCACCGACCACACGATTTTAAAGTATTTCTTCACACAATAGAATCTGAACATGAGACAACGGAGATGCTAGAGTTCGTGAAGGACTATGATTTGGATATCCAGTACCATCTGGGCAAAGCTAATGTAGTGGCAGATGCTCTAAGCAGGAAACCAGTGTGTGCAGTTTCAAGCATCGAAGATGTGGCAGAAAGGTTAGATGGGCTAGAAATCAGCATGTTTGATCAGATTGAGGATCGGCAGTTTGTGGCGCCGTTGTTAGCAAGATCTGAGTTGATGGATGATATTCGGGAGAAGCAAGATGAAGACCCAACTTTGGTTGATTTGAAGCGAGTTGCTAGAGAGAAACCTACAGTGGGTTATGTCTTGGATAAGAATGGAAACCTTTGGTACCAGGATCGTTTATGTGTGCCTAATGTTGGCGACTTAAGACAGAGGGTTATGGAAGAGGCGCATAGGATTGCTTTTGCAGTTCATCCAGGTGCTACCAAGATGTATCGGGACTTGAAGGAGAAGTTTTGGTGGCCCTCGATGAAATTGGAAATAGCCAAGTTCGTGGCCGAATGTGACATTTGTCAGAAGGTGAAGGCAGAGCATAGAAGACCGGGAGGAATGCTTAAGCCCTCGGATATCCCTGAAGGGAAATGAGATAAGATTACGATGGACTTCATCACCGGTTTACCAAGGACAAAAGGAGGACATGATGCGATTTGGGTAATTGTGGATAGATTGACCAAATCTGCCCATTTCTTACCGTATAAGGTTGATATGCCTTTGAAGAGGATGACGACACTATACTTGGATAATATAGTGAAGTTACACGGAGTTCCTATCTCTATAGTCTTGGATCGAGATAGTCGATTCGTCAGTTGGTTTTGGAAGAGTTTACAAGAAGCTTTTGGAACCAAGTTGGATTTGAGTACGGCCTTTCATCCTCAGACATACGGACAATCTGAGAGGACAATCCAAACACTTGAGGACATGCTAAGGGCTTGTATTTTGGAAGTAAGTGGATCATGGGATGATTATCTACCGGTAGCAGAGTTTGCCTACAATAATAGTTATCATGCAAGTATAGGCATGCCACCGTTTGAAGCATTGTATGGAAGAAGATGTAGAACGCCGCTGTTTTGGGATGAAGTTGGGGAAAGACAGATCACAGGGCCGGAAATGGTTGAACAAGCTAAGGAAAGGGTTCAGTTGGTTAAGAAGAATCTGAAGGCAGCACAAGACAGGCCAGAAAAGTTGGGCAGACGTTAGAAGAAGACCTCTTGAGTTTGAAGTCGGTGATAGAGTGTATCTGCGAGCTTCACCGATGAAGGGAGTGAAACGCTTTGGACAAAAGGGAAAGCTAAGTCCAAGGTATGTTGGACCATTTGAGATTCTGGAAAGGGTTGGACCGTTGGCTTACAAGCTTAAGTTACCAGAATCGATGTCAAGGGTCCATAGCGTGTTTCACGTTTCAATGTTGAAGAAGTGTCTGACGAGGAATGATGTTGAAACTACAATTGATCCGGAAATTCTACAAGACAATCTTGCTTATGAGGAGAGACCGATCAAGATCTTGGACAGGAAGGAAAAGACGATTAAGAGACGGATGATCCCATTGGTTCTGGTTTAGTGGAGCAATCATTCACCCGAGGAGGCAACTTGGGAAATTGAGGATGATATGATCAGTGAATTCCAAGAGTTCGTGGATTTACCAGGTATGTTCTAGTTTCGAGGACGAAACTCCTTTTAAGGGGGGAGGAATGTAATATTCCGATTTTCGGGAAAGGGCAGACGTGTCATTTTGCGAAAACGAAATATTATTATTTCTTTTCTTTTATGGGAGTTAAGTATTTAATAGAGTATGTATATATATTTTAGAATTATATATATATAAGTAAGGGATTATTCTGATTTTGGTAATTAAAGGACAATTAAGGAAAAAAGGATTTATGGGAAATTGGTATTTAAGGAAAATTACACACAATAATCCCATAACCTAGAAACAAATTCAGAAATCAGTTTTTCATCTCCTTCTCTGCGCAATTTTGAGAAGAGAAAAAGGTTAGGAGAGTTTTCACGATAACTGAGGCAATTCTTGACCGTTTTCAGATCAGACGAGAGATTTGGGATCGTTGTGAGAAGGGCAACGCTTGGGGATCAGATTGTTGAGAAGTGTTGCAGATTTTCGTGGCTGTTTAATCTGGTTTTTTTGCTGCAATTAGGTAAGAAACTCTTCCTATGATCTCGGTTATGATTCATAAAGTTTAGATTATGTTTTTGAGACGTGTAGATGCTAGTAAAAGATGTGTTTTTGTTGATCAAGGATCCTAGGTAAATCTTGGGATGATTAGATATGTTTTCTATGTTTTACTGTGCTGAAAACGATGTTAATTAGGTTAGAAACGACCGAAATCGAGTTTTGACGATCTTAGCGTTTTGGGAAAAACCCAGGCGGACGGGCGTCCGAGACCCTAGTAGCCCAGATGGGCGTTTGCAATAGGTAGACGGGCGTCTGAGGTTAGATTTTTGATTCGGGATGTAGCTGTTTTTGGCGACGGGCGTTTGGGGGTGGTTTCGATTTCGGACGGGCGTCCATAGGAGGTCAAACGGGCGTCTGGCCTGTTTTGCCTTGTTTTTACGTTTTTATCATTCTAGATTGGTTTCGGGTTTTACAATTACAATATTATTGTTTTAAACCCTTATTCATGATATGTTAACATGGTATAAACTAAACAAGCCTGAATTGAACTTCTGATTCGTTCAGTTAAAACATCGAATGTACTCTTAAAGGGAGTTGAAGTTCGGATCCGTCGGAAGAGCATGATAGGCTTGTGCTTTGATGAATTAGCATTCATCAATGTCTGTGTAATTGCTAGGCCGTGTCCGTGTCTAGTGGTCCAGGGAGAGAGTAGTATTTGTGAGGGAGATTAATTGAAAACACTTAGGTAGTTAGTTAATCATTCTAATAAAACACGTACTTGACTAGTAAAAGATTAAACAACATGTCTCTCTTGGACATGCACCAGTCTATATCGCGATGTGTGTGCTACCTCTGAAGGTGGAAGAACTCCGTAGGTCAAAAAAACCCTAAGTACGGAAGGACTTCACTGAGGTGTGCGTACTATCGGAACCTACCTATTCTAGCCTCCGTGGATATTGGTGTGATCCACTAATATGTTGCCAAGAGTGTCCCAAAAGTGGATACGCGTAGTGCCCTTGAGTGCGGTTGTGACATAGATAAGTTAAGTAGAAATGTTTAGTCAATTCATGTTGATGGACATGGAATGAACCCTAGATTGAGTCGGTCACACTTAAACAACTAAACCTTTAAATATCTTTTCTTTAAGAACTATAATTGTGATCATAGCTTCTCTTTCTTATTAAGTACGTTGTACTTACCTCAAATGCATGTTTTCTATGTGTTTGGGGGTGAGAAGACGAACAGGTCGATAATGTTTACGAGGAGGAGTTTGATGATGACGTTTGAAGACGCCTCATTGAAGACTTTACATTATTCATTTTGTTATTCATTTATTAGACTGTTTAGACTTTTGGTCTTTCGAGACTTGTAGTATCGTTACGTTTCTTTTGAGATTATCGTACGTTTCGTTTGGATTTCGGATTTTTCCTTGAATGTAATAAGTTACATTTCCACCTTTAGATGTTGTTTCTATTCTTGGATGATTGGAAATTTTTATACCCGAGTCTTTTGCTTCCGTTTGCTTATTTTTTATACGACGTAGTAGAGGCTTACGTATAAAGTGAATTTATTTTTATTTTATACGTGCCGAACGTTCCTTTTCCGGATAAGAACTCGGTGTCCAGGAACGGGCGTTACATGAACCTCCTTACACATGCTATGAAACTGAAAAATGATGTAATGTTTGATTATTGATGATCATATTGTCCCATGAATCTAAAAGTAAGAAATAATTTCACTTACACGTAAAGGATTGAGTTATTTAGTTTCAATTAGACCTTATTACCATGCTTCAAATAGTGTAATAAATTTGAATGTGATGTTGTTTTGTGGTTTAATTTAAACGGTCAAAGCCTTTTGCTGCAATATATTGATGTGTTATTTAGAGCTAAATTGTGTTATGTTTTCTTTCAATGGTTAGCTAGCTTATGAAGATCGATACTTTTCTCAACTTAAAATATTAAAATTCTATACATACTTTTCATTAAATTGGATATTGTTGTGGTTGAATTCTTCTGGTAGAATGCTACTTCTCTTTGTCAGTATTGACTGGAATTGATCGAAGTGGTAAATGGACCACGCTATGAACAACAAATGCAGAGATAAATGGACCACTCCATGGGTACAACTTGAAGGTTGCGTTTATTTACAAATTAATACCCCATTTTGTGTGCTAATTTGAGTTAATGTTTCATTTTTAGGGTTTATGACACATCCCATTGGAGGAATATTTTATAACGCCCTCAGACCCCGGGTCTGGTAGCGCTAAATGAGTCATAAATGGTCCGGTCAATTGCTTAGACCGCCGTCATCGTTTGGTCTAAAAGGGTGAGTAGGACTATACTTTACCGATGTGGGACTTTATATTCCTCCCCCCCCCCCTATAAGGGACTAGCGTCCTCGCCAGGACGGCCAAAACTTGTCCCAGTGGATTTGTCCTAATTCGTCCCTACCATAGGATTCTAGAGGTGACCCCCACCGCCTCTCACGGTGTGGCACTTAAGTCCCTACCATAGGATTCTAGAGGTGACCCCCACCGCCTCTCACGGTGTGACACTTAATTCCCTATGATAGTTGGTTCTGATACCATTCAGGTAACGCCCTCAGACCCCGGGCCTGGTAGCGCTAAATGAGTCATAAATGATCCGGTCAACTGCTTAGACCGCCGTCATCGCTTGGTCTGAAAGAGCTAACCCGAGTTGACAAGACCTTTATGCCTCACACTTATATGAGGGTGAGTAGGATTTTATTTTACCGATGTGGGACTTTACATATTTGCTCTTCAAGTAAATACCTGGCCATTCGTTTGTCGACTTTTAAAGTATTTTTCTGTTCTAAGGACTAGGGTAGCTTTGTTTAAATTGTTGCTTTTTCTTGACATATAACTAATTAATGTATCTAGTTGAACTTTTCAATGGCTTATTAATTGCTGATATGTTGTTCTGTTGCTTGTCCAATAGTCATAGGGTGTTTTATTTTGTCTTTTTTATTGTGGTGTGAGTTTGTAGCGTAAAGTTTGTTTTACTAAATTCTTGGCTTTTTTTTGGGTTGTCTGTGATTTTCGTCCCATATTAGTAAGCAGCTAGCGGATGTTGCTTTTTTTTTTTTTGGGTGTAAGAAATCGTACGGTCTGAGCATCTTACTGATTTATTTTACAAAATAATGTTACGTACCTTGCTTTTCTCAGTCAGTTTTGGTATGATTTTATGAGCCTTTTGACTATATTTTACCCTTCTAGACTTGTATGGATCTTTTGGTGAATGGAGTATTTTTGACACTTTTGTTGTTGTTGAGAAACCCTGTCTTTGACACTTGACAACTACCTTTTCCACTTTCTTAATCCATTGTTGTTGATATATATATATATATTTTTTGTTATAAAGTTTGGTACTCGTAGAATTCGTGTGTTCTAATGTACGTAGTAGTGTACGTTATTGTTTGTGCTCCTTGTTAATTGTTAGGACAAGACTTGGATGATAGAATTCGTGTGTTCTAATGTAGTGTTATTGTTTGTGCTCTTTGTTAATTGTCAGGACAAGACTGGGAAAATATTAGCCAAGGCTTCTACGAAATCTCACACTTGTGCCTTGGTGACAATATTGTGCGTGTAAAAGTTTATCTATTGGTGACTAAATGTATTTTTGCTCATGTTTCCATGGGTATTGTTCAAGAATTGAAAGGAATGTTATTTTAGCTTCAACTTTAACTTCAGAGGTATATATGTTATTTCTTTTCCAATGTTATTATTTCTAATGTTAGGTGAGAAATGTTATTTTGCTTCTATTATATTTAGCTGTTCATAGTTGGGACGACATGTTCTATTTTACTAATTAATGTTGGCTAATATTGTGTTGGATGTATCCTGGATCTTTTGATTTTTGTATTATGGTTGTATGCATAACTTTAAAAACATTGACATGATTTTCATATCATGTGAAATTACTTTGTAATGGATGTAGTAATGTATGCGAGAGGCTAAATTTGGTTTTTAGTGACAGTAGTGTCTAAATAGCTTAATAGCATATCTTGTTTACCAAGTATTTAGTTTTATAGGTTCTTATACACTTTAAAAATTAAAACATAAGGACAAAAATAGATAAATGGTGCACGAGGAAAATTTTACTAGTATATAAATACAAGGATCGGAGTTTGTATACACAAAATCATCACGTCATTGATATGTAAACAAATATTACATTTTAAAATAATAAAAGGATTAATCATCACGTCATTGATATGTAAACAAATATTACAAAATAATTAATTATGTTATAAACATTTCTCTAAAGTATTATTTTTTTCTAAAAACACAAACCATAGGCGGGTAAAACTCCGACCAAAAATATTCCCGATTCATTTCGTATTTGGCAAAACATTCCTAATTCTATCTACTACTAAGGAACTCTACACAAAACCTAAAAGACCTTCAGACCAAACCAAAAACCTAGAAAATATTAACACCTCCGCTAGCTACATTCACAACAGCACCAATTCCGGCCTCTGTCCTACCGACCCCAAATCGATGATTTTTCTGACGATTGCCCCCCTCTGTCATCTCCGATTATCATTCTCCATCATCCGAACTCACTGATTGAATACGAAGAGAGTCCAAACCCTTCACATTGAACCAGCGACTATTAAGAAGACGGTGTGTAGAAATTTCGCTCTTCTTGAGACTCTTTTTTTTTTTTTCCATTTCCCTTGCATTGATTAAAAGCCCGAAATTGTAATCGACAAAATAGGGTAAAATTTTAGTCGATCGACATCACCTCCAACACATTATAGAGCCCTATGTTTGTGGTTTTACAGTTTATGTTTGGAGGCCAGAAAGTTGGAGAGAACAAAATCAATGATGCTAACTCATTGAGACTTTTGTATAATTGTCAAATGCAGTGGCGCTTTGTTAATGAATGAACTGAATCTGTATTACCGGTGCAAAGCCACAGTGCAGAGGTTTGATTTTATTTTATATTATTTTAGTCATGAGTTCAACTGCCGAAATATGACAATCATGTTTAAGTTAATTCCATCATTAACAAATAAGTGTTTGTGTGGGGTTAGAGTTTATGTATTAAACAACTTCCCAAGTCTGGTGGCAGGGGCTGAGCCATCTCATCTCATGACAACTTCCATTTGATGTTGTGAAAATATCTTCTTTTCTTTATTTTTTACCTTAAAAAATCCATAGCTTCACATGAAAGATGGTACCTTTTATGAAATATAGCCTTGTTGTTATTATTGTTGGGTTTCATTTTCTTTAATTCAGCTTTTTCTCTCAGTGTGGCGGTTTAAATTAGTCTATGAGGTCTATTTTGAAATGATCTGGAATTCTATTTGATCTTACACCCTTGTTGTTAGATTTGGAATACTCATGCTCACTTTCTTGATGAATTTGGTACTTCCAGGCATGTAAATAAACTTTTTATCCTTTCATAATTGTGTTTTTGAGGGATTATCATATCGATTTTGTTTTTTTTTGAACAACCAAGATTAATTTATTATCAGCAAGATGCTAAAAACAGTTACAAAGATGAAGAATTCCAAAAGGTTCAGCAAAAATACTACACCATTGTTCCACCAAACCGCTGTAAAAACATAAACAAAAACAAAAAAAAAATATCCCTGATTACAATTGATCATTCCATACCAAACAAAAACCTCAATTTTGGTACTAGTCTAAGATCAACTCCAGCAATCGAAAAGAACACCTGTTGCCCCAACACTTCACCAAATAATCAGATATGATTCGCCAAAAGAATTCATAGCCACTTTCTCGAAAATCAAGACGCCGCATTCATCGGATTCGCCTTCCATTCTTTCCATTCTAATTTCTTGAGACATTTGACATTTGAATGCCACGTAAAAGATAATCTCTGCACATCTCTAAACAAACTCTCCGGGTTTAAAACAAGAGTGTTAAAAATGACTTTGTTTCTTGCATTCCAAATCACCCAAGTTGAAATTCCGACTATTGCCGACCAAAGACGGGGTACCAATCTCGAAGAAGCTACCCCTACCTTTATGTGACATAAATCATTAAAAGAGAAGGCATTTAGCCCGATGATCTTGCACCAATTTAAAATATGAGACCAAATTAATAGAGTCACATCGCAAGCATATAAAAGATGATTAACCGTTTCTTCAAACTTGTAACAAAGAGGACATAAGGGGGCTTGAATCGCTACACCACGCCGAATGAGATTTGATTTTGTGGGAATCCTTTTGATACTTACTTTCCACATAAACAAATTCACCTTTGAGGGTAACCCTTTATTCCACGCCGCAGTCTGTTCATTAGGCAAAAAAACATTTTGAAATAATATCAATTCCAGCTTTTTTTTGTAGAAGAGCCACCGAGAAGTTTCCATTTGAACTCATATTCCATCTCAATTTATCTAGCCCACCTATAAATCCACAAAAAGAATTAATTAAAGCCTCCATCTCCCCACTTCTTCCTCCTCCAAACCCCTCAACCTTCTCCTCCAAATCCATCAAAAAGAACAACTTCCCCCGACCCTAACCACTACCCTTGCTACAACACTTTCCTTGAGCAATGAAATCCTAAAAAGCCTAGGAAAAACAGCTTTTAAAGGAGCATTACCCACCCACCTGTTCTCCCACAACCTCACCCGACTTCCATCTCGCCACCACCCAATTTTCCGACCCCAACAAATCAACCCCGGCCCGCTTAACATTACCCACAACCCCAACAATACCTTTCCAAACCCCCCTCCCCCCAACCGATTGTCTCCAAAACGCCAAACACCCTCTACCCCATAAATCGACACTATCACTTTCCTCCATAACGCCGTTGGTTCCGAAAGGAACCTCCACCACCATTTACCAAGTAACGCCCAATTCTTCAACTTTAAGCTACCCACCCCAATGCCCCCAATGATTTAGGAGCTTGAAACTTTTTCCAATCAACCCAGCAATTTTATTTGTAGTCCCATCCCCCCCCCAAAAAAAGACCTCACACTTTCCAAAATTTTCAGCACACATTCAGGAGGCCTGTAGACGGAGAAAAAGAAGAGCGGAAGAGTGCTTAGAACCGCTTTTAAGAGAACCAACCTACCCCCTTCCGACAAAGAAGCCCATTTCCATGCACTCAATTTGACTTGCATTTCTGAATGATTTCTTCGCAAGCCTTTAATCTTCTCATATTTTGTCCCACCCACAACCCCGAATACTTAAAGGCAATGTACCTCTCTTACAATTGAACAAATGAGCCGCCCTATCGACCTCTTCATCCGATACCTTTATCCCTGCCAATGAACTTTTTCCCATATTTATTTTCAACCCTGAAATTTGCTCAAAACAGGATAATATCCTTTTAAGGTTCCTCAAATTTTCCATGCTCTATTACGCAAGAAAACCGTATCATCTTCATATTGTAAATGAGTAATCGGGATTTCTTCATCTTCAATACTAACCCCCGAGTATTTTCCATTTGCAATTGTTTCCTTCTTTAGAACATTCAACCCTTCAGACGAAATGAGAAAAAGGAAAGGAGATAAAGGGTCTCCCTGCCTTAAACCGCGCTCCAAGTTGAACTCCTTAGACGGACTACCACCCACCAAAACCGATGCTCTAGCAGAGGATACACATCCATGGATCCACCTTCTCCACTTTAGCCCAAATCCCATGTTCTTAAAAGTATTTCCTAGATAGGACCAACTAACACAATCAAACACCCTTTCAAAATCTAATTTAAAAATAAAACTGGCCAATGCTTTTTTTTTAAGAAATCCACAACTTCATTTAAGATAAGAACTCCATCTAGAATTTGCCGGCCCATGACAAACCCGGACTGACAGTCACCAATCACCGAAGATATTACCACCTTCAATCTTTCTGCTAAAATTTTTGCAACTATCTTGTAAAAGCAAACCTATCAGGCTGACAGGCCTGTAGTCCTTAATCACGATTGGATTTTTCGATTTAGGCAACAAGGCAATGAACGAAGATGTGCATCGTGGAATTTTCCAGATTCCTCAAATTCAAAGATGGCCTCAAAAAAATCTGATTTCAAGATTTCCCAAAACTTTTTAATAAAATTAATATTGAACCCATCCGGACCCGGGGCCTTTGATCCATCGCATAACCATATTGCAGCTTTAATTTCATCCTCAGAAATTTTTCTTTCCAGCCAACACCCTACTCATGAGATAATTTTGTAAAACTACTGTTGTTAAAAGTAGGTCTGGATCGTACCTTTTCTTTATATAGCTCTTCAAAGGACAAATGTACAACATTTTTTACGAGAGCCGGTTCCTCTAGCCAATCCCCATTTATCATTAAACCGGGCATAACATTTTTCCTTGCTCTACCCTTAACACATCTGTGAAAGAATTTTGAATTCGAGTCACCTTCCGCCATCCATTTTGCTCTCGATTTTTGGCGGATATTGTTCTCCATCAATGTGCTAACACGAAACATTTTCTCAGAAGCTTAAGCTATACATTTTTCTTCTTCCTCATTGAGATTTTTTGATTCCGCTTTCACATCCAACTATCCTAACATTCTTTCTTCCTTTTGGATTTGATTAGATAAATTTCCAAACACCTTCTTACCTCAAACCTTCAAGACCTCTTTCAATTTCATCTTCAAACGAATTCCTGGCAAAGAGGATTTCACATCTTGCTGCCAACAAGACTTCACCACCACCTCCAACCCGTCATTTTCCAACCAATGTTCGAACACCCTAAATGGAACTGGACCATAATCAATTTTTTTAATAGAAATCAGCAAAGGACAATGACCAGACAGACTCATGTCAATAGCCTCTAAACATACATCCCCCCATTTGGATAAAAATATTTCAGACACCAGGACTCTGTCTAATCTACTCTTCTTGGAACCGGCTTTTTTATTCCAGGTAAATTTCCTTCTTCCCAGTTTTAGATCCACCACCTTCGTTGCCTCAATGAATTCATTAAAATCCGCTGCGTCTTTAGGATTAAAAGATGACCCTCATCTTTCAAAAAAAGAACAAACCGCATTGAAATCCCCATGTAAGCAAACCATCCCATTTTGAACCCCCAAATAACAAAGCAATTCATTCCATAAAAGACTTTTTTTCCTCACACTTTGAGGGGCATACACATTTATGTAGGTTTTGTTGAGTATTTAAGGGTTGAAGTTTTGATTGTTTTTATTTTTCAAGTACATGTGTATGTGGTGCACTGTTTCTATTACATCTACATGGTATATAACGATCCTGACTATCATTAGTAGTCATTTCCATTATTCATTCTTTGCTTTTCCTTTCTGACTTTTTTTATTGAATTGTCCTCACTCATAACTAACTTATAGAATTGAAAGGAGTCAATATAGATCAATTCTTATGCTTGGCCTGTTGAAGGAAATTCGGCTTCTACATTCGAAGCTTAATCTCCTGTTAAGCAACGACAACATGCACCTCTTGTGAAGCAACAATAAAATGTCTAAGCTCCTCTTTCTCTTCTAGGTGTTTTATCTTCAATTTTATTTAATACATTGTTGTTTTTCATTTAATACTATATATCTTATCTACATATAGGAAGTGTAATACGCAAAGCAGAAAAATACTAGTTAATACAAAATAGTCACTTCTATGTTGTGGTTTCTGTTTTATAGTATATGCTTTTGAATGATAGATAATATGTTGTAATTTGGCTTGTGCTTTGATAAATATCTCTTGGTTTTTCTCTTTTGATGAAAAGCATGGAATGCAGATGCCTTTTGTTGGTGATGTAGATGCACTTGACCTTTAATATAGAAAACTAATGGTAAGCAAATTATTAGTAGATATTAAGAGAAAAAAAACTCCCTTTTTACTGCATTATTAAGAGATCACTCAAACGGAACCATTTGATTACATGAAGAGGGAAGCATGTCCCCATAATTTTCTTCTTCGGTGTGTTGAGCAAAATACATTCTTAGATCTGGTCCATCATGAGGAGGTATTGACGTTTTTGTTCAGTATCATTACTGTTATCTCTTGATTTTTGTATTTTGATTTAGCTGTATGTGGGGAAATCAAATTTTAGATTTATGAGTATTGTGGTTATTTTCATGGCTAATCGAATCTGAAACAAGTGGAGTTGCTCGACTACTATGGCCACGTTTTGGGGTTTACTGCCGGCGGCGGCTGTTTCAAATGAATGATTTACACCACCTTACATACTCTTTATTTTCTTTTTGGGTTTATTTTATTATTATCTTCATTTCTTTATATGGAAAGTGTACTGATTTTGTTATCTCTTTGGTGTTCTGTACCATTTTTGAAACTGTCTTCTATGTCATTTTTATTGCAGATGTATAGCTTGCTGGAACTGTGATGTTAATATTTGAATGGGATTGTAAGGATTATTCATATCCAATGTTTCTCCTGATGTCCCTCCGGCTTTCGATCGCGCCGGTTGAGGTGCTTTGTTATTTAGGATGTTTGCTGTAAAGGTAGAGTCCTTCTCTTTTGCTTCTCTTCATATTTCTTCTCTTAATTTTTCTTCTTTTTATGCAATTTATTAGCACTTATCTTTTGTTTTTTCCCTTCAAAATACAGGAAATGCCAAAAAATGGATGAAAATCAGTTCACTTGATGAGTTAAAAACAAAAGTAGGACATGTAATAGTGATGATCCTCTTAGTTAAACTGTTGGAAAGAAGCAACATGGTAACCATAGTTATTGGTTTGGATTTACTGAGCTATTATGTATTTATTTTCTTGGCGTCCGTGTTATTGTATATTCTTCATAATCTGCATAAATCTATTTATTGTTATAAATCTCCCAGATTTCTTTGATATACCTCATTGATTGTTTTTGGAAACATTGAAGTAAATTGTCAATTTGTCACACTAATATACCACATTAGTGTATGTTATGTGCGGTGTTTATGCATTCCTTTGTAAAAAGCATGCATTCAAACTCAACAGGACGATATTAAACTCTTAATTGGCTTTGTTAAAAAA
Source organism: Gentiana straminea (assembly GCA_036785695.1). Lineage (NCBI taxonomy): Eukaryota > Viridiplantae > Streptophyta > Magnoliopsida > Gentianales > Gentianaceae > Gentiana > Gentiana straminea. The sequence goes on from JAVUPR010000398.1 coordinate 2,749,965, forward strand.
TTAACAATAAAATATAATAAAATGTAAACACGTTTAAAATTACATTGCTTACTCATACACAATATTTCCCAAAATTACATTGCTTACTCATACACAATATTTAGCTTTGAAATCAAAAAGACCAATAAATCCTGCAATTAATCTATATTCATTCAAAGGAGCTAGCCACATCATTCATATCCATATGCAAACACTGTATAACTTAAATAATTTCATAGGATAGGACAAAAACTTAGCATGAAAAAAGTCCTTCATAAATAAAGACAAAATGATGTCAACACAAGTTACACTATAAATCCACAATCTTATGAAAGATGTAAACACTCATATTGTCTCTGAATGCGTCCATGTTTTCTTGTTTAAATCGGCGCGCTTCAATATTAGGTGCTCTATATACTTTGTAGTGAAAACTCCACGGTCCCCCCTGTAAATTGGAAGAGGATTACACCTGATTAAATTTTTATATGAAATGATCTAATGACATTTGCAGAAATGGTTATAAAACCTACACTCCATCCATTTTCGGGCATGCATCACACCCCATCCACTTTACCATGAAAGGTTGTGAAATACGTGGACAGGACGGATGCCTGGCTCTACTACACCGAAATATAAACCCGTGATTAGCGCAAACTCGGTCAGCCCTTAAAGACATACCTATCTCTAAAACGAAATCTGAGCTCGTCATTTCTATCGAAATATACCGATCTAATAAGAAACCGATGCACAACCGTGGATGAGTAATTAAAATTCTCCATTGCTTTGTATATGTGTCCTAATGGGGATTTCAATATTCGGTCGATCAAGTTAGCATTTGCAGAAGAGTGAAGAGCGGCTGTGAGTATTTTGAACTGCATTTGTCCGCCCCTGTAATAATATTTTATTTTGTATCTATCCTCCAGACAAATAACCCATGCACCAAGAGTTCCCACCATCTATATGTGAAATCACATTAACCGAAGGAGACTATGAACTCTTCATGTATAATCAACTCATGAAATCATACATAAAAAGGAATCTTCAGTATAGGTTTTCCTTTCTTATTGGAAAGTGTCCAGCATTTCAAAAGAAGGCTTGTATACTTCAATATCCTAATAATCTCTCTAATGCCTAAAGTCTTTGATGTTAGACTTATTTCTTAGTTTTGATGATGAGTGCCATACTAGCTGTTATAGTGCAAAGGCAAAAAGATGTCTAGATAAAATGTATAGGTTTATTAGAGTTTGATTCATAAATAAGTTTGATCAAACAAGCACTGTAAAAGGTTGCTGAATGTTTATCAGCAGACTGGTCTAGTTCAGTAGGGTAGATAGGTCAGTAGACTGGTCCGGAACCCGTCGAAGACCGAAGGCGAAGGCTGAGGGTTCAAACACGATTAATGAAGGCTAAGGGATCAAACTTAGTAATTAAAGTCAAGGATATGGAATCGACTTTAGGCAAGTCCGTGATGACCTAAAGCGATTACATATGCCTTGTGTAGAAGGTCTAAGTTCCACAAGTTGGATGATGTTTGGAACTTGGTTATATTTAAAATGATGTAATCTAACTTCACAAATAAAAGTTAGATAAAAGTAATCACCGCATTCTATTTTACGAGATAAAAATAAGATGTTCAAATAGATCGATTGGTATTACGACAGATCGATGAACCCGCCGATATATACCTCGATTAATTCAAGATTATTTGAAGATTACATGGATAAGAACATCCAACTACCTCGACCTATCAAGCAAATCAAGGGCTGAAATTAAAAAGACGTTGGGATGATCTTTATTTTTATCCATTGGATACAAGTCAAAGGGTGGACGGACCTTTGTCAAAAAGTAATTCTGACAGTGTCAGTCCTATGAATAGTGACAGAATGCAGTGCAGATGGGACAGATACAAGGAACGGTCACATTTGAATTTTAAATTCAAGTCACATGCATTTCTACCTATAAATAGAGGACTTTCAACTCAGAAACAAATGGATGAATTTTTGGGATAAACTTTAAGTAACAATAGTGAGCTGAAAAACACCCTGCTGAACTTACTGAGCTTAAGATCGCTCGATCTAGTTATTTTCTTCAAGTGCATTCGTGTTCAAGCCTGCATCAAGCATACACACTTGAAGACCGCAAGCCGTCGATTATATCATCCTAATCAAGCCGCCGCAACCGAATCATTTATTTGATTCATTCTTTATTTTATAAAGAAACCGTCGAAGACAAAAGCATCCGTTATGTGTGAAAGACTCGTTGGTTTGTGGTGGAGTGGTGAAGAGGCAATCCTACCCTTCAAGGACCAGTGGAAGACTCGGGAGCGCAATCCTACTGTTCCCGAGTTTTCGGTTTGTGAAGCCATAGTTATTGGTGAAGGACAAGCAACCTAGGATTCTTTGTAACGAGATAACTCAAAGATCACTAGTGAATTTCCTCCAACATCACGGGAGAAGAGTGGACCGACAGGATTACATCACCCGGAACCACTATAAAATCTCTCTACTTACTTACCGCATTTACTTTCGCATTTAGTCTTTATCCATATCAACCCGTCGAATCTAGTAACCGAAATCACACACATACACTACCGAGTATCTAATACTTAGTAACATATTTAACAACAAGTAACAAGGCTTAATTTTGATATTATTCCGCGCACAAATTCAAAGCAAGCGAAGCGTCGTAGACTATCGTTTATCGCCAGCTGCGAGGTCTCAACAGACTCATCGAAGTATCGCAGGCCGCCGAAGTTGCGTAATTTGTTAACTCCAAAGTTTTAAGTGTTAAGTTTATTCACCCCCCCCCCTCTAAACTTAACTAAAGCCTTTTCAAGGGACCAACATTTGAAGTTGTCTTACACTTCCATATTGAATCATGGCATTTGTCTATCAATCTGAAATGTTACTAGTATGGTAAATGAAATAGTGGGATGGAGAGGAGGGCGGGGGTTCTCGTTCATATTTCTCTGTAGATTCTATGAGCAGCTTGGCATCATTCATCAAACCTCTTGTGTAAGTACACCTATGCAGAATGGTATTGGTGAAATAAACATCAGCATTTGCTAAATGTATCCAGAGGTTTGAGGTTTTAGAGTAATATACCCATTTTGAATGCCGGGGCTTTTGTTTATTGAATGATGTTAAACTTATTAATGTTACACCTACACCACTATAGAAAAAAATCACTCATTATGAGGTGGTGTATGGTACTAAACCAGATTATTCTATGTTTAATGTCTTTGGTTGTTTGGTTTTTTAATGTACCCTTCAGTAGTATAGAGCGAAATTTGATTCTTGATGTAGAAATTGTGTGTACCTTGGAAACTCTAGTACCTACAAGGGTGTCATATTCCCATATATCACCAACAAAGATATCTTTGTTGCTATGAATACTCAATTTCATGAGATTTACTTGCCTTTGTTTAATTAGGTTCTAGGTTAAGCTCATCACACTACCGATATGCAAGTACCATTACCTATCTTCAGTTCTTTTGATGATCAACTGAGTAGTTCAGCTGAGGAGCCAGGCAACGGAGCAGGATCAGCTGAGGAGTCCAACAGTGGATCCCTTACAGTGGAGCATGACCCTGCACCAGGAATACAGTTGTGAAGGTCAACTAGGACCAGAAAAGCACCAAATTTCTATCAAGGGAGAGCTAATGTTTTGCAGACCCTCATTTGCTAGACCAAGTGATGAGTTTTGAGAGACTCTCACCTGAATATGCAAAAGATTGTTTGTGCCATTGCCATTGATGCAGTCACTGAGCCCAAAACCTATAATCAAGAAATCAAGCATGATGAATGGAAAGAGGCAATGCAGAAAGAAATTGAGGCATTGCCAAAAACCAACACAAGGGAGATTGCTAATTTACCACCTGGCAAGAAACCTATTAGATGCAAATAGGTATACAGAATCAAGTATAATCATGATGGTTCGGTAGAAAAGTTCAAGGTCAGACTGGTGGTAAAGGGCTACACTAAGACTTATGGCATTGATTATCATGAGACCAGCTTCCCTTATGTTTTAGTTATGACAGCGAAATCATGTTTGCAGATTGATCAAATCATTATATGTCTTGAAGCAAGCCAGCAGACAATGGAATTGCAAGTTGACATAATCTTTGGAGACTTTTTTCAATCCAAGCATGATCGTATCCTAATTACCAATGGATCATGTAGGAACTTTATTGCCTTATTGAATTATGTAAATGACGTTATTGCAGCCAGTCCAGATTTGAATCGGATTCAACAAGTAAAGGATCACCTTCATAAGCAGTTCACTATCAATGATCATGGGAAGCTAAGGTATTTTCTAGGCATTGAAGCTTCCAGGACACCTAGCGGGGTCTCTATTTCATAAAGGAAATACACCATTAATCTCCTGCAAGAATATGATTTCCTTGGAGCAAAAAAGGCTCCAATGGAATCTAAACAAACCTTGCAGTATGGGGATTCACCTTTTCTAGATGACAATATTGCCTATCGGTCTTTGGTTGGTAAACTGATTTACTTAACATTTACCAGACCTGATATTGCATTTCCTAGATAGGACCAACTAACACAATCAAACACCCTTTCAAAATCTAATTTAAAAATAAAACTGGCCAATGCTTTTCTTTTTAAGAAATCCACAACTTCATTTAAGATAAGAACTCCATCTAGAATTTGCCGGCCCATGACAAACCCGGACTGACAGTCACCAATCACCGAAGATATTACCACCTTCAATCTTTCTGTTAAACTTTTTGCATCTATCTTGTAAAAGCAACATATCAGGCTGACAGGCCTGTAGTCCTTAATCACGATTGGATTTTTCGATTTAAGCAACAAGGCAATAAACGAAGATGTGCATCCATTGTGGAATTTTCCAGATTCCTCAAATTCAAAGATGGCCTCGCAAAAATCTGATTTCAAGATTTCCCAAAACTTTTTAATAAAATTGTTATTTAACCCATCCGGACCCGGGGCCTTTGATCCATCGCATAACCATATTGCAGCTTTAATTTCATCCTCAGAAATTTTTATTTCCAGCCAAACACCCTGCTCATGAGATAATTTTGTAAAACTACTGTTGTTAAAAGTAGGTCTGGATCGTACCTTTTCTTTATATAGCTCTTCAAAGGACGAATGTACAGCATTTTTTACGAGAGCCGGTTCCTCTAGCCAATCCTCATTTATCATTAAACCGGGCATAACATTTTTCCTTGCTCTACCCTTAACACATCTGTGAAAGAATTTTGAATTCGAGTCACCTTCCGCCATCCATTTTGCTCTCGATTGGCGGATATTGTTCTCCATCAATGTGCTAACACGAAACATTTTCTCAGAAGCTTCAGCTATACATTTCTTCTTCCTCATTGAGATTTTTTGATTCAGCTTTCACATCCAACTCTCCAAACCTTCTTTCTTCCTTTTTGATTTGATTAGATAAATTTCCAAACACCTTCTTACCCCAAACCTTCAAGACCTCTTTCAATTTCTTCAATTTCATCTTCAAACGAATTCCTGGCAGAGAGGATTTCACATCTTGCTGCCAACAAGACTTTACCACCTCCTCCAACCCGTCATTTTCCAACCAATGTTCGAACACCCTAAATGGAACTGGACCATAATCAATTTTTTTTAATAGAAATCATGAAAGGACAATGACCAGACAGCCTCCTGTCAATAGCCTCTAAACATACATCCCCCCATTTGGATAAAAAACTTTTAGACACTAGGACTCTGTCTAATCTACTCATCTTGGAACCGGCTTTAGTATACCAGGTAAATTTCTTTCTTCCCATTTTCAGATCCACCAGCTTTGTAGCCTCAATGATTCATTAAAAGCTGCCGCGTCTTTAGGATTAAAAGATGACCCTTTTCTTTCAAAAGAAGAAAGAACCGCATTGAAATCCCCATGTAAGCAAACCATCCCATTTTGAACCCACAAATAACAAAGCAATTCATTCCATAAAAGACTTTTTTCCTCCACACTTTGAGGGGCATACACATTTATGTAGGTTTTGTTGAGTATTTAAGGGTTGAAGTTTTGATTGTTTTTATTTTTCAAGTACATGTGTATGTGGTGCACTGTTTCTATTACATCTACATGGTATATAACGATCCTGACTATCATTAGTAGTCATTTCCATTATTCATTCTTTGCTTTTCCTTTCTGACTTTTTTTTATTGAATTGTCCTCACTCATAACTAACTTATAGAATTGAAAGGAGTCAATATAGATCAATTCTTATGCTTGGCCTGTTGAAGGAAATTCGGCTTCTGCATTCGAAGCTTAATCTCTTGTTAAGCAACGACAACATGCATCTCTTGTGAAGCAACAATAAATGTCTAAGCTCCCCTTTATCTTCTAGGTGTTTTATCTTCAATTTTATTTAATACATTGTTGTTTTTCATTTAATACTATATATCTTATCTATATAGGAAGTGTAATACACAAAGCAGAAAAATACTAGTTAATACAAAGTAGTAACTTCTATGTTGTGGTTTATGTTTTATAGTATATGCTTTTGAATGATAGATAATATGTTGTAATTTGGCTAGTGCTTTGATAAATATCTCTTGGTTTTTCTCTTTTCATGAAAAGCATGGAATGCAGATGCCTTTTGTTGGTGATGTAGATGCACTTGACCTTTAATATAGAAAACTAACGGTAAGAAAATTATTAGTAGATATTAAGAGAAAAAAACTCCCTTTTTACTGAATTATTAAGAGATCACTCAAACGGAACCATTTGATTAAATGAAGAGGGAAGCATGTCATCCCATAATTTTCATCTTCGATGTGTTGAGCAAAATACATTCTTAGATCTGGTCCATCATGAGGAGGTATTGACGTTTTTGTTCAGTATCATTACTGTTATCTCTTGATTTTTGTATTTTGATTTAGCTGTATGTGGGGAAATCAAATTTTAGCTTTATGAGTATTGTGGTTATTTTCATGGCTAATCGAATCTGAAACAAGTGGAGTTGCTCGACTACTATGGCCACGTTTTGGGGTTTACTGCCGGCGGCGGCTGTTTCAAATGAATGATTTACACCACCTTACATACTCTTTATTTTCTTTTTGGGTTTATTTTATTATTATCTTCATTTCTTTATATGGAAAGTGTGCTGATTTTGTTATCTCTTTGGTGTTCTGTACCATATTTGTAGCTGTCTTCTATGTCATTTTTATTGCAGATGTATAGCTTGCTGGAACTGTGATGTTAATATTTGAATGGGATTCTAAGGATTATTCATATCCAATGTTTCTCCTGATGTCCCTCCGGCTTTCGATCGCGCCGGTTGAGGTGCTTTGTTATTCAGGATGTTTGCTGTAAAGGTAGAGTCCTTCTCTTTTGCTTCTCTTCATATTTCTTCTCTTAATATTTCTTCTTTTTTATGCAATTTATTAGCACTTATCTTTTGTTTTTTCCCTTCAAAATACAGGAAATGCCAAAAAATGGATGAAAATCAGTTCACTTGATGAGTTAAAAACAAAAGTAGGACATGTAATAGTGATGATCCTATTAGCTAAACTGTTGGAAAGAAGCAACATGGTAACCATAGTTATTTGTTTGGATTTACTGAGCTATTATGTATCTATTTTCTTGACGTCCGTGTTGTTGTATATTCTTCATAATCTGCATAAATCTATTTATTGTTATAAATCTCCCAGATTTCTTTGATATACCTCATTGATTGTTTTTGGATACATTGAAGTAAATTGTCAATTTGTCACACTAATATACCACATTAGTGTATGTTATGTGCGGTGTTTATCATTCCTTTGTAAAAATCATGCATTCAAACTCAACAGGATGATATTAAACTCTTAATTGGCTTTGTTAAAAAATTAACAATAAAAAATAATAAAATGTAAACACGTTTAAAATTACATTGCTTACTCATACACAATATTTCCCAAAATTACATTGCTTACTCATACACAATATTTAGCTTTGAAATCAAAAAGACCAATAAATCCTGCAATTAATCTATATTCATTCAAAGGAGCTAGCCACATCATTCATATCCATATGCAAACACTGTATAACTTAAATAATTTCATAGGATAGGACAAAAACTTAGCATGAAAAAAGTCCTTCATAAATAAAGACAAAATGATGTCAACACAAGTTACACTATAAATCCACAATCTTATGAAAGATGTAAACACTCATATTGTCTCTGAATGCGTCCATGTTTTCTTGTTTAAATCGGCGCGCTTCAATATTAGGTGCTCTATATACTTTGTAGTGAAAACTCCACGGTCCCCCCTGTAAATTGGAAGAGGATTACACCTGATTAAATTTTTATATGAAATGATCTAATGACATTTGCAGAAATGGTTATAAAACATACACTCCATCCATTTTCGGGCATGCATCACACCCCATCCACTTTTCCATGAAAGGTTGTGAAATACGTGGACAGGACGATGCCTGGCTCTACTACACCGAAATATAAACCCGTGATTAGCGCAAACTCGGTCAGCCCTAAAAGACATACCTATCTCTAAAACGAAATCTGAGCTCGTCATTTCTATCGAAATATACCGATCTAATAAGAAACTGATGCACAACCGTGGATGAGTAATTAAAATTCTCCATTGCTTTGTATATGTGTCCTAATGGGGATTTCAATATTCGGTCGATCAAGTTAGCATTTGCATAAGAGTGAAGAGCGGCTGTGAGTATTTTGAACTGCATTTGTCCGCCCCTGTAATAATATTTTATTTTGTATCTATCCTCCAGACAAATAACCCATGCACCAAGAGTTCCCACCATCTATATGTGAAATCACATTAACCGAAGGAGACTATGAACTCTTCATGTATAATCAACTCATGAAATCATACATAAAAAGGAATCTTCAGTATAGGTTTTCCTTTCTTATTGGAAAGTGTCCAGCATTTCAAATGAAGGCTTGTATACTTCAATTTCCTAATAATCTCTCTAATGCCTAAAGTCGTTGAAGTTGTCTTACACTTCCATATTGAATCATGGCATTTGTCTATCAATCTGAAATGTTACTAGTATGGTAAATGAAATAGTGGGATGGAGAGGAGGGCGGGGGTTCTCATTCATATTTCTCTGTAGATTCTATGAGCAGCTTGGCATCATTCATCAAACCTCTTGTGTAAGTACACCTATGCAGAATGGTATTGGTGAAATAAACATCAGCATTTGCTAAATGTATCCAGAGGTTTGAGGTTTTAGAGTAATATACCCATTTTGAATGCCGGGGCTTTTGTTTATTGAATGATGTTAAACTTATTAATGTTACACCTACACCACTATAGAAAAAAATCACTCATTATAAGGTGGTGTATGGTACTAAACCAGATTATTCTGTGTTTAATGTCTTTGGTTGTTTGGTTTTTTAATGTACCCTTCAGTAGTATAGAGCGAAATTTGATTCTTGATGTAGAAATTGTGTGTACCTTGGAAACTCTAGTACCTACAAGGGTGTCATATTCCCATATATCACCAACAAAGATATCTTTGTTGCTATGAATACTCAATTTCATGAGATTTACTTGCCTTTGTTTAATTAGGTTCTTGGTTAAGCTCATCACACTACCGATATGCAAGTACCATTACCTATCTTCAGTTCTTTTGATGATCAACTGAGTAGTTCAGCTGAGGAGCTAGGCAACGGAGCAGGATCGGCTGAGGAGTCCAACAGTGGATCCCTTATAGTGGAGCAGGAACCTGCACTAGTCAGTTGTGAAGGTCAACTAGGACCAGAAAAGCACCAAATTTCTATCAAGGGAGAGCTAATGTTTTGCAGACCCTTATTTGCTAGACCAAGTGATGAGTTTTGAGAGACTCTCACCTGAATATGCAAAAGATTGTTTGTGCCATTGCCATTGATGCAGTCACTGAGCCCAAAACTTATAATCAAGAAATCAAGCATGATGAATGGAAAGAGGCAATGTAGAAAGAAATTGAGGCATTGCCAAAAACCAACACAAGGGAGATTGCTAATTTACCACCTGGCAAGAAACCTATTAGATGCAAATAGGTATACAGAATCAAGTATAATCATGATGGTTCGGTAGAAAAGTTCAAGGTCAGACTGGTGGTAAAGGGCTACACTAAGACTTATGGCATTGATTATCATGAGACCAGCTTCCCTTAGGTTTTAGTTATGACAGGCGAAATCATGTTTGCAGATTGATCAAATCATTATATGTCTTGAAGCAAGCCAGCAGACAATGGAATTGCAAGTTGACATAATCTTTGGAGACTTTTTTCAATCCAAGCATGATCGTATCCTAATTACCAATGGATCATGTAGGAACTTTATTGCCTTATTGAATTATGTAAATGACATTATTGCAGCCAGTCCAGATTTGAATCGGATTCAACAAGTAAAGGATCACCTTCAAAAGCAGTTCACCATCAATGATCATGGAAAGCTAAGGTATTTTCTAGGCATTGAAGCTTCCAGGACACCTAGTGGGGTCTCTATTTCATAAAGGAAATACACCATTAATCTCCTGCAAGAATATGATTTCCTTGGAGCAAAAAAGGCTCCAATGGAATCTAAACAAACCTTGCAGTATGGGGATTCACCTTTTCTAGATGACAATATTGCCTATCGGTCTTCGGTTGGGCGATTTACTTAACATTTACCAGACATGATATTGCATTTGATGTTCAACAGCTGAGTCAATTTTTGGATGCTTCAACTAAAAATCATATGAAAGCTACTCATAGACTTTTAAGATTCCTATAAACCAATCCAAGACAATGAATAATCTTGGGTCGAGAACACATTCATCGATTTGGGTGCCTGAGACTAAAAATTCATTACCAGGATATATGATGTTCCTAGAAGACGCTATCATATCTTGGAAGGCTAAGAAATAGACAAGTATTGCCAAAAGTTCTTCTGACGTTGAATATAGGGCAATGGCTAATGCAACTTGTGAGATACAATGGCTTCTCTACATTTTGACAGATCTGCATATTCTAGTTCAACTTCCTGTTGTTTTGTTCTGTGATAAAGCAAGTGCTCTCCACATTGCTCACAATCCTATGTTTTATGAGAGAACAAAACACATTGAGATTGACTATCATGTTGTTAGAGATAACGTCAAGTCAAGCCTGATCAGCCATATGCATGTTCACACCAAAGAACAACTTGCTGACATCCTAACTAAGCCTTGGATGCACCTATATTATGCTATTTGTTGGATATATATGAATGTTGGATGCAAGATATGGGAATGTTTGAGGTGTTACAATATATGGGAATGATTGATGCAAGAGAATATGACACATACTCAGCTCAGCTGACTTAAAATTCAGTTGACACAGACTCAGCGCAGCTATCTTTGTTTTCAAAATACTATACTATGTTATAACTTTCATCTAGTTATAACTGAATGTAACCGTTGTAATGAAGTATGCACTATAAATACTTCACGATCAGTGACATTGAAATCAACATGTTCATTATTTTTTATCAATAAGAATTTCACATATATTTTCTCTTTGTGTTTCAATTTCATCAATTTCAATAGTTATGTCCCTGGTTTTGATGTCTAAACCCTTGCCAGAGATTCATATTGTGTTATCCATGGCTTTACAGCATGAAAGTCAACTTAATTTCTCAGATTTTGGAGTTGAGAAAGTTGATATGAATGCCAAGATAACTGGTTCAAAATCTTATTAACAGTCTTCAATGGCTTCTCGAATGAGTTCTACATATGGTCGAGGAAATATTCAAGGAAATGGTAGAGGCATGACAAGAGGTAACCAGAGAAATTTCCAAGGGAATGGCTGTCAGAGAAATTTCCAAGGTTTCCCTTCAAGTTTCCAAGAAAGATGAAGAGGAACTATCATGGACAATCATACTGGTGTTGATCAATAATTTTCTCAGGAGTATGTAGATCAAGATACTAAGTTTCGTCAACAAGAAGAGATGGTTCCATCTCAGATCCAAAGATACTTACTAGATCTGAGTATGATCACACAATGGAGCTGAATAATATGTAGATCCAAGAACCACGCAATGGAAATCATTCTCATCAAGCTATTTCTATGACAACAAATGTACAATCTTTGAATCATTACAAGTCATGTAAAATCTATGAATGGATTGTGGATTCAGGTGCCACATACCATGTGACTTTTCCTTTATCAATCATGGGTAATCATATTCTTATTAGAGTCTTAATTGTTAGGCTTCCAACTAGTGCCAATGCCCAAGTATCTCATATAGGTCAGGTGAAGATTAATGATAATCTCACACTTGACATTGTTTTATGTGTTCCGGATTTTGCTTATAATCTAATGTCAGTCAGGATATTAACAAATAATAATAATAATTCATTGTTTATTAAATGCAAATAGATGTGACATACATGACAATCAATTGAGGAAGATGATTGGTTCAACTTATCTTCAAGGAGGACTATACACGTGGAAGACTAGTTATCATGTACGATAGAGTGTTCTCGCATTATAGACTATGTCACATATCTTGTCAAAGACTTGAAGCTTTGCAAAACTTCATTCATGATAATAGTTTACCTTCGATAAAGGAATGTCATGTTTGTTCTCTAGCTAAATAAAAGAGGTTTAGTTTTCCTAATAGTTCTTTTGTTACTACAAAAGCTTTTGATCTGATTCATGTAGATATTTGGGGTCCAAACAGGTTTTGTACTCATAATGGAGAATATTACTTTCTGGCTATTGTTTATCATTCTACTAGATTTCTTTGGGTTTTTTCTTATAAAGCACAAGTCTGAAGCTAGAAATATGTTTGAAAAAATGTAATAAAATTCAGACTTAGTTTGATCAAAATTGTTAAGAAAATTCGATTTGATAATGGTGTTGAATTAAACATACACATTTCCTATGATGGAAAAAGGCATTATACATGAAACCTCTTGTGTACCCTCAACAAAATTCTATAGTTGAGAAGAAACATCAAAACTTACTTAATATGACAAGAGCATAAAAGTTTCAGTTAGGTTTGCCTATGCCTTACCGGTAGTTTTGTCTTCAACGTGCTACTTTTCTTATAAATATAAGCATTTGCAAGAACTCGTGCATAAGGAAGAGGGAAATTTGATAGAATAAGCAAAAAGAGCCGCTTTCTTAGGATGCTAACACATTGAAAATGATATATTTTATTGGATATTAAAACCATGGAGTTCTTTATATCTAGAGATGTCATCTTTTATGAACATGATTTCCTTTTATTGAGTCATGATATCTGGTCTAACATATCTCATGTCTTAACAATTTCTACTTCACGGGATATATCTTATCAATTTTTTGTTGCAAATCATGTCATCTCTACTACAAATATTACTAACTGCTTCAACTGACATGAAACTAGAGATCCAATAGAACAAGAAAAGTTCCAAGTTATCTTCAGGATTATCAGGTCAAATTAGGAGCTTCAATCTATACTCCTCACACAATGACAAAATGTTGTCATATGATAAGATATCCCACAACTACAAAGTATTTTCTGCTAAAATATCTATAGATAAGGAACCTTCATCATACAATGAAGCGGCTCAATGTATTGAATGTAATAGAGCAATGCAAGCACAACATGATGCTTTACATAAAACAAATATATAGTTCATTGTTTCATTACCTAAAGGCAAGAGACCTATAGGATGTTAAAAAGTATACAAGGTAAAAAGGAAGTCTGATGGCACTATTGAGAGATAAAAGGCAAGGTTAGTAGCCAAGGGATACACTCAAATAGAAGGAATTTGTTTCATACACATCTTCTCTCTAGTTGCAAAAATGTCTACCATAAGCTTATTTATGTGTATATCATCAATCAAACAGTGACATCTACAATAGATAGATGTCAATAATTCCTTTCTACAAAGAGATTCATATATGTAAAGAGGTTTATATGAAACCACCTCCTGATCATTCTATTACATAAAAACACTTGGTGTGTAAGTTAAATATATCGTTATATGGCCTCACGCCAGTAAGCAATGGATACCAAGCATACTTAAGCACTCATTCAAGCAGGATATTCTCAGTTGATCATACCTTTTTTTTTACCAAGGGAGAATGAGAGACCTTTATTCCTTTTTGGTGTATGTGAATGATATAGTAGTGGGAAACCCAAATTATAGAGAATTAAAGATATTAAACAGTTGCTACATCGAGACTTTACTCTCAAAGATCTAGGAACACTTTATTATTTCCTAAATTCTCCTTACGTATTTCGGATGCATACAATCTAAAGCTTCCAACATTCCTACGGATCGCAAAACCAAACTTACCGCTAAAGGTTCATCTATTCTAAGAGTAGCACTTATTATAGGAGTTTTGATAAGAATCAGGGTTGTCGGATCTAGGATTACGGTATTTGGAATTTTTGGAGAGTCTCCTTGACACAACCTCAACTTGTGAGGCGGCACCTTGGAATAGAGAGCTCCTCGACACAATCTCAACTAGTGAGATGGCACCTTGGAATTTCACCTTGACACCTAGAAAACCTGTCTCTAGGCACCTTGGTATATTGGATACCCACAAGGGTTGCTCGGGCCCTTGATAATCCGGTTTGAAAACTCTATCCAGAGAATTCACACAACACTTTAAAAGTGAAGAAAGTATTTTATATATCAAAATGAGAGTTCTTCATTACAAGTACAAGATATGCCTATTTATAGGAGTAGAAATAACACAATCCAAAGTAGAAATCAAAAGGCAATTTTCGGCCCACATGCTTCAAGGAGCCTCTTGGAAGTTCAAGGCAAGTCTTTTGGTCTTTTCAAGGAAGTCTTCTTGATTTTGACATCTTGGATTCATTGAATGTAGAAAATTTCCAAGAGTACTTCTTGTACCCATTATTGGCGCCAATTTGATAGGGGTTTTAGGTAAATAATATTTTACTAAGTTACTTAAAATATAGTAGTAACATATAGTACTTGAATAATCATTCCGAAAGTCCGTTAGCATATATGACGGACTTGATAACTTCAAAATCTTGCCCATGCTTGGTCGTAGGTTCTTCAAAAACTATGTTGACCAAATTGTTCATTGACTCGAGCCTCATTTGGCGTTGGCACCGAGTCTCGGGTCCATCGTGAAATAACATAGGTTCTGAATTCATATCAGACCCTCCCGGTTGCAAAGGATCTGTCCTCATATCATGGGGTTTGTCGAAAGGACGTAGATCAGCCACGTTGAAAGAGTGTGAGATACCCCATTAAGGCGGAATGTCAAGTTTGTAGGAATTGTTATTGATTCTTTCCAATACTTGGTATGGCCCGTCTCCACGCGGGTGCAACTTGGTTTTGCGCTTGTCTGGGAATCTGTCTTTGTGAAAGTACAGCCATACCCAGTCACCGGGATCAAACACCATCACTTTTCTGCCTTTATTTGCTTGTTTCTCATAACGAGCCGTCTGAGCCTCCATATTTTTCCTTGCCTTTGCGTGCAAATCATGAACCATCTCAGCTTTCTTTTCCCCATCGAGACTAGTAAGCATACATGGAGGTAAAGGAAATAAATCAATAGGAGTGATAGGATTAAAGCCATACACAACCTCAAAAGGGGAGTATTTAGTAGCAGAGTGAGTAGCACGATTATAGGCAAATTCAATATACGGCAAACAAGACTCCCAATTCTTTAAATTCTTTTGTACGACTGTGCGCAATAATTGACCCAATGTACCATTCACGACTTCTGTCTGACCATCGGTTTGGGGATGATAAGCAGTAGAAATTAATAAGGTAGTCCCCAAACGCATCCATAACACACGCTAAAAGTGGCTCACAAACTTAACATCTCGATCACTCACAATGGACTTAGGAACACCATGTAGTCGCACAATTTCCTTAAAGAACAACTCAGCGATATGTGAAGCATCATTCTTTTTGTGACATGCAATAAAGTGAACCATTTTTGAAAATCGATCAACCACCACAAAAATAGAATCTTTACCCGTCAGAGAACGCGGTAATCCAAGTACAAAATCCATAGAAAGATCAGTCCAAGGTGACGAGAGAATGGGCAATATTGTATATAATCCATGTGGTTGCGACTTAGACTTAGCCTTAAGACAAGTAATGCATGACTCACACACCCGATTAACATCTCGAACCATCGTAGGCCAATAAAAATGTGTGTGCAGTACATCCATGGTCTTAGCAATGCCAAACTGTCCCATAAGTCCGCCACCGTGTGCTTCACGTACCAAATATTCACGTAAGGATCCTCGGGGAATACGTAATCTATTTTCCTTGAATAAAAATCCCTCGTCTTGATAGAACTTAATTAAGAGAAGCGGCAAGTTCTATGGACTTATACAATTCAGCGAAACCGGGATCAGATGCATACAACTCTTTAATGTGTTCAAAACTAAGAAGTTTGGTTTGCATGTGTGTGATAAGAGTGTAGCGTCTAGACAATGCATCAGCAACCGTGTTCTCTTTTCCTTTTTATACTTAATCACATAGGGAAATGACTCAATGAATTCTATCCAACGAATGTGACGCAAATGTAACTTAGATTGTCCCTTCAAATATTTTAATGATTTGTGATCAGAATGAATCACAAACTCTCTCGGACGTAAGTAGTGTTGCCACACACGTAAGCATTGAACTAGTGCATACAATTCTTTGTCATAGGTGGCGTAATTTAAATGCGCGCCTTTCAACTTTTCATTATAATACGCGATAGGACGCCCCTCTTGTATTTAAACTCCACCAATTCCTACCCCGGATGCATCGCACTCAATCTCAAACATTTTAGAAAAATCAGGCAAAGCAAGTATAGGAGCATAAATTAAATGAGCTTTAAGAGTTTCGAACGCTTCCCTTTGAGTAGGGCCCCAATGGAATGGTGTGTTCTTTTTAACCAAATCATTCAAAGGTGCGGCTATGCTGCTGAAATTATGGATAAAACACTGGTAGAAACTTGCGAGGCCATGGAAACTTCGAACTTCGAATGCATTTTTCGGCTCGGGCCAGTCGGCCACTACTTTCACCTTTTCTTGATCAACCTCAAAGCCTTGTCCACTTACAACAAATCCAAGAAAGACAACACGATCCAAACGGAAGTTGCATTTCTTAAGATTAGCGAAAAGTTGGGCTTTTCGTTCCAAAACGGACCTTAGGTGTAACAGATGTGAATTTAAATCGTGACTATAGATTAAGGTATCATCAAAATAGACCACGACAAATCGACCAATAAATTCCCTAAGGATCTCATTCATTAAACGCATAAATGTACTCGGTGCGTTGGTAAGTCCAAAAGGCATAACGAGCCATTCATACAATCCAAATTTGGTTTTAAATGCGGTCTTCCATTCATCTCCCTCTCGAATCCTCACTTGGTGGTAACCACTATTTAAATCAATTTTTGAAAATAATTTCGCACCATGCAATTCATCCAACATGTCATTAAGAAGAGGAATGGGATAACGATATTTTACCGTGATTTGATTGATGGCACGATAGTCGGTGCACATCCTCCACTCGCCATTTTTCTTTAGGCACAATGATTACGGGAACCGCACACGGACTTAATGATTCTCGAATTTTTCCTTTCTCCGATAATTTTTGAACTTGACGGTGAATCTCTTTAGTTTCTTCGGGTTTGCCCGGTATGCTGGACGATTCGGTAGGATTGCGCCTGGCATAAAGTCAATGTGATGTTCCACTCCACGAAGTGGTGGTAAGCCACTCGGTTCTTCCTCTGGAAAAACGTCCCTAAATTCCTGCAAAAGTGTTAGTACAATACTGGGAACTGTACCTGCAAGATCGGATATTAGCATATAACAAGGAAATGAAGTAGAATAATGATCAATATCTTCTGAATGAGTCACCAATGCATAATAATCCTTAAAAATGAATAAAATGGGACTTCGGATAGTTGCAAAATTCATTTTCTTGTCATGATTCTGGGAGTTCACTTTGACGTTTTCAGGGGTAGTTTAATAATTGCAGACTCAGAAGTAGTGGGTGCGTGTGCATTTGCGTGTTCAGCCTCACGTTTCCTAGCAAATTTAACTTGATATGAATGAGCCTCGTGTGGGGATAACCGACTCAAAGTGATGCGCTTTCCTTTGTGCAACAATGTATATTTATTAAGAAAGCCATCATAAGTGACACGTTTATCAAATTTCCAAGGACGGCCAAGTAGCAGATGAGTGACATGGATAGGAACCACATCACACACAATTTTATCCTCATATTTTGAAAGATTAAAGTGTACATATGCCTGTCTAGTCACCTTAACAGTTCCACAATCATTTCACCATTGTAATTTATAAGGTTGTGGGTGCTTAAGTGTGGGAATGCTCAATTTTTCAATAACCTCACTACTAATGGCGTTTGTGCAACTACCCGAGTCAATAATCATCATACAGATCTTACCTCCAATGATGCACCGAGTTTGAAAAATATTTTCTCGTTGTACCTCATCATTGTTGAGTTGACTCGTGGTGCTAAGGACCTTTTTGTTCACAAACATGGCATGTTCATCAAGCATAATTCCCGTATCGTCCTCCTCTTCAACCTCCTCCATTTCATTTTCCCGAATCGGCTCATTTTCACCCTCCGAATCAGATTGATAATTTTCTTATCAATTGGCGACATAAGCTCGCTTGCTTGGGCACTCACTTGCCTTGTGACCCAATCCCTGACACTTATGACATCTCAAAGTGTTGTCAGATTTTTCCTTAACCGGATGGTCATTTGAAACGATGGGGAGGGGTATACTTAACAACAGAATTTTTAACAGGAAACTTACCTCCGTCGCCTTTGGATGGAAAGGAAGTCGGCTTAGCCGGCGCGGTACCTGAGTAAATCTTAGTAAATTGTGCTTTCCGCCTTTTTAGTTGCTTTTCCTTAGTTATGGCCGCGTGCACCATTTCTTCGTAAGTTGTGCAATTCATCATTTCCACCGGATCAGCTATCTCCGGACGTAATCCTCCCAAAAATCGGGCCATAGTGTGTTCGTCAGACTCATCTGTATCCGTACGAATCAAAGCCATTTCTAGCTCATCTTGATAGGTTTGAACAGATTTCTCGCCTTGCGGATGTGATTGCAATTTCCTTACATGTTCTCGTCAGTAGGATTCGGGAACCCACTTTCTATGCATTTCATTTTTAAGCACTTCCCAAGAAGATATCACCTGTTGCCTCGATTTCCTGCGTTTTTCATTAGTTTTCCGGAACCAAAGCATAGCTCGTTCCTCAAATTCGCTAGTAGCTAGTTTAACTTTGGTTCTTTCAGAGTAATCATGACAATCGAAATTTGTTCTACCTTAAGTTCCCAAGAAAAGTATTCATCGGGATTAGAATTACCTTTAAATGCCGGAATCTTTTGCTTGACACCTTGGAGTGTTTCCCGTGGTGCCCGCGCCCTCGGTTGTGTCAACACGGTTACATCATCATCTTCTTGCTTCGAATGTTCAGAAACATTGCTTGGCTCAACCTCGTTACCTTGTACACCATGCCCAATGTTCAACTGTTGCAATCGTTCGTTTACTTGTGCGGCCACTTGGTCAGCTATAGTTTGTTGTATTTGCTCAAGGTGTTGTTGGTGCCTTTGTTCGATAGCCTGAAGCAAGACTTGAATCCTCCTTTCTTCATCATTATTTTCAGCCATTTTTTATATATAATTATTATCACTCTCAAAGTGCGTTTCGTTTCTCAAGATAGAACTACTAACCGGACAATTTCAAGTAACGCACAATACTCGGAAGTATTCAATTACAAGATGTAGAGACAAGATCACAAGTGTCTTGGAAACTCAAACAAAATGTATCTAAAAGTTAAGAAAATGTTGAGGAGAAAAAAAAATTCTAAGGTGTATCCACAAGAATCGGAGTGTACGAAAAGTAACTTCCAATTCCCTACTTCACTTTTTTATTTTTATTTTTTTATCTTGTTGCTCGTACGGAACAGTATGCTCGTACGGAACAAATTATTTTTAAAATACGCACGATTTACTTTTGCACCTTTTTTTTAATATTGAATATATATATATATATATATATATATATATATATATATATATATATATATATATATATATATATATATATATATATATATATATATATATATATATATGATGCTCGTGCGAAATAAAGTGTTCTTCAAATACACATGATTATATGCATACTATGGTTCTTCAGATACATAAGATCATATGCAACAGAAATATATATATATTTTTTTGTAAGATAAAAAGAAATAAAAAGAATATAATACCGTCAATCCGCCTTGTGTTGGATCTAACTTTATGTGATATGAATCACTTCAATCCAGGATCGTTATACTAAACTATCAAGAATCAAAACAAGAATTAAGCGTAAACATACCCGAATCCATAGCGGCGGAAGACTCGTAGATGTTGTAGGATCGATCTTCTAGCTACACACCGTCTAGTAATTTTCGAGGAACCCTTTAGAATTCTCTCGTAGTTCTCTTTTACGGTAATGGGAGGCAGAGGAGAATAGATCGGTGTGTGACCTAGGGACCATAACCCTCCTTATATAGTGAAATATATTTTAGGTATTTCCATTTCTACCCATCAACGAAATAGAAATTACCACTTAGTCTCTACACATAAAAGGCCCACGCCCTAATGATACATTATAGCTCAACAACCGTAAACCGAATTAGATCACTTTTATATCGAGCTAATATTTATCGACAGTCCGTAATAAATAATTATTTCACGTATAAGCCCAACGTTGGATTAATGATCCAACAATCTCCCACTTGGGCTATATGTGTAACCTTATAATTATTTATCACAAGATAACCGAATGAGCGCTCAACTTTGCTGTCATCACAAAAGAATGTATCAATGACAATCCTGTCCATCAATCACATCAACATAGGACCAAAGCGGCCTTCGTCACATCTATCGTGACGGGACCCATCAATGACCACATATACTGATAAAACTGAATGACATGGATCATGATGTGGATGCGTAGCATGGAAAATAACATGACATGTGATCTTAACATGTATATTTCCAACTGGTCCACCTTAAACTTAATGAGATCAAAACCGTATATCGAGATCAAAGTGTGAAATAACAAAAACATTAATTTCTGCAGAATAACCGTAACCTTAACATTAACCTTAACATTAAACTGAATAACCGAACAATGTGTCTATATCGAAACAAACATTATCAACTACAAACTCCCACAAAACCTAAGTATCCTTAACAGACATGACACCCATATGAGCAGTATGCTCAAGAACATCTTGGGTGGTTGTCCCTTAGTGAGTGGATCCACAATAATGGAGTTTGTCATGATGTGTTCAACAGACACCCTTCCACTTTGAACTCTGTGTTTAACAACTAGGAATCATATATCAATGTTCTCAGACATCGATGAACTCATGTTGCTGTTGGGATAAAACACTGCAGAATCATTATCACAAGAATCCTTAATGGTCCTTATATAACCAAATAAAACTTCGCAGCCTGAAATAATATTTCCGCATCCATATCACATCACTAGTGGCTTCAAAAGCCCTGAATTTTGTCTCCAAAGTCAAATAAGTCATAAGTGTCTGCTTAGCACTTTTCAGATAAACAACTTCTTTTGACAAAATGAAGACATATCCTTATGTGGATTTAAATGTATCTTTACATCCACCAATATCTAAGTCAGTATACCGAATGATCTCTAACTTTTCTGACTCCTATATATGTGAGCATCCTATATTTTGTTTTCTGTAAGTACTTTATAACCTAATAGGCTGCAACCAAATGACCCTTTCCAGGATCTTTTAAGAATCTGCTCAACCTGAATGAAATGTACACAATAACCAGACATGTACAAACCTAAGCACACATTAGACTCCCAATAATAAATCAAATGGAATCTTCTGCATTTCCTCCTACTTTATATCATTAGAAAAGGCACAGCGAGACTAAACTTGTCTCACTTAGACACAGGGGAACCATGTTGTTTACAATACATCATGTCGAGTCTCAAGAAAACTTTATCGATATAGTCTGTTTGTAATGATCTAATAATACCTCAATAATAACCCTGATATACATGGATCCCGAAAAAACTAAAAATAGCGTCTCCTAAATCTTTCAACTCAAAACCGAACGAGATAAATGATTTAGTTTCACGCCCAAAATCTATATCATTACTGAATATCATCGACATACAAAACCAGAGTATGAACCTACTCCCACTAAACTTATGTTAGATACATTCATCAACCGAATTTAACTCGAAAAACCAAACGAGACAACAATTTGATGAATCTAACACACCATTGACATGAAAACCGTTTGAGTCCAAAGATGGATTTCTTTAGTATGCAAACCATATTCTCTGCGTCACCAAATGCAAAGTTTTATGGCAGCACCAAATGCAAAGTTTTATGGCAGCACTGATAAACATTGTCTTTACATCCATCTAATGTAACTCATAATCCATATGAGCAAGTAGAGCCATAATTATCTAGAAAAGGCCTTTCAATGAAACCGGAGAGAAAGCCTTTTTATAACACTCATTTTGCATAACCTTAATCAACCTATGAGAGTTGGAGCTTTCCATGGCTTGGGGAACAGTAACCGGATTGTCCTCCATATTGCCAGGATCCTTATGCTCAAGGAGGTAAACAATATAATTATTCTGAATTGTTGACACAATCTCTCTAGTGGAGTGTCTTGGTGGCGGTGCCACTGATTTCTCATGTGGTATCTCATATGCTCATGTTGCTCCCATATAGGTTATTGAGGATGTTGAGGTTGTCTAATTGGAAGTTCAAGAATATTGTCATAAACCGTATCTGGCAATAGTATACATCCCATTTGGGAAATGCAAATTGTTACCAACTGCCACTGTAGGGAGAGTCATGGTAGGCTCTTCCTTAAAGACAATATTTCATAACTTATCTTCCCCCCAAACTCAATATACTCAAGGAACCTTGCAGATCCCGTCTAATAAAAACAAAAAAACTGGAAGTACGACCATAGAACTTAAAACCCCTGGATCTCTTAAAACACCACACATAACGAGTTGACCATTCTTAAGTCCAATTTTCATTCCGTTGGTTTATAAGGCCTAACCTTAGTTGGACAACCTCCAATATGATTACACCGAATACTAGGTTATCCTAGTCCATATTTCATATTGGGTTTTGGTTACTTCTTTGTAGTGGTATTTATTTAGTATGAAAGTTTCGCCAACTTTAATTTCCGTAGTGACTACCATTAGATATAGTTAATTAAAAGCGAATAATCGTCTATGAAGGTGATACTTTATTTCTGACCATTCCAACATACCGTAAGGAATAGACATCAAGTGATCATATGTATCAATTCTAAGACGTACTTAGAGCAATCAAATATCTAATCTCCTATGTTGGTTTGTTACCCCCTAATACAACCTGCTCAGACAAAATCCATCTGACATATCAAGGGGACCAAATGTTCCATCTGACATAAGCCTTTATATTCTCTTTCGAGAAATTTTACAAAAAATGCTAATGCCAAACCATATAGGAACCATCATTAGTTAAATTTGATTTGTGCCATGAAAACTAAATGCAGAGTGTATCAAGATTATCACTGAAAGCCAAATGATTAGAACATATTTGATCTGAATCCTGGAAAGACTAAGGTATCATCCTTAATTGAACAAGAATGTCCTAATTTGTCCAAAGTCTTTTCCAAGTCTAGAAAATGTTCAATCTTCAATAACAATCTAGTTTCTGAATAGCCTTAAACTTTATTGCATCACCATCACCCACAAAGATGTATCTTTCAACATCAACCGGTGATCGATAATGCTATCTACTCTGCATATTCACGCTCAAATGAATAGGTGCATCAGAATCTATCCACTATATGTTCAGGCACATAAATCAACTCAACCCCTAAACAAACCAAAAAAGAAAACTTAACTTTATTTGCTCAGCAAGCATGACACTACAAGAAATCATTCATTGTGTACCTACCTATTGGCTTAAGAAACAACCAATATCCTTATGTTGTCACTTTTGCCCCTATTGTTGAATACCAGCAGCTTCCTTAAATTTTATTGTGCCCTTACCTTTAATGGTGACCATATTTAGCACTTTCTGGTTGTCCAAATTTAAAATCATTCGACTTCTTGCACTCAGTGGGAAATCGATTTCTTCAACTCCCACCATTCCTTATGTCAGTTATAACTGACATTTAATTTACCATATTGTGCTTGAAGATATAGAATGATAAATTGCACCAGTAGTCCATCACAGATATCCAAATTAAATATCCGAAGTTTGGAAATCAAATGAGCTAATTTTAGAATGTGCCATTATGTTGCATTAGTCCTTGTACCTTACAGAGATTAGCTAAGACATGACAAGTTGCCTCGCCTTTCTCTTCATGGCATTGTGAAACTCTATTAAACACAAAAAATTCCTTATTGGTCACCATGGTCTTTATACAATTTCTAAGAGTGTATAGATTGACTTCCTACATGATCACTGGACTCAACATGTTTGATCACTCTCGCTCTCAAAGTACAAATATGTTTGACTTTACTATCCTAATTGAGAGGTTTAAGAGGTTCATACATAAATGTCAAGTCTAGATCCTTAATGCCAATGACAAGAACAAACTGGTTCTTTCTAACTCTTGAAATCATAGAAAATTAATGGAGGAATATAATGCTTAAATAAGCAGATATACTTCAAAGCAGAATTTAAAACTGAATACAGATAACAATTTAATTGACCTAAAGCTCACATATATAAGATCCGCAGAATATCCAAAATCAAACAAATTTATGATATATTTTCCCATCACAAAATGCCGGCACGACATTAATATCTCATCTTTGGACGATAATACCAACTCGTAATTGACATCTTGGCGTAGTAATCAAACACTGACAATAATTCCTGTCAAATAATAGACCAATCTTTGGATCGTATCTATTACCCACATGGAAACCGAATAATTGTCACGTATTTATCACCACATGTGTATTTATAATTCTGCCAAACAATATCCTTCCTTTGGGCCGAATACTATCCGCATGAATTTATAAAAATACAAACCATTTTACTTCCCATCGTGAATCTATTTCCACGTAGAGGTCACTTTGGCGACATATCGCTTCAACAAATCCACTAGAGAAGTAATAAATACAAATACCGCAATATATCAATGTTTGATTTTACAATATTGACCCTTAAAACAGGTCTATCAAAATTGGGTTGCTTATTTCTTCCGATCTTAGCACAATTAATTATATAGACCAATTATTGAATAAAACGTTCAACTGAATTAATGTCCAATAATTAATAAAGAATCAGCAACCCCTCAGTAATAATTTTATTACTATTAATCAGATTCCCTTAAAAGGCCCGTAATAACGCAATTTAAATTACTGTAAATATTAAATTTTTTTTTAAAGCCGAAATAAAACCCAAACTGATACATCCTTATTACGAAAAACTGGGTCCAAAAAGGGTGGATTCAGTATCAACTAGATCAACCCCCTCTCTCTTTATGCAAGTATAATAATATATTATTATATTACTTCTATTATTATTATTTTTTTATTATAACAAAAAAAGGTCCTCAAATAAATAAATAAAAGGAAAAAGGAATGAACCCTAAATAGGCATATATCTACAGTAATACACACTGAATTACAACACCAGCAAATAGCATACACTGCTTACAGCATCGCCGCCGTCGCTTATGCATATCGGCTCATAGGCCAGTCATGCCTTCAACTTTGTTTCAAATTGAACAATACAAAGTCTGGATTATTTATTTATTTCAATAACCAATTATTGAAATAAAACGTTCAACTGAATTAATGTCCAATAATTAATAAAGAATCAGCAACCCCTCAGTAATAATTTTATTACTATTAATCAGATTCCCTTAAAAGGCCCGTAATAACGCAATTTAAATTACTGTAAATATTAAATTATTTTTTTTAAGCCGAAATAAAACCCAAACTGATATATCCTTATTACGAAAAACTGGGTCCAAAAAGGGTGGATTCAGTATCAACTAGATCAACCCCCTCTCTCTTTATGCAAGTATAATAATATATTATTATATTACTTCTATTATTATTATTTTTTTATTATAACAAAAAAAGGTCCTCAAATAAATAAATAAAAGGAAAAAGGAATGAACCCTAAATAGGCATATATCTACAGTAATACACACCGAATTACAACACCGGCAAATAGCATACACTGCTTACAGCATCGCCGCCGTCGCTTATGCATATCGGCTCATAGGCCAGTCATGCCTTCAACATTGTTTCAAATTGAACAATACAAAGTCTGGATTATTTATTTATTTCAATAACCAAAAGAGGCGTACAACATAAGCCCTAATTTACTACTTTTATCATCTGAATCCCTTTATCATCTTAATCCAGGAATTCAACCCAATTATTATTCGTTACCGTCAAAAGTAAAACAAAAGCAATTATAAATTTATAATTGCAAACGGCGGCATGCATACAAGATGAATCAAGGGAAAAAACTATTTGCCGAAGGATGTTGAAACCAAAATAGATCGATTCTCAATAATTTAACATAAACCTTGCTCCGATACCACTTGTTGGATCTAACTTTATGTGATATGAATCACTTCAATCCAGGATCGTTATGCTAAACTATCAAGAATCAAAACAAGAATTAAACTGTAAACATACCCGAATCCATAGCAGCGGAAGACTCTGTAGATGTTGTAGGATCGATTTTCTAGATCTACACACCGTCTAGTAATTTTCAGAGGAACCCTTTAGAATTCTCTGGTAGTTCTCTTTCGGTAATGGGAGGCAGAGGAGAATAGATCGGTGTGTGACCTAGGGACCATAACCCTCCTTATATAGTGAAATATATTTTAGGTATTTCCATTTCTACCCATCAACGAAATAGAAATTACCACTTAGTCTCTACACATAAAAGGCCCACACCCTAATGATACATTATAGCTCAACAACCGTAAACCGAATTAGATCACTTTTATATCGAGCTAATATTTATCGACAGTCCGTAATAAATAATTATTTCACGTATAAGCCCAACGTTGGATTAATGATCCAACACCTTGTTCCCTTATACCAACCGATAAGAATCGGGGTTGTCGTATCTAGGATTACGGTATTTGGAATTTTTGGAGAGTCTCCTTGACACAACCTCAACTTGTGAGGAGGCACCTTGGAATAGAGAGCTTATCGACACAATCTCAACTAGTGAGAAGACACCTTGGAATTTCACCTTGACACCTAGAAAACCTGTCTCTAGGCACCTTGGTATATTGGATACCCACAAGGGTTGCTCAGGCCCTTGATAATCCGGTTTGAAAACTCTATCCGGAGAATTCACACAACACTTTAAAATTGAAGAAAATATTTTATATATCAAAATGAGAGTTCTTCATTACAAGTACAAGATATGCCTATTTATAGGAGTAGAAATAACACAATCCAAAGTAGAAATCAAAAGGCAATTTTCGGCCCACATGCTTCAAGGAGCCTCTTGGAAGTTCAAGGCAAGTCTTTTGGTCTTTTCAAGGAAGTCTTCTTGATTTTGACATCTTGGATTCATTGAATGTAGAAAATTTCTAAGAGGACTTCTTGTACCCATTATTGGAGTCATTTTGATAGGGGTTTTAGGTAAATAATATTTTACTAGTTACTTAAAATATAGTAGTAACATATAGTACTTGAATAATCATTCCGAAAGTCCGTTAGCATATATGACGGACTTGATAACTTCAAAATTTTGCCCATGCTTGGTCGTAGGTTCTTCAAAAACTATGTTGACCAAATTGTTCATTGACTCGAGCCTCATTTGGCGTTGGCGCCGAGTCTCGGTTCCATCGTGAAATAATATAGGTTCTGAATTCATATCAAGTCTTGTTAGCAAACTACTCTATCTCAGCAACACAAGACCGGATATTGCTTTTCATGTTCAACAACTAAGTCTGTTTCTAGACAACCCACTCAAAACCAATTACCAGCTGCACATAAGCTTCACAAGTACTTGAAATCTGCACCTGGACAGGGTTTGTTCTTTCCTTCAACATGCTCATTAACCCTCAAATCCTTTAGTGACTTAGATTGGGTTCGGTGTTTTATCACAAGAATGTATGTTACAAGATACACTGTTTTCTCAGAAAAATTACTTATTTCATGTAAAATCAAGAAATAATCTATTGTTAGTAGAAGTTCTTTGGAGGCAAAATATAGAGTTATAGCTCTGACAGCTTGTGAGATATAGTTGTTTCTCTATCAACTCAAAGACTTTCACATCGTTCACTTACAAGTTGTTCCACTCTTTTGTTATACTAAAAGTGCTAATCCAGTATTCCAGGAACACACTAAACACAGAGAAATTGACTGCCATTTCGTGAGGGAAAAGTACCAACAGAAAGTTCTCAAACCTCTCCCTGTAAGGACTCAAGACAACCTAGTAGACATATTGACTAAATCAGTGGACAAAGTCGCATTATCTAGGTTGTTTCCCAAAGTAATCCTCTAAACAACATTTTTTTCTCATAACCAAGAAAGTTGAAATCCCATTTATGAACGGTGGAGCAACAAGTTGATTCTCGTCGCTTCCAACTTGAGAGGGCATGTTGCAGGACTTCAGATTATGAACTGGTGGAGCAGCAACGTATAAATAAGGAAGAAAAGAGAGTTAGTGTCTTGTTTGAGACACACATCAAACACCTTAGGCACCAAGGTGGTTAGTTAGTTGAGAGGTGGTTAGTTTGATCAAATTTTTTCTTGGAGATTCAATGTTAATGAATAGAATTTTCAGTTCTCAGTTCTCATTCAACAATGGGTGCCAAGTGCTTTTATAACAGAATGGAAAGTTATCATTGCCTTTTAATTTAGGACTAAGAACTCAAGAGAACCATAAGACTTATACGTTTTTCTAGGAAGGAAGAAAATTCCAGGCTTTGTGACAATTTTTATGCAGGAAAAAAAAAAAGATAGTTTAATTTTTATAATATGACATATTCTTCCATGGTTTCAAAGGACTTGTAGATCACTAGAAGACTAATAGTAATGCTAAAATGCTAAAAAGGGACTGCTCTAAAGTATGAAGTTGATTCAGGATTTTAAAAGTTTCACTTTGTAACATTTCTTCACAAACACAAATATGAGCATTTTTATCAAAACAAATCCACTATTGGAACAGGACTGAAAAATCATCTTTTTTCAGTGCATACAATACCATACAAAATGCTAGGAAATTATATTGCAAAGGTAAAAAAATTCTTGACATACTCCAACTCACCAAACTACTATATCAATCATGTATGGGGGTGACCAACTTTGTCTTGCATGAATATCTATCACGACACGAATTCTTCAAACGATGGCTTTAAGGAACACACCACGTAATTTTTCACACCTGGTAATTTTTCACACCTGCAAGCAGCAACACTATCCATGCATGTCCATTGAGTCGCTGGAATTGCTCTGATGCTGAATTAAACGGGGGTCGTTTCTGATTCCATTTTCATTGGGATGGTGGACGTTGTTTACAAAGTAACCACTGGGAGATGATATATGATTGTTCTGGAGACTAAGACGCACAGGGCTCGAAAGAGCATTTGAGAATACAGAACTTTTTGGCTGCTGCTGCTGCTGCTGATCAGATGGCTCAGATGAGACTAGTGAGCCTGGGTTTGCAAAGAGAGTAGGTTGCAATGGCTGTGGCTGCACCGGTGCTCTGGGCGACATTGATCCCTCCCCTGATATATGCTCGAGCTCATTCTTCAATACAATCATTACAACCATTTGAAACCAGTTATGAGAAATGAGATATAGCGAAATCTTTAGTAGTATGTATATACATCATGGACAATAAGGGGATAAAAACAAAATATGAAAGATGACTTTTTGCATTATCTAGTTCACTCTATTCTTATTCAAAAAAACAAAATTCACTTTATTCACATTACATTTCCCATTTAGATTAAGCAATCTTTTTTTTTTCTCCTCGCATTACACAACGTCCACTTCATTTGACACGATAAAGCAATATCTTTGTTTTAAGCAGCAAATAACATACTACAAAGTTAAATTCTCTCAACAACTTACCAACAATACCATGTGATAGGCGACACCAAATTTAACAATTTCAGTCATGCCAAACCATTTGATTTAAGAAATTTAACTAAGCGCACAGCTTATAAAATATGACTTTGCAGATGCAACTGGTTACTCAAAAATAATTTAGCGAGAAAAAAGCTTTGAAGCTCAATATTGGTATATAGAATGATACAAAAAAATGATTAATTAAGTTGTCCATCAATTCAAAATCATGCACACTAATCATCCAACAAGTTCTGGCTATTAGTTAGTGCTGCAAGTACAGCGAACACAACCAAGATAGTCTTATACATGAGATTGTAACTTCTGTAAAGAAGTGTCACAAAAGTTTGATAGTGAAAAAGGGATGCAATTAAAATAAAATAAACCTCAAGGTAGTTGAGTAAGTCGATTGCGGATACTCTGGACCCCCCTTCTTGCTGCCTCAAGACCCACTGGTAAAGTTTTTCCTGTAAGAAAAATTTGAAGAAATAATTAGTATGACAAACTTGCACCATTGAAGACTAATGAAATAAATTCGAAAATGTAAAACAACATTCGAACTTCCTTCCCCTATGTGAAGTTTGCTATATGGATCCATAATCTCTAATGTGTTCCGTCTTTATAGGCTACCCTCCCTAATGCCCAGACATGGCATAACCTCCAAACTAGTCTTTTCTATCTCCCCGCCCCCCAGAGTTCAGCATCTCCATTGAATGTAATGACACATAACATCGGCATCTAAGGACTGCTTCTATATATGGCCAAACTGTCATAAACGCGTCAGTATTCTTTTTATTAACATGAGATGATCAACTTTCTTTTTTCTAAAATCATCTGAAATCTTGTCCATATTCATCCGCACACATCCTATCAAAATCTTCACCTCCTCTGGTCTCTTATTCTATTCAAGTTTAAACCTAATATCAAAACCCAGAGAGCTTTACCAATCCCGTGATACCACATAAATCTTACCTTTGAGCCATGCAATTTTTTTACAATAAAGGTATTCTGTCCATGATCAGTTTTCAGGCCTTAGGGTTATTCTAGAAGGGTTATTAGTTGGCTGGTTCAGCATGCTTTATTTCTTTCTTTGATTTTTGATTTGCCAGCCAAACACTTGAATGAAATAAGGTGGAGGATTTTTTTGGCTGGCCTTAATCAAAGACTTGAATGAAGTAAGTTGGAGGATCTTTGGTAGAGGCCTCTCCCATCGTTAAGAGAGGTGTTCTCAGAAGTCAAAAGGGAAGAAATCTGAAGAAGAGTCATGCACAGAGGGGGACATTTTGAAGCTCAAGGGTCTGCCCTTATAGGCTATAGCAGGCTATTAAGCATGGATATGGATGGATACGGACATAGACAGTCACAAGACGGACACATCATCACCTCAAGTATCTCTTCCCTTTACTCGGGAACAACTTGAACAAATAAAGAAATATCTCCAAACTCAAATCAATCAACCTGCTTGCTCCTTCGTAAACTCAGGTACTTCTCTTATTTTTCCTTACTTTGCATCAATCAGAAGACCTATTGGGTAGTGGACGCAAGAGCCACTTACCACATGCAAAGCTCCTCTGAGTTTTTTACCCCATATACTCCCTGTGCAAGCAATCACAAGATTACCCTTGCAGGTGAATAATTTTTTACAAAATAGCAAGAAAAGGATCCTTCCCCATTTCGTCAACCCTAACACTCAAAAATGTCCAACATGTTTTCAAATTAGCTTGTAGCCTTTTATTTGTATACAAATTAACATCAGATGAACATTGTAGGGCTAACATTACTCAAAATGAATGTATGTGTCGGGATCCTTCCTTGGGAAAGATGAAGTGCAAGCATGCACTGGTTGGAGGCCACTACATTCTTGAACATATGCCAAAATCATGGATAGATCATCCTTTGAAAGGAAGCTCCCTTTCAACCTCTTCAGATAAGAGCAAGATTCATGTTTGGCATAATAGATTACGACACCCTCACTTGTCATACATGAAAAAGCTCTTTCTCAAACTCCTTGTTAATAATAAAATCAAAATTTTTCTCTGTGGAAGTTGTATCCCGTTGAACAAACCAGGGGTGTTTATCCTCCCCAAGGTATAAAACCTTTCACTATGATTCATACTGATATTTGGGGCCTCCTAAGAATGAACACTCTAACCAAGAAAAGATGGTTTGTCACTTTTATACGAAAATGTATGGGGTATATTTGTTAAAAGAAAATTCTTATGTTAAGAAAACCCTCAGAAGAGTCTATGAAATTGTTAATACTGGGTTCCAAACCCGAATCCAAGTATTTATTAGTTAAAATAGAACTGAATATTTCAATCAAATCTTGGGTGATTTTGTCATAGAAAATGAATTTCCCATTAAAGCTCGTGCGTTGACACCCCTCAGCGAAATGAGGTAGTTGAGAGGAAGAATAGGCACCTAATTGAGGTAGTTAGAGCATTGATGATCACCTATAAAAGTCCATGATACTTATCGGTGAAGCCCTTTCACTGCAACCTATCATATCAATAGGACGCCTTCACAAACATTAAGTTTTAAAACTTTCATCAGTATCTTCATAGACTGGTATCCTTCAACAAGACTTATTAATGATCTCCCTCAAAAAGTTTTTGGATGTACAACCTTACTACACGTTAAAAAAAAGGTAAAAAAAATGGAGCTTAAATCACAAAAGTGAGTTTGTACGGTAGTGATCCAATAAAAGTGGATATAAGTTCCTTGATCCAAGGTCTACACATTTTTACTACCACCTTTTTTGAACATAACATGTTCTTTCACCATCTTCCATTTCAGAGGAGCCAAGACTAGCAACTTAAAACATGCTAAGAGAAATAGAGGCCAAAACTAATAACTTAAAACATGTCAAGAGAAACGGAAAATGGTCTGACATGATATTTATTGACTCATCTGATCCACTAAAGGAATTTGAAACAAAAGCGGATCAGGGATCATCAATTCTTTAACAACCTGTCCAGAAAGGGCATGGCCTTGAAAGTGTTGTGGAAAACCTTGGTACACCTGGAAACCAACGTTTTACAAGGATAAATCTTTTGAGGAAAGGCTTGAAGCAGAAGGAACAGGCCAACACTTGTGCAGGTCAGTAATATGTGTACAAAGAGGATATAGATTCAAACACTCTACCAGGTGAGGATAGTCCTGGTGTGTCTTCGGAAAATTCCGAGTCTACTTCGGAAAAGTCACTCGGGGAAGATCTTCTGGTAAGTGTTCCATTTGCTATAAGAAACGCCTTTCAGGCATGCACGAAGTATGTTATGGCCCCTTTTATGTCTTATAAATACTTGTTTGTCTCCTACCAAGCCTTTATATTAGCTCTCTCATCCTCCCAAATCCCCAAAAATGTTCATTGTTCAAGATGCCCTCAGTATCCTTGAGTAGAGGGAAGTTGTCCTTGAGGAAATGGAAGCTTTAAAGATGAACGAGACTTGGGAAAAAGTAAAGTTTCCTGACAGTAAGAAGTATGTGGGGTGTAAGTGGGTCTTTACCCTAAAATCCAACTTTGATGGGTCGTTGCAAAGGCATAAAGCCAAGTTGGTGGCCAAAGGGTTCTCTCAAACCAAAGGCATAGACTACTCTACAACTTTCACGGCTACGGCAAAGTTAAACACAATCAGTGTTATTCTTCCGGCAGATGTTAATCTTGACCGGGAACCGACTCTTTTTTTCTTGCTGATTTGAAGGAAGAGTTGTACATGAAAGCATACATGGTTTTGACAATGAACTCAGCGGTAAGGTTTTCAAATTGAACAAATCACTCTATGAACTAAAACAAAGTCCAAGGGCTTGGATTGATGGATTTGAAAAATTCTTAAAAAGCCTAGAATTCTTTCAAGGGCAATTTGACCAAACTATGTTCGTTAAATCATCAATTTTTGGAAGACTAACAGTTTTGATAGCGTATGTAGATGACGTAATCCTCACAGATAATGACCTAGAAGACCCATGGACCACAATTTGAAGCTGGGAGATGTAGAAAAAGAGGATCTAGCTGAGAAGGAGAGGTACCAAAGACTTGTGGGTAAGATCATTTACTTGGCCCATACGAGACCAAACATCTCATTTGTTGAAAGGGCAGCAAGTGTTGTAAGTCACCTTATGCACTTACCAATGAAGTCATACAAGGCCAGACATCTCATTTGTTGCCGGTGTTGTAAGTCAGTTTATACACTTAGCAATAAAGTCATATGGAAGTTATCAACAGAATTCTAAAGTATCTTAAGAGAGCCCTAGCAGGGGGATGTTCATTGGGAGGACAACAAAAGAAGCATTGACACTTATACTGAGGCTGATTGGGCTTCTTGCACCAAGGACAAAAGATCAATTTTTGGCTACTGTACAATGCATGGGGCATCTTGAACATTTTTATCGTCTTCCCTATAGAATAATACATGACCAATGCAAAACGGTTTAAATCTGATCCTCATTGTACGCCTATCAGAAAAGGAAGAAAAAAAAGGGAATTCACAACTCACAAGTTCATCCTATCAATATCCTTCTACTTTTCACAGGACCATCATACATGTTATCACAAGGCTACTTATCAGCTTTTTCTCCATAACTCTCCAGATGATTGATAGGTTCACGAAAATTAAAATGGAAGGAAAAAGTGCTTCTGAGAATCGGACTAAAAGTTCCTAGGCAGAGTTACATCAAGGTAGAAGGGAGACTAGCCAGGTTCCTGGTAATAAACACCATATACAAGCCTGGCACATCGATAAGAATAACACAGTTCAAGCCATTGGCCACAAAACAATGTCTGTTGTCAACTTTTGTCCAGCTTGGACTTGGTTTGAGTAGGCTTCAACCCAACTTGAAATGACCCAAGCCTAATGCAACTATGAGCTCATTTGGAAGCAGTGAGAAAGAGAACAAACCAAATTAATTTCTGTAACAATTTCAATGATCAAAAGAAATGCAGTACATAATGTTTTTTATGAATTTCATGTTAAAAAAATTATACGCATATATATCCATAGTTCATAACGAAGACAATCTTAGCTGAACATATTGTGTAGACTGACTGACTTATCATTTTTCTAGGATACTGCCAAATCGATATTCTAGGCACTCAACTCTTTGTCATGTTTCATATTGTAAAGCTCATGTTTTTCAAAAACATGATCAGTCCTATACACCTGAGAAGCAAGAATTATATTCCCACTTTAACACACGGCATCATGATAATCATTATTACTTAAAGTCTGAAGAGCAAAATCATTGTATTGGCTGCCCTTTGTAAAAAAACAAAGTTCTTCTGTCTACATCCTTTGTACCTTTTAGCATGCACACCAAATGTACATTGCGTCCTTGTTAGATACCTTCTTATGGTAAGAAGAGGTGGGCATAAACTTGCGGCTTTATTAGCATAGTTGTCACCGACGAGAAACCAAGATAGCAATCCAATGGAGGAAAAGTGAGGCTGGAAGCTTGCTTCATAGATAAGTGTTAACAGAAGAAATAATTCCCAATGTTTGCTTCCAGAAATTGCAATGAGAAAACATGAAGAAAAAAAAAGGGTAAAACCTACACCAACTTGAAATCTTTCCAAAGAGTTCATTTAGGTGCCCTACTGCCCTTTTTACATTTTTTGAATTATTAGTTTGGGACAAGACGACAACTTAATTCTTAGTTAACTCGCGATAGCATACAACTGACAGAACCTTTATGTTTGCATAAATCTTGAGCTACTTCATGACATCCATTATTACAGAGACAAAAGAGCAATTTACCAAATGCCACGGTATCATCTTTGGAAAATTCAAATTAGCCGAAGAGAAAGGGCAGAGGGTATTGAAGGAGACAGTAAAAAAGGGTATTACTTATATGAGTATCGGAAGTGTACGGTAATTAAAGAGCACAACAGAAACAAAGGATTCACATAGCTCAACACAAGTGTTTTAAACAAGGCTCGTTGTTATTGATATGAAGAAGATATCATCACCTTGGAAGGTTAGGAGATTGGCACTTCACCTATCTACTCCTACGAGATAAAATCCATGGAGAACCAAAGATACTATAACCTAAAGATTCCACCTTACTAGTCCATTGAGTTGCTAAGACATCACACAAAACAAATGCCCCAGATAACAGCAATATTAAAACATTGTATTTAATAATACAATGAACCTAGAAACCACAAGCCAACTTCACATACTAGATTTTACTTCCTAGAAACCAGAATTTATATGAAAGCGGATGCTTTCACATACGCTAAAATTAAATCCAATGCGTCAAGTACATCACTTTAAACTCAAATAGAACCATATACAAGCAATAAAAAGAGTGTAAAATACTAGCACACAGACAACACAATTATTTACAATCAGAGCAAAGTCCTCAATTGAACAGCAAAGCTGACTTCAACACAAGCTTAATTTAACTCGAAAGAAACGAAATTTGTTCAGAGTGCCGACAGAAAATATTGAACACAAAAACAATGGAAATATTCCCCTAAAAAAACAATAGAAATATAAGAACAACAACAAAGGTTAGGTAGCAACAAACGATGGAACGTTCAGAGAAAGCAACAAATATGGGGATAAATTCGGGTATAAGATTATTACCAGGCCGTGACGTTCTCCCGCTTGAAAGGAGAGTTTTTGTTGGCTCATAGCCAGGGTATAAAGCTGGGAAAGAGAGTTCGCCGCGCTGCAGAATGTGGAATACACGCTCCGGTCCACCTCGTCCAAGCTAGTCGCAACGGATTTCCTCTTCTTAGTCATCTCTGGTCGATACCCAATATTCTAGGCTTAGTCTGATTCTCCGATGATCGGTGGAGTGCGAGGGGCGTGATTGGAGAGGTCTGGAGTTTATAGGACCGCTAGAAGAAAGAAATCTTGATAATAGGAAAACAATCGGGTTCCTTGTTGCTGTGGTGTTACCAGCCAAAAGGTGTTCTATAAAGCTAATACACGTTAAGATATAGATGCATAGAACAAGTAAATATTGTTTTGGTATATTATCACAAGTAATATGGCAATTACTTAGGGGAGCAATTATTTTCATATCAGCTATTCTATGGGTGCAACACACCTATCATACGGCATACTGAATTAATCTTTTGAAAGTTTATTTTTTTTTAACTAAGAATCAACTTTCAAAATGTTGCTTCTCGTTTGATATACAGGTAATGTAGTGTATGGTAGATTCAGTGTGGTGAACCTTACAGTACTAGTGCTGAGTTGATCTACTCATAAGGTTGATGATTTGGTATAAAGGTCTCTCAGGCCTAATTGGTCCATGATGAAGGTCAGACTAGCAATTGTCACGTGTCAACCACAGAATGACTAAATCATAAATGAAGACAGAGAAGTAATAAGTAATAAAGGCCATGAGCCTCAAGTCTAATTGGAGAAGCAGACCTAAACCCCAGATGGGAGGTCAGCTCGGCCCTTCTTTTCTTATCACCGCAGGACGGCTCGGTAATAGCGGAGGTTGGGTAACGCAGTACAGGCCGAGACGGCATAGAGGGCTCGACGCAAGTCGGACAGAGCTTTCCCTACTCATATTTAGCGCACGTGCATCGTAATATCAGATAAACATGGAATGAATCCTAGGATATAATGACCTTGATCATAACATTCAGATATGTCCATAATTATCCCTAAATTGAGCGGATACACGCGTGATAATCCTTAGGGATTAAGAATTAGAGTCCTTGTCGGACAAGAAACGGGACGAGACATCCTCTATATAAACAATCCCTAAGGAACTACGGGAGAATTGATTCCTGAACAACTACAGGATACGTAGGCAACTGGGCAATCATCTACCAGGCTCAGTCTAAAAATACACCACATCACCACCCCGTTCATTGTTTTCTCTTGAATACCTTGTCATTAAATTGAATATGGCCCGGATAATCACTCAGACGATACCCAGCATCGTCAGTCCATTACCGCCAAAACATGCATTCTTTGCACGATCGATTGTACCATCCCAATAGTGGGTTGATACCTCATCTTGGTATGGAGGAAACAATAAGTGGGTACCCAAGTTTGAGCCTTACAGTTGTTAGGTCTCTGTTTAGCCTCCTTTATTTTCTTATATATCCTTAAACACCTTGTTGGCCTTTTGCGGCCTCTTCCTCTCTGGGGAACCTGTGAATGACATCCAAGCACTCCACGTAATAAGATGGAGGCTTGGCAATGAGTTTGGTATGAAGCCAGAGCCCTTCAAGAAAGCCAGCTTTAGGATTGAATCATACTTGTCTCCATGTAAGAAAACCATTCCCTCTTGGGTAGGGAACTTAATAAAGATGTACTTTGTGGATATAATGCGGAATTATCATGAAGTATTTATAGAGTATACTTCACTACAACATTACATTCAGTTATAACAGAATAAGAAGTTACAATAGAATGCTGTCTGCTGAGCCTAGGTCAGCTGAGTTAGGAGTGCACATGATCCGGTTTTCCGATTTTTTTTTACAACTTTTAAAACAAAATCATTTTTTACGGGTTCAAAATTTACGAACCAAAACCGAACCATAACTAGGTAAAACCATTTTATCCGGTCCGGTTTGGATTGACTTGGTTACAGTTTTTTCCGGTTTTTTATCTTCTCTATTCTTTCCATATATATATATATATATATATATATATATATATATATATATATATATATATATATATATATATATATATGTGTGTGTGTGTGTGTGTGTGTGTGTACACACAACATTATATTATCATACGTTCCAATTAGGATGATCATATAAAACCATGTAAATTGTTTTATTTCATCTTGTCAAAAGTCCTATTAGGCTGGGCCTCAACGTACGTGTGTGAGGTAGTTGGTTGAAGTATTAATAGATAATTGACTGAGATATCACTTATTTACATGTATTGATAATTAAGGGGCTACTATTTGCACCACACAAAATCTACTCGTGCACCATAGTAGAACCAACTTTTTGTCGGTGCATTGTCATAAACGACTTTGATAAAGTCGGTATCAAAGTCATTTCTGACAGTGCACCGATGAAAAGTCGGTTCACTGTGGTGATCGGTTCTCACAATGTACCGGCGAAAAGTCGGTTGTGTTAGGTGTAGTGCCCGGAAGACAATATTTGTAATTATTTTTATTTAATAAATGACAGTTTTTATTTCATCTTATTATTGCTTTGTGCTTATATTTAATACACTGCTGAAAACCCCAAGTTGTATCATATGTAGCCATATAACTTAGTGTGTATCACACGTGAGGATTAAGTTTATGGTGATACACTTGAATTATTAGTTCGTGGTGAAATTAATCAAAGTATGGGGTCTATTGATTAAACCACCACTAATGCACCCAGAACACTTTAAGGTGTGACCGTCTTATCCGGACCGTCGATATTGGTTATCTAAGTGAGGCATTTATATATAATGTAGTCATATAGGACTTGGACCGAGTTAATCTACATTTCTCATATAATTCCGTGATTGAGAAATCTTATTAAATCACAAGATGATCATATTTGGATTAACCTCAATCCTGAAGTGATTGCATACTCCTACTTGTTTCAGGATATGGGTTGATGTGTTCCTTAAGGATTGCTAAGAGGCGCGGTCTGAATCACTTTCACGTTGGCACTATTCTGGAATGAGTGAGAAGTGTGTGTCTCACAGATATGGAATCCATTCCTTCCTGTGGGAAATAGAAAGACAATCCCCTTATTTGTTGATCCTAGAAACTGATCGATCAGCCGAGTTCATATTGGTTATTAACTAATTGATCACTAGTGGGTTAATGGTAAATAAGGATGAGATGTAATGAAGAAGGTTTACGGAAACATTCATACTTCATTACGGATAGTCTATGGAGGGTTACTCTGTATGTAATGATTATATCAATGGACACTTATTGACTCGACCTTCTGAGAATAAGTTATATCTATAATCGATAGAGTTCAGTTCCGGATTTATGGTGGCGTAATTTCGGAATTAATAAGTTGAGTAGAAAATGTTCTGTTCGATGAATATTTTATTCAATTTATTATAGCTACTGGTTATAGGTCCATGGTCCCCGGGTTGGCTCTTAACACGCGAGTGTTTTCTCATATTGTGGAACCTTAAGAATAATTAAATAGTTGGTCTATTACTTAGTTGGCCAACTGGCCATGTCGACTGGTGATGGGGAGTCGATTGTCATCATTTTTTTCTTTTTGACTTTTGTCTCTAAAAGTCAAATAGTATGTAAAATAGAAAAGACATTTTCCAATTATCCTATGACAGTAGGGTGGCGCCACATGTGAAAGGAATTAGGAGAAGTAATTTTCCTAGATTATGTCACATGTGTAATTAGTTATTTATTTGTTAAATAATTAATGGATAAATTAAGCGATTGATTTTTAATGATTATCTCTTATTTATGGTAAATATCTTTTTCTTTGGGAAAAAGATAATTGTCTTGTTAAAGGGATAACTCTCTCTTGACTAGTTGTTTTTCTATATAAAGAGAGTTCCTCCCAACACAATGTGACACATCAATGTTGGCGCCACTATCAATAAAAAGGAAGAGAAAAATTAGTTTCTTGTTCTAACCATTAGAAGAAGAAAAACCTAAGTTTTTCTTGGAGCATATTCAAGGAAGTTTTACTACGACGATCGACGTCCACCAGTCGTCGCTTGGAGATACAATCAGGAAGATCACGGCTTCTCTTCTGTTGGGTAATTCTTCAACCTTCTTGTAGTTATATTAATTAATCTTGTGAATTAAATCATGGTAAAATCGCATGCGAATTTAATTCGTAGCTTCCGCTGTGCATGATCGAGTGTTTCGATCGGTGCTGTGAATCAGATCTGACAATCCAATTATGGATCGGATCCGGATTCGGGTTTCTGTATATCCAGCAGGTTTTACTATGGTACACAAATAGAGTGGTGCACAAGTGGATTGGGTGTGGTGCAAAGAAAGGCCCCCTTATATAATAGTGTCGATATTCATAGAAATATAAATACACTCACACACGCATATATATATATATATATATATATATATATATATATATATATATATATATATATATATATATATATATATATATATATATATATATATATATATATATATCCCGTTTGGTCCGGTTTGTTTCTTAATAAACCAAAACCAAATTGTTTTTCACGGTTTGATTTTTTTCAAAACAAAAACCAACCAAAAAACCATGGTTTACGTATATCCGGTTTGGTTCGGCCGGTTCGTTTGGTTTCCGGTTTATTTGGTTAACCCCTAAGATGAGTCTTCAGTCAGCTGAGTTGAGTATTGTCCTAAGCTGAGCATATTAGCTAAAATCTTCAAGTCAGCTGAATTGAGTGTATGCACATCCTCTTGAATCTAAAACTCATTTATTAATATATTGTAACACCCCCTCAAGCTGAGAATGGTGCATGAATCAACTTGCACACCCTGC
Source organism: Gentiana straminea (assembly GCA_036785695.1). Taxonomy (NCBI): domain Eukaryota; kingdom Viridiplantae; phylum Streptophyta; class Magnoliopsida; order Gentianales; family Gentianaceae; genus Gentiana; species Gentiana straminea. The sequence continues at coordinate 2,791,430 of JAVUPR010000398.1, forward strand.
TTCCATCTGACACTTCTTTATCCACTGGAACTCGGCTGAAAATTTATGGAGATTCCTAGCTTGTCCAGCAAATAGCAAAATATTGGTGCATCCAAAGCTTTGGTTAGGATGTCATCAAGTTGTTCCTTGGTATGAACATGCATAAGTTTGATCAAGCCTGATTTAACATTGTCTCTGACAGACCGACACCATGACAATTGATCTCAATGTGTTTTGTCCATTAATGGAACACATGGTTGTGAGCAATATGAAGGGCACTACCATTGTCACAAAATAGAATACTTGGATGTTTGACTGGAATCTGTAAATCGTGCAAAATGTAGAGAAGCCACTGAATTTCACAAGTTGAATTGTCCATTGCCCTATATTCAGCTTCAGAAAAGCATCTAACAATAGTTGTCTATTTCTTTGCTTTCCAAGATATTGGAGCATCTTCTAAGAACATTATATACCCTGAAATAAATTTCTACTCTCAAGACAATCTGCCCAGCCACTATCAGTGAAACCTTTGCTTTTAGCGGGAAAGAAAATCCCTTGCCGTGGATTTGCCTTCAAATATCTCAGGAGCCAATGGGCTGCCTTCATGTGATTTTCAGCTTGAGTATCCAAAAACCGACTCAGCTGTTGAATAGCAAATGCAATACCAGACATGGTAAAAGTTAGGTAAATCAACTTACCAACCAGAGATCTGTAGGCAGTATTATCATCTAATATAGGTTATTCCTCATGCTACAATGCTTGTTTGGATTCCATTAGGATTTTCGCAGGTTTTGCACCTAAAAATTCATATCTATCTATCTATTCTATAATAAAAGTGTGAGTTTGTTTCTCTAAAAGTGTATCCCCAAGAAAGTGTTTCTCCCTGATTAATAATTTATTTAAATAAATTTAATATAAAGTGTGAGTTTGTTTCTCTGAAAGTGTATCCCTAAGAAAGTGTTTCTCCCTGATTAATAGTTTATTTTAAATAAATTTAATATAAAATTAAAAATAATCACGTTAGCCCTAAAAATGCACGTTAGAAACCTTTTCAAAAAAAAATCAATCAAAAAGGGATAAATGTAATAGAATAAAATAATCTTAGAAAAACCTACCAAAAAAATTCTTTTTTTTGGATGTTTACCAAAAAAATCCTTAAAAAAAGGATAAATGTATCCATCCATCCATCCATCCATCCATCCGTATATATATATATATATATATATATATATATATATATATATATATATATATATATGGTGTGTGTGTATATATACACACACACATACATATATATATATATATATATATATATATATATATATATATATATATATATATATATATATATATATATATATGTGTGTATATATATATATATATATATATATATATATATACATACACACACACACACACACACACACACACATATATATATATATATATATATATATATATATATATACATATACTTATACTTTATACTTTTTTGGGTTAAATGTAAATATATATAACCAAGGTATGCAAAATACAAGAGATTACATCCTAGACAATAAAGGAACTAGGCTAACACCTAAACAGTGTTGAAAAGGGGTTAGATTTGTTGATTTCAAGCAGCATAAGACCCCTGAGGTTATATGCTACAAGAAACAACAACCACTAAACACTTAACAACACCCAAAAGCTGCAAAATGGGGTCATATGAGAGCATTTCTCACAGTGCCTATCCCATGGAGTGTAGAGAAACAAAATAATCTCATACAACCACCAACAAGCACCAAGGGGAATAACAAAAGATATACAAAACCCTAACATCATGGGGTAAAAGTGTACAGAGGGAAAGCAGCCTGCATTATATAAAAAATGTGGGTTTTAATACAATGTAGAACATCAAAAATCTTCATAAGAGCACCATCAAATCTCTTCTTGTTCCTCATATGCCAAAGCCAATAAACCACCACAGAAACAGAAGCAGATCTGGCAACATTCCCATGGGAAGTACCCCTTGCAATTCCTACCAATCCATCTAACTATACTAACAAAAGTTTCCAACCTCCTATTGATGCTAACCATAGTCTGATCCTTCCCCAACCATACAGGAAACAGGACATTGAAAGAACAAATGAGAGGAAGATTCATTGACCAGACCACAAAGAGAACACAACTTATCATCAAACTGAAGCTTGTTAGTAGTCAGCAGGCAATTCTTCAAAGACATCCAGAGCACAAAACAGTGTTTGGGAGTAGCCCTAGGATTCCAAACAAACCTGCACCACCAGACCTTTGGGCCATGCACCCTAAAGAAATCATAAGCCATCCTAGGTCTCAACTTGCCACCAACAGACCAAGATTGCAATAGAGAAACTGTAGCCTCAGCAAATCCAGCACAACACAACGCAGCCTGTCCCTGATTCTAAACACTACTTTGATCAAAGCAGAATCACCATGCTTACACTGATAGTCCCAAATGTCTACCCCCTGAAGATATTCTTCACTAATCCATTTTACCCAAAGACAGACTTTATTGCATTTAAAGTTCCACAGAATCCTACAAAGAAGAGCCAAATTCCATGCAGAAAGCTGAAACACCCCCAGACCACCCTTAGATTTAGGTCAACAAATATCATCCCAACCAATTAAAGATTTTCTATTAGAGTCACAAGACCCTCCCCACAAAAAATTTCTACACATTTGATCCATCTTCAACTTAACACTACCAATAATAGGATAGATACCAAGCCAAAAGCAGTACACACCTTGTATTACAGAAACAATAAGCTGAAGCCAGCCAGCATATGAAAGGGTAGGACCTTTCCAATTACAAAAGTAATTCCTCAGAGATGCAAACAAGGGATCATAATGGACAACATTCAACCTGACAGCACAAAGAGGAATACCAAGATATCTAATAGGCAACACTCCTTCCTTCAAACCAGTAATATCAAGCAAATCAGCCTTATCATCGTCAGATAAACCAGCACAAAACATCTCAGATTTGAGAAGATTAGCCACCAAACCAGAGCATTCCCCGAACACCATCAAACAGTTCATCAAAAGGGTAACAGAAATAGGATCACCTCTTGCAAAGAGCATCAGATCATCAGCAAAAGCAAGGTGATTAATCTGGAGATCATTACAACCAGCTTGAAAATTGAATTCTGAATCTGCACCCAAAATCCTCACCATTCTAGAAAAATACTCCATTCCAATAACAAACAAGACTGGTGACAGAGGTCACCTTGTCTAAGGCCTCTCTTACCAGGAAAGAACCCCTTCATTGTTTCCCCTAATATTGTTTCTCCAAAAAAACATTTCTCCAAGATTAATAATTTTTTTAAAAAAAGTTAATAAAAATTAAAAATAATAATCATGTTAACCCCAAAAATGCATGTTAGAAAGAGTAGATGTCTTCCAAGCTTGTAGTTTAGAATGCACCTTATCAATGAGGAAGTGAAAATCATCTTTTTTACTCGACCATGGTGCAAAGGAACTCCCAAGTATTTTTCCAGGTTTGTGGTATGAGACATTCCAAGAGATTTAGCAATTCATTAAGCAGTTTGGGCTCTCACGTTTGAAGAAGTCGAGAATTTTGACCTAGAGACGCTAATCTTTTGCCCCGATATGTTACAAAAATTTGTCAGAAGCTGCTTGAGAATAATAGCTTGATCGATAGAAGCTTTCGAAAATAAATGAAGATCATCCGCAAAAAATAAATGAGATAATTTTTTATCTCCCCGAGAGACTGGTATAGGTTTTCACTTCCCAGATGCAATAGAATCGTCAATCATATAATTTAGAACCTGCATAACAAGCACAAAGAAATTCGGGGCTAGAGGATCACCATGCTTGAGACCACATCGGGGTTGGAACTAGGGCTGTAAATGAACCTAAGTGTTCGATTCAATCCGGAGTATTCGGCTCGAAAAAGGTCGATTCAGGCTCGTTTCGTGGGTTCGAACTTCGAGCCGAACCTTACAAATTATATATTCGGTGGTCGAGCCGAACATGTTCGAACATGTTCGGCTCGGATATCATAAATTCATATACAGTTCGAGCCGAACATGTTTTTTAAAACCGAGCCGAACATGTTCTGATTTTTTTTACAACCCAGTTCGAACCGAACATGTTTGAACGGTTCGACATGTTCCAGCCGAACCGAGCCGAGCTTTTTTCCCCAAATACCAGACCGAACCCGAGCCGAATAATGAAAATATAAGGCTCGGCCATTTCGAGCCGAGCCGAGCCTAAGGTTCGAACACACCGAGCCGAGCCGAACCCTGCCAGGGTTCGGTAGGGTTCGGCTCGTTTACAGGCCTAGTTGGAACCCCGCAAGAGGGGTGCCCTTCCAAAGAAGTTCCAGGGAGGTACTTGAAAGAGTGAACATTATGAGATCAACCAGAGCTGTATTGAAGCCCGCAAAAAACAATAACTAGTGAAGAAAGGACCAACTTACTCTGTCATAAGCTTTCTCGAGATCCACGTTAATGATCATAAATTATTGAAGTTGTGAAATACAATGAAAACGAAAGAAGTAATGCGGAAGAATATTATTCAAAGAATAATGCAAGAGTTAAGTTACAATGCTACTGTTCATGGGGTATTTATAGCTTCAATTATAAGTAAGTTACAAATGGTTATAGTAGAATCTAACTAAATAACCGTATTATGCCTATCATTGATCTGCTGACTAACTCAGCGGGGTGCCGAGTCTTAGAGTTCAGCGACTGGCACTCAACAGACTTCCTTCAGCACATATATTGTAACACCCCCTCAAGCTGAGAATGGTACATGATCACCTTGCACTCAACAGACTTCCTTCAGCTATTGGAGCTTTGAAATATCTTTGAAATGCCCAACTTGTCCAACAAATATGAGAAGATAGGTGCATCTAGAGCCTTGGTGAGGATGTCAGCAACCTATTCTTTGGTGTTGATTGGAAGCAACTTGACAAGGCCAGTCTTGATTTTGTCTCTTACAACATGACAATCAATCTCAATTTGTTTTGTTCTTTCCTGAAACACAAGATTATGAGCAATGTGCATAGCACTAGAATTATCAGAAAAAGTAAAGCAGGCAACTGAATTGGAATCTTCAAATCCTGTAAAATGGAAACCGGCCGTTGAATTTCACAAACAGCATTCGCCATAGCTTTATATTCAGCTTCTGAAGAACTCCTTTCAATATGTTAGGTCTCATAAGTTAGAAGTTTTGATACCAAAAGTAGTTTGTTTAGTAACCAAGTATAAGTTTGCTTAGCAGTCTGACATGCGAATTGTATAAGATTATTCAGACTTCGTTTGTATTTGTTCTTGAATTAAGATAGTCTAAGTTAGTAAAAGCTTGAAGACAAAGACGGCCAGAAGACCATAATCTTAGTCCATCAAGAAGACTACCTTACAAGACTAGTACATGATGAAGACAAAACAGACTAGCAACACCAGATGATCAAAGCATTCCAGACAATACACGATCAGATAGAAAAGATACGAATATGCCAACAAGTGACTATACAAGATGTGTAGAGAGAAATTAAAGGGCGTGTAGCCATCCAAGAGATCAACTTTGATCAAACGGCTACAAAATCATACAAGTGGAAAAGAGAGCATTTAATGCTAAAAGATATCTTTTAAAAGACGACAAGTACATCAGTCAACGGGCAAAAAGCTGAACAGGCCTTTTATGAATGAATGACAGCTCAGCATTAAATGTGTTTTGATGGTGGCCATGCTAGCTGTTACAACAAGCCTGAAATAAGTTACAATTGAATGTATAAGTTTTACTTAGAAGTCCGACAATTGTATAAGTTCAGGCAGACAAGCATTGTACTAGTCTGGTAGGGTAGCTCAGTGAAGTGAAGAACAAAAGACCAGCTGAGTAAGATAGACAAGGAACCAGCACAGTGAAGTGAAGACCTTATGGACTGACATAAAACCAAGGAAGTCTGTGATGGCCTTGGGTAAGTCTAAGATACAATACAAGTGATGGAACTTAATTTTCTTAAATATGGTGTACATTGATCTCACCCAAAATAAAGATCAGTGAAGTAAATCTTTATCGGCTGATAAGTACCAACAGAGAAGTAACAACAAAGTGGCAACAGCTAAGAAAACAAAATATGAAATGCTGCTACTCAACAGACAGGTGAAATACAAATAGCACAGTGAAAGCAATCAAGTGAAGCAGTCACATAACCAGTAAAGTAACAACAAAGACAGCTAAGTGACATTGAAGCAGATTAGTGAATCAAGTAGTAGCAGAGTAAAGGCCAGTCAATTGAGTCACTATGCTAACAATGGAATTTTGCAACGTGATAAATATGAGGATTACAGCATTTAATGCATAATCAATCAAGGACAAATTTTTTGATGGACTTTGAGAAGAAAATCAAGATCACTAAAATCAAGGAAAATTAATCAAGACAGAATGAAGGATTATTCTCAACATTAATTAGCCAACGGACGGGAAATTCAAAATCAAAGGATTCATGGCTATAAATAGAAGGCATTGACAGAGAGGAACAACAACAAGTTTATTCAAAATTCCTTAGTGTTGAAACTCTGTCGAATACACAAGCCATATCTCAGATCTTCAAAAAAAATATCCAGAAAATCATACTCAGAAAAACAAAGCTACAAAGTCATAATTCAGACTGAGTTTGATTAAATCTTGTGAATCTAATTCACATTCTTACCGGCAATTGAATCAGTTCATCTGAGAAGGAATTGCAAAAGTGTTGTGATAGCTATTGAAGGATTTGTTTCCAAGGAGCAGTGTGTGAAAGAGACTCAATCACTGAAGCATCAGTTGTCAGGGAGTGATAGTCTGAAGATTCTGAAACTTTTGTAGTGAAGGACAATCATACTATTGTAGTGGTGAAAACAATAGTGAATTCCTCCATTCATCATAGAGAAGAGTGGATTAAGGGATTACACCACCCTTAACCACTATAAACTTTGTGTTCATTTAATTTCTGCACTTTACTTTTAGCATTTACATTCTACAAGTTATTTTATTTGTGTGTGTGTTATAACTATTTTGAAAATACTAGTTAGAAGGGTTTTATCTGTTGCACAAAAGCTTTTCATCAAGAAAAGTTTTTAAACTCAAAATATAGTCATTCACCCCTTCTGACTATATATTCACCCTTCTCTGGGACCAACAATTGGCATCGGAGCAGTGTTCTTTGTTTCATAACCTATTCAGATCTGATTTCTGGTAACAAATAGATTACTCACTTTTTAAGAGTATTTTCAAAAGTTTATATATATTGAAAATTTTCAAAATGGAATCCTCAAGTTTTATGTCTAAAATTACTGTATTTAATGTTAACAACTTTGAGGAATACAAAATAAATATGTTATTTCATTGTTCACGGATTTATCTAATGAAAAACAACAAGTAATAATATTTATAAATCCGATATTCCCTCAAGTATAAAGATTGTAGTTTAGAGGTTGATACCGGGTCGATCTTACGGGGAACTGGCGCTTGATAACCCTAGTTTTTGTCTAATCAAATTATGTCACTATTACTACTACTAAACATAAATGAAAATAAAACAGTGATTAACTAAAACGGAAGATAACAAACGTAAACTGGACAGAAGATCGAGATCTAAAGCCAGGAAAATATAGTTACGAACCAATTTAAACTAAACTAAATCTAATATGCAATAAAAGACTAACTAAGCTAAACAATTCAAATTCAAGGGGTTTTAATCAATAATTTACGAACGAACAAGCAATTGATCCACCTATCCTACAACTATCAATTTCGATCTAGATTATCTCGTGATTTCTAACCAAGTTGTGATTCACCTAACCACGGTATGAACTCCTAATTTCTTAGACAAGTTCTCCTATCAATCTTCTATCTTTCGATCTAAAGATTAATGCTTTCAAATCAAGGTGTGAAATCTCTCAATTTCTAACCTAGAAATCTAACCTAATAACTCTCGTTAATTAGATTTAAGATCTATTCTTTATCATGGTGATCTAAAGTTTAACATGATTTTCATCAAGATAAACAATCAACATGCAAAGATCTTTCGATATAAATTGCATAACAACATGAAAAACATGATAAAGAAACAACTTGAATTAAAATACTCACAAGATAATCAAGAACAAAACTGAATTGTTGATTGGATGGCTTCACAACGCTTGTTCAATGGAGGTCTAGCCTCTTAACATCCTCTTTGAAACTCGAATTGTTTAGAGTAAAAGTGCATAAAAGTATTTAAGTAAAAACTCGTTTGTAAACTAAGGAAAAACGCAGCTTAGCCGCCCCAGGGTTTAGGGTTCGAATATATGGTGATATTGGGAGAAAATACGCGACTTTATATAGAATTCGAAGTCGGTTCTACTAAGTCGGCTACCGGACGCCCGTCCGGAAAGGGTGAACGCCCGTCGGCTTGTGTGTAAACTTCTTCGAGTCGGGCCGAGCCTGGATCGACGCCCGTCCTTCTTTAAATTGGACGCTCGTCCACCGAAAAACCGAACATCCCGAACCAAATTTCTCCTCCCGGACGCTCGTCCATTGACCAAACGCCCGTCCACTCGGGACGCGGTTCAAGCCGCCGGACGCCGATCCAGGATCGACTTCATCTTGATTTCTTCATCTCTATCTCTTTTCATCAAATCCAATCATCATTATCTTTTTATCATCAATGAAATTCGACTCTTATCTCTTTTTGATCAACATTTGAGCATCAAACATGTACCTATAACACATTAAAACATCGCAAAATGTAATATCGTCCAAATAATCATAAAAATCACAATTAAAACACCAAAATTAACCTATTTTGCGAATAACTCATTTAAAACCTCATTTGCTTAATAAATCTACTAAACACTCGTTTCTAATGCAAATTATACGAATATGGGGGAAATTATCATAAAATATGTCAATATAAAACGTATAAATTCACCCTTAACAACTCCCCCACACTTAGCTTTTGCTCGTCCCGAGCAAAACAAAACGAAAATTAAGGCTCGAGACAAAAACAGACATCTCAGACAATATAGCATAGATCCAATAAATTAGATGTTCACCACTGTGTGTGTGCAAAGCCATAGAAAACTTCCACTAAATCCAAACGTGAGAAACTCAAGGCAAAACTAGCTAATACCCCCTCGTAGACTAGCAATAAATGATACTCATAAGATGCACCCTACAAACGTAGAATATCCCGAAAAAGATGATCAAATATATCTAGGGCCTTTCTGAAATACTCAGAGGATAATCCCTACAGCATATCTACCAGTTCCTACTGGGGATAAGATAGACGATAACTTAGTCCTATATTCATTTCATACCATTTCTTCTTGCAAGTTGATTTAACTATTTCACTTTTAAACGCACATTAGAATGAGCTATTGCCATGTCATAGCAGAATAGGACATTCGAGATATACCCTACCTTACTCCAATCATAAGGCAGCTTTTTCTGACTGTCGTGAGCTTTTAGTCATCATAGTGGTATAGGACATACGTGGTATACCCTATCGCACTCAAATCATCGACTAGCTTCCGACACACCCAATAATTCTTCATATTTTTCAACTTTTTCATTTGACAATAAGTTACGTGTTACTTATCACATTCAAACCTTAGATATTCACAGTATATCATACTTCGGATCTAAATACAAACTATCATAAATCTCAAGATATATACGTAGCACTAAGCACACGACTTATAAGAAAATCAAAAATCACTCGCCCAAAAAGGGGTATAACTTTATAAATTAGCTCATCGCTTACTATGGCTCGTGAAAAATAGATCTCGTGTGAAACAACTAACTTATCGAACATATGATATATAGCTTAGATGACTATAAAAATAACGAACATTGATTGAATTGCTTACTCGGGACAAAACAAAAACAAAAATGTCGAAAAATTTGAAAATCTAGCTCATTTTTAGCTCATTGTGCATAGAAACATAACGAATTAAGCAAATGTGTAGATACATATCCAACCATTCCCCTCCCCCACACTTAAAGATCAACATGTCCTCATGTTGTGCAGAACGAAAGAAAAGATAAAGAACTTAGCTGATGTTAACATATACTCGAATCGTCGGTCAGGCCGGAGCCTACGTAGGGACACTGCGAACTCGTAACCATACAATGTAGCTTGACACAACCGCTAAAAATATACCTGCACGACTCGACAAACACGGAAAAATCTCGGGAAAACGGGGAATCACACCAGAATGAAAAGATATAGCAAAGTCGAGTAATAGCAAAAGATAAAGCATTCACTATATCCAAAAGTTTAAACAAAGTAGAAATGAAAGTACTGATGCCTTATGGCTTACATGATCCATCGGAAAGAATAAATAGTAGCTAAATGAAAAGTACAACGAATCAAGTAAGTAAAAGTGTCAAAATAATACAGCCATCGTATCTAGGACAAATCAAAAGCTAAAATAAGAAAAATAAGATCAGGGCTGCCCCGGTGCTGCAGAATCATCAGCCGGAGGATCAGAAGAGGGTCCAGATGGTGGTGCCGTAGTCCTCTCTGCTGAGTCAGACAGCTCCTCATCTGAAGACGACTCAGACTCCTGAAGAACATCCGTAATGGCCAGCTCAATCTCATCTGAATAAGTATAATCGATAACGCTTGGACTGAAGATTCTGTCGTCTCGGATAGGCCGGCCCTCACTCATGCACTTCAAAATAGTTAAAATATTGTTCTGAGAAGTCCTTATGTCCTCCAGCCAGTTCCTTACACTGTTGCCCATACGTAACCTCATCCGGACCGAGGGAGTTAAGGGTGGAAGGGAAGATGTTCGAGGTGGTGCCGAAGATGAACCAGGCTCACGTGCTATCTCAGCCTCAGTCTCAGTCTGACCCGAAGATTTCACTTTCTCCCTCTGCAAGAACCTAGGATTCTTCGGTTTGTGATCGGTCTTGTACTCGGGAACTTGAGCATCCTGACAGAGATTGTGGATCAAATGTGGACATATCAAGCATCTAGTATACACTTTCTGATTCATGGCTATCTCGTCAAAAATCGCTTGTCCTACATCAACATTGATCTTGAAGGTCAAGGCATATAGCATCCCAAGGTCACCAATGTGGAAGTGAGTCAGGTTGTTCTTTGGTAACAACCGGTTCTGAATAAACCGACATTGGACCTTCCAATCTTCCGTCCAACTCGTGGTCACTAATTCCTTTCTAGCCCCGCCCGGTCTGAGTGTCCATGGCACCTCGGGGCACACCAACAACCGTAACTCCTCCAACGGATCCTCACCGGCATCCTGTTTAGCTTTAATCGCCTCCTTATAGTCCAACCCCTCAAAAGGATCCAACCCGTACTTCCCATTGATAACCGCCGGTGTAAACGGCACCTTAACTCCTCGAACAGTGACCACCCTAGTTTTTAAATCCGTCTCCGAACAGTTTGCAAAAAACTCACGAACTAGGGTAGCATTGACCGGAGTTCTAGGGGTTGTCATCAGTGCTCCCCACTTCCTTTCCTTTAACAGCTTCACAAAGGAGGGGTCCACCTTCGTGTCTAGAATGGCTCGCTCGATCAACATCGTCCGAGTCAGATAATGCTTATTATAGACCTCCATCGCCGTAGGGTTGATGAATCTACGAGCAAAGGGAATAGGGATAGCGGGTCTCACTCTCTGTCTAGCCGGCTCATCTCCCTCAGGCTCATTGTCCATTTGCTCACCCCGAGCTTCTGTCACCCTAGTCTGCATCCTCACTAACGGCTCATCATCAGTTTCAGACCCAGACTCAGGCTCATCCTGTAAAGGAACTCTAGATTGACCTCTAGGAGGATTCTGACGCTCCCCAATACGAATACCTTGGTTGGGATTGACTAAAGTGGGGTCCACACCCTTCTTCTTCTTAGCAGGTTCTTTAGCTACCCCCTTACCATGCCGTTTCTGAACCTGTTTGTGCACCATCTTAAACTAAGACTAAACAACCAACAATCCCTGCCCCAAAATCAAACAAAGCCACCCGTTTATCGTCCAAACGGGATTTCCCAAACAAAACAACACCAAACCAACATCAAAACCACAATGCAATCCATCCCACACCATCCAATACCATCCCAAATCATCAACGAAGCAAGACAAAGAAACAAAACAAGAAAAAAAAACAATAAGGTGAAATTCATGTGAAAAAGTCGATTCGAAAAATTGAACTCAAGAAAATCGTGAATTAACCCCAGAAAAGTGCATGGATTCTTACCAAGTACGATGATAGGATGATGATAATGGTGATTTGCAGCCCTAACAACGCACGAACGACCAAAAGTTTGGATTTTTCTCCCAATAAAACCGCACAAGCTAGGTTGATGATTCGAAACAACGGTTGTATGTTGGTGGATTGCGTTTGAAAAATCAAAAAGAGGGGATTGAGAGTTGTTTGTAGGGCCTTGAATCGCCCAATTTGGTTTAGAAACGAGGATTTTAGGGTAAGAGGAGGCAAAAAGTCGGGTTCCCGTTTTTGAATTTCTGAAAAAGTGAGTGTTCATGGGTTGAGGGTGTATATATAGGCAGGGGCTAGACGGGCGTCCAAGTAATCGGACGGGCGTTCAGCTGGAGATCATATGAACTGGACGGGCGTCCATATAAGCAGACGCTCGTCCAGATGCTCAATTTACGTACAGAGTTGGAAGGAGTCTCTCAGACGGGCGTCCAAGAATGTTGGACGCTCGTTCAAAAATTGTGCATGACGGACGGGCGTCCGGTTCACTGGACGGGCGTCCAAGGCGAAAAAAAGCAAAAATTATAAAATTTCATACAATTTAATTTCAAATTTGCATTTTCTCATTAAATTTAAATAAAACTTCAAAAATTCAAAAGAAGAACGACGAAATACATAAAATCACTAGAAAATAGGTAAAAACAATAGAAAATAGTGGGTTGCCTCCCACCGAGCGCTTTTGTTTTACGTCGTTTGCTCGACGAAACAACCTAAGAACGCTAGTCATCGTAAATTTCTGACCAATCTATCACCCGGATAAGACGGCGGAGCATGTCAATTGCCGGAGGGAAATCGTACTCATCTTGCAAACCCCAATCCTCATCAGCTACATCAACACCTCGAAAATGCTCAGCTTGCAGCACTAGCGCTAAATCTGTCAGCATCGGATCATTCAGGATTGTGTAAGGACGTCCCAGAGCGGCCTGCAAGTCATCAGTAGTGAAATCTCCACCTCCTGAATAGCGGGGAACAATAAGAACATAGGTGACAGTCCTGATGCGGGTGCTAATATCAAAGTCTACGTGCAACACTATAGTTCCTCCCGGTCCGTCATCCACAGTGATAAGTGGGATCCTCCTAAGGAAAGGTAACTCCTCTGGTAGAACTCCGAAATCCATATCTAGAAAGCACAACTAATTGACAGATATAAACAAAAAGAAAACTTAGTAGACTAAACTTAAATAACTAAAACTACAAAAGCACAAAACAAAAATAACTAAAGCTAACGATATCTAGGATGCCTCCTAAGTGGCGCTTTTGGTTAATGTCGTTAGCTCGACACCGTTTAAAGTTCACTGGATCGGCCATTTGACTTTCCCGCCACCACTACCTCGTGTAGACTTTGATCGTAGTTCGGATTGCGAAACGCATCTAACACATGGGGTGAAATCTCTCGATAGCTTTCCAAATACGTTTAAACCGCCCCATGGTCGACTTCTTCTTCTTCTCGAGCATTCGATGACGTTTTCACCGACGCTCCCTCTCATACTCTTCCATATCCCAACTACCGCTAGAACTTCTTCAGATCGACCACTACCGTCATTCTCTGAAAATAGGTCGGGTGAAAACTCGTCAAATTCTTCGACTTTTGTAGCACCACACCCGAGGACATCGAGGAAACGAACAATCAAAGGCTTTTCCTTGGGTTCACCAATGTAGTGCTTACACCTTTGACCATTCACTCGAAACGCTTGGTCGCCATAACCTCGTAGTTCTAAAACACCTCCAGGAATAATTTGGAGAATCTCAAAGGGACCGGACCATCGTGTCCTCAACTTACCAGGGAACAGATGAAGCCTGGAATTGTATAGAAGAACTTGTTCTCCGACTTGAAATTCTCTTTTCTTAATTTTAGCATCGTGAAGGAGTTTCGTCTTTTCCTTACTGATCCTGGCACTTTCGTAGGCCTGGAGTCTGAATTCGTCCAACTCATGCTCGTTGCGGTCGGTGCTTACCACAAGAATGGGAATCAAAGTTCGAAACTTTGTAGCCCAATAAGCTATGTGCTCTAACTCGACTGGCAGATGACATGGCTTACAATAAACCATTTGATATGGAGATGTACCCATAGGAGTCTTATAGGCGGTCCTGTATGCCCATAGTACATCATCCAACTTCAAACTCCAGTCTTTTCTATGACTGTTGACCGTTTTTTCTAGGATCTTCTTAATGCTTTGGTTGCTCCTTTCAACCTGACCACTCGTCATAGGATGGTACGGTGTACCGGTCTTATGACGAACACCATACTTTTCAAGCACTTTCTCAAGGGTCGGTTGCAGAAATGTGTCCCTTCATCACTGATCAAGGCACGTGGACATCCAAACCTCACGAAAATTTTCTTTAGAAATTTCATGACCGTCTTATGATCATTGTGAGGAGTGGCTTGAGCCTCCACCCATTTAGACACGTAATCCACGCAGACTAAGATGTATTTGTTACCACAAGATGATGGGAATGGTCCCATAAAATCGATACCCCATACATCAAAGACTTCGCATTCTAAGATGGGTTTCAAAGGCATGTCAAAACGCCTTGTCAGAGTACCGGTTCTTTGGCATCTATCACAAGCTTTACAGAAAGCTTCTGTGTCCTTAAAGATCGTAGGCCAATAGAAACCGGATTGGAAAATCTTAGCAACGGTTTTCCACGGACCAAAGTGACCTCCAGTGGGTCCACCGTGGCACTGCTCAATAATATCACGCTGCTCAGATTCTGGAACACATCTTCTAAGCAAACCATCTTTACAGATCTTAAACAGATAGGGTTCATCCCAAACGAAAGATTTCAAATCAGAGAAGAACTTTTTCTTCTCCTGATAGGACAATTCTGGATCGAGATATCGGGAATGAAGGTAATTTACAATGGAAGAATACCACGGAACATCAGGAGGACAACCGTCGATAAGCATAATATTCTCCAGAGGAAAGTAAAGATCTATATCATCTGGATCATCCTTTTCCTCACTTAGCATTCTTGAAACGTGATCAGCCACTACGTTTTCACTACCCTTTTTGTCTTTAATATGAACGTCGAACTCTTGTAGGGTCAGTATCCAACATAGTAGGCGCGGTTTGGCCTCCTTCTTAGTCATCAGATACCGCAAAGCAGCGTGATCAGTCCACACAACCACTTGAGCTCCTAACAAGTAACTATGAAACTTGTCCATAGCGAAGACTACGGCCAATGTAGTTCCTTTTCGGTGGTAGTATAGTTAACTTGAGAAGGATTCAATGTGTGCGGCGTAATAGATTGGCTGGAATTTCCCTTTGATTTTTTGTCCCAGAACAGCACCAACTGCATAGTTTGATGCGTCGCACATAAGCTCAAAAGGTAGGTTCCAGTCAGGCGATATAAGAATTGGAGCCGAGATTAAACGGTCCTTAAGCTCCTCAAACGCTTGCTTGCAGCTCTCATCGAAATTGAACTCAACGTCTTCCTTTAGTAAAGTAGACGGGGGCTTGGCTATCTTGGAGAAATCTTGAATGAATCTTCTATAGAAACCGACATGTCCAAGAAAGCCTCTCACTTCACGCACATTCTTAGGATAGCTCATCTTCTCGATGGCTTCTACTTTTTCCCTGTCAACTTCTATACCTTTGGCGGAGATTTTGTGGCCAAGAACTATTCCCTCATCTACCATAAAATGGCATTTTTCCCAATTCAGAACTAAGTTCTTTTCCACACATCTGGATAACACTTGATCAAGGTTGTCAAGGCAATCATCAAAAGACTGACCAAAAACCAAAAAATCGTCCATAAAGATTTCCATACACTTTTCTACTAGCCCGTCAAAGATAGCCAGCATACATCTTTGAAAAGTAGGGGGCATTGCGAGAGACCAAATGGCATTCGCCCGTAGGCGAATGTACCATAAAGCGGTGAAAGTGGTCTTTTCTTGGTCGAATTTGGATCAATGGGTATTTGGAAGTATCCCGAATATCCATCCAGAAACAGTAGAATGCGTGTCCCGCCAGACGCTCAAGCATCTGGTCAATGAATGGAAGGGGAAAATGATCTTTCATGGTTACCTCATTGAGCTTTCGATAATCGATGCAGACTCTGTAACCAGTGACAAGTCTCAAAGCTATCTCCTCTCCCTTCTCATTCTTCTCAATCGTAATTCCACCTTTCTTGGGAACTACCTGAGTCGGGGAAACCCATTCACTATCAGCGATGGCATAGATGATTCCCATATCCAGAAGTTTGATGATTTCTTTCTTAACCACCTCTTGCATGTGAGGGTTGAGCCTCCTCTGGGGCTGTCTAACACATTTCGCACCCTCATTAGTCTTGATCTTATGCATACAGATGTCCTGAGATATCCCTCTGATATCTCCTACTTGCCACCCAAAGGCTTTTTCATTCTTTTTCAAGACGTTTATTAACTTCATTTCCTCTAAACGAGACAGCTTGGCAGATATAATTAAAGGAAGCTTATCACCTTCTCTTAAAAACACATACTTAAGATGTTTAGGAACCGGCTTCATCACCAAATCTGCAGGGGGGTCTTCTAAACTAGACTTAAGATCTCCCCCTTTCAACTCAACATCGCTGAGTTTACTGAGCGGTCCCACTGCCAAAGCTTCACCTTCCAACAACTCATCTTTAAATTCAGCTTCTAACTGCTCTAGACTTACCACACCATGATTATTCAAATTATCAACCGATCGCGATACTCCGTTGCACGGCCATGACTTGCTTTTCCATCAAATCATCAAAGTCATCGACGTCTCCTCAATAGAAAAACCGGTTGGAGGACCATAGGGTATTTGAATGGATTTGGAGACATTATAGCTTACCTCTTGATCACCAACACGTATCGTCACTCGCCCGCCATCGCAGTCAATGAGGGCTCGAGCTGTAGACAGAAAAGGTCTTCCAAGAATCAGGGGAACGTTTTCATCCTTTTCAATGGCTAGGACGTACCAGTCGACGGGAAAGGTGAATCTATCAATTTGAACTAGTACGTCTTTCAGGATTCCCGCTGCTTTCTTAGAAGATCTATCAGCAAATTGCAAATTCATGGTAGTGGGTTCTAGAAGATCAATTAAACCCAGCTGTTTACACACAGACAATGGCATGAGGCTTATAGACGCACCCAGGTCACACAAAGAGTTAGGGAAGACCAGGCCTCCCATTAACACTGTAAGCACGAACTTTCCAGGGTCACCTCTCTTGGTTGGTAAGTCTTCATAGTTGATCATTGAACAATCCTCACCGATCAGCCTCTCCATGTCTGACAATTTCCTTTTTGAAGAAACAACATCCTTGATGAATTTTGTATACTTAGGCATCTCAACCAAGACCTCGGATAATGGAAGATTTACCTGAGTATTTTTCAAAAGATTCAAGCACCTTTTCATACTTCTTATCTTCACTCAAAGGGATGTTGCTCTTCTTGGTGGAAATGGAAGCTTTTTCAAGTCACTCTCGAAAAGATTTTCTTTGAGGATGAACCGATAGCTTTGTCTTCCAAATCCTTCCACCTTACTACCTTCTCATTCTTTTTACTCGTCGGGGGATCGGCCTCCCGACTCTCACTTGCTTCTTCATTCCTCAGGGGTTCAGCCACCTGAGGACTTTCAACTTTTTCACCTCTCAGGGGATCAGCCACCTGAGTATTCTCTTTCGGTCAAGGGGAGTGTAGGTGCTCAGCTTCCCCTCCTGCCTTATCAATGGCAGGAGGGGCTAGTGGTTTCCCTGGTGGGAAGGACCACTAACTTGAGTACCACTTCTTTAATTCATTGCACTGGCCTCCTCTCTACCGTAAGGAATTGAAGGTATGAGGTCAGTACACGGGCCTTTGTTCAAGTCGGCTTGAGCAACTTGACCACCCTTTGGATTCTTCTCGGTGGCGGGCGGTAGTTGCCCGGCGGTCTAGAAGCTAACTGTTCAGCCAGTTGTCCAATTTGCCTCTCAAGGTTTTTATTTGTAGTCATCAGGAGTTGGATACTTTTATTTTGCTCCTCTAGTTTAGCCTCAAGATTGTTAGATTGGGAGGGGCCTTGAGAGTTTTGGAAATTTTGAGCATAGGGCTGGCTGGGCCGACTTTGAAATTGAGAATTTGGATTGGAAGGCCAATTCTGATTGAATCTTTGAGTAGGATTGGAAAATTTTGAGTTTTGGTTCTGATTAAAACCAGGGTTTCTATTAAAATTTTGATTCGAATTAAAATTCGAATTAGGATTGAAACTGGAAGATTGATTAAACCCGTGGTTTTGGAAATTATTCTGGCCAGAAACTTGATTAGTCCTTTGATTGTTCTGGCCATAGAATGCATTTACTTCCGCATTCTGCCCGTTCACAGGACAGAATTTAGATGTGTGCCCCACCTTGTCACAAGTTTGAGATGTGACTTGATTATACTGTCCATAATCATGAACAACATTCACTTGATAAGGTGCAGGGGGATTGAATTGACACTGGCCATTCATATGGCCAGTCTGACAGCAGTTTTCGCAATACAGAACCTGAGGGTTCTGTGGAAAAGAGGAAGTTTGATTTATCGGATTTGAAACTTGAGATGCTGCCATCTGCTTCTGCAGCATGGCGATCAAACTTTGCATATTTACCTCCTCTACCTTAGGAGGAGGAGGAGGTGCTTGAATTGCTTGATAAGAGGGGGCGTAGTTGTACTTTGCAATGTCCTCAAACTGTGCCCATCCCTCATCAGGCGTTTTCTTCAGAAACGCCCCACCAGATGAACTATTGATCATGCCTTTTGTAAGCTCGGTCAATCCACTAAAGAATGTGTTGACTTGCCTTTCCAGTGGCAAGCCGTGGTGGGGACACTTTCTAAGCAGAGATTTGAATCTTTTCCAACAATCGAAGAAGGATTCATTCTCTTTCTGGTAGAAAGTGAAAATCTCGTTTAAACACTGGACTGTTTTTGAAGGTGGGAAGTATTGACTCAAGAACTCCTTTTCGAGTTCGGCCCAGGTGGTAATAGATTCAGAGGGGAGAGAGCTATACCACTCCTTAGCTTCTCCCTTCAACGAAAAAGGAAAGAGTTTTAGTTTGATGGCATCCTCACTTACTCCTTGGATGCGTGTGGTGCCGCATATCTCTAAGAACGTATGTAAGTGAGTATGGGGATTCTCGACCGGTAACCGTGGAAAATAGATGCATGCTGCATCATCTGAATAAGTCCCGGCCTTAGCTCGAAGGTCTGTGCAGTGATGGCTGGAATGACAATAGCCGGGTTGATCGTGGATCGCGCCAGGCATGGCGTAGTCTGCCAACGTTCGTCTATCATTAGCAGCCATTATTACAAAATCAGTGATCTCCTTGGCTAACTGATCCTCAAGATCTTGCTCGGCTCTGCCTGCCAGAACCGCGAACGGAAGATCCGCCTGTTTGGCCGGACTACGGTTCGCTCGGGGTCAGGGGTGTATAGTAACGGTCCCTTTTGACTCCGAGTTTGCATAAACCGGACCAAAAACAAGTGAAAGAAACCTAAAGACTAAGAAATTAAAAGCCTAAACTAAAAATTAAAGCCTAAGAAGAGAAAAAGAAATGAAAATAGTTAAGACAAGGGCTCAGACGGACGTCCAGAAACCTGGACGGGCGTCTGGATGGAATTTGAACTAGACGGGCGTCTGGAAATCCAAACGCTCGTCCGATAGGTTGAAGAAGTGGACGGACGTCCAAATTGGATGGACGCTCGTCCAACAGGTTAAAAACGGTTCGAGTTGAAAAATTTAGAACAGACGGGCGTCCACTGGTCTAGACGCCCGTTTGGAAGCAGAAAACGAAGCAGGAATGGAGAAGAACAGCAGGAAAAAAAAAAAAAAAAAAAAAAAAACAGAAAGACAGATAGAACGAAAGAACTAATCACAAGGGAACTATATAAAGAGAAGATCTTAATCCCTAACTAAAACTCTAATATCCTACTAACCTAAACGATTATCAACTAAAAACAGGAATTAAAACGAAATAAAAACAAGAAAAACGAAAAACAAAAACTAGGCAACCGTCCGGTTCCCCGGCAACGGCGCCAAAAACTTGTTCACGGATTTATCTAATGAAAAACAACAAGTAATAATATTTATAAATCCGATATTCCCTCAAGTATAAGGATTGTAGTTTAGAGGTTGATACCGGGTCGATCTTACGGGGAACTGGCGATTGTTAACCCTAGTTTTTGTCTAATCAAATTATGTCACGATTACTACTACTAAACAGAAACGAAAATAAAACAGTGAATAACTAAAACGGAAGATAACAAACGTAAACTGGACAGAAGATCGAGATCTAAAGCCAGGAAAATATAGTTGCGAACCAATTTAAACTAAACTAAACCTAATATGCAATAAAAGACTAACTAAGCTAAACAATTCAAATTCAAGGGGTTTTAATCAATAATTTACGAACGAACAAGCAATTGATCCACCTATCCTACAACTATCAATTTCGATCTAGATTATCTCGTGATTTCTAACCAAGTTGTGATTCACCTAACCACGGTATGAACTCCTAATTTCTTAGACAAGTTCTCCTATCAATCTTTTATCTTTCGATCTAAAGATTAATGCTTTCAAATCAAGGTGTGAAATCTCTCAATTTCTAACCTAGAAATCTAACCTAATAACTCTCGTTAATTAGATTTAAGATCTATTCTTTATCATGGTGATCTAAAGTTTAACATGATTTTCATCAACATAAACAATCAACAAGCAACGATCTTTCGATATAAATTGCAAAATCAACATGAAAAACATGATAAAGAAACAACTTGAATTAAAATACTCACAAGATAATCAAGAACAAAACTGAATTGTTGATTGGATGGCTTCACAACGCTTGTTCAATGGAGGTCTAGCCTCTTAACATCCTCTTTGAAACTCGAATTGTTTAGAGTAAAAGTGCATAAAAGTATTTAAGTAAAAGCGTTTGTAAACTAAGGAAAAACGCAGCTTAGCCGCCCCTAGGGTTTAGGGTTCGAATATATGGTGATATTGGGGAGAAAATACGCGCCTTTATATAGAATTCGAAGTCGGTTCTACTAAGTCGGCTACTGGACGCCCGTCTGGAAAGGGTGAACGCCCGTCCAGCTTGTGTAAACTTCTTCGAGTCGGGCCGAGCTGGATCAGACGCCCGTCCTTCTTTAAATTGGACGCTCGTCCAGGAAAAATCTGAACATCCTGAACCAAATTTCTCCTCCTGAACGCTCGTCCACTTGACCAAACGCCCGTCCACTCTGGACGCCAGTTCAAGCTGCTGGACGCCAGTCCAGGATCGACTTCATCTTGATTTCTTCATCTCTATCTCTTTTCATCAAATCCAATCATCATTATCTTTTTATCATCAATGAAATTCGACTCTTATCTCTTTTTGATCAACATTTGAGCATCAAACATGTACCTATAACACATTAAAACATCGCAAAATGTAATAACATCCAAATAATCATAAAAATCACAATTACAACACC
This sequence comes from Gentiana straminea, assembly GCA_036785695.1. Taxonomy (NCBI): domain Eukaryota; kingdom Viridiplantae; phylum Streptophyta; class Magnoliopsida; order Gentianales; family Gentianaceae; genus Gentiana; species Gentiana straminea. The sequence continues at coordinate 2,813,082 of JAVUPR010000398.1, forward strand.
AAAATTAACCTATTTTGCGAATAACTCATTTAAAACCTCATTTGCTTAATAAATCTACTAAACACTCGTTTCTAATGCAAATTATACGAATATGGGGGAAATTATCATAAAATATGTCAATATAAAACAATATAAATTCACCCTTAACAATAAATGAAAGATCTGATGTAATCAAGGAAAAAATTTGTTTGTGGCCAAATAGAAGATTGAGAACTTCAAAATGACGACCGGTGAATCCATTAATCAAATGGACATCAGATTCTCAAGTATCATTAGTGAATTGCAACAACTTGGGCACTCATATCCATAGAAGATATCTGCTTGAAGATCTTATGGAGTCTACCTAAAAGATGGAAGGTCATCACATATGTCATCACATATGTGCTCAAAGTCTAAAAAGATCAGTAATGTTTGTATAGGCTTTACTTAGAAGTCTGGCATGTTGTATAAGTTCAGTCAGACAAGCACTGTAATAGACTGGAAGGATGGCTCAGTAAAGATAATGGAGCACCTCAGTGGACTGAAGACCTATGGACTGACTTACAACCAGGGAAGTCTGTGATGACCTTGGGTAAGTCTAAGAATATTTACAAGACAGAATCTATTATTTTGAATATGGTGTACACTGATCTCATCCAAATCAAGGATCAGTAAAGTACCCATATACATTGACATCAGGAATCAATGAAAAAGAATAAAAACAGTGAACCGGGTAAGAGAAAGTTCTACCGCCTGACTAAAGGAATAAATGTGAAGAGTATCTGAATGGCGAGCAATGATCAGAACAGCCAAGTAAGTCAAATCTGATACTCCTGATGCCTGCAATATATTAAAATTGAAGATCAAGCAATTAATGCAGAATCAATCAAGGACGGATTTTATGATGGACGTTTGAAGAAAATCCGGATCACTAAAATTATGGAGAATCAATCAAGTAAAAATCAAGAAATAAATCAAGGATTATTCTCTCCATTTAATAGCCAACAGACGGAATTTCAAATTCAAGGACAATCAAAACTATAAATAGAAGGCATTGACAGGCAAGAAATATATACGTGAACACACAAGAAAAAGTGCTGAAACTCTGTCAAATTTCACAAGCCTTCATTTTGAACTGAAAAGAAAAATCTAGCAGATCAAACTCAGAGAACAGAGCATGAAATCCATATCAAGTGCTGAGTCTGATCATCTCTCTGTGAATCCAATTCACACCAAACTGAAGCAATTGAATCAGATTGTCTGAGAAGGAATTGCACCATTTGAAGTGATAGCTGCTGAAGGATTTGTTCTCAAGGGGCAGTGTTGAAGACTAAGTCACTGAAGCTTTTGTAGCCAGGGAGTGATAGTCTTGAGATTGTGAAGCTTGTGTAGCCAAGGACAACATACTATTGTATTGGTGAAAGACAGTAGTGAATTCCTCCAATCATCACAGGAGAAGAGTGGATTAAGGGATTACACTACCCTGAACCACTATAAACCTTTTTGTTCATTTACTTACTACATTTTACTTTTCAGCATTTCCTTACTGCATTTTATTCAAACACTATGTGTGTTTAATCTACTTTGAAACAACTGTTAAGAAGGTACTTATCCACCGCCCAAAAGATTTTAAAACAAGAAATGTTTTTGGAACTCCAATATAGTCATTCACCCCCTTCTGACTATATTCTCACCCTTCTCTGGGACCAACAATTGGTATCGGAGCAGTGTTCCTAGTATCAGAACCTGTTCAGATCTGATTTCTGGAAACAAGAAGAGACTTTCAAAGCATTTTTCAAATCTGTGTTTTATACATATAAAACCTGTTTGTCTGTGACTATGGATTCTTCAAATTTCATGTCTAAAGTACCTGTATTCAATGTTAACAATTTTGATGAATATAAAATAAGAATGTTGTCTCATCTTGCGACAACTCATGAGGAGATGTTCGATGTTATAAATGATGGTCCCATCAAAATTACAACCGTGGAGACCTTATTTACAAATCAAGCAGATACAATTGAAAATCCAAAGAAGGATTGGACCAAGGTTGACAGAAGAAGAGCAAATCTCGATTTTGTTGCAAAAGATATGATCTTGAATACTGTGGATAGTAACATGTTCATAAGGATTAAAGATTGCAAGATTGCAAAAGCTATGTGGGATAAATTGGCCTATGTAAATGAAGGATCAGAGGCAATCAAGGAAAACAAACTATCTATTGCAAAACAGAAGTTTGGAAACTTCAAAATGAAGACGGGTGAATCTATGGATCAAATGTATAACAGGTTCTCAAGAATAATCAATGAACTGCAACAGCTCGGTCATAAAAATCCTCAAAAAGAAGTCTGCTTGAAAATCTTGAGAGGTCTACCTAAAAGATGGAAGATCATTGCGTCAGTGCTTAAAGGCACATTGGATCTTGCCAACACTGACATATTGACCTTTATGTCATAATTGAAAGCTCAGGAATTCGAGTTGAATAATGAGGAAGGTTCTCCAGCAGAGCCAAACAAGGCCAGTGCACTGGTAGCACCCCATCAAAAAAAATCAGCGGAGTCAACCAGCAAAGAGACTCATGAACTGAAAGAGCAAGTGGCATTGTTGATCAAAAGGTTTGACAGATTCAATAAGATACATGGTAAAGAAAGTTTTTCATCAAACAAGAAGTCAACCTCAAGCAAAGACAAGTAGAAAAAAGATGATGAATAAAGATGCTTCAATTGCAAAAAGAATGGACACTTCAAGGCTGACTGTCTTGAAGAAAAAGACAAAGATGAAGAAAAGAAGAAATACAAGCCATCAGACAAAAGAAAGAGCTAGAAAGCACTAAAAGCTGAAACCAGTAATGAAAGTGAAGAAGAATCATCTAGTAATGACTCAGATGATGGTGAAGGCACCGGTTCAGACAATGACAAAGCATGTTTATGTCTAATGGCTAAGGAAATTGAAGAAACAGTGGTACTATCTAGTTCATACTCCTCAAACACATCCACATCTGACACTGCACAATCTTCTATCTTCCTACTAGATTCTGTGAATCTAATTCAAAATCTCATGAGTAGATTTGAAGAAATTCAAACAGTCCATGAAATTCTGGAACAAGAATGCAAGGATCTAAATGAGCGAAATAAAATATTAAAGAAAGAACTAGATAAACTTAAAGCTAAATCAGTTAGTAAGGAAGAACACTTAGCAAATCAACAAGCAGTAGATGATCACTCATTTGAAGCTAATAGAGTAGCTAAGGAAACTCCACTACCAGCTGAGACTACAACTGCATCACCTTATGCACCAGCTTACAAACTCCCAAAAATGTTCAGATCCAGATCTGGTCTTGGCTACAATAGTCAAGATGAGAAAAGAAACAATGGACGACACAAATCTGAACCTAGGACCAACACTGGACCTAAATTCAGAAAAAGACAGTCCATAGTTTCAACTACTCATCCAGCACCAGTGAAGCCAAAAACCAGTGCAGTAAAACAATAGAATAAATCATCTTACCAGCCTACTAAGAGCAAAGGCATACTGAAAGTTAAGGGCAGACTTTACCCTTAAGAAGATGATTGGAAGGTTCCACCTCCAAAATACAAGAGAAAACCATTTCATACAAGGCCAAATGTATTTGGGAAAATCCATAAAAGGCATGGTCCTGGATACAGAAGGCAACATGAAAACAGTTTATCTACTGTGGTTTGGAAAGTGAAACAGGATGTTAAAGCTCCAAAAGATAGAGAAATGTATCAGGATACTTTTAGTAAATCTATTAGAAGCTATTCTGCCATGCCTTATACATTTGAGGTTGATGACTTCAACCCTCCAAGAAGAAAATCTTTTGGATATACACTTGGAGTAGGAGGCATGACTACTAATAGGTATGGACCCAAACAGTGTTGGGTACCTAAACTTGCTTAATTTGTTTTGTAGGATGTCTTGTACATAGACAGTGGATGTTCCAGACATATGACATGCAATAAGGGATGGCTGACTGAATTCAAAGATTTTGATGGACCCAAAAATACCTTTGGAGGCAAAAAAAACCCCGGAAAGATTAAGGGGGAAGGCACCATGCAAAAGAACAATCTGAAGATTTAGAATGTGGCATATGTCAAGGGATTGAATTTCAATCTTCTAAGAATTAGTCAATTCTGTGACAAAGGCTACAATGTGCACTTCAATAAAGAAGGATGCAAAGTGATTCACAATCCAACCAACACAGTTGTACTTGTAGGAAAAAGAGAAGACAACATGTATGTGGTGGACTAGATGACAACAAAAGCAGAAACATGTCTTCTTGTCAAGAACAAACAATCACCTAGCTGGATTTGGCACAGTTGACTGAATCATCTAAATTTCAAGACCATCAACAAGCTGTCAAAGAGCAAGCTAGTGGAAGGCCTTCCTGACATCACATTCAAGAAATAAAGTCTCTGTGATGCATGTCAGAAGGGAAACAGATCAAGACTTCTTTCAAGTCAAAGCCACATCAATCAACAACATGGATCTTACATCTATTACATATGGACCTTTTTGGACCAGTCACACCAGTGAGTGTAAGTGGAAAGAAGTATACTTTAGTTATGGTCGATGACTTTTCAAAGTTCACCTGGACTATTTTCATGAACAAGAAAAGAAAAACACTCAGGAAACTACCAGAATTACTGAGAAGAATTCAAAATAAAAAGGAGTTGAAGATCATCAAGATAAGGTCAGGCAGAGGCACAGAATTCCTGAATGAAGTAATCAGAACCTACTGTGACGAAAATGGTGTACTACATCTACTATCAGCAGCAGGAACTCCAAAACAAAATGGAGTAGCAGAAAGAAGAAATAGAACACTCAAAGAAGCTGACAGAGCCATGATAGTAGAAGCAAGCTTACCAAAGAGATTTTGGCTGAAGCAGCAAACACAGCCTGTTATACTCAAAACAGATCCATCATCAATAAATATCATGGAAAGACACCCTATGAAATATGGAATGGAAGAAAACCTAACATATCTCATTTACATATGTTTGGATCTAAATGTTTTGTTTTGAACAGGAATCAGCTACATACTTTGATGGAAAAGCTGATGAAGCAATATTCACGGGATATTCAGATACCAGCAAAGCTTTTAGAGTACAAAACAAAAGAACTTTGGTGATTGAAGAATCAATTCATGTAGTGTTTGTTGAACCAAACACTAGTGGTGAATATTTACACACTTTTGAAGAACAAGCTGCACAAAGACAAATCTACATGGATACAACAGTACGGCTACAATTCTAAATCACTCTTTTGATAATCAAGATGAAATGTTAGCTACTACAACAATAGAGCCACCAACACAAACATAGGAAGTTCATGCACAAGCAGGAACAGTAGAAGCACCAGAACAAGCACAACTTCAACCCGACTTAAATTGGCTCAGAGATCATCCAGAAGAACAAGTCACTGGAGATGTTCATACAGGGGTTAAATTAGAAGACAACTGGAGATCATGATAACTTGTTTTCTGTCATAGGTGGAACCCAAAACGATTGATGAGGTAATCCAAGATGCTGACTGGATTACAGCCATGCATGAAGAACTCAATGAATTTGAGAGAAATGAGGCCCGGGAACTTGTTGATAGACCAGACATGGCCAACATCATTGGAACAAAATAGGTGTTTAGAAACAAGATGGATGAACAAGGAGCAATCATCAGAAACAAGGCAAGACTAGTTGCAAAAGGATATTCTCAAGCAGAAGGCATGGATTATGATGAAACCTTTGCACCAGTAGCAAGATTAGAAGCAATCAGACTCTTTCTAGCTTTTGCAGCTCACAAGGATTTCAAAGTCTATAAGATAGATGTAAAGAGTGCATTTCTAAATGGACTCTTAGAAGAAGAAGTGTATGTGGAACAACCACCTGGATTCCAGATCAAGGGAAAGGAAGATAAGGTATACAAGCTCAAAAAGGCACTATATGGACTCAAACAGGCACCTAGAGCCTGGTATGAGACACTGTCATAATTCCTGATCAACAATGGATTCAACAAAGGAACCAGTGACAAGACTCTTTTCAAACTAGAAGATGGAACAAGCACTTTGCTAGTTCAGATATATGTAGATGATATCATTTTTGGATCAGAAGATGAAAATCTTGGTGAAAAGTTTGCAAATCTGATTAAAAGCAAATTTCAAATGAGTATGATGGGAGAACTCAACTACTTCCTTAGGTTACAAATGAAACAGATGAAAGATGGGATCTTCATCAAGCAAGGAAAGTATACAAAAGACTTAATCAACAAGTATGGTATGGACACAAGTGAAACTTTTGAAACACCTATGTGTGCAAGAATTATATTTTGGAAATGATGAAAACGGGAAGGATGTTGATCAAAAGTTATATAGAGGAATCATTGGATCTCTACTCTACCTAACTGCAAGCAGATCTGATATAGAATTTGCAGTAGGAGTATGTGCAAGATTTTAAGCTCAACCAAAGGAATCTCATTTGTTAGCTGCTAAGAGAATCATCAAATATCTGAAGCACACAATCAATGTAGGAATTTTGTATCCAAAAGATGGTGGATTCAAATTGATATCTTATTCAGATTCAGACTATGCTCGATGTAAAATTGACAGAAAAATCACTTCTTGTCAGATGCTAGGTAGCAGACTAGTATCATGGTTTAGTAAAAAGCAAAATTCCATATCTACCTGAACAGCTGAAGCAAAATATATAGCAGCAGGTAGCTGTTGTGTACAAGTATTATGGATCAGACAACAACTAAGAGACTATGGAATAGAAGAGAAGACAATTCCAATCATGTGCGATAATACAAGTGCAATATCAATTACAGAGAATCTAGTGCTTCACTCAAGAACAAAGCATATTGATGTGAGACATCATTTTATCAGATGTAATTTAGGGATGTAATTTTTCCAACCAATACACTTTAAAAACCTGTGAAACGATGATAAACAAGCAACACGATTGATGGATGGATGCAAATATTTAGGGATGATGACCTTTCTCAACCCTCCTATCACTGGCATTTGCTATGAAAGTCTCATCTCTTTCTAGAGATCTGTCATGGATTTTTGCAATGAAAATAAACAAGTAATAAATTTATAAATCCGGTATACCCCAAGTGCAGGGATCGTAGTATAGAGGTTGATACCGGGTGGATCTTACGGGGAATCGGGGTTGCTAAATCTAGTTTTTATTATCTAACCTAACTATGTCACAATTACTATTAAAAAGATATGAAAATAAAACAGAGAAGAACTAAAACAAAAAGGCGAAGCTAACAATAAGAATAACTGGACAGAAGATCGAGATCTAAAGCCAGGAAAATATAGTTGCGAACACAATTATCTAAACTAAATCTATTATGAAGTGAAGATTGTAAATTTACTGAGCAACTCAAGTTCAAGTGATTTAATCAATGAAATAACAAACGAACAAGCAATTGATCCACCTATTCTACAACTATCAATTTCTATCTCGATTATCTCGTGATTCTTAACCAAGTTGTGATTCACCTACCAAGGTGTGAACTCCTAATCTCTTAGACAAGTTTGCCTATTAATCTTCTATCTTTCGATACTAAAGATTAACGCTTTCAAATCAAAGGTGTGAAATCTCTCAATTTCTAACCTAGAAATTCAACCTAATAACTCTCGTTAATTAGATTAAAGGTCTAATCTTTATTATGGTGATCTAGGGTTTAATAACGATTCTCATCAACATTAAACAATCACACATGCAAGCATCTCTCGATATAATTGCATAAAATCAACGTAGACATAATAAAGATACAACTTGAATTAAATACTCACAAGACAATTGAGAAACGAAACTGAATTGTTGATCGGACGGCTTCACAATGCTTGTTCAATAGAGGTCTAGCCTCTTAGCATCCTCTTGAAGTTCGAATTACTTGAATAAAAGTACATGAAAGTGTTTGATCTAAACTAGAAATTTAAAAGCATAAACTTTGAGTAAAAACTGATAAAAATCACAGCTAGGCCGCCCCTAGGGTTTAGGGTTCGAATAATGACTCAATTATGTGGAGAAAACACGCAGCTATATATAGAATTTTAAGGCGGTGCTGCTATGTCGGCCGACTGGACGCTCGTTCGAGTAGCTGAACGCCCGTCCACTTAGCTTGAAATCTTGGAATCGGGCCGAGTCATGATCAGACGCTTGTCCATCTTTAAATCAGATGCTCGTCCATCAATTTTTGGAGAACTCTAAATCCAATATCCCATCCTGGACGCCCCTCCACTGGCTTAGACACCCGTCCACTGGACGGAGAATTGAACGCACGTTCAGGTTACTTCAACTCTGATTTTTCCATCTTTATCTTCAATCAACTTCATCTCTACCTCTTTTTCTTCATATAACTCCGATCCTTAACATCTTTTAATCCTATTTTGAACCAATTTCGTGTATCTACAATATAATAAAACATTGCAAAGTGTAATATCATCCAAATCAATATAAAATCAACAATAAAACCCCATAAATCCACTAACTTTGCGATTAAACCGTTTCAAACCTCACTTGCTCAATAAACCAATTAAACACTCAATTTCTACGCAATTATACGAATATGGAGAGAATTGTTACAAAATATAACGATATAAAACCCTTAACAAGAACTGCCACTTATGTCTCCGGAATTCATGTAGAAGACGGTGAAGCAAGTGAGGACAAGATAGTTGTCATTGTCAATGGTACAGAAGTGGGGCTCGTTCCATAAGACATGGATGCATTCTGGATGGAGATCGGAAAGAATGCCATTACGGAAAACAAAAAGTTCAACTGTCTAAGATCTGCTCTCAAAAAGCCTTTCAATGAGTTTAGCTTACTGATTGGAAAGAACATTGAAGTAAAATAAGGCGCCATGAATGTCATGACCAAGGCCAGAATGTGACTTATGGGAATTATCTACCATGGTCTGGAATTTGACTGGGCCAACTACATTTTCAGACGGCTAAAAGAACAAATCAAAGGAGAGGCCACTGCAGCTGAACAAGGAATTTCTAAAGGAAAGAAGAAAAAGGGGATTTTCTAAGTAAAGAAATCCTATTGAATTCCTCTCCACTACCTGATGAAGTGTCTGCACGTCCCTTTTGTGACACTTTATCAATTGCATGACGCCAAAGTTAATTATACTTATGTCAAACAACCCAAAGCAGCAGGAGGAGGAAAGAGAAAGCAACCCAGTAGAAGGACCTCCGGTCAAAGAAAGAAACAAAAGGTCCAAAGAAATCTGGACAAATAATGCTTTGGCACTCTGAGAGATGAGAAATAAGAGCAACAAGAGCAACAAGAGCAACAAGAGGAACAGGATAAGGAAGGAAATAATGATTGAGAACAGCAAGAAGACGAACATATAGAAAATCCTGAAAGGGAAATTGATGACAGAGTTGCAGAATACCTCAACTGGAAGATGGGAGACTCCAGGATTCAACTTGAAAACTCTGCAAGAATGTTCAATAAAGAATCTTGGTTCTTCGGAATTCTTGGTGTCACTACCCTTGTAGGTGTGCTTGATAAGACACTACTTTGGGAAATGATAGAAAAGGCCAAAGCTAGATTACAGAAGTCATCTGATGATAAGCATGGCAATATTGATCAATCTGATGATGATGATGATCAGAGTGATGGAGACAATATTGATGATGGAGGAGCACAGGGTGCAAGAGATCATGCTCATCATGATGGTGGCGATGAAAGCACAGCAGATGCAATCGATGATGATACCACTTGCATACCTTTTTGCAGACAAATGGAACTGCTAAGGCAACACCACCAGCAAAGAAAAATGACCAGCAGACCGTGGCAGCTGAGTGTACTCCTGGGCACACTCACATTAGAAAACAACTATTTGTTGACACATCAGCTGATCCAACAGCATTGTTGGACACTGGATCAGCTGCTGCAACACCAGAAAAGTCAATTCCCGACAGAGAGCAAGGGGAAATATGAGACGTTGTTGCACCTGAAATCACAACTACTCAAGTGCTTGAAGAGGGAGAAGTTGATGTTGATGTTACTCAACCAGCTGTATGCAACCAGGAACCTGAACCGGTCCCTTATACATCACCAACTCTACCACAACAGGACACACAACAAGAAACTGCACCTGAACCAATTCAGAAACCACTAGTCGATGGAAGGAAAGAAATTGCTCAACTTCCTACTGGTGTATCAAATGAATCCTTTCAATTAGTAGTAGATGCCTTGGTGGATGAGTTAGAACAACAAGCACTCTATCTCAGATCTATGTCAACAACCTTAAAGGATGAAAGTCAATCTATAGGGCACAGATTTCAAGCAGTTGCAGAGTACATAGATGCACAAAATATGGTTGTGCAACGGCAAAATGATTTCATGCGTCAGATGAACATTAATCTCTCCAACAGACTCACATGGTTGAAAGAGCATGTTTCACTTGAAAATCAGGCTCTGGCATCTGCAATAGGCTTTAGAATGGCACCTATAGCCAAAACACTATCAGATCTAGACAAAAAGATCACATCTATCGAATCCAAGCTGGATAGTATGATCAATACAACCAAAACTACCAACAGTATTCTTTTACAACAACAGGATGATGCTGCCAAAAAGAGGGAAATAAGTGATAAGCCTGAAGGATCAATAGTTAGACCCTCATATTTTACAGATGAACATCTTAGAGCTAGAGATAGAGAACTGAGAGTTAGAGTTGAGGCTGAAGAACAACAGAAGAGAGCATCGAAGGAAAGGGAAGGAACTAAAAATGAACCATGCTTTGGACTGCCTTTCCCAGTGTGAAGAAGAGATCACGACAGAGATAGATCGGAAAATCAACAAAGTCTTGGATCTAGTCAACAAAGAAGTTCAGGAAGCCAACATCGGTCTAGCACCAGCAGAGGCAGTAACAGTGGACAAAGACACTGTTGGAGGTTTATCTGGTCGAAAAGGCATTTCACCACCTATAGAAACAGGGAAGAAAGAGATGCAATAGTACTGGAGAATGTGGAAGAATTTTTCAGAGTCCAAGACAGTCTGTATCCTATCTAGTCACAAAATGAAGCTTGGGCAGATTGGCTTGGTTATCAAGATGATGAGTTAAGGGTAGACATGGCAAAAATGTACAATGATGTAAAAAGAGAATATGCTTCTCTAAAGAAAAGAACTGGGAAAGGAGCATCTGGCTCAAGCAACAGAGCAAACCAATCAGTATCCCTCACTGCAAAGGGGCTAGAGGAGTTGTCTAGTGAAGGACATGAGGAGTTCAACAACATGGTGAAATTTTTTAGACCCATGGGTAGATTAGACCCTCCACAACAATGGGTGATGTACAAGGATCTAAAGTTTGCAAGATCCTCACATTGCTGAAGCAACGGACAGATTGGAGAAACACTTTGGAGAGCCGAAGGCTCATGGAACTATGCCTGATTTCAACAGGCTTGTTGACAAGAAAGTATTCCTAGGCATCTCTTACAACAGTGCTTTGGAATACTGGAAATGGAAGTTTCCTAAAATTGATTGGAAGGACTTAGAAGGGATTCAAACCACAAAGTTCCAGAGGTTCAAGGAAAATCTGAGAAACTTGTAGTTGTAATAATTTCCTATATTTTGCTTTTCTCCTATGCCCTTCATGGATGAATAATTTTTTTGAGTTTTATACTTTTTATCATATGAAATTGGTTGACTTAATGTTCAGGATTATGAGGGTTTTGGCATCATCAAGAAGGGGGAAATTTTTAGGAACATTTTATTGTTTTGATGATGGCCATACAAGCTGTTATAGCAAGCCTGAAACAAGTCTAAAAAGATCAGTAATGTTTGTATAGGCTTTACTTAGAAGTCTGACATGTTGTATAAGTTCAGTCAAACAAGCACTGTAATAGACTGGTAGGACGGCTCAGTAAAGATATTGGAGCAGGTCAGTGAAGACAGCCAAGGAACCAGCTCAGTGGAGTGAAGACCAATGGGCTGACTTACAACCAGGGAAGTCTAGTATGACCTTGGGTATGTCTAAGACTATTTACAAGAGATGGAATCTATTCTCTTGAATATGGTGTACACTAATCTCACCCAAATCAAGGATCAGTGAAATACAAATATACATTGACATCAGAAATCAATGAAGAAGAAAAAAATAGCAAACCGGCTAAGAGAAAGTTCTACCGGCTGACTAAAGGAATGAAGGTGAAGAGTATCTGAATGGTGAAGCAATGATCCAAATAGCCAAGTAAATCAAATCTAATACTCATGATGTCTGTAATATATTGTTAGGAGCATTTTATATGTTTTGATAATGGCCACACTAGCTGTTTTGATAATGGCCATACTGCAATCTCTGTATAAGTCTTTACTTAGAGTCTGACATGTTGTATAAGTTCAATCAGACAAGTATTGTACTAGTTGGTAGGATGGCTAAGTTAAACAGAAATCCAGCATAGTAAAGGTAGCCAAGTACCAGCAGAGAAGCATGAAGACATATGGACTGACTTATAACTAGAGAAGTCTGTGATGACCTTGGGTAAGTCTAAGTTATATTACAAGTGATGAAACTCATTGTTTAAATATGGTGTACACTAATCTCACACAAATCAGGGATCAGTGGAGTACAAATAATCTTGGAAAATCAAAGAAAGAAATTAAGCAGTAAACCGGCGAAGTAAACACTCTACCGGCTGAGTAAGGAATAACTGTGATCAACAACTAATTAAGCAGAAGAACTTAACCGGTCAAGCAACAGTCAAATGAAGGAACAACAGAGCAATCTTAGCTTATTCAGAACATTGAAAATAAAAAAGATTCTGAAAAATCAAGTATTAAATGCTGAATCAATCAAGGATGGATTTATGATAGACATTTGAAGAAAACCCGGATCACTAAACTCAAGGAGAATTAAATCAGAAGGAATCAATAATTAAATCAAGGATTATTCTCTACATTAATTAGCCAACGTATGGATTTCCAAATCAAGGATTATCAAGGCTGTAAATAAAAGGCATTGACAGACAGAAAGCACATGGATTTGAATATACAAGAACAAACAGAAACACTGTCAATTTCTTAAGCCTTCTATCTGAACTTAAAAGAACACATCTAGAGATCTACTCAACATTCAGAGCTACAATTCTACATCAAGCACTGAGTTTGATCACCCTCTTTGTGAATTCAATTCACACCCCAGTCAAGCAACTGAATCAGAGCCATCTGAGAAGGAGTTGTGTTTGTGATAGCTGCTGAAGGATTTGTTCCCAAGGAGCAGTGTTGAAAACTGAGTCGCTAAAGCTCTTGTAGCCAGGGAGTGATAGTCTTGGGGATTGTGAAGCTTGTGTAGCCAATGACAATCTTACTATTGTATTGGTGAAAGACAATAGTGAATTCCTCCAATCATCACAGGAGAAGAGTGGATTAAGGGATTACACCACCCTGAACCACTATAAACCTTTGTGTTCATTTACTTATTGCACTTTACTTTATAGTATTTACTTACTGCATTCTATTCATACTCTGGTTGTGCATAATCTACTTTGAAACAACTTTTAAGAAGGGACTTATCTGCTGCCCAAAAGCTTTTAATTATAGGAAAAGTTTTTGAAACTCCAGTATAGTCAAGTAAATCAAATCTAATACTCATGATGTCTGAATGGTGAAGCAATGATCCGAACAGCCAAGTAAATCAAATCTAATACTTATGATGTCTGCAATACATTGTTAGCAATGTTCCCTTTTTCAGCCTTCTAAGTTTTTCTGTAGAATCTGTTAGTTTTCTGAGTGCTACTGATTGATTTTACATTTTTGTCAATTTTTGATTGAGGCTGTGTTGAGTTTTTGTCAGTTCTAATAACTTCATCAATTTTTGAGTTCTCGACTTTTGTGCAGCCACAAACTTAGGTGCAACTGAACTAGGTCTGAACTTAGAATTCTTTTGATTGTCAAACCCTAAACCTGTTCTGTCTCCAAATGGTGTTCCTGGTTTGAACTGAACATTTGGAGTTGGATCAACTGATGATTCTGTAATATTTATTACTCTGTTATCTTATCCGTAGAGCAATTCTCCTGAGTTCCATTGTTAGCCTTGATAAAATTAATCTCAGCATTAAATCTTAGAACTTCAGCTTTCAACAATTTGTTTTCCTTTTTGACATTCTCATAATTCTTTTGAATTACCTCTAATTCCTTCATGAGTATGTCCAAGGTTTCATTAAAATATGCCTTTGTATGATTGTTCATGGTAGTGTGACATTTGGATATAGAAGCATTTACCTCATGGTGTTTGATTGATAAGTTCTCGGTTTCAGCTTCTTCATATTCTATTATCTGCTTGCCTTTGTTTGATTCAGCAATGTCCTTTACTAGATCAACTCCAAAAAGAATGATTTCTTCTTCACTTCCGATATGATCTTGCGCATCAAGACTTAATGGTAAATCTCAGAGTTCTCATTGCTAATGGTATCCATTGGATTTTCAACGAATGTCTCGATTAATCTTTCTTGGGTGTCATGAACAAGAGACCGCAATTTGCTTTTGTATTCATCAAATCTTAAAAACGAGCAGTTAATTAAACTTCTAAAGTGATGCTTTGTATCCATGATGCAGTATTGAAAAACTTTGAAAACTATTTAAATAACTGATTGACTTTAAAAAAATGATTGACCAGTAGTTGCTTCTATTGAAACCTCGAAGCAGTCAAATTTGGATCACCTCCAAAATGAAGAAGCGCTCCGATACAAATTGTTGTTCCCGTGTAAAAGGTGACATAAGTTTAGAGGCCCGGGGGGGGGGGGGTGTGTGAATAAACTTGTCCCTAAAAACATAGATTTGAAACAATTTAGGTTCAGTCTTAACATGTGTAGAGTTAAGCTAACTTAGCTGAGAATAAGTCTAACTGACTTATGCTCATACTTAGTTAACTGGCAGCGGATATATTACAGCCTTTTGATTGTTCAGTTTATCAGTTTGTAAAGATGAAAGCAATGCTGTGTTTACTCAGTTTCTAATGTATGCTGAGTTGTGATCTGATGAGATATAAACTGTAAAGCAGTAAATAAATTTGTAAAGTAAGTAAATAAATAAGACAGAGTTTATAGAGGTTCCAGGTGGTGTAATCCTATCAGTCCTCTCTTCCCTTGTGATGCGGAGGAATATTCCACTAGAACTCTTTGAGGTAGATCGTTTACAAAAAGTCCTAAACTGATAGTCCTTCACTAATCCCTAGTTTCACTATCTAAGCAACTATAGAATAGGTAGGATTGCTGCTCTGCAACTGCTTGCACAACTGGTCCTTGAAGGGTTGTATTGCCTCTTCACCAACTCATCATGAACACAGTCTTCCTGACTGCAGCTCAGTTGTCCTTCACACTTTCTTGGTGTTTCACAGTCTTTAACCTTTGATAAAATCAAAGTTGAGACATGAATCAATAACTATGATTCAACTTGTGATTTGAGCTTCTTCTTCTTGATGTATATGATATGCACAAGCTCTGTTTTCTTCGAGTGTGGGTTTTGATGTTTCTTTGAATACTTAAGAACACTTTGAAGATTTCTTGATCTGGATCTTGCAATGTAGAATACAGCAGAAGTTCTTTTTGATTCACTTTTTCACCTTAGTAGAATCTTTCTTAGTGTTTTTATTTCTCAGAACTCCGCACATATTCTTGAGGCAGAAGTGACCTATTTATAGGGGTCATTACAACATTCATTATCATTATCATTATCATTTGAATTCTTGTATCTGTTGGTGGTCCTACTGTTCTGTTGATTGTCAGTGACCGTTTTGATGATTCAGTACATCATCCAATAAAAATGCTTGAGTTGAAACGTTCAAGTTTCTTCTTCAGCTTTTGGATGTATTCAGCTCTAAAACTTAGTAGTTTATGAATGGTTAGTTTGAAGCTTTAGAAAACTGAGTGAGTCAGTTTTCAGTTTAGAGCGTTAACTGAGTTTTTACTCTTCTTCAAAACTTAGTACTCTATTCTTCATCTGATCCATATTAATTTGATCAGAGTACACCATAACTTATAAATCATCCAAGATATCATTGTCCTTATGTATCTTAGGTAACATTGACCTCTTGTATCAAAACCTGCACAAGATCCATAAAGTCAGTTCAGGTCATCACAATCTTGCCTAAATTATAACTTTACAGTCTCGGCTTTAATCTTCATGCACTGAGTTTGAACCCTCAGTTCTTCAATCTTCAATGACTAAGTTTGTGTCCCTCAGTTCTTCATTTAATTGAGTTTTTTCCCTCAGACTTCTGCTTCTAGATAAGTCAACCGAGTATGTGTCCCTCAGCGAACTTACCTTCTTCAGTTCTAGTTTGTCTACTCAGTTCTCTTGATAAAGTCAGTTTCTTCTTATGAATATTCTTTTTGTAAACTCAGTATATTTTCAGTTTTCTCAGTTTACCCTATTCTATTACATTGCTTGTCTGATTAACCTACACAATTATCAGACTCTAATAAATCCTATACATTCATTTCTAGATGTCTTTTTGCTTTGCACTATAACATCTAGTTATGATACTTCACCAAAGGGGTTAAAAACAATAACTAAATAAGTGATGAATCATCATCAAAACATATATTTTATTTCCAACATCTACAATAATTAGCCAACGGACGGATTTTCAAATCAAGGATTATCAAGGCTATAAATAGAAGGTATTGATAGACAGAAAACACAAGGATTTGAATATACAAGAACAAGCAGAAACTCTGTCAATTTCTTAAGTCTTCTATCTGAACTTAAAGAACACATCTAAAGATCTACTCAGCATTCAGAGCTACAATTCCACATCAAGCACTAAGTTTGATCAACCTTTTTTTGAATTCAATTCACACCCCAGTCAAGCAACTGAATTAGATCCATCTGAGAGGGAGTTGTGTTTGTGATAGTTTTTAAAGGATTTTTTTTCCAAGGAGCAGTGTTGAAGACTGAGTCACTAAAGCTTTTATAGCTAAGGAGTAATAGTCTTGGAGATTGTGAAGCTTGTGTAGCCAAGGACAATCTTACTATTGTATTGGTGAAAGACAATAGTGAATTCCTCCAATCATCACAGGAGAAGAGTGGATTAAGGGATTAACCACCGTGAACCACTATAAACCTTTGTGTTCATTTACTTACTGCACTTTACTTTACATCATTTACTTACTGCGTACTATTCATACTCTGGTTGTGCATAATCTACTCTGAAACAACATTTGATAAGGGACTTATCCGCTGCCCAAAAGCTTTTAATTATAAGAAATTTTTTTGAAACTCCAGTATAGTCATTCCCCCCCTGACTATACTTTTACCCTTCTCTGGGACCAACAATTGGTATCTGACAATGTTCCTATTATCAGAACCTTTTCAGATATGATTTCTGGTAACAAGGAGATCACATATTTTCAAAGTAGTTTTCAAATATGTGATTTCTATAAATATATCTTTTATCTGTGATTATGGATTATTCAAATTTCATGTCTAAAGTACCTATATTCAATGTTAACAATTTTGATGAATATAAAATAAGGATGTTATCTCATCTTTCAGCCACTCATGAGGAAATACTGGATGTTATCAATGATGGACCAATTCAGATAGAAAAGATAAAAAAGGATTGGACCAAAGATGACAGAAGGAGAGCAAACCTTGACTATGTTTCAAAATATATCATCTTGAAGACTATCGACAGTAATATGTTCATGAGAATCAAAGATTGCAAAACAGCAAAGGAGATGTGGGACAAAGTGGCACTCATCAATGAAGGATCTGACGCAATCAAAGAGAATAAATTATCTGTTGCCAAACCAAAGTTCGAGAACTTCAAAATAAAGCATGGTGAATCCATTGATCAGATGGATAACAAATTTTCAAGCACCATCAGTGAACTGCACAAACTTCATCCCAAGTATCCACAGAAAGAAGTTTGCTTGAGGATTTTGAGAAGTCTACCAGAAAGATGGAGAATCATCACATCAGTACTCAAGGGAACAATAGATATTGCAATAACTGACAACTTGACATTTATGTCTCAATTGAAAGCCCATGAATTAGAATTAAAAAATGAGGACAGTGCACCAGCAGAGGCCCACAAGGCCAGTGCACAGGTTGCACCCCAGCAAAGCAAAGAGGCTGACACAAGCAACAAAGAGACACAAGAGCTAAAAGAACAAATTGCTTTACTAATCAAACGTTTGATAGGTTCAGTAAGAAGAAACAATTCAAGGGTAGTTCATCATCAAATAAGAAGTCAATCTCAAGCAAAGACATGAAGAAAAAAGATGATGAATACAAATGTTTCCAATTGACGGAAGAAAGGACACTTCAAGGCAGATTGTCCTGAAGAAAAAGACAAAGATGAAGAAAAGAAGAAATACAAATCAACAGATAAGAGAAAAAGCAAGAAGGCACTGAAAGCTGAAACCAGCAGTGAAAATGATGAGGATTCCTCTGACAATGACTCAGCTGATGAAGAAGATACCAGCTCAGACAATGACAAAGCATGTCTTTGCTTAATGGAAAAAGAAATTGAAGAAACAGAGGTCATATCTAGCTCATACTCATCAAATGCATCCACATCTGACACTGCACAATCTTCTATTTTCCCATTAGATTCAGCAAACTTAATTCAAAATCTCATGAGTAAATTTGAAGAAATTCAAATAAATCATGAAATTATGGAAAAGAATGTGAGAATCTGAGAAAAGAAAATATAAGATTAAAAGAAGGACTGGATAAGATACAAGCTGAATCAACTGGTACGGAAGTACACCCAGCAGGTCAATAAGTAACAGATGATCACTCATCTGGTGCTGACAGACCGGCTGATAAAACCTTTCTACCAGCTAGGACCACCACTGCACAACTTGATGCACCAGCTTACAAACCCTAAAAAAGGTTTGGATCCAGATCTGGTCTTGGCTACAATAGTCAAGATGAGAAAGGAAACATTGGACAACACAATTCTGAATCAAGGACAATCCATAGTTTCAACTACTCATCCTGCACCAATGAAGTCAAAACCTAGTGCAGTAAAACAACATAGTAAATCATCTTACCAGCCCAGTAAAGGCAAAAGTTTACTGAAAGGTAAGGACATACTTTACCCTTCAGAGGATGATTGGAGTGTTGCACCCTCAAAATACAAGAAGAAACCATTTCATGCCATGCAACATGTGTTTAGGAAAAGCCAACCCAGGCATGTTCCTGGACACAAGAAGCAATATGAAAGGAAGTTTTCTCCTACATATTGGAGATTGAAAAAGGATGCAAATGCACCTAAAGGTAGAGAATTGTATCAGAATAAATCTATCAAGAAGTATTCTGCCATGCCTTGTACTTACGAGGTTGATGACTTCAACCATCCAAGAAGAAGATCCTTTGGATTTATACTTGGAATGGGAGGCATGACTACTAATAGGTATGGACCAAACTAGTGTTGGGTACCTAAAAATGCTTGATTTGTTTTGTAGGATGTCTAGTACATAGACAGTGGATGTTCAGACACCTGACAGGGAATAAAGGATGGCTGACTGACTTTAAAGCTTTTGATGGACCCAAAGTTACATTTAGAGGCAAAGAAAACCCCGGTAAAATTAAGGGGGAAGGTATCATGTTGAAAAATGACTAGAAGATTCAAAATATGGCCTATGTTAAGGGATTAAATTTCAACCTTCTAAGTATTAGTCAATTCTGTGACAAAGGCTACAATGTGCTTTTCAACAAAGAATGATGCAAGGTGATTCACATTCAAACTAGCACAGTTGTACTTGCAGGAAAAGAGAAGACAATATGTATGTTGTAGATTGGAAGACAACAAAAGCAGAAACTTGTTTGCTTGTCAAGAATAAAAAATCCACCAGTTAGATTTGGCACAGAAGGCTGAATCATCTTAACTTCAAGACTATCAACAAATTGTCAAAGAACAAGCTTGTAGAAGGCCTCCCTGACATCACCTTCAAGAAAGAAAGTCTTTGTGATGCATGTCAGAAAGGGAGGCAGATCAAAAGTTCCTTCAAGTCAAAGCCATTTCAATCAACATCAAGAATTTTGCATCTCCTGCATATGTATCTTTTTGGACCAGTCACACCAGTAAGTGTAAGTGGAAAGAAGTACACTCTAGTAGTGGTTGATGACTTCTCCAAATTCACTTGGACTATCTGCTGGAAATAATAATTTAGTTTTGCTGATAATTTATGTTATTCAAGGACATGTTTGCTTACACCCCATTGATGAAGTGCTGAAACTAGCTGTTATAGTGAAAGGCTGAAAGATGTCTAGAACTGAATGTATAAGTTTTACTAGAGTCTGATAATTGTATAGGTTATATCAGACAAGCACTGTAATAGATAGAACTGTAATAGATAGAAGTGTCGTAAAACTGAAAACTAGAAATCATCTAAGAAACTGGAAAGACAAGTCATCTAAAACTAACTCAGACTACACCAAGAACTGAAGCTCACTCGGGCGAACAAGGTAAGTTTGTTGAGGACACAGACTCAGTTGGCTTATCTAAAACTGAAGGCTGAGGGAACAGACTCAGTTATAGAAGATTGAAGAACTGAGGGTACAAACACAGTTATGAAATTCGAGACTATAAAGTTAGACTTCAGGCAGGTTTGTGATGACCTGAACTGACTTTATGGATCTTGAATGAAGACCTAAGAATCATAAGGACAATGAACTCTTAGATGATACATGCTTATGGTGTACTCTGATTAAGTCAATAATAATCAGATGAAAAACTAGAGTACTGATATTTGAAGAAGAGTAAAATCTCAGTTAATGCTCCAAGTCAGTCAAGAAACCGACAGGCGCGAACTCGGTATAAAGCGATCGGGAAACTCGGTTTATAATCAGTCATCCAACAAACTGATAGTACATTCGAATGTTGTAAAGGAAGCAATTTTATTGGATGAAGTACTGACAAGTCAGAACGGCCACAAAATATAACCGTTACAAGATAAAGGTTGATACAATTCGAATTCAAGAAAAATGAATGTTGGACCTTACACTATAAATAGAGGACTTTTGCACCAAAGATAAAATACGAAGAATTAACAAGATTACAAGCATTTTTGTGCACTAGTCTCGTTCATTCGAATTGCTATCATCTATGCGCTAACAAGATCAATCAAGAATTTCTTCACGTGTTCAAGCTACACAGAATTTGTCCAGATTCAGACACTTTGCAGAGCCACAAACAAGAATCAATTTATTGATTCTCAGCCCAACTTTGATTTTTAATCAAAGGTATAGACTGTGAAGCAATCCGGTGAAGGATTTGCCAAGGACAGTTGTATCAGCAGTCGGGTAGACTGTGTTTGTGGTGGTAGCTAGTGAAGAGGCATACGTAACCCTTCAAGGACCAGCGACTCAAGCAATTGCAGAGCAGCCATTCCACCTGTTCTATAAGTGTTTATATAGTGAAGCTAGGATTAGCCAAGGACTATTGTTTTGGACTTTTTGTAACTGCTCACCTCAAGAAGTTCTTGTGAAATTTTCCTCCTACACCACAGGGGAAGAGAGGACTGACATGATTACACCACCTGGAACCTCTATAACTCTTGTTTCATTTACTTTATGCATTTACATTATGTTATTTATCATTACATCATTTATTATTGTTTATTCAGCATACTGAGAAATGATTGTTACACAACTCACAGCTCAAAAACTGACATTCACCAGAATTCAGTTTAGCACACTCAGCTTTCACAGAGAATAACATGATCAAGAAAAAGGCTAGAATTATATCCGCTGCCGGTTGACTCAGTTTTGCATAAATTAGTTTGACTTAGACTCAGCTCAATCAGCTTAACTCTACACAAGTTTTAACTGAACCTTAATAGATTTAAATCCAGTTTTTAGTGACAAGTTTATTCACCCCCCTCTAAACTTGTGTTAGCCTTTCCAAGGGACCAACAATTGATATCGGAGCAGTGTTTCTTTAACATGTCATTGTTAAAAACTCAATTGCTCTATATCTCCTCCAGTTGTTCTCATTAGAAAGTTCAGTTTCCAGTTTTTATATAATCAGTTTTTGCTCACTCAAAATGGATAGCAATCAGTATGCAAGACAAATGCTGATGTGTAACATGGAGAGGTTTGACGAATACAAACGTCGTATGTAGGCTTTTCTAGCTGCTACTCATGATGAGATGATGGACGTGCTCACTGATGGACCAATCCAGATCGCCCATATGCAAACTGTTGGTGAAGATCAAGTTCGAGTTCCAAAGCCCAAGGCTGAATGGACCAATGATGATCGCAAGCGAAACAATCTCAACAATGTTGCTATGGACTTTATTCTTAGAACTCTTGATAGAAATATGTACTTGAAGGTGAAAGATTGCACAACCGCTAAGGAAATGTGGGAGAAACTTCAGTTAGTATGTGAAGGTACTGACTCAATCAAGGAGAACAAAATCTCAGTTGCAAAGCAGAAGTTTGAGAATTTCAAGATGAAATCCGGAGAGACCATTGACAAAATAAAGACAAGATTCAGTGCTATCATGGATGAACTAGACCTACTCAAGATTGAATACACAATGCAAATAATCAATACAAGAATCTTGAAGGCCTTGCCAATGTGTTGGAAGATGAAGATGGAAGAATCTAGAAGACTTGACATAGAGGACTCCTTTAAAATCTTCTCAGATTTGAAAGCTTATGAATTTAGTGAAGAATTTACAAGCATAGCTGCAATAATCAAAGCTCTAGAAGAACCAAAGACCACAACACTTGCTGCAACATCTAATGACTCTCAAGAAACATCCACAAGTAATCTTCAACAGTTGGATGAAATGGAAGAACAAATGGCTCTTATGATGAGCAGAATCAGAAAGATGAATAATGGTCATCCAATAACTCAAAAGTACATCAAGAAAACTCCTAAGAAAAGGAAGGATGATGAGTATCTCTGTTTCAACCGCAGGAAACCTGGACATTATAAAGTTGAATGCCCAGAACTGAATGCTAAGAAGACTCAACAAAGAAGAATCGGTAGAAGAGCATTGTTGGCTAGAGATGAGTCTGACTACGAAGCTCGTACAGAAAGATTATCTAATGACACAGATTTGATGGTACACATGGAAGATTTCAATGAGGTATGTGAATCAAATTCCAAATACAACTCAGCTCAAATTTCCTTGCAAAATGCATGTTCTTCAATAGCCTATTCCAATCCAAAGAACTCAGAATTAGAAGAAACTCTTGACGAATTGATGAGTCAGCTTGTAACCATACAATCTGGTTATGAATTAATCAAAGCTGAGAAAGAAGTTCTAATTCTAGAAGTCAAAAGATTGAAAGATGAATTGAACACGTTAAAACTAAGCATAACTGATAAAGGAAAGACTCAGTATCAGTCTACTGCATCAGCAACAACAACTGAATCTTTTGCTCAATCTAGTTCAGCTACTGGATTCAAATCAGGCAAGCCATATGGAGATAGAACTGGCCTAGGATTTGATACTCAAAAAACTTCAAAGGCAGGAACGAGTATGGCAACTGAACCTAATACCAAAGCTGGTGTTAAATTCATAGCTGAACAATGTCCTCAAACTAAGAAGCATGCTGAACCAGTAAACCAGTTCAACGTGAATCAAATCAGTCACAGCGTCAGTTTTCAAAGAAGTCAGCTATAAACAACAGGGTCAACCAAAAAAGTAAATCAGCTGTACATCATGAAAATCGAAAAGGTAGATCAACTGCTGAATCTACTAAAGCTGATTAGGCTAAGAACCAGAAAAACTTCAGTCAAAGAAAATCCATGAATATCAATTATTCAAAGATTCACGAAGTCAGGGCGAAAGGCAGATATTTCCAACTGATGATGACTGGAATTTCTCTGAATCTACTATTAAAACTGATAGAAGCAATCATTTCAGACAGAAAACTTATCACAAGTTTCAGTCTAAAGGTCAACAGAGGAATCACTTCAGTCCTCAGCAGAGACCTCAGTACCAAGGTCAGCCCAGACCTCAGTACAGAAGAAATGATGATTATTATTCAAGTTTCAATAATAGAAAACATCATGGAAATCAGTTTCAGCCAAAGGATCTGAGAGATAATACAAATAAGACACAGTCCAAGCATAGATACTATGGGAGTGTGGCTTACATATATGAAAATAAGTGCAACATTATCCGAAGGATACCTAAAGGATATATTCCCAAGGTTGTACTGACAACTGACCCCCATGGACCCAAACAGAGTTGGGTACCTAAAACTATTTAATTTATTTTGCAGGATATATGGTACTTTGACAGTTGATGCTCAAGACACATGACAAAGAGCAAGGACTGTCTGAGTAACTTTATTACCAAGGATGGACCAAAAGTTAATTTTTGGAGCAAAGACAAACCCGGATACACCAAAGGTTGTGGTACTTTGATCAGAAATGGACTCACAATCAAAAATGTATCTTATGTGGAAGGATTGCATTACAGTTTACTTAGCACCAGTCAATTTTGTGACATGGGATACAGAGTTACATTTGATAAAGATTTCTGCATTGTCGTCAGCGAAACAACATTTCCAGTTGTTCTAGCTGGAAGAAGAAAAGAGAATGTGTATGTTGTAGATTGGACTACAACAGTTGCAGAAACTTGTTTACTTGTGCATACCAAATCACAAGTCAGCTGGTTATGGCACAAGAAACTGAGTCATCTTAATTTCGACGATATCAACACCCTAGTCAAGAAACAGTTTGTCATTAGATTACTTGAGATTACATACAAAAAGGATAGCTTATGTGATGTTTGTCAAAAAGGAAAACAAGTGAAAGCCAGTTTCAAGACAAAATCCCAGCATTCAACAGCAAGAGTCCTGGAGCTACTACATATGGACTTATTTGGACCGATCACACCAATCAGTATTAGTGGAAAGAAATATACATTGGTGGTGGTAGATGATTATTCAAGATACACCTGGGTTATTTTCTTGACAAAGAAAAGTGAAACCAAGCAAAGGCTTACAGAACTCCTCAAGAGACTTCAAAATCAGAAGAGTGTATCAATTGTGAAGATAAGATCAGATAAAGGAACTGAATTCCTCAACAAAGTGATTATTGAATACTGTGAAGAAAATGGTGTTTTACATCAACTTGCAGCAACAACAACGCCTCAACAGAATGGTGTAGCTGAAAGGAGGAATAGAACACTCAAAGAAGCAGGAAGGACTATGATCTATGAAGAAAAATTTCCTGAAAGATATTGGGCAGAAGCAGTTAACACAGCTTGCTATACACAGAACAAAGGTCTTATGAATAAAATGCATGAGAAGACACCTTATGAAATTTGGAATGGAAGAAAGCCAAACGTTTCCTATTTTCATGCTTTTGGAAGCAAGTGTTTTATACACAATAATGGAAAAGATCAACTTCATGTTTTTCAGCCCAAAGCTGATGAAGGAATATTTCTGGGATACTCAAGTGTCAGCAAAGCATTCAGAAGAACGAACAAAAGGACACTCAAGCATGAAGGATTGATACACGTAGTATTTGATGAACCAAACTTTCCTGGTGAAGAAACTGAAAGCAAACCAGAACCAGTTCTCAACCTCAGTTACCAGGTTTACCAGAATCAATTTTTGTTGGCATCAAAAGATTAAGAGTTTCAGAATCATCAGATCAAGATCAGCCTCAGTTCTTAACAATTGAACAACCTACAGTTGAACAACATGATTCTGACCCAGTTCAAGATGATCAAGATGAAGAAAATCAAGAACAAATTCATGAAGAACCAGTTCAACAGAATTTAGATCTCTTGATGCAACCCCCAGTACATCAATGGATTAGAGATCACCCTGAAGAATAAGTAATTGGTGATACTCAAGCTGGTGTTCGAACAAAACATCAACTAGATGTAATGATTGCATGTTTCCTATCTCAGTCTGAACCTAAAGAGATAGAAGAAGCTTTAAAAGATCCAAATAGGATTTTAGCTATGCAAGAAGAACTGAATGAGTTCGAAAGAAATCAAGTATGGGAACTTGTAGACAAACCAGATCATGTAAACATCATTGGCACCAAATGGGTTTACAAAAACAAGCTTGATGAAGATGGGAATATCATTAGAAATAAAGCTAGACTTGTAGCTAAAGGATATTCACAAGCTGAAGGCATAGACTTTGATGAAACTTATGCACCAGTTGCAAGGTTTGAGGCAATCAGACTCTTTCTTGCCTTTGCAGCTCACAAGAAATTCAAAGTGTACCAGTTGGATGTCAAAAGTGCATTTTTGAATGGGATTCTAGTAGAAGAATTCTACGTTCAACAACCCCCTGGATTTGAAATTAAAGATCAAGCTGATAAAGTTGTTAAACTGAGAAAAGCTCTATATGGATTGAAGCAAGCACTAAGAGATTGGTACGAAACTCTATCTCAGTTTTTGGTAGACAATGGTTTTACAAAAGGAACTATTGATAAAACTTTATTCATAATGAAAGTTGAAGAAAGTACTCTCCTAGTTCAAATATATGTGGATGACATCATTTTTGGATCAGAAAATGAGCAACTCTGTGAGAAATTCGCAAGTGTAATGAAGAGCAAATTTCATATGAGTATGATGGGAGAACTAAGTTACTTTCTAGGATTGCAAGTTAAACAACTGGATAATGGGATTTTCATTCACCAAACTTATTATACAAAAGAATTGTTCAAGAAGTTTGGAATGGAGAAATCAGCTATCATTTCAACACCAATTGGAACTAACATCAGATTAGATGAAGACAAAGAAGATAAAGATGTGGATCAAACTCTTTACAGAAGAATGATTGGAAGTCTACTTTATCTTACAGCAAGTAGACCTGATATATCTTTTGTTGTTGGTGTTTGTGCTAGATTTCAAACAAGACCTAAAGAAAGCCATCTCACAGTTGTTAAAAGAACCTTGAAGTATTTGAAAGATACAGAAGGAGTTGGGATATGTATTCAAGAGAAGGAGAATTCAAACTGATATCCTACTCAGACTTAGACTATGCAGGATGCAAAGTGGACAGAAAAGTACTTCAGGCACATGTCAGTTATTGGGAAATAGACTTGTGTCGTTGTTCAGCAAGAAGCAAAACTCAATCCCTACTTCAACAGCTGAAGCTGAGTATATCGCAGCTGGAAGTTGGTTTGCTCAAGTTTTATGGATTAGACAACAACTGAGAGATTATGCAATAGAAGAGGGAATGATTCCTATAATGTGTGATAATACAAGTGCAATTGCAATAATTGACAATCCAGTTTTGCACTCAAGGACGAAACACATTGATGTGAGACTGTTGGTCCCTTGAAAAGGCTTTGGTTAAGTTTAGAGGGGGGGTGGGGGTGAAAAAACTTAACAGTTAAAACTTTTGTAGTTAACAAACTCAGCAAGGTCAGTAGCCTGCTGACTGCTCAGTAGTCTACTGACTGTTGATATTACTGATTTGTTACAACGGAATATATTCAAATTAAGACTTGTTACTTGTTTTTTAAAAGATGATACTAAGTATTGGATACTCATTAGTGTAAGTGTGTGTAGCTCAGTTGCTAGTTTCAGTCGGTTGATGTAATCAGTATACTAAGTGCAGAAATTAAATGCTGAAAATAAGTAGGCAAATTTTATAGTGGTTCTAGGTGGGGTAATCCTGTCAGTCCACACTTCTCCTGTGATGTTGGAGGTAATTCCCTAGAGATCTTTGAGGTTGCAGTTACAAAAATCCCTAAGCTGTCTGTCCTTCACTATTAACTATGGCTTCACAAACTAAACACTTGAAACAGGTGGGATTGCTACTCCAAATTATTCCACTGGTACTTGAAGGGTAGGATTGCCTCTTCACCAGCTCCACCACAAACAAAAGTCCTTGACACCCAAAAGATGCTTCATTGTCTTCAGCAGGTTTCTTGTAAAAGAAAGTTTGAATCAAGTAAGTGATTCAGCTTTCAGCAGCTTGATCAGGATGAAATGATCATCAGCTTGATGTCTTCAAGTGTGTAAACTTGATGTAACTTGATAGCAGGTTACACTTGAAGAATATACTGGATCAGTAGCTTTAAGCTAAGTAATGTCAGCAAGGTGAATTTCTTGATAATAAAATTGATAGCTTAAGATTAATTGTTGTTTTTCATCAATTTTCATCACTTGTATCTGAATCAGAAGTCCTCTAGTTATAGTAGAGAGTCCTATGACTTATGTTTGAAATTCAAACATAGCCGTTTCTGATTTGTCCCCATCTTGACTTGCTTTTTCTGACTGTTCATAGTACCGACACATTCAGTCTTGTTTTTGTCAGTTTTCAGACTGTCTCCCTTTGACTTGTGACCATTGGATAAAGCTCTAAAACTTTCCAACGTCACTTTAATCTTGACCATTGATTTGTTGACAAAATCAAGACTTGTTATCTTTCCTTATCCTTGTAATCTTCCAATGTAACCTTTGATTAAATCCAAATATATATTCAGCAGGTTCCTGTGTATGTAAATCTGCTGAAATACTTGTCAGTCAGTTGTCTGAAGTTTGCTGTGTTTATAACACTTCAGCTGTCTGTCTTCTATCTAACTTTGATTGTGAAGTTAGAGTACACCATTTTGAACATAACTTAGTTCCAATCACCACTTAACTTATGGAACTTAGACCTTGTACACAAGGTATATGTAATCAGTTTAGGTCATCACAGACTTCCCAAAATTCTGATTCCATATCCTTGACTTTAAAAACTAAGTTTGATCCCTTAGCCTTCAATAACTGAATTTGAACCCTCAGCCTTCAGACTTCAGCAGGTCCCTAACAAGTCTTCTGACCTAGTTACCTTGCTGACCTAGATAGGTCTGCTGATGAAAGTCAGCTGACCTTTTACAATGCTTGTTTGATCAAACCTATTACATAGATCAAACTCTAATAAGCCTATACATTTAATCTAGACATCTTTTTGCCTTTGCTCTATAACAGCTAGTCTGGCACTCATCACTAAAACTCAAAATATGTCCAACAATTTACCCCTTTTTGGTGATTATGCCAATCTCATCCTTACATCAGAGCAAAAAGATAAGAACAAAAACAGAACAAATTCAGTCATTCTTCATTATAATCATATTTGTTCAAAATTATTACAAACTAGAATCAGCAGTATAAAATTTGTAGTGTAAGTATGCTGAACTAGCTTCTGTCTCTATCTTGCTCTTTCTTCTGATAATACTCCATGATTTCTTTGACAACATCCTGCATCCATTGATTTTCAATTGGAGAAAAGTCAATCCAATGATTCGGATCTTTCCACCACTTCCAGGCTTTTGGTAGATTTAATCTTATGGTGTGAACATTAAAGCCTTGTCTCATATAGAAATGTTTGAATTCATCCCATGAATTCCTTGCTGATTGCACAGTCCCCAATCTAGCACCTCTTCCACCTCTGCCTCCTCTTCCACCTCTAGTAGAAGCTCAAAAAAGCTTGACTCTTGTTTCCTAGAGCTTAATACCCAAAAAGTGATCCAGACCCTCAAAATATCCCATGCAGCTGTAAGGTCTTTTCTTTCCATAGTAAAGCTGCTTAAATTCCTTCAGGAGGTCATCAGTCAACTACAACCTACCAGGTGCAGGGTTCCTGAATGCATTAGTATCATCCTCCCATTTCTTCTTTGCAAAGATCCTTGCAGCTTCTTTTGCTACTGCTGTTTGGATCTCTTTCCCCTTATTGACATCATCAACAAAACAGGATAGTAGACCATGAACACTCTCCTGTGTGATCACCAAATTTGCAAGTTGACCCTCCATAATTTCTATTCTTGTGTCAACTGCAGTGATCTTTCCTTCCATTGTTTGCTTCAGCGGATTGATCCTCTCAGTAACTTTAGGATCCAATGCAACAGTTTGAGGTGTTACAGCAGGTTGAACTTCAGCAGACTTGGATGTGTCAGTAAGTTTTTCAATCTTTTCATGTAATGAGGCAAACTGTTCTTTCAGAAATTTATCTATGTGTGCATTGCTCTGTTTTATCCCTCTCACATCTAGGGTAAGATCAGCAAGTGCATATTGAGTAGATGTGATGTTAGATGCAGCTGTCTCAATGGTTCTGCCTCTATTTTCCACTAAATTCATCAAATCTTCAAATCTTTGTTCTTGTCTATTTAGTTGAATTCTTAACTGTGTGATGTCATATGTGACTGCTCTCAACTCATTCAAAACATGTGCTGGTACTGCACCTGCCACACCTCCAGCCATGTGTCCAGCAGCATCATCAGCATGCTCTTCAACATTGTACTGCGCCCTCTGTCTACTGACAACCAAAGCTCTTGTCCTGTCCCATCCAGCAGGTTCAGGACCCTTCTCAATCACATCACCAAATATTCCTCCAAAATTGGATCTTGTGCAGGTTGAGGTTCCAAAATATGTTCTTCTCCAAAAAGTGGTAAATGTGCCTGTTGAGGTTCATTAGCAACTTGTTCTTCCTACGGGCATTTGGAATTCCTCATCACTGAAGTCATAATCCAACAGTTGTTCTTCATCAACAACAGTCTGCTGACTATCCTTTCCTTCAGTGGCCTTCACTTCAGTAGAATGTACTTCAATAGCCTGCACTGTACTTACTGGTGTTTCAGTAACATGAGTTATAACAATCTCTTCAACAAGTATAGGGGTTTCCTCCAAACCCATTGTAGGTTCCAACCTTTGTCCAGGTGCAGTCTGATCCTCAGCAACCTATACCTCATGTTCCAACCTGTATTCAGGTGTTGTTTGTTCCTCAGCAGCCTGAACCACCTCTTCAACAGAGTGTGTGGGTGATTCCTCAAAACCCATCACTAAATCCAATCTTTGTCATATAACTATCTGTTCCTCACTGATCAGGACCCTCTCTTCAACAAAAATAAAAGGAAAAACAGTCAAATTTTCCTCTAGCACTCCTCTATCATCAGCAATCTTCTGTAGAATATCAGCAGCTTGGGATAAGGTATCCTGAGTGTCAAACCACTCCTGATATTGAGCTGAATCTTCAGAACTGATGTCAGGCTCACTATGTGCACTTACTATCTCCTCATCCATGTTGTCATTTTGCTTATCAGTAGAGTGTGCATCAGATTCCACAACTAGTAATGTATCACACATACTGACAAGCCTGTTATCTCCAAAATTTATTCCATCATTAAAGAGAGCCTCCAAATCATCTATGGTCAAGTCCTCCATGTCTTCATCCTTCAGCAGACTTACCAGCATCAGACTGATCTGCTGTTTCCTCAGTTGATCCTTGACCAGTTGCTTCAGTAGATGTTTCTTTGGCCAATCCACTGGACTCCCCAGGAAACATAGGATGATCATCATCAGAATCAGATGATGAATAATCATCACTATCAGGTGTGTACTTGGGATCTTTGAACATAATCTTAGCACTCTTCTTCCCTTCATCCAGTAGATCCATTAACCATGTCTGTAGCAACATTGTATCCACCAATTCCAGTAGGCTTTCCACACCCAACTGATCAAACGCCTTTTCTTCAAATCCACTCATGGGTTCTGCAGCTGGCTTTTGTCTCTTGTAGAATCCAAACTTCCATTGAAAGTATTTTTGTATTACCCTGAAGTTGGGATCTACCTTCTCTTTCTTGGATTTCTTCTCTTTTCTTTCAAAGGGCATAATTGGCCTTGTTGGTGCAGATTTCTCAGCCTGTTGTTCTCCAAACGCATTAACAAGGTGAGTCAATGTATCTATAGCATATACAATCAGGTCAGTATGTTCTTCAAGTTGCACATTAGTATGTACCACCTCCAACTGTTCTACACTAGGTTCCCTCTGACTTGTATGAGTATCAGTAGGGTACGCAGCAGTGTGTTGTTCCCTCTGAGTTGTAGCATCCACAGCAGGGTCAGGAACAAATTCCATAGTAGGGTGCTGTGGTTCTTCAATGTGTTGCTAAACAACAATACCGGCATCAGCAGTAGGCTCAACAGCCTCTTCTTCTTTTTCCCTTTGGTCCTCCAGGACTTTTAATTCTTTACCCTTTCCATGCTTCTTCTTCTTTTCAATCTCTTTCATCCTCTTTGTGGGTCGTTCAACTTCAATTTCATTAGCTTTCCTCTTTCTTTTGTCCTCTTTCTGTTGCTCTTTCAAAATCTCAGCAGCAGATTTCTTCTTTGTAACTTCAGTAGGGTCAGCACCTTGAACTTCAACTGAACCCTCAGGAGACTCAGCAGTCTCTACTGGTTGCTTCCTTGTTTTCTTAGGCTTAAGCAACTCAGTTATCTTCCTTGTATCAGCAGCCTTTCGTTTCTCAGTAGCCTTCTTAGGTGCAGCAGATTTAGCAACTTGTTTAACCTGCTCACCACCAGTATCATCATCTCCATCATTGTCATTCTCTATCCTTTCAGTATCCAACTCTTCATCATCATCCAAGCCAGGGATGATATAACCGATCTCCTTTTTGTATCTGGACTTGTTTATCTTTTCAGGTGCAACATCAGCAACCCTGAAATGAGTCAGTAGGGCCTGCACCATAAAACCCAAAGGCAGTGTCTTGGACTTCCTTGTCCCATCTCTGTCCTCTGATATTACCTTCTTCATGTATTGGACAAAGAATCCAGCCCAATCAAACTTCATACTCTTGCAGATGATGATCAGCAAATCAATCTTGGGTCCTGACAATGTGTCAAGACTTCCACTGAATCCCAAAATGTTCTTGGCTATAATCTTACTCATCAGATTATATTCCATCGTGATATGTTTCACATTGATACTCAGTGAGGACTTAATGGATTTGTTGGTCCTTATTATATCAACAAAATCTATTCTTGACAGCCCCATTGATTCAGGATTTGTAGGAGCATTGTTTCCAGGTCCAAACCCAAACACTTCCCTCAGCAGGTTTGAGGAAATTTCAATCTCCTGGCCATTAACTGTGGTAGTAAACGCCTCTCTATCATCTCTTATCACAATGTTTCTCTAGAAATTTACAACATTGGTGTAAGATATGCTTTCCAATCTCAGATTAAGAACATCTTCCCATCCTTCATATCTTATGATTCTTCTACCAATGTTGATAGCTAACTCAGTTTTGTTAGCATCAACAACAAACCCTCTGAAACTTTGGCTCGTTCCAATGTGAAGTTCATCTTTATCCGCCATTAGAATTTTGAAAAAGATGAAGAAGAACGCTTTCAAATCTGTGTTCTCACAGTGTGTTTTCAGAGAAAAAAATGATTTGAAGATTGTATGCATCATCTCTGTGTATATATCTGTATATATAGAGAAATTGGGTAGTAACTATCAGAAAAAGTATTGTACACGCACTGTAGCATTTAACCACGATTAAAATTGGAGTAAATGTGATGTTGCCACGTGTCCCACTAATTGATTCCATGAGACTTGTAACTGTTGGATATTTGTAACTGTAGTTATAAAGGATAAGAATACTATCCAATTACTGTTGACTCTCATTTAAGTTTGACTGTCTTGTAACGTATAACTCAGCAGCCTAGGTCTTAGTAGACTTGTATCGGCGGCCGTCGACAAGGTTCCTCGACGGCCTCTTTCGAGATCGTTACTCTGCTGATCTTCAATTACTCTTGTTTTGTCCAACTGATAAAACAAGATGAAGTTTAATACCAATGACTGATCTGTCAAGTGAGCTCACCCAACAGGACAAAGACCAATCCCCTTGGCAACTTCATTTTCTCAATTGTTCAAACTTATTAGGTACTTGGAGTTATTGATACCAATGACTAGTCTGCTAAGTGAGCTCACCCAACATAGCAAAGACTAATCCCCTTGGTGAATTCCAGTACACTGCTGATTAATGTACATCAATCAACTTTTTTGATTCCAAGTTCAGTCCTAAACTTTGCAAATCTTTCACTATCCAATGGCTTAGTAAATATATCAGCAAGTTGATCTTCAGTAGGGATGTAGAGAACCACCACATCTTTCTTTTCGACATGATCTCTTATAAAATTATGTCTCACATCAATATGCTTGGTTCTAGAGTGCAAAACAGGATTTTCTGTGAATGCAATTGCACTTGTGTGTCACACATTATTGGAATTTCTCTTTCTTCAATTCCATAATCCCTTAATTGTTGTCTTAACCAAAGTATTTGTGCACAACAACTTCCAGCAGCAATATACTCAGCTTCAGCAGTAGAAGTTGATATAGAATTATGTTTCTTACTGAACCAGGAAACCAGTCTATTTCATATCAACTGACAGGTTCCGTGGTGCTTTTTCTGTCAATCTTGCATCCAGCATAATCAGAATCTGAGTAGGCTATAACTTTGAAGCTTCCATCTTTTGAATACCAAATCCCTACTCCCATAGTTACTTTTAGATATTTGAGAATTCTTTTGACTGCAGCTAAATGACTTTCTTTTGGTTTGGATTGAAATCTTGCACAAACACCTACAGCAAATGATATATCAGGTCTGCTGGTAGTAAGGTACAGCAGACTGCCTATCATACTTCTGTATAAAGTCTGATCCACATCTTTGCCTTCTTTATCTTCATCCAGTCTGATGTTTGTTCTCATAGGAGTTGATACCTTGGTGTTGTTTTCAATTACCAAAATTCTTCAGTAACTCCTTGGTATATTTTTTGATGAATGAAGATTCCATCTTTCATTTGTTTGACTTGTAATCCCAAGAAGTAGTTCATTTCTCCCATCATACTCATTTGAAACTTGCTTTTCATGAGATTAGCAAAATTTTCACATAGCAACTCATTTTCAGAACCAAAAATTATGTCATCAACATAAATCTGTACCAGCAGGGTGCTGTCTCCTTCATTGATTCTGAAAAGAGTCTTGTCAATGGTACCTTTGGTAAAACCATTGTCCACCAAGAATTGAGATAGGGTTTCATACCATGCTCTTGGTTCTTGTTTCAAACCTTAAAGTGCCTTGTTAAGTTTGTACACTTTATCTTCTTGATCTTTAACTTCAAAACCAGGAGGTTGCTGAACATAAACCTCTTCTTCCAGAATGCCATTCAAAAATGCACTCTTGACATCCATCTGATATACTTTGAAGTTTTTATGAGCAGCATATGCTAAGAATAATCTTATAGCTTCCAATCTTGCAACTGGGGCATATGTATCATCAAAATCTATTCCTTCTGCTTGAGAATAGCCTTTTGCTACTAGTCTGGCCTTATTCCTCACAATGGTACCGGATTCATCCAATTTGTTTCTGTATACCCATTTAGTTCCAATTATATTTGCATGATTAGGCCTTTCCACTAGTGTCCAAACTTGATTTCTTTCAAATTCACTCAATTCCTCTTGCATAGCAATTATCCAATCTAGATCTGATATTGCTTCTTCAACAACTTTAGGTTCCATTTGAGATAGAAAACAAGTAAACATTGCTTCCAATTGTCATCTAGTCCTTACACCTTGCTGTATATTGCCAATAACTTGTTCAGCAGGGTGATCCTTTAACCATTGTGGATTTTGGTTAGATTGGTTCTCAGGAACATCATCTTCAGTAGGGTCTGCTATTGCTTCAGCAGGGGGTTCAGCAGATCCTTGAACTGCTTCAGTTGTTGCATCAGTAGTGTTACCAGCAGGTTCTTCAGCAGGGGCAGAATCAGAAATCTTTAAGTCATTTATCCTTTCCAAAACATCAACACATTCTGGATCAGTGACTTGTTCATTATCAGCAGGTTCTGAAGCTTCATCTTCCATTCCAGTGAACTTAGGTTCATCAAATATAACATGTATTGTTTTTTCATGTTTCAGTGTTCTTTTATTCAGTACCCTGAATGCCTTGCTGACAGAAGAATATCCTAAGAAGATTCCTTCATCTTATTTTGGTTGGAATGTCTTCAATTTCTCCTTATGATTTAGTATGAAACATTTGCTTCCAAATGCATGGAAATAGGATATATTAGGTTTCCTTCCATTCCAAATCTCATAAGGTGTCTTCAGTAGCTTCTTGTTTACTGAGGTCCTGTTTTGTGTATAGCATGCTGTATTGACGGCTTCAGCCCAATATCCTTCAAGTAATAATTCTTCACATATCATAGTCCTTCCTGCTTCTTTCAAAGTCATGTTTCTTCTCTCAGCAACCCCATTTTGTTGAGGTGTACCAGCAGCATCTAATTGGTGTAGCACACCATTTTGCTCACAGTATTCTCTTATGACTATTGAGAAATTCAGTACCCTTGTCTCGTCTGATCTTCACTACTATCAAACTTTTCTCATTTTGCAATCTCTTCAAAAGTTCAGGCATCTTTTGAAGTCTTTCACTTTTCTTGTTCATGAATACTACCCAAGTGTATCTTGAATAATCATCCACAACTACTAGAGTGTACTTTTTCCCTATCACACTTGTTGGTGTTACTGGTCCAAACAGATCCTTATGCATCAGCTCTAAAACTCTTTTTGTTGATTGCTTAGTTTTTGACTTGAAGCTTGACTTGGTTTGTTTACCTTGCTGACATGCATCACATATAGCATCATTTTTGAATGTAATATCAGGCAAACCAATCACCAACTTCTTTTTCACCAATTGATTGATATCATCAAAATTAAGATGATTCAACTTCGTATGCCACAACCAATTCAGTTCTGACTTAGTATGCACAATCAGGCATGTCTCTGGAACAGCATTAGACCAATCCACAACATAAATGTTTTGTTGTCTTCTTCCAGCCAACACAACTTGATCACCTCTTTCACTAATGACAATACATGTGCCTTTGTCAAAATTGACCTTGTAACCCATGTCACAAAACTGTCCAGTGCTCAGTAGGTTGTAGTCCAGTCCTTCCACAAATGCAACATTCCTGATAGTTAATCCATTTCTCACAAGTGTGCCATATCCTCTTGTGTATCCTGGTGTGTTCTTGTTGCCAAAGTTGACTCTTGGACCATCCTTTGCCACATATTTTGTCAAACAATGCTTATTCTTTGTCATATGTCTGGAACATCCACTGTCAAAGTACCAGACACCCTTCAAAACAAAGTTAATGTATTTTAGGTACACAAAATTGTTTGGGTCCATAGTGGTCAGTGGTAAGCATGATCCTTGGCAAATTTCCATAAGGTATTCTTTGAAAAGTATCATAATTTTGTTCATACATGTATTCTACACATCCATAAGGTCTAACATTTGGTTTGGTAGAATTCACATATGCTTTCTGGCCTTTTGGTATATAATGCTGTTTGAAGTGATTTTTATTGTTAGAAGCACTGGCATAACCATTGGTTTGCTGTCTGTTAGGAATAGCCTTGTAATATGGAGTCTACTGAGGTCCCTGATGAGGTCTTGTATAAGTCCTCTGCTGAGTCCTCTGCTGATTCTATTGCTGAGGTCTTACCCTAGCATTATGGTTATATCTATTCTATCTAGCAGTAGGGACAGGAATATTCCAATCATCATTAGTAGGGAATAATCTACCTTTCCCCTTGGGATAAGTATCCCTAGGAGTGATTAACATTTTTAGGTTTATGATTCTTATCCTTGGAATATTTCTGATTTTTGCCCTTTTGTGGTCCAACAGACTTGGTAGCAGGTGTGCTATCAGTAGGTCTAGAAGATGCAGCAGTTCTACTCTTGGATTTATTCCTTTTGTTAGGTGCTGTTGACCTTTTTGACTTCTGATTTTGCTTCTTTGAAGTCTTCTTAGTAGACTTCACTGCCTCAGCAACCTCTTTGGGAGATGGATCTTGTGCAGGCACAAACTTAGGGCCAATTCTGGTGCTAGGTTCAGTAACCTTACTGGATCCACTCTTATTAGATTGTTGTGTTCCAAATCCAAGGCTTGTTCTATCACCATAAGGCTTTCATGATTTGAATGCAGTGGAGGAACTAGATTGTTCAACAGATTCAGCAGCTATTGAAGGTACAGTAGACTTATGTTGAATCTGTCCAAACTCTTTTTCCTTACCCTTGAGAA
Organism: Gentiana straminea; assembly: GCA_036785695.1. NCBI lineage: Eukaryota > Viridiplantae > Streptophyta > Magnoliopsida > Gentianales > Gentianaceae > Gentiana > Gentiana straminea. The sequence goes on from JAVUPR010000398.1 coordinate 2,850,894, forward strand.
TTCTTAATTCAGCTTTCAACTTTTCAACTTCTGTTTGAAGAGCTTCTTTTTCAGCCTTCACAATCTTATAACCAGATTGTATTATCCTCAGTTGATTAAGGATGACATCCAAAGTTTCTTCATTGTCAGAATTTTTAGGATTTGAACCACAAGTTGATTCACAATCACTTTCAGCAGGAGTGTTTATAGATACATAATTGTATACCTCCTCTGTTTCATCCATATTTGCCATCAAAGCATAATCTTTCATATCAGCAACAAGTGCAGTATCATCAGATTCATTTCCTTTTTCTGATTCAACTTCATACCCTGATTCATCATCAACAATCATTGCTTTCTTGCCAGGTCTTCTTTGCTGATTCTTGTTCTTCAGTAGGTCTGGACAATCAGGTCTGAAATGTCCAGGTTTCTTGCAGTTGAAGCACAGATAATCAGGTTGCTTTTTCTGTTTCAATTCAGGACAGTCAGGTTTGAAGTGTCTTGGTTTCTTGCATTGAAAGCACAAGTAATCATTGTCTTTCTTGGATTCTTCAATTTTCTTTTCACTTGATTTCTTTGTGTAGTTTCTTGGAGAACCCCTTCCTGTTTTCATCGTTCTGATTTTCTTGCTCAGTAGGGCAATTTCCTCTTTCATCTCATTCAGTAGATCATCTTGAGATCCTGATGATTTTTCTTGATGTGTAGCAGCCAATGCAGTGGTCTTTGGTTCATCCTTTTCAGTCTCAGGTACAAGTTTCTTACTGAATTCATAAGCCTTGAGATCTGAAAATAACTTGAAGGTGTCCTCTTCATGTAGACATCTCATTTCTTTTATGGAAGTAACCTTTATTTCCCAAACTTCTTTTGCTGGTAGGGCTTCTAAGATTTTTTAGTTAATTACTTCTTTTGAGTAGACTACATTCAGCAGAGTGAGTTCATCCATGATGGCATTGAATCTTGACTCCATTTGTTCAATAGTTTCATTTGGTTTCATTTTGGAATCCTGAAACTTCTTTTTGGCTACACTGATCTTCTTTTTCTTGATAGCATCAGTACCTTCACAGATTAGTTGTAACTTGTCCCAAAGTTCCTTTGCCGTCTTTCAATCCTTCACCTTCATGTATATATTGCTATCCAAAGTTCTGTATATGATATCAATAGCAATATTGTTCAGGTTTGCTCTTTTACTATCTTCAGCATTCCACTCTCTTTTTGGTTTTGGAATGTACTGAGTTTCATTTCCCACAGTTACTGACTTAGTGATCTCCAGTGGTCCATCAGTCAGCACATCCATCATCTCATCATGTGTTGCAGCTAGAAAAGCCTGCATACGACATTTATACTCATCAAAACGATCTAAGGAGCACATCAACATAGTTCTAGCATACTAGTTGTTATCCATGATGCAAAGCTTTGAAAATCAGAAACTTGAGAAAGTTTTCAAAGTATTTTCACAAGCACAATAAGCAGGATTATTTCAGAACAGAAGCACTGCTCCGATACCAATTGTTGGTCCCTTGAAAAGGCTTTGGTTAAGTTTAGAGGGGGTGAATAAACTTAACACTTAAAACTTTTGGAGTTAACAAACTCAGCAAGGTCAGTAGCCTGCTGACTGCTCAGTAGTCTACCGACTGTTGATATTACTGATTTGTTACAGCGGAAAATATTCAAATTAAGCCTTGTTACTTGTTGTTTAAAAGATGATACTAAGTATTGGATACTCATTAGTGTAAGTGTGTGTAGCTCAGTTGCTAGTTTCAGTCTGTTGATGTAATCAGTATACTAAGTGCAGAAATTAAATGCTGAAAGTAAGTAAGCAAATTTTATAGTGGTTCCAGGTGGGGTAATCCTGTCAGTCCACTCTTCTCCTGTGATGTTGGAGGTAATTCCCTAGAGATCTTTTAGGTTGCAGTTACAAAAATCCCTAAGCTGTCTGTCCTTCACCAATAAATATGGCTTCACAAACTGAACACTTGAAACAGGTGGGATTGCTGCTCCAAAGTATTCCACTGGTCCTTGAAGGGTTGGATTGCCTCTTCACCAGCTCCACCACAAACAACAGTCCTTGACACCCAAAAGATGCTTCACTGTCTTCAGCAGGTTTCTTGTAAAAGAAAGTTTGAATCAAGTAAGTGATTCAGCTTTCAGCAGCTTGATCAGGATGAAATGATCAGTAGCTTGATGTCTTCAAGTGTGTAAACTTGATGTAACTTGATAGCAGGTTACACTAGAAGAATATACTGGATCAGTAGCTTTAAGCTCAGTAATGTCAGCAGGGTGAATTTCTTGATAATAAACTTGATAGCTTAAGATTGATTGTTGTTTTTCATCACTTTTCATCACTTGTATCTGAATCAGAAGTCCTCTATTTATAGTAGAGAATCCTGTGACTTATGTTTGAAATTCAAACATAGCCGTAACAGATTTGTCCCCATCTTGACTTGCTTTTTCTGACTGTTCATAGTACTGACACATTCATTCTTCTTTTTGTTAGTTTTCAGACTGTCTCCCTTTGACTTGTGACCATTGGATAAAGCTCTAAAACTTTCCAACGTCACTTTAATCTGGACAAAGAAAGGTTTGCTAAACTAATTGACACTTTATAAGGGATCATGTGGAAAAGAAGGATATAACAGTTCTCTATGTTCCAACTGAAGATCAGTTAGCTGACATTTTTACCAAACATCTGGACAAAGAAAGGTTTGCTAAACTGAGAACTGAATTGGGGATTTGTTGGAAATAAAATTTATGTTTTGATGATAATTCATCTTATTTGTTAAAATACTATCTTAACCCCATTGATGAAGAGCTGAAGCCAGCTGTTATAGTGGAAAGCTAAAAGATGTCTAGAACTGAATGTATAAGTTTTACTAGAGTCTGATATTTGTATAAGTTACATCAGACAAGCACTGTAATTGTTAGTGTGTCGTAAAACTGAAAACTGGAAATCATTTAGAAAACTGGAAATCACCAAGACAAGCAAACTGACTCAGAATACACCTACATGGAACTGAAGAAGGTAAGTTCACTAAGAGTTACAGACTCGGTTGTCTTATCTATAAGATTTAAGAACTGAGGGACACAGACTCAGTTATTGAAGAATGAAGAACTGAGGGTTCAAACTCAGTTATGAAGATTATAAGTCGAGACTGTAAAGTTATACTTCAGGCAAGATTGTGGTGACCAGAACTGACTTTATAGATCTTGTATGAAGACCTAAGAATCATAAGGACAATGAATTCTTAGATGATAATGAATCATGGTGTACTCTGATTAAGTCAATAATAATCAGATGAAAACTGGAGTACTGATATTTGACGAAGAGTAAAATCTTAGTTAATGCTCCAAGTCTGTCAGGAAACTGACAAAAGAAAAACTCAGTATAAAACTGATAAGGAAACTCAGTTGTATGAGTCATCCATCCAACAAACTGATCGTACAGTCGAACGTTATAAAGAAAGCAATTTCATTGGATGAATTACTGACACAGCAGAACGGTCAGAAAATATAGCCGTTGCAAGATAGACGTTGATACAATTCAAATTGAAGCCAGTTGAACGTTGGACTTCACACTATAAATAGAAGACTTTGCAATAACAACAAACATATAGAAGAGAGCATATAAAAGAATTAACAAGAAATTTTGTGCATCAGTCTATTGAATTGTTATCATCTCTGAACTATAACAAGATCACATCTAGTATTTCTTCAAGTGTTCAAGATACAAGAATTTATCAAGGATTAAACACTTTGAAGAACCACAAACAATAATCAACTTATTGATTCTCAGCCCAACCTTGATTCTACATCAAAGGTTTTAGACTGTGAAGCAAATCGGGAAGGTTTCGCCAAGGACAGTTGTGACAAGCAATCGGGTAGACTGTGTTTGGGGTGGAAGCTGGTGAAGAGGAAATCCTACCCTCTAAGGACTAGTGGTTCAAGCATTTGAAGAGCAGCAATTCTACCTGTTCTACAACTGTTTAGATAGTGAAGCTAGGGATTAGCCAAGGACTATTGTTTAGGACTTTTTGTAACAGTTCACCTCAAGAAGTTCTAGTGGAATTTTCCTCCGCACCACGGGGAAGAGAGGACGTACGGGATTACACCACCCGGAACCTCTATAATTCTCATCTTATTTACTTTACGCACTTATTTATTTATTCAAAGCATTTACTTACATAAAGCATTGTGATACTTGATTGTTATACACCTCACGATCACAACCGACATTCACCGAATTCGAGTTCACAACACTCGTTTTCATGATAGAATAACAATATCAAGAAGAAGGCTAAAAACATATCCGCTGCCGGTTGACTCAGTTTTAGCTTAAGTCAGTTTGACTTAATCTCAGCTTTGTCAGCTTAACTCCACACAAGTTTTTAACTGAATCATAATTTGTTTTAAATCCAGTTTTAGGGACAAGTTTATTCACCCCCCCCTCTAAACTTGTGTTATCCTTTCCAAGGGACCAACAGGATTATTAAAGTCAGATAAGTTAGTTCAAGCTTAGAGATTCGTCACGGGGATTGATCTTTGTCATGCTGGGTGCGCTCACTTGACAGATCAGTCATTGACATCAACAATCTCAAACTGACTAACTGAGTTGAAGACTTGACGGAACCCAAATTTTGTAAAACTGATTTCAGCTTCAGTTTTACTCAGTCAAACAAAGTCAATAAAGGGATGGGTAAAACCGACAACAGTTACATCGCATTTAACTACCGCCGTTTTTCTGTCAGAAGATGATGGAATTTGAAAAGATTGTACAAATCTATTAGAAGATCGTGGATCCTTTCAACTACCTACCCCTTTATATACCACCATTTTTTTACTCTCTCTTTACCAAAAATAAAAATCAAACTTTCTCATCTCGAAATCAGCCAGAAATTTTTCTTAAATTGCCGCTTCAAAGAAAACTCAAGAAGAACGGTTAATCACCGCACCTGATACGTTCACACTTCAAGAATTCGAAGAAATGTGTGGTAATACCCTTCTCTCCAGTCATATATTTGAAAAGATTGGAAGATTACCGGCTTTACGAAATCTTTTGGAAGCAAAATTGCAACAAGACATGGACTTGGAAGGTCTATTGCAATTCTGGGAAAATATGAAGATGCTGAAGAACTCTCTACTTACAAGAGTTCGTGGACAGAAGATTTTTGTCAATGAAGACATCATTAGACAGCTTTTTGGCTTCAAAGATCCTTTGGTGAAATCTATTGATCTAGCCTGCTTACCACTTCAACGCAGTGCTTGACAAATTTCAGCTTCAAAGGAACCAGTAGAGGTTGATACGCATATTAAGGACCTCAAAACTAAGTTTGGTCTTCTCAGCAGATGGATTAGCAGACATGCCATCAGACATCACAAAGGGCTAAGTAAGTTAACTGAAGATGGTATGTACCAAATGAATGTCATTTGGGATGGATTTGAGTTCAACTGTGCTAGATTTATCTTCAATCAGATCAAGCAGCAACACTTGGCTAAATTAGCAAGTGTCAGCAGAGCCCAAGCTGAAGGAAGACAAACTGAAGGCAGATTTTGACTGAAGAAATCACTTAGCTTAGTGATTCAGTATTATTTGGAAAGAATCAGTGGTGGGAATAAGAATGCACAAGCTGCTACTACAAAAGCTGCAGCAGTCGCAAGTTCAACAAAAGCAACTTCCCAACCTGAAGCCAATAGGAAAACTGTGTCCCAGCAGATCGTTCAGCAAAAAGGCATTAAAAGGAAAGCTGAGACACATGGAGAAAAATCAGTTGTACGTTGTTTGTACTTAGTTACTTCAAGTCAGTTAGCAACAACTGAGGGGGAACAACAATTGAAAATTGTTGTCAGTCAGTTAAAGGCTTCAGTTCCTGAAACAGTTCCAGAGAAACAAGTTTCTGTTATGAACAAGGAACAAGTATCTCAGCAACCAAAGGAGTATGTCATTGATGCCGAAAGGATCATCAAACTGATGAAGATGAAGCTCAAGACTGAAGATTCTCGAGAAGCTACTCTACTTAATGAAGAGAAACTATTGTTGGAGAAACTGGAAATACCAAATCTTTATGCACGATTTCCTAAGGAAGAATTTCTAAAAAATTGCTACAACAGATTCAGAGAGATAGCTATGAGAACTGAATCAACCACATCATCTATACCCAAGGATGTTTTAAAGGAAAAAGATGATGAGGATGATGATTCAAGGAAAGAAGCTCAAAGGAGTACATTTTTGCATTCAGAAACTCAACCTCAACCACAAGCAGTGCAAACTGATACTCAGCAAAAGAATTGCCAGTTGGAAATCACACAACTGACAATAAAGCAGAAGATGCTAAAGCTGATAATAATCAGCAACTAATGATAATTGAAGATTCCAGTCAGTCTAAAATCCAAGAAACAGAGGAAGAAGACCCATAAGAGAAACTTACAACTGAAGAATTAAGCCAAGTCCAAGAAGGCTTGAAGATTATGCTCAACCAAAATGATGATTTAAATGGTCTTCTATCACATGTTTCTAGTTACTTGGATTACAGGAAGAAAACTGATGTCTCAACTCACACTAAGTTGGACATTATCAAGAAATCCACATCAAATTCAGTTTCGGTGATTCTCAGTCTGAAGGAAAAACATGAACAAACAACTATGGTAGATCGAGAAACTCATGCTCAAGCTGAATGGAACCTCAATCAACGGATCTGTGTGCTAGAAACTCAACTCAGGGATGTCCTCACCTCTCAGAAAGAGATGTCCACCAATCAGAAGGCAACGCATCAACTTATCAATGAGTTGTATGATGCCAAAAAGGGGGAAGTGGAGGAAGAAAAGCTGAAGTTATGTGAAGAAAAATTGAAGCTTGAAACTGAGTTGACATAACTGAAGAAAGCAAAATCAGTTATAGAATCAAACATCAGACAAGTTGAAGAACTAACTGATGAGCAGCTGATACTCAACTATAGTCAACCTGATGAAAGAAGAGCAACCATCACTGAAGATCTTTGGATGAAGTTTGTAGAAGACTACAGTCATGTCAAAGCCAAGTACAGATACAAGAATTATGAAGAATCACTCAACTACTTTTTGTGTGATCTCCATCATAAACAGAAAATGGCTAATTACAAAAAGATCAAAAGGATTGAAGAAAAACTTCTGATCAAAGATAAGGTTGAACAGATGAAAGCAGATGTCAATGAGTTTGAAAGTTTTTACAAAGGTGAAAGTCATTTTCAAAAGTTAGCTATGTGGAGAAAATGAAAGGTAACAAGCCAAGTGGATTACCTCAAGACTTTCAGCAATGAAGATACAAGGATTGAAGGAGAATATCGCCTTCATGACAAAAAAAGGAAGTATGTCTTAGTTACACAGAAAGCTATTTAAAGTTTCATTTCAGTTTATACAAAATGTGTAACTTGATCAGTTTTTGCTAAATCTTAATGAAATACAGTTTCCAGTTTTACTTTGTTTTGTATTGTGTTTATCTTTAAGCTTCTCTTTTAAGGAGGGTTTTGGCATCATCAAAAAGGGTGAAATTGTTGGAAATAATAATTTAGTTTTGATGATAATTCATCTTATTCAAGAACATGTTTGCTTACACCCCATTGATGAAGTGCTCAAACTAGTTGTTATAGTGAAAGGCTAAAAGATGTCCAGAACTGAATGTATAAGTTTTACTAGAGTCTGATAATTGTATAGGTTATATCAGACAAGCACTGTAATAGATAGAAGTGTTGTAAAACTGAAAACTGGAAATCATCTAAGAAACTGGAAAGCCAAGTCATCTAAAACTAACTCAGACTACACCAAAAACTAAAGCTCACTCAGAACTGAAGAAGGTAAGTTCACTGAGGGACACAGACTCAGTTTGCTTATCTAAAACTGAAGGCTGAGGGAACAGACTCAGTTATAGAAGATTGAAGAACTGAGGGTACAAACTCAGTTATGAAAGGCGAGACCGTAAAGTTAGACTTCAGGCAAGTTTGTGGTGACATGAACTGACTTTATGGATCTTGAATGAAGACCTAAGAATTATAAGGACAATGAACTCTTAGATGATACATGCTTATGGTGTACGCTGATTAACTCAATAATAATCAGATGAAAAACTAGAGTACCGATATTTGAAGAAGAGTAAAATCTCAGTTAATGCTCCAAGTAAGTCAAGAAACTGAAAATTGACAAACTCGGTATAAAACTGATCAGGAAACTCAGTTTTATAAGTCAGTCATCCAACAAACTTATAGTACATTCGAACGTTGTAAAGGAAGCAATTTTATTGGATGAAGTACTGACAAGTCAGAACGGTCACAAAATATAACCGTTACAAGATAGACGTTGATACAATTCGAATTCAAGCAAAATGAACATTGGACCTTACACTATAAATAGAGGACTTTTGCACCAAGAATAAAATACGAAGAATTAACAAGATTACAAGCATTTTTGTGCACTAGTCTCGTTCATTCGAATTGCTATCATCTTTGCGCTACAAGATCAATCATGAATTTCTTCAAGTGTTCACAAGCTACACAGAATTTATCCAGATTCAGACACTTTGAAGAGCCACAAACAAGAATCAATTCTCAGTCCAACTTTGATTCTTAATCAAAGGTTTAGATTGTGAAGCAATCCGGTGAAGGATTTTCCAAGGACAGTTGTATCAGCAGTCGGGTAGACTGTTTGTGGTGGTAGCTGGTGAAGAGGCATATATAACCCGTCAAGGACCAGTGACTCAAGCATTGGTAGAGCAGCCATTCAACCTGTTCTACAAGTGTTTAGATAGTGAAGCTAGGATTAGCCAAGGACTATTGTTTAGGACTTTTTGTAATAGCTCACCTCAAGAAGTTCTAGTGAAATTTTTCTCCTACACCACAGGGGAAGAGAGGACTGACAGGATTACACCACCTAGAACCTCTACAACCCTTGTTTCATTTACTTATCGCATTTACATTCTGTTATTTATCATTACAATATTTATTATTGTTTATTCAGCATACTGAGAAGTGATTGTTACACAACTCATAGCTCACAAACTGACATTCACCAGAATTCTGTTTAGCACACTCAGCTTTTACAGAGAATAACAAGATCAATAAAAAGGCTAGAATTATATCCGCTGCCGGTTGACTCAGTTTTGCATAAGTCAGTTTGACTTAGACTCAGCTCAGTCAGCTTAACTCCACACTGTAGGATGTAATATCGCCGGATGGATCATAGATCCACCCGATTACACAGCGGAAAGTACAAGATCTAGATCTAACAACCAAAATACATAAATAGATAGATCTAACCTACGAGGGGGTTAGATTGCTTACCGGTTTATTATGAATAAACGTCTAGAACAATCTTCAATCCAATCCGAGCTAGTTGAGATCCTAGTTGAGAAGCCACAGTCTTCCAACGTGTATCTCCAAGCACCACCAGGTGGATGGTGTTTCAAGCCGCCGGACCTCCTCGATATGCTACCTTAGAAAAACCCGAAGTTTTTCTAAAACTCAAACCCAAGTATAGGAGCCGAAAATTCTAAGCTCCAATACTCCCAAAAGTCAAAATTTGTGATGTTGTCATAAGGCTTGGGAGAACTCTCTTTATATAGGAGAGTAATCCTTGTCCTCCAAGGATTTAATTAATTAACGGATAATCAATTATAATAATCCTTATTCAAATAAAAGATAAATATAATATATATCCCAAACAAATTAGGATAAATAAATATATTATCTAATATTCCATGAATTATCAATTAACAAATAAAAGATAAATCACATGTTAAATAATTATCCAAGAAAACTAATTCCTTAATAATTAATCAACATAAAATGCGCCCCACCCTAGAAAAAATAGGCCTACATGCATTTTTGACACATTGGGCCGAGTCCACGAAAAAACTCTTTTCCATGTATTTAATTATCTAGTCCAACTAAACAATTAATCCACATATCAATTAAATAGTCCAATCCAACTATTTAATTATAATTGAGGTGAAACGACGAGAAAACCTATATGCTATATTAGGAGCCACGTCCGGGACCATGGACCCATATTCAGTAGCTACAATAAATTAAATAAAATTATTCGTCAGACCGAACAATTATATTCAATCTATTAATTCCGGGATTACACCACCATAAACCCGAAACTGAACTCTGCCTAATATAGATAACTTACACTCAACCATGAGTTGATAAGCGTCCACTGATATCATTACATACGGATAAATCCTCCGTAGACTTTTCATTTCGAGACGGGATATTTCCGTAAACCATTATCCTTATTTATCATTAACCCCCTGGTGATCAATTAGTTCACATACCAGACTAGTAGCTAATTAGTCTAACATGAACTCCCGGGATCGATCATTTTCTTAGGGCTAACAAATAAGGGAACTGTCTGTCTACTTCCCGAGGGAAGGAATGGATTCTATATCTGTGATAGCACAGACTACTCACTCATCCCATAATAGAGCCAACGAGAAGTGTTGGACCACATACTACGAAGTGATCCTTACTAACACATCAAACTCTACCCTAGTCTAAGTAGTTGTCTGTGATCACCTCAGGATTGAAATTAATCCATATATGATCATCTTGTGATTTGATAAGACTTCTCGATCATGGAATTATATCGAGAACTCAAATCAAATCGGTCCAGCCCTATATGATTATCATCATATATAAATGCCCCACTAGGTACCCTATTACCGAAAGTCCGGATAAGACTGTCACACCTAAAGTGTTCTGGGTGCATTATTAGCATATTAATCATGAGACCCATACTCAGATTAATCAACGCTACGGACTAAGTTAATTTTAAGTACATCTCACTAACTCAATCCTCTTGTGTATAGCCATACACTGAGTTATGTGATTACATAAACGAGGTACTTAGGGTTTTCAGTAGTGTCTTAATTATAAGCACACACGCATATAATAAGATGAATTATTAATTATGTCCTAAAACAATTATATAATTGCCTTTCGGGTACTACACCTAACAATCTCCCACTTGCACGAAAGGCTAGTGGATTAATTGTTTTAGAGCACACCCTTTATATCTATATCTACAGCATTCTCCCACTTGCTCAAAACAAGCGAGACGTATCCCTCTAATCTGTACCCTCCAAGCGCATCTTAGTAATTCATCCTTTCAAGCACGACCGGAGTGTGCCTCCGCAGGGTAGGTCAGTCACCCGGCGCATACTTAGCTAGAATCCGAATACCCTGTGACTTGGTACACTGATCAAGTAGGTTGGCGTCCTGAGTCAATCTTTGGGATCGAAACGTCGCCTTTCCATCTAATCCGGTGGTACGATTTCAATATGCCTTTGATTCAACATTGAGGATAAAATCGACTTAACGATCATCCTTAATCTGACCTAAAGTCAGAATCAGTGTCATCACTTATATTCTAGTTTGCACCTGAATATACCAGCATATTATTCCTCATTCTCCCGAAGAGACTTGAGGATTCACTAAACATCCCATTTAGTATTCATCCGCAGGTTTAGATAACCATTCCTGAGAGGTAGGGTAGACTACATCGTTGAATGTTGCATAAATGCAAGGATATCTTAACCAGGTGAATGGATGGGATTTCCAATGATCGATTCTCGAGAATTTGAGCAAATCAAATCCTTTAGAATGAATCCAGATGGCATGTCAGACTCTGACTTCAGATAACACACCCATGTTGTTTCCAACTGTTTCAGTGTCACCATTCACAAACACTAATCTACATACTACTTTACTAATATTGATGCCAAGTCTACAAAAGACTTATCAACATTCTGGTCAAGTCCACATATTAAAATATATGACTCTAAAATGACCTAGAGGTTTGGTTTAATACCCAAAGGATATAAGTTATGGCAGGCATCCTGTCAAAGGTTCTTTCTGAATAAATTAAGATACCGTTAGTCTGCAAAAAGGTCTAAGGGAATCACCCCTATTTTCTGCTTTGTAACGAATCCGCCATTTGTTCTTAGCTAAAACCCTTCTGTTCTGAATGAATTCAGATTCCGTTGTTTGGTAAGGAAGTCTTAAGGAATCACCCCTATTTCCCGCTTTCTGACGAAATCAAGCAAGACTGAGTGGTAAGAGAGATCACGGTCTGGTTAACTCTATACCTATTAGGGAATCACCCCTAAATTACTCAGCTTTGCGTTGAACATTAAACTTTCCTATTCATTCGACTCTTCTCTATGTAGTTCCAATTACTCCCGCTGGGCCTGAGATACTCAGGTGGTTCTACAGGAGTTTTGAACAGAACTGGAGTATCAAACTCCATTCACAAGGTTATGTCTTTTAAACCAACCGCTATGATCAGGATCCTACACAGCCCACGAAGGACTATAGGTCATCAATCTACCCTATAGACCGTAAGGTCCTGCAATGGTTAATGGACAAACCATACTCCCACTCCGTTCGGGGTGGATCGATATACTGATCTAGTTTAGTAGTTTTTATTAGTGTTATCACCAACTGCCGGTGTTGGATGTGGACTGAACAAATCAGTTAGTAACATCTGGAGTACAAATACTTCAAGATCTAAGGTTGTTATTTATAGACTCTATCAGACCGAGTTTGACAGTATAACCGTCATTCTCTGAGTTTACGAGTTTTACAACCAACCTTTACTCAATGCATTAAGATATTTCACGACCTGAACGTGTACGCAAAATTTTCCAGTCCTACCTTCAAGCACTAAATGCTAAATGTCTGTATTTACGGAAGTGGGGTGAACCGAATTCACTCCTTATCCATAGATGCGTAGGGACCTTTTAGGTAGACTTCTCGGTTTTTCATTACAACGTAAACCGTTATTTTGCAACCAATATCTTAAATGAGTTCAGCAGCGTATCGTAGCACATCAATAACTATGTAAGGTAAATTTATGGTGTATCCTTAGTGAAAACATCCCACTGGGAGGCAGGCCGAGCATCAGTCCCGAAGACTACGCAATAACCTATTTCTGAGTATAGAATACTCTATCTCTAGTGAAATCAGAGATTCCTCCAAATATTTTGGATAAACTTACCGGAGTTTTGAGTAGTTATCAGACAATATGTCACCACTCAGAAGCTCCAACTAACTTGTATCTTTCATATGACCCCGAAGGTCGAGATGAACAAGCTATGTAACTTCTTTAAATCTATTACCCTTTCCCGATTGAAAGGAAACTTAGGCATTGTTCCTTTGAGACAGGGTTCCTTTGACTGGGAGATAGGAATCACCCTAAGCCAGTCTATAGATCTTGTCGTTGGGGAATGTGCACTAATTAATAGTATAGAAAGAAGCGTTTATCGAAATACGGAAACCATTTGCGTTTATACATTTTAAGATGTGTTACTAATACCTTTTCAGCAATGCTTAGTGGTTCGGACTTTATCAAAAGTCAGAGTCTTGGATTCGTGCGATGAATGTTATATTTATCGTCAATAAGACAAACAAATTATCCTATTGAAAATGAATACGTTTGTTCCAACGAATCCGAAAACAGAAAATGAATTTTCTGTGATACTCAAGAATTGAATCCGAGATTCATTTCCTTATATCACTCCCACTAGTCTATCTGAAATAACTACCCGTTGTCTATTTTGTTTATCGTTTAATGCAAAGCTACCTAGTTCTTCCAAAGAACTTAGCTTTCGAGAAAATTTCTAAGGATGCAATGGTCAGTGATCCGAAATCACTTTCCTTATCCTCTAATTTCCAATTAATTTTCCGGTTTAGCCTTAAAACTACTTAGTTTAGATGACTAACATGTATAAAAATTCTTTCCCATTTTCGAGAAAATTTCTAAGGATGCAATGGTCAGTGATCCGAAATCACTTTCCTTATCCTCTAATTTCCAATTAATTTTCCGGTTTAGCCTTAAAACTACTTAGTTTAGATGACTAACATGTATAAAAATTCTTTCCCATTCTCGACTTTCCTTAGATGGAAACAGTCTTGAACTAGCAGTTCTTTTGAGTAGACACTACTCTTGAACTGTGGGATGTTCAGTGTTACTTGCTTGGACTATCGATTTTTCTAATCGTCAAATCATAAGACCAAAACTACCACTAGTTTATCGGTTCCAAATACCGTCTAACTAGCAACACTTTGTTCGAATGGTTTTAGAGATCATAATAAGGCTCCCACTAGTTTATCGGTTCCAAATACCGTCTAACTAGCAACACTTTGTATTTATGATTTTTCCAAGATTAGAAAAAAATAGTCAGAACTAAGCTCCCACTAGTTTATCAGTTCCAAATACCGTCTAACTAGCAACGCTTTATTCTTGTTTTTCCAATAAATGGAGAAACTCCTGTGCATCTATTACACATTTCTAATGATTCAGAAAAACAACAAATCATAAGACTAAGGCTCCCACTAATCATAAGACTAACGCCTTATGTATATGATTTTCCAATTTTTCAATTTAGAAATTTGTTGTGTAATTTCACTTTTAAAATTCACTAAATGAATTTGTCTGATAGTCCTATATCATCTTTTGTAAACTAAGTATGGTCTTTTCTCGTTTTACACGAGCGACATCCGTGACATACCTATACTATGTCATTGTGTTTTTAAAGGCTCAAGAGAAAATCTTTTCCGAAAATTAACTGCATTTATTGATAATTACAACGTACTTGTTACTTTCCACATTTTTAATGAAGTCCTATTACTAACAGTTTAGTAGCCTAGAGATTTAGTTGTAAAAAATATGACAGAAAGTTTCACTACTGGATTTTTATTTTAGGAATAATAAACATGTTAAAAGTCTATCCTACCATTCCAAGGATTTAATCTCACATCTCAGTGCCGCCGCAGGGTCAGTCAAAGAGGTGGCGATTAAACTGAGACAATCTCTCTCAATGATTAAGCTTTGAGAATCGAACATCTCACAGGAATCAGACATCCCGGGCCTTACTCATTGACTATCTTCCTTTTTCTAGCCTAGATATTTCGAAAATATCCATAAAGAGTGTGACCTACTATATCAGATCTCAAAGTACGCCCTAGTGTGCCGCCGCAGGGTCGGTCAGTGACTCAACGAGTACCCGAAATCCTATCCTTTCGGAAACCAAACCTTGAATTTTGATAGGGGTGAACACCACCCGCAGGGGGCCGGAATCAAAGCGGCTCGAGGCGTCACCCTTCTCTCACGTGCTTGCATTTATAGTAGAGGCCGTGGGGTTGGCTGTCGCCTTCCCCGCTCCCACTCCATAATTTGAAAAAGTGGTGGGTTTACTAATTACGGTTTCGGTCTTGACAATAAGAAACAATAAATCATGTACTCCGAACAGGGTCGGTTATGTAGGCAAGCCTACGCCGTCTTATTCGTTGGAACATATGTGACAGTTCAGGCTGATCCGGCAAGAGAAGCCCCATTTAGCCCGAGGGTTTATCGGCTATGCTAAGTCTTGTCGAACCACTATAATGTACATCACACGTGGTGGGGAGTCGATCGGGCCGAAGCTCAGTTGAACTCGCCCAAGCATGGTTAGACCATTTCCGAACCCATGTTCTAAGATTTTCCGATTTTTATGTTGTCAACCAAAGCGTAATCTCGTTTCTCGTTTCTGTTGTCAACGCTTTATCTAAGTGAGATTCACCGAGAATCCATCACTAAAATCGTAACGATTGACAAAACCCGGTTCCTCGGTTTAAAGAATTAGTTACTTAATTTTAATTAACTACCACATATTAATTAAAACAAGTATGTTAACTAATTAATCGAGTTATACACGCCTAATTTAATTCGAAATTAAATATCTACGTGTATGCATTGGAGTGGAATCATGAAGATGTAAGTCATGGCAATTTCCGGTTTCTATCACATAATTTCGATCATACACGAAAAAATAACGGAAAAAATTAAACACCGAGATGGACCGTTGGTACCCCCGACTAACCTATTTTCTAAGGAAAACGTAAATAAATTCTAAGTCATCAAATCTTGATCTTCAAATCTCTATCTTCAAACTTGAATCATCCGGATCTACAAAGCTTCGATCTCGACACGAACTTTGAACGACGAGGAGAGGAGACCGTAATATACCAATATATTTAAAATATATCTATATTAATAATTGGTTTTTTTTTTAAATATGTCGGCAAAACCAATTAGGTTATAACAATAAAAAAAAAAAGCGCATGCAACACCAAGCAAAAAAATGCTTAAAAGGAGAATGTTATAATTTCAACCCTCATTAAGGACAGTGATATTTCTATAAGACAATAAGGACAGAAATTAGATTGTTTGGACAGTTTTACCCTTCCCATACACAATTACTCATCTCCTATTAATATATTTCTCTATTTTATTCCGTCAAAATGTTTCCGTCGCCGGAAAAAAAATCATCCCTGAATTCATTCTCCATGGATTCAACCACGGATTCCTTCCAATTTTATGGCCGATTCGGACCGGCCAGAGACAATTCACGTCGATCTAGGCTGAACTCCTAAAAACAAACGCACGCTGTTGGAAATTAGGAACCGGAAATCCTGGCAATAGGAAATCGGCTTACATCTATCGATTCTTACATAAATCCTCGCAATCGGAAATCCTCGCATCGAAGAAGAAGAAAATTTAGGAATTCTTCACAGAAATCGGATAGCAGTTCGTATGTTACATCTATCGATTCTCGCAGCAGAGTACAAATTGAATTCTAATTTAATCAGCTTTAATGAGTTTTTGTTGTTTTCAGGAAAATACAAATTGGAGGAATGAAGATACAATGAATGACAACCTTGGGCATGGGACATTTTGTTGCAGGTGTTGTTGTTAGGGAAGATCGTGAGTGTCTTGGTTTTTCTCCAGACGTCAAAATATATGCCTTTCGTGTGTTCACAAATGCACATGTAATGTGTATTTTACTACTATCCTGTCTGAATTTGTCATATATACACCATTTTCCCACCCCTTATATGCGTGTTGTATGTTTCCTTTTCTAACTAAGAAGAGTCGCACGTTTTTTTCTGTCCTTTATCTATCATTTTGTGATTGTGGATTTGTGGTTCCATGAATTCAGTGGAATTTCTTGAGTTGAATTTTTTGTTGATACTTTCAAACAATTCTCAGCTAGCAACAATTCATAATGGCGATTTAAGTTGTGGTCATCTTTTCTGGAACTAGAAGGATTGATTAATTAATTCCTGGCTTTACAGAAGCATTTAGTTCTTGCATAAAACACATTATATATTTTCTGGTTCTTAAAATAAACTCATACAAGTCAAATTTAAGTAATGGTGTTTGCAATGCTAGCTAATTTACACAGGAAATGCTAGAACAGTGTTATAGGAACAATGCATAGTTTAGGTACTTTAGTAGGATGGTGGAAATGGTTCACTATTTCAATTATGTAACTGGAAAAATGTTGTAGATCATTCTTCTCTGCTGAGTGCCATGTTTAAATGTACTAGTTCACTATTGTTTACCAATTGACATGATTGCATGTAATGATTCATTGTTCTTGGAACAACAGCATTATTTTACAGAATTGTAAAGCTTTTGGTTCACTAATCTACATTAAATCTTTTCTAATCTGACGCTCATACAAAATATGAGTTATATATTATAATTAGGTAGATTTTGTTATAACTGATTTGTTTAGTGTTTCAACGTGCCTAATCTTTTGTAAATTAACAGAGGTGGTGATCTGTGCTTGAGAACTTATGAAGTTGAATACAATTTTTGATAATAAACCAATCTCTTTTTGTTTACATCTTTGTTTCAGCTGGCTTCAATTTGTATGCAGAGTGTTTATATTAGTAAAGTTTGCATTACAATGTGTTAATGTGGTAAGTATACTAGAAGTTCATTTTATACTAAGAAAAATATCAAATGACTTTTATACATTATAATTGCAGCAAAAATACCTTTGGAAATGCATGTACACAAATGTTGAGGAGAAAGAACTTGATGAGGAAGTGAAACAACCAAAGGAAATTTTAATTGTTGAAGACTGTCCAAAGCAAGACAATGACAGGTATATTTCCAAAACTTAAAAATAGCGATTAAAAGACAGATTAACTCAACTACAACTCATTGAATTGAAAACATGTTTCCAAAAATTGCAGGACAAATTGTGAAGTATACATAATGTATTATCTTCAAGAGCTAGCACAGAAAAAGGAAATCAAAAAAAACTGGAAAGCAAATGACGTGAAGAAATTCACAGCAATGATTGTCAATGACATTTGCAAGAAGGGTTTTACCATTTGAAAAAACTTATTGTTTTCTTTGATATGATTTTCTGAACTGAATGTAAATGAATTTGTAGAGTTCACCTAAAAGGATGAGTTGTGACCTTATCTCTTATGAACTGTTAGTCAGCTGCTCTTAAGGATTCTTAAATGGTTGTTTTGTTTTTTCGCTTTTGTTATAAATGCGGTTCACTTTGTTTTACAATAATGTCAAAACTCTCTAGTTCCTTTGTTTTACAATATTGTCAAAACTCTACGGTTCACTGTTTCAGAGCTAGGATAAAAAATCACATGTTCTTGTACCATAAGATTGCCTCAACTACATTGTAACTACACTAGTTATCAAACACTTTTATAAAAGTAAAACCATTTAACTACGTCAACAACAAACAAAAAAAAATGTAGATTATGAAATTCATTTCAAAAATCAAAGTTCACTGTTTCATGAAACACTAACACATGAAGAACGTCAATGTCTAAAGTTCACTGTTTTCACTTCATTATTTAACTAGTACAAATCAAGTACTGATACACAAAGCTTCTCTAATTTATCATGTAACCACTCTAGTTAGCTAACAACGTATAAAAAAAATTCAATTCAAACACTAAAGACCACTAATTCAAGTTCACTGTTTTACCGATAGGCTCTCTGGTTCACTGTTTTACAGCAAAGCTGTACATTTGTATCTACACATAGACTCGGCTTGTATGATTTATCATGTGACAACTAGGTCTTAGTTCACTATTTGTAGTTCATTGTTTGTGGTTCACCGTTATTGTAATTCAATGTTGTTGTAGTTCACTATTTTAGTTCATCTCAACAATGATCTCAGCTCTATTCTTCCTGATCCATAGCAAATGCAACAAAGGTTGTGACTTAAATTTAGCAAAATACTGTAGTTCACTGTTTTTCATTGAGTTCAAAACATTTTGTTTCACTTATTCAAACTTACTTCACATTACCAATTCACTTTAAAACAAAGTACACTTCTAGTACTTTATAATTGCAGTTCACTATTGTAGTTAACCATTGGAAGTTTACTATTGTTAGATCACTTTTTGTGTTCTTTTTTGTGAGTTCAATTTTGTAGTTCACTGTTATTGTAGTTCACTATTTTAGTTATCTCAACAACGATCTGAGCTCTATTCTTCCAAATGCATTGCAGTTGCAACAAAGGTCGTGACTTAGCTTTAACAAATACTCAGGTTCACTATTTTTCATTGAGTTCAAAACACTCTGGTTCACTGTTTCACTTCAAATCAAAACACTCTGGTTCAATGTTTCACTTCAAATCAAAATACTATGGTTCACTGTTTCCCAGCTACTTCACATTACTAGTTCACTTCAAACCAAAATTCACTTTTATGAGTTAACAATTGTAGTTCACTATTTGAATTCAAAATACTATGGTTCACTATTTCACACCTACTTCACAGTACTAATTCACTTCAACTGTTCGTGGTTCACTATTTGAATTTTATTATTGTTAGTTCACTTTTATGAGTTTACAATCGTAGTTCACTGTTTGTGTTTGACTAAACGAAGGAAGTGTGTTCACTTTGGGACTTCATGTTGTTGACTTTTACTATTTTGATTTTAATGGCAAGTTCTCTTTTCGCTATTGTACATCGTTGTTGTAGTCCACTATTCTGGTTTATTGTTGCAAAATAAAAGAATCAAAGAGACATGTTAAGGTGTGTTTAATTTTATTTTTATTTTTTGGAAAAAGAATTTTGTTCACTTTTGGACGTCCTTGTCGTTGAATTTTACCATTTTGATTTTAATTGCAAGTTCACTTTTCGCTATTGTAATCGTTGTTGTATTTCACTATTTGTAGTTTATTGTTGCAAAATAAACGAATCAAAGAGACAAGTTATATCGTGTTTACTTTATTTTTTTTTGAAAAGGAAGTGTGTTCAATTTTGGACTTCCCTATTGTTGAATTTTAACATTTTGATTTTGATTTAGTAGTTTAAAACACCCTGGTTCACTGTTTCACGCCTATTTCTCATTATTAATTCACTTCAAACCAAAGTTCACTTTTAGTAGTTTATAATTGTAGTTCACTATTGTAGTTAACCATTGAAATTTTACTATTGTTAGTTCACTTTTTGAGTTCTTTTTTGCAAGTTCATTATTTGTAGGTCATTGTTTGTAGTTCACTATTTGAGGTCAAAACACTATGGTTCACTGTTTTACATCTACTTCACATTACTAATTCACTTCAAACCAAATTTCATTTTTAGTAGTTTATAATTGTAGTTCACACAGATGGAAAAAGGTAGAATATAACCTTATTTCATAGAACATACAAATATATGTACTTGAGCCACACTGTAAACATGTCAACTAAGAAATAAAATATAGGGAAACATTACTCATAAGTCATATCTCTACATGAATTCAATGTTACGTGCTCAAAATAGCATTTCACACAAAAAGCATTGAAAATCCAACTTTAGAAGAACCTCTTTTACCAAGTAAAAGTTCCTGCATGGACATGGACCAGCTTATTGCAAGGTACACCAACTATAGAAATAACCCTAGAAACAAGGACATCGGCCCTCGAGTAAGTGAAATGGAATCAGAAACTGGCCAACAACAATAGCTAGAGTAGCTCAAGCAACCCGACAAAAGACTTTCGCCTATAGAAGGACCTTGTGTAGTGGCCTAAAACCCCAGGATTTGGCCTTGCATAGAGACATGACCTTACAAGTTTTGGAACTGTTTAAGCATCAAGTGAAGGATGGTCTATTAGCATTATAAATCATCCACATTCACATTAATGAAAATGAAAAGAAGTAAAGTTAATCTAATTGGAGTGAAAATTTTCACCAACCCTTTTTTGTTTGCTATATAGTCTCAAACCTGGTAATCCACTTAGTCCATCACCATCCCAAGTTAATCTAATCTGCTGAACCCTGAACTTCACCAACCTCATTTAGAATCTCTTGGCTTTCTGGATTAAACCCCGGTGGCAATCGAAAACAACGATCTTCCTCCTCCCACATCACACTATCATTCCTATTCACCTCCCTCATCTTCAATAGCAGAACTACCCCCTTGCAACCTTTGCGCAAATCGCAATCTTCCATCGACATTTATTCGACAACAAAGGGGGCGGCAATATAGGGTTCAAATTCAAAATGGAGTAATAATATGACAAATAAGCAGGATTGGACATTAAATCCCCCTCATACATGAACCCATTACCTCCTTATTGCGAGTAAAATCTTTGTAGGCAGAACCACCACTAACGCCAATTTAATAGCCATCCAACTGCATTAAGTGATCCTTTAATAGTCAGTGGAGCTGAGGCACTTCTGTATTAATTCAGCTCTTGTTCATCATCATGACAATTTTCAAGCCATTGTTTACTTAACGACAATCCTATCTCTTTCTCTAGCGCATCACCGAATGAATATTCATTGTTACCAAGCATTGATCTCCTATCCAAATCAAACAACATTTGAGAAGAAAAAGACCCAAAATCAGGAGTAAAGTGATACCAGTATCAGTAAGGGATGGACACAACACAAGTAGATAATGTGAATGTACTCAAAACAACACTTAAAATAATTCACATTCAAAAAAACAGATGATAGTCTGCACATCACACACAAATATATCAATATATGGATGTATGAAAATTTTGGAAGTCTCAAATTTGAAACATGCTGATCAAATATAGCAAGTGCAGAAGTGAAAATGATGAGTAAAATCCCCTGTTACCGAGATCGTATTGATTGATGTGAAAATGATGAGTAATATCCCCTGTTACACAAAACAACCACTTCTTTACCTCTCGCCCCTTCCGCCGCTTCTGGCAAGTGTCAAACGCCGGGCTGTAAAACCAGACTCTAACCAAATACAATGAAGCGGAGAACGGTTTAATTTGAGCGCCGATTTCATAAAGAACGATTCACATCCAAGCACCGCCGGAGAGCTGTGAGATTTCCGCGCCATAGATTGAAGGGGTAAAGACTGCTGGAGTTGCTTCATCGGAAAATAAAGGGAGGTTTTCTGGTGGGAAGACGACGGTGGCGCCGGAGAAAGGCGGAGGGGGAATGGTGGCGGTACTAGCTGAATGATCACCTCGGCCGTTTTGTGTTCTCCTATTCTCTCGATGAACTGATGAAGGTATAGTTCCATACAAGATCCAAAATATTATTTTCAATTAAGTTAGCAGGGGTAATTTAGGTATTAAATAATTTCATTGTCCTTAATGACTTATCAAATGTTAAATTGGACTTATAGCTTAATAAAATTATGTAATTGTCCTTATATTGACAATAAACTAAAAAATGTTTCCGTGAGGTTAAAATAATTGCTGCCGCAAACTCAAATTGCCGAGACCTAAATTTCCGATTTTTTTTTTAAAACAATCGATCTGCTCTCGTTTTTACCTTCTTGATAATCTTCAACATCATGATCTTCATCGTCTTGAACCCGGATCAAAATTAAATTACAAAGATTCTAACTTTTATATTATTTTCGATTGCATGAAAATAAATACAAATCCTATTCTCAATTGATACTAATCAAAAGAGCTACAAAATAGATCTACGAGTAAACAATACCAACCCCAATCCATCTCTTCAACCACAACAATCACAAAGGCATACATTCATGATATTTTTGATAAATCTACACATGCTATTCCACTCCTTAGATCTAAAATTATATACTTTGATTGATAGATCAAAGGCTCTGATACCACTTGTAGAATGTAATATAGCCAGATGTATCATAGATCCACCCAATTACGCAGCGGAAAGTAGAAGATCTAGATCTAACAACCAAAAACATAAATAAATAGATCTAACCTACGAGGGGGTTAAATTGCTTACCGATTTATTGTGAATAAACGTCTAGAACAATTTTCAATCCAATCCGAGCTCGTTGAGATCCTAGTTGAGAAGCCACAGTCTTCCAACGTGTATCTCCAAGCACCACCAGGTGGATGGTGTTTCCAGCCGCCGGACCTCCTCGATATGCTATCTTAGAAAAACCCGAAGTTTTTCTAAAACTCAAACCCAAGTATAGGAGCCAAAAATTCTAAGCTCCAATGCTCCCAAAATTCAAAATTTTTGATGTTGTCATAAGGCTTGGGAGAACTCTCTTTATATAGGAGAGTAATCCTTGTCCTCCAAGGATTTAATTAATTAACGGATAATCAATTATAATAATCCGTATTCAAATAAAAGATAAATATAATATATATCCCAAACAAATTAGGATAAATAAATATATTATCTAATATTCCATGAATTATCAATTAACAAATAAAAGATAAATCACATGTTAAATAATTATCCCAGAAAACTAATTCCTTAATAATTAATCAACATAAAATGCGCCCCACCCTAGAAATAATAGGCCTACACGCATTTTTGACACATTGGGCCGAGTCCATGAAAAAACTATTTTCCGTGTATTTAATTATCTAGTCCAACTAAACAATTAATCCACATATCAATTAAATAGTCCAATCCAACTATTTAATTATAATTGAGGTGAAACGACGAGAAAACCTATATGCTATATTAGGAGCCACGTCGGGGACCATGGACCCATATTCAGTAGCTACAATAAATTAAATAAAATTATTCGTCAGACCGAACAATTATATTCAATCTATTAATTCCGGGATTACACCACCATAAACCCGAAACTGAACTCTGCCGAATATAGACAACTTACACTCAACCATGAGTTGATAAGCGTCCACTGATATAATCATTACATATGGATAAATCCTCCATAGACTGTTCATTTCGAGTCGGGATATTTCCGTAAACCTTTCACGAAACATATTATCCTTATTTACCATTAACCCCCTAGTGATCAATTAGTTCACATACCGGACTAGTAGCTAATTAGTCTAACATGAACTCCCGGGATCGATCATTTTCTTAGGGCTAACAAATAAGGGAACTGTCTGTCTACTTCCTGAGGGAAGGAATGGATTCCATAGCTGTGATAGCACAGACTACTCACTCATCCCAGAATAGAGCCAACGAGAAGTGTTGGACCACATACTACGAAGTGATCCTTACTAACACATCACACTCTACCCTAGTCTAAGCAGTTGTATGTGATCACCTCAGGATTGAGATTAATCCATATATGATCATCTTGTGATTCGATAAGACTTCTCGATCACAGAATTATATCGAGAACTCAAATCAAATCGATCAAGCCCTATATGATTATCATCATATATAAATGCCCCACTAGGTACCCTATTACTGACAGTCCGGATAAGACTGTCACACCTAAAGTGTTTCTTGGGCATTATTAGCATATTAATCATGAGACCCATACTCAGATTAATCAACGCTACGGACTAAGTTAATTTTAAGTACATCTCACTAACTCAATCCTCTTGTGTATAGCCATACACTGAGTTATGTGAGTACATAAACGAGGTACTTATGGTTTTCAGTAGTGTCTTAATTATAAGAACACATGCATATAATAAGATGAATTATTAATTCTGTCCTAAAACAATTATATAATTTTCTTTCGGGCACTACACCTAACACACACAAGTTTTAACTGAACCTTAATACATTAAAATCCAGTTTTTAGTGACATGTTTATTCACCCCCCCTCTAAACTTGTGTTAGCCTTTCCAAGGGACCAACACTATCTTCATGAACAAGAAAATGGAGACATTCAAGAAGCTCCAGATTTACTAAGAAGAATTCAGAATGAAAAAGAATTGAAGATCATTAAGACAAGATCAGACAGAGGAACATAATTCTTAATTGAAGTAATTAGAAAATACTGTGAAGAAAATTGAGTACTGCATCAACTATCAGCAGCATGGACTCCACAACAAAATGGTGTAGTAGAAAGAAGAAAAAGAACACTCAAAGAAGCAGTTAGCACCATGATAGCAGAAGCATGCCTACCAAAAAGATTTTGGGCTGAAGCGGCAAACACAACATGCTATACTCAAAACAGACCTATCATCAACAAAAATCATGGAAAAACACCATATGAAATTTGGAATGGAAGAAAACCTAATGTTTCACATTTGCATATGTTTGGATCTAAATGTTTTGTTTTGAATAGGAATCACCTACATACTTTTGATGAAAAAGCTGATGAAGCAATCTTCATAGGAAACTCAAACACTAGCAAAATATATAGAGTGCTCAACAAAATAACTTTGGTGATTGAAGAGTCAATTCATGTAGTTTTGATGAACCAAACATCAATGGTGAAAGCCTACACACCTCTGAAGAAGAAGCTGCACAAGGACAAGTTTACAAGAATACAACAGTACCAACTACCATTCTAGACCACACTTTTGGTAATCAAGATGATGTACCCGTTTATGCAACAACAGAAGCACCATCACAAGATCATGAAGTTGATGCACAAGCAGGAGCTGTTGAAGAACCAGTTCAAGAGCAACCCCAGCCTGATTTAAACTGGCTAAGAGATCATCCTAAAGAACAAGTCATTGGAGATGTTTGTTGGGAAAATAAACAACCGCAATACCACACGTATCACAAATACCCACAAAGTCTTCCCATTTACATGCAACGGAATTAAACGAGGCAGCCCCAAAGAAGCTAAATCACAAATAAAGCGAAACGAAACACAAGAAAATCAACACCACAATTTTAACGTGGAAACCCCCTCTCGATGTAGAGAGTAAAAACCACGAGGCCGAGGCCCACAAAACTCCACTAATCAGCGAAATATTATACAAAGTGTTTCAAAAACATCAACCAACTCAACTACACCAAAGGATCAACTAAGAATGCAAAATACAAGAGTTGTTGAAAAATATCACCGAAAACGCAGCTGTCAGGTCGTGGACGATTTCCCGGAGATTGAACCGTTGAAACGTAAATTACACCGTTCAGATTGAAGAACAATGAGAAACGAACAAGTCCTCAAAATTTTGTACCGATTGGAGTCACTTTCGATGCCCGATCGTCGCCGTAAAGTTGCTGCTGCAACACAGAAAATTACTGCGAATTTCTTCTCTTTTTTGTTGTAAAAGATTGTGAAGATTAGGGAAAAATTAACCGAATTTGTTCCCTTAAATACTACTTGGCATATTATTATTTTTCCAATTATTTAGTGGGCTTGGACTCCACAAATGAGTGATCCACCCAACAAATCTCCCCCTCACGACATTGTGGAGGAATTCGTCATTCCCATAATAGAACGACATATCTCAAAGTTCTCCCTTGTCAACGCTTTTGTCAACATATCCACACCATTGTCATCCGTGTGCATTTTTTCAAGTGCTAACAACTTCAACTCCAACACATCCCGAATCCAATGATAACGAACATCAATGTGCTTGGTCCTAGAATGAAAGGCTGCATTCTTACCAAGATGAATAGCACACTGGCTATCACAAAGCAACACATAGTGATCTGCTTCAAACCAAGCTCCCGGAGAAACTTCTTCATCCACAACAACTCTTTACATGCTTCAGTTGTTGCAACATACTCAGCTTCAGTAGTTGAAAGTGCAAAACATTTTTGCAACCTCGATTGCCATGACACAGCTCCCCCTGCAAATTTAACCAAATATCCTGAAGTAGACTTGTAAGAATCAACATCTCCAGCCATATCAGAATCAGTGAAACCAACCAGCACTGGTTTTTCACCACCAAAAGTAAGGAATAAATCCGTAGTACCATTGAGATATCTCATAATCCATTTCACAGCATTCCAATGCTCTCTACCAGGATTAGAAAGAAAACGACTAACCTTACCAATTGCATAAGCTATGTCTGGTCTAGTACATACCATGGCATACATCAGACTACCCACTGCTGAAGCATACGAGACCTTCTGCATACTTACTTTTTCATTATCGCTAGAAGGACACTATTTGATACTCAACTTGAAATGAGATGCAAGTGGACTGGACACTGTTTTAGCATCACTCATGCTAAATCTCTGAAGCACCTTCTTTCTGTACTTCTCTTGTGACAAATAATTTTCCCGGTCTCTCTGTCACGAGTAATCTGCATCCCTAAAATATGCTTTGCATGGCACAAGTCTTTCATGGCAAAAGACTTGCTTAACTGCTGCTTCAACCCGTCAATCCTTGAAGCATTCTTGCCAACAATCACAATATCATCAACATAGAGTAAAAGAATGATAAAATCATCCTCTGAGAATCTGTTAATAAACACGCAATGATCTGAAGTAGTCTTCCGATAACCCTGCTCCTTCATGACAGACTCAAATTTCTTATACCAGTGTTTAGGCGCTTGCTTCAACCCATAAAGACTTTTCTTCAACTTGCACACAAGATCCTCTTTTCCTTTCACCTGAAAACCCTCTGGCTGCTCCATGTAGATGTCTTCTCCCAAATCACCATGAAGAAAAGCTATTTTAACATCCATCTGCTCAAACTCCAAATCAAGACTAGCTGCCAAGCCAAGAACAGTCCGTATAGAAGACATTTTCACAACATGAGAGAAAATCTCCCCAAAAACAATGCCCTTTCTCTGACCAAAACTTTTGACTACTAATCTTGCTTTATACTGAGGTGTAGAATTACCATCTTCGTTCTTAATTCTAATGACCCACTTATTCTTCAAAGCTTTCTTCCCTTTAGGCAATTCACCAACTCATATGTGTGATTGTCATGCA
The DNA here is from genome assembly GCA_036785695.1 of Gentiana straminea. Taxonomy (NCBI): domain Eukaryota; kingdom Viridiplantae; phylum Streptophyta; class Magnoliopsida; order Gentianales; family Gentianaceae; genus Gentiana; species Gentiana straminea. The sequence continues at coordinate 2,878,691 of JAVUPR010000398.1, forward strand.
AATACTCCATCTCGTCTTTCATAGCATCAAGCCATTTATCTTTATGTTCATCATCCATGGCCTCCTCAAAACATTCAGGCTCTCCACTATCTGAGAGCAAAACATACTCAGTCACTGGATATCTAGTAGAAGGGTGTCTCTCTAGTAGATGTCCTGGGAATAACTAGTGGAGCTTCATCTGGTACTGGTTCCACAATCATATCATCTTTATATAAGCTTTACAACCAAAAACTCGTAAATAATGGTAAGATACATCTTTACCTGACCATACATTCTGAGGAACATCATTCTGCAAAGGAACACATGAAGACATACTTAGTACATGAACCACTGTACTCAAAGCTTCACCCCAAAAGGATTTAGGCAATCCGGCTTGTGAAAGCAAACATTTGACTCTCTCCACTAATGTTCTGTTCATCCTCTCCGCCAAGCCATTCAACTGCGGAGTCTTTGGCGGATTTCTCTCATGTCTGATACCCTGCTGCTTACAGTAATAATGAAACGGACCTTTGTATTCACCTCCATTGTCAGTCCGAATACACTTCAACTTCTTTCCAGTTTCCCTTTCAACTGAAACTTGAAACTGCTTGAACACGTCTAACACTTGATCTTTTGTCTTCAAAGTGTAGACCCAAAGTTTTCTTGAGTGATCGTCAATAAAAATTACAAAATAACGAGAAACACCAAGCGTTCTTGTCTTCATAGGACCACAAACATCAGAATGAACAAGCTCAAGTACTTCTGACTTTCTTAAAGGTGGATTTGATTTAAAAGAAACTCTAGATTGCTTCCCTGCAAGAAAGTGAGCACACTTTTCCAAATGCAAACTGTTAGAACAGGACAATAAATTTTTCGTAGATAAGACAGTCATCGCTTTCAAGCTCATATGACATAACCTCTTATGCCACAACTCGGTCTCATCATGTGACTCCACTGCATGAGCCTCATCAACAATAACTTTGTCTTGAGTCAAGAAAAGTGTAGGTGTCTTTGTACCTCTACCCACAACTGAAGACCCCTTTGTGAGCTGCCACTTATCACAAGAAAATGAGCTATTATAACCATCATCACACAGTGTGCCAACAGAAATCAAATTCAACCGGATCCCTGGAACATGCTTAACCCATTTAAGAATCAGTCTGGTACCATTAGACATCTCCAAACTAATATCTCCAACACCTGCACACTTTAAGATAGAATCCTAAGCCATTCTCATATCACCAAAGTCACCTGGAGTGTATGATGTGAAAAATTCTCTTCTTGAAGTAGCATGGACCGAAGCACCACTATCAACAACCCAAATAGTCATATCATCAGAAAGAATAACATCATCAACCTCTTGAAACACAAGGAAATCATTAGAAGAAGCTGCATTAACTGTATCTTCCTTCTTTTCATCATCTTTCTTGTCATTGTTTTCCTTTTTCTCCCATTTCCATTTAAAGAAAAATTTCTTGATGTGTCCCTTCTTGCCACAGTGATTGCATTCAAAATTTTTGTACTTGCCCTTGGATTTACTTCTACTCCGACCTCTATCTTTAAGCTCTACTTTGGCTTCTCCCCGTGACTCAGTAACCAAGACATCCGACTGTGAGGAAACACCATGTGCCTTCCTCCTTGTCTCTTCTTCCAAAACACTAGTCTTTGCAAGATCAATGGTCATAGCACCATCTGGGGTAGAATTTTGAAAATTTTCCCACGATTCCGGTAAAGAGCCAAGAAGCATCCATCCTGCACTTCATCATCAAACTTAATACCCATAGCATTAAGTTGGTTCATAATACCCAAGAAAGTATTCAAATGATCAGCCATAGGAGTTCCATCATGATATCTCAAATTCATCAATTTATACATCAAAAGTATCTTATTGTTTCCAGTTTTCCGGGCATACAAGTCTTCAAGTTTTTTCCACAAAGACCTAGCATTTTTCTCCTCACTAATGTGATTTAAAACATTATCATCAACCAATTGTCTAATATAACCACAAACTTGTCTATGCAACAAGCTCCACTCTTCATATGTTTTATCTTCAGGTTTTTCAGCACTGAAAACGGGAAGAAATAATTTTTCACATGCAAAAGATCCTCCATTTTATTTTTTCAAATGCCATAGTTAGACCCATAAAAAGTGATCATTCTATTCAAGTTGTCTTCCATTGCACCAATAAAAAATTCACCAAAAATACTTTCAAAACCAAATCAACTAACCGGGGCTCTGCTGCCACTTGTTGGGAAAACAAACAACCGCTATACCACATGTATCACAAATACCCACAAAGTATTCCCCTTTACACACAATAGAATTAAACGAGGCAGCCCCAACGAGGCTAAATCACAAATAAAGCGAAACGAAACACAAGAAAATCAACACCACAATTTTAACGTGGAAAACCCCTCTCGATGTGAGAGAGTAAAAACCATGAGGCCGAGGCCCACAAAACTCCACTAATCAGAAAAATATGATACAAAGTGTTTGAAACACATCAACCAACTCACTTACACCAAAGGATCAACTAAGAATGCAAAATACAAGAGTTGTTGAAAAATATCACCGAAAACGCAGTAGAAACGCAGCAGTCAGGTCGCGGACAATTTCCCGGAGATTGAACCGCGGAAACGCAAATTACACCGTTCATATTGAAGAACAATGAGAGACGAACAAGACCTCAAAATTTCGTACCGATCGGAGTCCGTTTCAATCCCTGATTGTCGCCGTAAAGTTGTTGCTGCGAATTTCTTCTCTTTTTTGTTGTAAAAGATTGTGAAGATTAGGGAAAAATTAACCTAATTTATTCCATTAAATACTACTTGACATATTATTATTTTTCCAATTATTTAGTGGGCTTGGGATCCACAAAGGAGTGATCCATCCAACAATGGTCATACAGGAGTCAGAACCACTAGAGAGCATGCTAACTTGTTTTCTGTCATAGGTGGAACCCAAAACAATAGATGATGCAATTCAAGATGCTGACTGGATTACAGCCATGCAAGAAGAGCTCAATGAATTTGAGAGAAATAAGGTCTGGGAACTTGTTGATAGACCTGACATGGCAAACATCATTGGAGGAAAATGGGTATTCAAAAACAAGATGGACGAATAAGGAACTGTTGTCAGAAACAAAGCAAGACTAGTTGCAAAGGGATACTCTCATGCTGAAGGCATAGACTATGATGAAACATTTGCACCTGTAGCAAGATTGGAAGCAATCATACTCTTCCTAGCTTTTGCAGCTCACAAAGATATCAAAGTGTATCAAATGGATGTCAAGAGTGCATTTCTGAATGGACTCCTAAAAGAAGAAGTATATGTGGAACAACCCCCCTGGTTTTCAACTCAAAGGGAAGGAAGACAAAATATACAAGCTCAAAAAGGCACTATATGGACTCAAACAGGCACCTAGAGCCTATTATGAGACATTATCACAATTCCTAATCAACAATGGATTCTACAAAGGAACCATTGAAAAGACTCTCTTCAAGCTAGAAGAAGAAACAATCACCTTGCAAGTTCAGATCTATTTTGATGACATCATTTTTGGATCAGAGGAAGAAAAACTATGTGAGAAATTTGCAAATCTGATGAAAAGTAAATTTCAAATGAGTATGATGGGAGAACTCAACTACTTTCTTGGTTTACAAGTGAAACAAATGGAAGATGTCATCTTGATCAATCACGCCAAGTCTACAAAAGACTTGATACATAAATATGGTATGGATACAAGTGTCACATCAGATACACCAATGTGTACAAGTGTCGTTCTTAGGAAGGATGAAAATGGAAAAGATGTTGATCAAAAGTTATATAGAGGAATAATTGGATCCTACTCTATTTAACTGCAAGCAGAGCAGATATAGCATTTGCAGTAGGAGTTTTTGCAAGATTTCAAGCTCAACCAAAGGAATCTCACTTGCTAGTAGCTAAGGGGATTATCAAATATCTGGAGCAAATAATCAATGTAGGAATTTGGTATCAAAAAGCTGGAGGATTCAAACTGATATCCTATTCAGATTCAGACTATACTGGATGTAAGATTGACAGGAAAAGCACTTTAGGAACTTGTCATATGCTAGGCAGCAGACTGGTATCATGGTTTAGTAAAAAGCTAAACTTTATATCAACTTCAACAGTTGAAACGGAATATATAGCAGCAGGCAGTGGCTGTGAACAAGTATTATGGATCTGACAACAACTAAGAGTCTATGGAATAGAGGAGAAAACAATTCCAATCATGTGTGGCAATACAAGTGGAATATCCATTAATGAGAATCCAGTGCTTCATTCAAGAACAAAACACATAGATGTGAGACTTTATCAGAGATCATGTAGAGAAATGAGATGTTATCTTAAGACACATACCACTGAAAATCAATTGGATGATATTTTCATAAAACCACTCAGTCATGAAAGATTTTGTCTGTTGAGAACTGAGTTGGGAATGATTGAAATTGATTAAGCAAGAAGGAGCAGCTAACTGAAATAATCAGTAGAGTGACTTCACCTATTGACTGAACCTTTGCCACATTGGGTGCGCTCACTTGGCAGGTAAGGCACTGGTAACTAGTGAAGTTCACTTCACTGATTGTTAGGAATAGTTTTATACAGCAGCTCAATAAAGAAGTCACTACACCGGCTTAATGACCAGCCAAGCCACTCCACCACTGAATACTTTGGAGAAAACAGTGAAGTAAGGTGTGAACAAAATCAGTGTTACACACATGGAAAATCAGAAAATTTATGGAGAATTATTTTATGGACGATTACCCACGTGGATTTTATTTTAAATCGGGAGGTTATTTTTGAATTGAAGGAATGACAACAATGCCTCGATTCCTGGGATTTATCATTACATACCTCAATCCACTCGCCCACTAAACTCAAAAACCGTGATTTATATACACAAAATCACGCCATTACTCCACAAAATCCTTCCATATTCAACCACATTCCCACTATAAAAAATTCTCCTATTTAAACAACACTTAGAGAGTTTCAGAAAGTTTCTACGCTATCTTTGCATTTTACAAACCCTTTTTCTCTGAAAAATCGAAGCTTTTCTCCTTTCAAAAATATTTTTTTGACAATGGCTTCCTCTTCCTCCACTCATAAGTCCGGTACAAACTTTGAAAAATCAATCATGACTGGATCGTTTTTCAGAGCTGAGCACTACCTCAATTTGTGCGGTAATGGTCCACAAGCACAAAGATTGGTGGATGGATACAACATTTTGGGGCTAATGACCTTCCTTAATCCCCCAATCACAGGAATTCGCTATGAGACTCTAGTTTCATTCTAGAAAAATACAAATTTTGTTCCACTACGAAAAGCTCACCGGATTGCATCACCAGCAATATGTTTGGACGGGATGTGATTATCACTCCAGGCCTCCTCAGCAGGTGTCTTAACCTCTCTAGCACAGGACCCTCTGAGATGAAGAATATGGCAATCAATCTCAACACCTTCTGGGCAGAGATAGCCAAGAATCCAGATCCTGTAGCAAAGAAACTCAACTGCCCAAGAACGGCGCTCAAATAGCCATTTGTTGAATTTGCTCCCCTAATCACCAAAAACATTGAAGGGAAGAAGGGATCAATGCATGGGATGACTGAAGTCAGGACCAAACTGATGGCCATTATCTATCAAGGCCTTAAATTCAACTGGTCAACCTTCTTTTTCAATAGGCTTAAGGAGCAACTTCAAAGAGAGATTGATCAGGTGAATTTGGCAGAAAACAAAGGCCAGCAGAAGAAGGATATCTTCTAGGAGAAGAAATCATATAGGATTCCTCTCCAATATATATTTGATCAAATGAAAGAGAGACCAATTCAGTTTTACAAACTGCATGAGGCAAAGGTGATGTTCACTTACATTAAGCCATCATAAAAGAAGCAAACTGTTTAGGAAAGAAGAGAAAGCATTCAAAGAGTAGTGTTTCTGGGATCGGTTGTCGAACCAGATCTCAAACAACAAAAGTTCAACAAAGGAGCCTACCAAGCAATAAAGACAGACCCCTTGTGATCAGTGATGAAGAAGAAGATCCAGAGGAAGATGTCCAGCCTGAAGAAATGGTAGAAGTTAAGGAGGCATATTATCTCACCTCCTTCAAAGAAGAAGAGGACGAGGATGATGAAGAGTTTCATCTTGTAGAAGATGAAGACGCAAAGGCAGAAGGTGATCTTCACTGTGATAATCAGGCGAAAGATGCAGATTCTGATGATGATTTGACACTCCAAGAAGTAATTCAAAGGTGTAAAACTAGTGATGACCAACAGCTGAGTGAGCCGGTTGAAGAAACTCACTCAGTTGATCCTGAACTGACCCCTGGCATTGACCAAGGAGGAACACCAGCTGAAGCAGTTGAGACTCCAGTCCATGGAGAAGAAGCACAGTCCGCACCAGACCTTGGAAATGAGGACCACTTTCATCAATCTCTATCTAATCATGAGATTGAAGAAGAAGAAGAAGAAGAAGGAGATGAACCAGCTGATGCATCTGCACCAGCACAGGAAGATCCAGACAGATTTTTCTATCTAGATATCAATCCACTAATTGTGGACATAGAAAGGTATTATTTGAGCAGAAAGAATCTGAAAAATGCACTGAGAAGTAATGAAACCTCTATGCATCACAAGATTGAGGCTCTAATCAGTCATATTAAAGTTCAAGATGTAGTGATGGAGAGGCAAGGAGACTTACTCTGCAACATGCATCATCTAATTCCCCATCATGTCCAAACAAATCTAGACTTCCTGGAAGATACAATTGATGGCAAACTCAACCCCATGGTGGACACACTAAATGAGCATACTCAACAAATTCAGACCATGGACGAGATCTTGGATCACTCAGCAAAGCAGCTTGACACTCTAATCCAAGTATCTTAAGTAACCAACAAGATTCTGGAAGAAAGGTTTGATGCTACCAAAAAGAGGGAAGGTAGTAATAAGCCTGGATGCTCCAAGGGCAAGGGCAAGGACAGTACATAGAAAGGTATAAGGTTTCATGAAAATAAGTAGATTGTAATAAGTCCTGCCTTTTGACTAAGTCATTTTTATTGCCCTTCTATGGATGATAAAATTGCAGAGTTTTATTCTATTTTTATATATGAAAAATGTTTACTTATGTTCTGGCTTACGAGGGTTTTGCAATCATCAAAAAAAGGGAAATTGTTAGCAACATTTTATATGTTTTGTTGATGGCCATACTAGCTGTTATAGCAAGCCTGAAATAAGTTAGAAATATCTGTTTAAGTCTTTACTTAGAGTCTGACATGTTGTATACGTTCAGTCAAACAAGTATTGTACTAGTTGGTAGGATGGCTAAGTAAAATAGAAATCCGGCAGAATAAAGGCAGGCAAGTACCAGTAGAGAAGAATGAAGACATATGGATTGACTTATAACCAGGGAAGTCTGTGATGACCTTGGATAAGTCTAAGTTATGTTACAAGTGATGAAACTCATTGTTTAAATATGGTGTACACTGATCTCACACAAATCATCAACTTCATACGTATCAGGCATGGCAGAATAACTTCTGTTAGATTTACTAAAAGTATTCTGATACACTTTCTTGCTTTTTGGCAATCCTGCATCTTGTTTCACTCTATAATATACATGAGGTGACCTATTCTCCTATTGTCTTTTGTATCCAGAGCCAGTCTTCTTCTGGTATCTCCTAGATCCATAAGATTGTTTATGAATTGGACTTCTTTTGTAGATTGGGGGTGGAACAGTCCAATCATCTTCTGAAGGGAAAAGTCTACCATTGCCTTTAATAGGCTAGTAAGATGATTTTCTTTGTTGTTTCATTGCACTAGTTTGTGCCTTTAGTGGTGCAGGATGAGTAGCTAACACAGTGGTTTGTCCTTTTCTGAATTTAGGACCAGTTTTGGTCTTTGATTCATTCTTGTGTTGACCATTGTGTCTTCCCTCATCTTGACTATTGTAACCCAGGCCAGATCTGGATCCTAACCTTTTTGCAGGTTTGTAAGCTGGTGCAGAAATCATCTCTGTTGGTGAGGTAGTTTCATTTGCTGGTCTGTCAACGTCATATGTTTGACCATCTGTTGTTTGTTGAACAGCTAACTTCCTTACTAGTTAAGTGAGATTTTTGCATATCCAGTTCTTTTTTTAGTCTCTCATTTTCCTTTCTTAGATTCTTATATTCTTGCTCTAGAATTTCATGATTTGATTGAATTTCCTCAAATCTACTCGTGAGATTTTGAATCAAACTTGTAGAATCTAGAGGGAAAATGGTAGATTGTGCGGTGTCAGATGTAGATGCATTAGATGAGGATGCACTAGATGGTACCTCTGTTTCTTCAGCTTCTTTTTCTATTAGACATAAACATGCCTTATCATTTTTGAGCAGGTGTCTTTGCTGGCATCTAAGTCACTTTCAGATGACTCTATTGTTTCACTATCTTCACTGCTTGTTTCAGCCTTTAATGCCTTTTTTTCTCTTCCTTTTAACTGATGACTTGTATATTTTCTTTTCCTCATCTTTGTCTTTCTCATCTGGGCAATCAGCTTTGAAGTTTCCCTTCTTTTTGCAGTTGAAGCATCTGAGTTCATCATCTTTCTTCTTGAAGTCTTTACAAGATGAAGTCTTGTTTTTGGATGAAGAATTCCCTTTGTACTACCTTTTACTAAATATGTCAAATCTTTTAATCAGTAGGGCAATCTGCTCTTTCAGATCTTGAGTCTCTTTGCTGGTTGAGTCAACTGTTTTGCATTTCTAGGGTGCCACCAGTACACCGGCCATGTGTGGCTCTGCTGGTGCACCTTATCATTGTTTAACTCAAATTCATGAGCTTTCAGTTGTGACATTAAGGTTAGAGTATCAGTTTTGGCAAGATCCATTGTGCCTTTGAGCACAGAAGTTATGATTCTCCATATTTCTGGAAAACTTCTCAAAATCTTCAGGCATGCTTCTTTCTGTGGATAGTTATGTCCCAGTTGTTGTTGTTCACTGATGATGCTTGAAAACCTGTTGTCCATTTGATCAATGGATTCACCGGTCTTCTTCTTGAAGTTTTTAAATTTCTACTTTGCAACAGATAATTTGTTCTCTTCAATTGCCTCTGATCCTTCATTGTTGAGTGCCAATTTGTCCCACATTTCTTTAGCAGCTTTGCAATCTTTGATTCTCATGAACATGTTATTGTCCAGAGTTCTCATAATCATGTCTTTGGCAACAAAGTCTATATTTGCTATACTTTTGTCATCTTTGGTCCAGTCCTTCTTTGGTTTTTCAATGGATTTCCCTTGATTTGGACCGGTGGTCTCTATAGTCATGATTTTAATACGACCATCATTGATAAGATCCAACATCTCCGCATGAGTTGCTGCAAGATGAGACAACATTATTATTTTGCATTTATCAAAATTATTAACATAAAAAACATGAACATTGGACATAAAGTTTGAGGACTCCATAAGATTATGAATATTAATTCTACTTGAAGGCTTTTAAAATACTTTAAAAAGATCTCCTTGTTACCAGAAATCAGATATGAACAGGTTCTGATTCAAAGAACATTGCTCTGCTACTTATTGTTGGTCCCAAAGAAGGGTGAAGTATAGTCAGATGGGGGGTGGGGGGGGGGGGGTGAATGACTATATTGGGAGTTCAACAACTTTTCTTGATGAAAATATTCTGTGCAACGGAAAATTAAACCTTTCAAAATGTATTTTAAAAACACTTAAGCAACCTCACACATGTAAAATAAAATACTGAATGGAAATGCAGAAAGTAAATGATGTAAGTAAATAACACAAAGTTTATAGTGGTTCAGGGTGGTGTAATCCCTTAATCCACTCTTCTCCTGTGATGATTGGAGGAATTCACTATTTCAATCACCAATACAATAGTATTATTGTCCTTGGCTACACAAGCTTCACAATCTCAGGACTATCACGCTATTTCTACAAAAGCTTCAGTGACTCAGTATTCAACACACTTCTCCTTGAGAACAAATCCTTCAGCAGCTATCACACTGGGTTGCAATTCTTTCTTAGACAATCTGATTCAATTACTGCAAACAGATGTGAATTGAATTCACAAGGGTTGATCAATCTCAGTACTTGATGTGGATTTGAAGCTTTGATTCGGAGTTCATCTTTTCTGGATTAGACAATGTAGATCAATATGAAGGCTAGAGAATTTGACAGAGTTTCAGCACTTAGAATTCTTGATGATCAGTCGTGTATTGTATTATGTGTATGTCTTGTCTGTCAATGCCTTCTATTTATAGCTATGATTTCTTGATTTTGAATTTCGGTCTGTTGGCTATTTAAAGCTGAGAATAATCCTTGATTCTTCCTTGCTTTCATTCTCTTTGAATTTAGTGATCCGGATTTTCTTCAAACGTTCTTCATAAAATCCGTCCTTCATTGATTCTGCATTAATTGCTTGATTTCCATATTTTCCACGTTCTAAATAAAGTGTGGCAGTACACTTAACTTTGCTGTTGCTTCACTTTGCTGTTGCTTAGCCGTTCCAGTGACTACTTTTCTTATCTGCTGGTTACTGGGCTGCTATCAGTCTGCTGCTTCCTTTCTGCTTGTGTTTCTTAACTGATATTTGTACAGCTGATAGAGCTTAACTTCACTGATCCTTATTTTGTGTGAGATTAGTTTACACCATATTTAAAATACATTTCATCACTTGTAATGTATATCTTAGACTTATCCAAGGTCATCACAGACAACAATGCAAGAACCTTTAAAATCCTAGAGCCACTGGACAATAGACTTGGAACATGTCATATGAGTTCAAGTTTAGGGAGGTTAAGATTGTTGAAATAGAAGATGTTAGGCATCAAGAGGTTTTGGTTACGACCAACGAGCAAGAGTTTATGACAGTCCTACTAAGAGAGAGAGAGAGAGGAAAGGGACCACGATCAAGCACAAAGGGAGGCACAGCCTACCTTGTGCAGTGTTGGAGTAGATTTAAAAGATGACAAGGTGGATCCCTTGCTGTTAAAGAGTAATACTCGAAGTAGGCATGGTAAGCCGAGTTCATTGGCTAGAAGGGCCAAGCATGCATGGCAAAGAGCTCAGGGACCTTCCAAGAAGGACCGAGAAGGTGCCTAACTTAACGGTAAGGAAGCATGCTTCTTCCTTGGTCTAAAAAGCCATATAAGAGCATTCATTGAGAGAAATGGTAAGAACACTGCCGTTAAGGCCTCAAGAGTGCAGGTTTGGAGGGTGAAAACCCAAAAGTCTGACTGAGGGACAAGTCAAGGGAAAAGTTGTCCTGATGACTTTAAACTCAGAACTACTTCTTATCCATGTAGGTAGTTGAGTCAATAAGAGTAGCTAGAAAAGAGACGAGCTTTTTTTCATCCTACATCATCAAAAGGCCATAAACTAATGGATGTGTTGGTCCCTTGAAAAGGCTTTGCATAAGTTTAGAGGGGGGGGGTGAATAAACTTAACACTTAAAACTTTTGGAGTTAACAATCTCAAGAACTTCGGCACAGCTCATTGATACTTCGATAGTCCGTCGACCTTCGCAGTCCGTCGACTATTGAACTTACTGAATTTGTGCATCGGAATTATATCAAAATTAAGCCTTATTACTTGTTGTTAAATATGATACTAAGTATTAGATACTCAGTAGTGTATGTCTGTGATTTCAGTTGCTAGATTCAGAAGGTTGATGTGTGTAATAAACTAAATGCAGAATGTAAGTGCAGAAAGTAAGTAGGCAGATTTTATAGTGGTTCCAGGTGGTGTAATCCTGTCAGCCCACTCTTTTCCTGTGATGTTGGAGGTAATTCACTAGAGATGTTTGATGTTGCTATTACAAATATCCTTAAGTTGCTTGTCCTTCACCAATAACTATGGCTTCACAAACTGAACACTTGGAACAGGTAGGATTGCGGCTCCAAAGTCTTCCACTGGTCCTTGAAGGGTAGGATTTCCTCTTCACCAGCTCCACCACAAACAACAGTCTTTCTCACAGATGTGCTTCACTGTCCTCAGTAGATTCTTGTAAAAGAAAGATTGAATCAAGTAAATGATTCGGTTAAAGCAGCCTTGATCGGGATGATATGATCAAGCGGCTTGCGCCTTCAAGTGTGTAAACTTGATGTAGCTTGAATGCGATTACACTTGAAGATTTTCTCCGGATCGTAGCTTTAAGCTCAAGTAAGTTCACAGGTGTTTTTCTTGATCGAAAATGCAAAATTTCGAATTATCTCTTGTTTTTCCTAATTTTTCATCATCTTTTTCTGAGATAGAAGTCCTCTATTTATAGGTAGGAATACTTGTGACTTATATTTGAAATTCAAATATAGCCGTTCCATGTTTTGTCCCATTTGACTTGCTTTCTCATCACGTTCATAGTATCGAAACAAGTCGATCGCATTTTGACGAGAATGCGTACCGTCCACCATTTGACTTGTATCCATTGGATAAAGTCATGAATCATCCCAACGTCCTTTTAATCTCAACCATTGATTTGTTTGATAAATCAGAGGTAGTAAGCTGTCCTTATCCTTGTTTTCTTCCAATGTAATCTTGAATAAATCGAGGTATATGTATCAGCAGGTTCATAAGTCTGCTGAAATACCTATCAGTAAGCTGAACCATAATTTGCTGTGTTTAAAACACAATGCAGCTTACTTCTTTTATCTAACTTTTATCTATGAAGTTAGATTACACCTTTTTGCATATAACTAAGTTCCAATCACCATCCAACTTGGGAACTTAGACCTTGTACACAAGGTATATGTAATCAGTTTAGGTCATCACAGACTTCCCTAAATTCTGATTCCATATCCTTGACTTTAATCACTAAGTTTGATCCCTTAGCCTTCATTAACTGAGTTTGAGACCTCAGCCTTCAGTCTTCAGCAGGTTCCTGACTAGTCTACTGACTTAGCTATCCTACTGATCTAGACCATTCTGCTGATACAAGTCAGCTGATCATTACAGTGCTTGTTTGATCAAACATATATGAAGATCAAACTCTAATAAACCTATACATTTGATCTAGACATCTTTTTGCCTTTGCACTATAACAGCTAGTCTGGCACTCATCACTAAAACTCAGAAATAAGTCCAACAATTTCCCTCTTTTTGGTGATGATGCCAATACCCTCTCCTAACAGCAAAGCAAAAAGATAAAAACAAAAATAGAACAAACTTGGTCATTTCATTATTATAATTTGTTGAAAATATTACAGTCTAGAATCAGCAAGTATAAAACAGTGTAAAGTATGATGATCTACTGTCTTCTTTCCCTTTCTTCTCTTGCTTTTTCTGCTTGTTCTTGGTAAGCTCTTATTTCCATGATCATCTCTCTCATCCATTCATTTTCAATTAGAGAGAAGTCAATGTGAGGATTCACTTGTTTCCACCAATGCCATGCTTCAGGTAGAGTTAGATTTATCTGATGTACTCTAAATCCTAACCATATGTAGACTTCTTTAAACTCATTCAGTGACTCCTTTGCAATTGTGGTAGGTAAGCTTCTTTCACCTCTACCACCTCTTCCACCTCTACCACCTCTTCTTGAAGCCCTCATGGCTTTAACTCTTGCTTCCCAAAATTTTAAACTCAAAAATGAGTTTAGACCTTCATGAAAGCCCTTGTCATGATAAGGTCTCCTTCTGTTGTTGTACACATTCTTGTATTGCTTGAGAAGATCATCTGTAAGTGGAAGTCTGCCAGGTACAGGTTCTCTATATGCATTAGTATCAGCTTCTCATCTTTTCTTTGCAAAAATTCTAGCAGCCTCTTTTGCTACTGCTGTTTGACCCTCTTCCCCCTTATTGACATCATCAACAAAACGGGACAGCAGGCCATGTAAACTCTCCAGTGTCAACACTAGATTGTTCATCTGACCTTCAATAATCTCAGTCCTAGTGTCAATGGCTGTGATCCTTTCTTGCATAGTTTGCTCCAGCAGGGTTATTCTTTCAAGAATTTAGGATCCAAGATAAAGAGGTTGAGGTGCAACAAAGAAAAGCGACAGGTCTATGTATCTACACAAGATTATCCAACTTTTGATGAATAGAGGCAAGTTGGTCTTTCAAAAATTTCTCCTTCAGTGTGTTGCCCTATTTGATTCCCCTTACATCTTGTGTTAAATCAGCAATGGCATACTGAGTAGATTTGTTGCCTGAAGCAACTGTCTCAGTAGACTTTCTATTGTTGTCCACTAGATTCATCAGTTCTTCAAATCTTTGTTCCAGTCTATCAAGTTGAGTTCTCAAATGTGTCATGTCATCCCTGACAGCCCTCAACTCATCCAGGACATGTGCTGGTACCCCACCAGTCATTCCTCCTGCAGCTCCATCAGCAGGCTCTTCTATATTATATTGTGGCCTCTGATTGCTGATCACCAAGGCATAACTCATATCCCTTCCAGCAGGGTGAGGTCCTTGGAACTCCAATAAGATAGGATCAATAGCAGGTTCTTCAATCACTGGTCATCATCAGTAGATCCTTCCTCACTTATTTGAAATTCTTCATCACTGTAGTCATAGTCCAACAGTTGCTCATCCTCATTAATAACAGCAGACTATTGACCATCTTTCCCTACAGTGGTCTTGTCTCCGTAGGCTCCACTACAGTAGCCTGTTCAACAACTACAGCAGGGGTTTCCTCCAAACCCAAAGTTTGTTCCAACCTTTGTCCAGGTGCTGTTTGTACCTCAGTACCGTACCTCCCTGTTCCAACCGTGTCCAGTGTGTCGTTTGGACCTCAAAGAACTCCGTACCTCATCTTTTATTCTTTGTTCTGGTACAATTTGTGCCATAATAACTTGATCAGGGAATATATCCATATTTTCTTTTTGAAATTCCCCCATATCAGTGATCCTCCTTAAATAATTTGCAGATTTGGTTAAGGTTTCCTCAGTGTCAAACCAATCTTGATATTGATTTGATTCCTCTGAACTGACACTAGGCTCACTGATATCAATAACTCTTTCTTCATCCAAATCAACATTCTGTTGATCCTTAGGTTGTTCAACAGGTTCAACCACAAACAAATCATCTACCTCACCAACAAATCTGTTTACACCAATATCTATTCCCTTATTGATTTGTGCCTCCAGTTCATCTATGGTGAGATTTTCCAAATCCTCATCCATTTGTCCAGTTTGCTATCTCTCAGTAGACTTACCAGCATCAGTAGACTGCCCTACACTTGGTTCAATAATCATTGCACTCCCACTGGTTCCTCCTGGACCTGATGGATAATTACCTCCAGAATCAGATGATGATGAGTCATCATGATCATCTCTGGGTTCCCTGAACTTGATACCCTCTCCTTCTGTTGTTCATAAAAAATATCCATCAATCTTGATTGTAGCAGAGTGGTATCAACTAGATCCAGCAAATTTTCAACTCCCAACTTATCAAAAGCCCATTCTTCAAAATCTGTCATAGGTTGTGCAGCAGGCTTTTGTCTTTTGTAAAATCTAAACTTCCATTGAAAATAGTCAGCCACTTGCTGAAGTTTTGGATCCACAAACTCCTCATCCTTCTTTTTCTTTTCATGTCTTTCAAAAGGCACGAATGACTGTCTAGGAGCTGTTTTTTCACTCTGCTGACCTCCAAAGGTCCCAACTAGCAGAGTTAGAGTTTCTTCAACAGATGCATTTAGGTCAGTAGTTTGCTCAGGTTGTATGTTTGTTTCTACTACATCCATCTGTATAACACTTGGTTCCCCCTAACTTATATGCTCATCAGCAGGGTTAGCAGCAGACTGCTCTTCCCCCTTAACTATTGCAGGAATTGCAGGGTCTTGTACCAATTTTTCCACTTCCACAGCAGGTGTAGACTCAGTGGTCTGCTGTGTCTCTTCAACAAGTTGCTCAACAACAACTTGTGCAACTTCAGTAGGCTCAGTAGCCTTAACAGGTGAGGATTCTGTTACTTCAACAGTAGGCTCAGGTACAGGACACTGCTGTGATTCTTCAAAAGATTGCTCAACAACAACCTCTAAATCCTTAATAGGCTTTATAATAGTTATAGGTTCAGCATCAATAGCCTATCCTACTTATTCTACTTCTTCTTCTTGTTGTTCCCTATGAGCCTCCAAAATTTTTAATTGCTTTCCCTTTCCATGTTTCTTTTTCTTGATAATTTCTTTCATTCTCTTGGAAAGTGGCTCATCTTCAATCTCAATCACAGTAGACTTCCTTTTTTCTACTTGCTTCCTTCTGTTTCTCCTTCAAAACTTCAGCAACAGTCTTCTTCTTAGCAACTACAGCAAGTTCAGTAACTTCAACCTCTACTAGTCCTCAGTGGACTCAGCAGTCTCTGCTGTTTGCTTTCTTGTCTTTCCAGGCTTTAATAATTCTGTTTTCCTTGTATCTGTAGCCTTTTTTTTCTCTGTAACTTTCTTTGGTGCAGCAGGTTTGACAGTTTGCTTAACCTGCTCATCACCAGCATCACCATCATCTTCACCATTATCACTACCAGCAGCCTCATCAACACCTTCTTCATCATCATCCAGACCAGGGATAGGATAGTCAATCTCTTTCTTGTATCTGGATTTATTTATCTTTTCTGGTGCAACATCAGCAATTTCCAAATGATTCAGCAGGGCCTGAACCATTAATCCTAAGGGTAAGGCCTTAGATTTCCTTGTCCCTTCTTTTTCTTCTTTTGCAACCTTCTTCATATAGTGAATGAAGTATCCAGCCCAATCAAACTTCATGCTTCTGCAAATAATCATCAGCAGTTCAATTTTGGGTCCTGATAGTGTGTCCATGCTTCCAAAGAGTCTTAGGATGTTCTTTGCAATAATCTTGCTCAGCAGGTTGTACTCAAATCCAATGTGCTTCATATTAATGCCTGGAATTGATTTGATGGCATTATTGGTCTTGATTTTGTCAACAAAATCCATTTTTGACAATCCCATTTCCTCAGGATTTGTTGGAGCATCTATTACTTCTGCAAAACCAAAAACTTCCCTCAGTAGATTTGAGAAAACTTCAATTTCTTGAGCATTTACTGTGGTGGTGAATGCTTCTCTTCCTTGCCTTGTTACAATATTTCTCCAGAACCTAACAACATTTGTATAAGAGATTGTTTCCAATCTTATATTCAGCACATTCTCCAAACCTTCATATCTCCTGATTCTTCGACCAATATTGATGGCTAGTTCTGTTTGATTAGCATCAACAACAAAACCTCTTACACTTTGACTAGTTCCAATTTGAACATCATCCTTTTCGGCCATTGTTATAAGAAAAATATGAAGAAAATAACTTCCCAAATCTGTGTTCACACAGTGTAAATGCAGAGAGATAGCAGATTGAGAGTATAGAGTATCTTCTGTGTAAGGTCTGCATATATATAGGCAAATGCAGTTGTAACTGTTAGAGCACGTATATTGATGTTAACCACGATTAAATCTGAGCGAATGCGGTCTTGACACGTGGCCTAATACTTCTCCATAACGTTTGTAACCGTTAGATCGTGTTAACTATGGTTATAAATGATAGAATAAATATCCCGCCATTTACTTTTTGACTTTCATAAGTTTGACTGAGTAACGTTCCATTCAGCAGCCTTGTCATCAGCAGGGTTGGCTCGGTACCGTCGACAAATATGCCTCGGCAATACCGCCGACGGTGTAACTCGTCGATCTTTGATTCCTTCTTGTTTTGTTTAATTGATAATACAAGATGAAGTTTAATACCAATGACTGATCTGTCAAGTGATCTCACCCAACATGACAAAGACCAATCCCCTTGGCAACCTCATTTGCTCAATTGTCCAAACATAAGTACATGGAATTGTTGATACAAATGACTAATCTGCTAAGTGAGCTCACCCAACATAGCAAAGACTAATCCCCTTGGTGAATTCCAGTACATTGCTGATTATCAGTCAACTTTAATAATTCCAAGTTCAGTCCTTAGTTTAGCAAATCTTTCACTATCCAGTGGTTTAGTGAAAATGTCAGCAAGTTGATCTTCAGTAGGGATGTAAAGAACCACCTCATCTTTCTTTTCAACATGATCTCTTATAAAATGATGTCTTACATCAATATGCTTGGTCCTTGAGTGCAAAACAGGATTTTCAGTGATTGCAATTGCACTTGTGTTGTCACACATAATTAGAATTTCTCTTTCTTCAATTCCATAATCCCTTAATTGTTGTCTTAGCCATAGTATTTGTGCACAGCAACTTCCAAAGAACAATGTATTCAAACTTCAAAGACTTTGGAAGTTGATATTGAATTCTGTTTCTTGCTATACCAGGAAACCGTCTATTTCCCATTAAGCGACGGGTTCTGTGGTGCTTTTTCTATCAATCTTGCATCCAAGATAATCGAATCCGAGCAGGATATAACTTTGAAGCTTCCATATTTTGAATACCATATCCCTACTCCCAAAGTCTCTTTTAGGTACTTGAGAACTCTTTTGACTGCACCTAAATGACTTTCTTTAGGTTTAGATTGAAATCTTGCACAAACACCTACAGCAAAGGATATATCGAGTTCGTTCGCGGCAGTACAGAGACTACATATCATCCTTCTTTATAAAGTCTGATCAACATCTTTGCCTTCTTTGTCTTCATCCAATCTGATATTTGTACTCATAGGAGTTGATATCTTGGTGCTATTTTCGATACCAAATTTCTTCAGTAACTCCTTGGTATACTTGGTTTGATGAATGAAGATTCCATCTTTCATCTGTTTGACTTGTAATCCCAAAAAGTAGTTCATTTCTCCCATCATACTCATTTGGAATTTACTCTTCATTAGATTTGCAAACTTTTCACATAGCAATTCATTTTCAGAACCAAAGATTATGTCATCAACATAAATCTATACCTGCAGGGTGCAGTCCTTTTCACTGATTCTGAAAAGAGTCTTATCAATGGTGCCTTTTGTAAAACCATTGTCCACCAAGAATTGAGATATAGTCTCATACCATGCTCTTGGTGCTTGTTTCAAACCATAAAGTGCTTTGTTGAGTTTATACACTTTATCTTCTTGATCTTTAACTTCAAATCCAGGAGGATGCTGAACATACACCTCCTCTTCCAGAATGCCATTCAAAAATGCACTTTTGACATCCATCTGATATACTTTGAAGTTTTTATATGCAAGATGTGCCAAGAATAATCTGATAGCTTCCAATCTTGCAACAGGTGCATAAGTTTCATCCAAATCTATTCCTTCTGCTTGAGAATAGCCTTTTGCAACTAGTCTGGCCTTATTCCTTACAATGGTACCAGATTCATCTAATTTGTTTCTGTATACCCATTTTGTACCAATGATATTTGCATGACTTGGCCTTTCAACTAGTGTCCAAACTTGATTTCATTCAAATTCAATCAATTCTTCCTGCATAGCAATTATCCAATCTGGATCTGAAATTGCTTCTTCGACAACTTTAGGTTCAACTTGAGATAGAAAGCAAGTAAACATTGCTTCTAATTGTCTTCTAGTCCTCACACCTTGCTGTATGTTGCCAATAACTTGTTCAGCAGGGTGATCCCTCAACCATTGTGGATTCTGGTTAGATTGATTCTTAGGAACCTCATCTTCAGTAGGGTCTGCTGTATCTTCTACTGGGGGTTTAGCAGATCCTTGAATTGCTTCAGTTGTTGCATCAGTAGTATTACCAGTAGGGTGTTCAGCAGGGGCAGAATCAGAAACCTTTAAGTCATTGAATCTTTCCAAAACTTCAACACAATCTGGATCAGTGACTTGTAGATTTTCAGCAGTGTCACAAGCTTCATTTTCCATACAAGTGAACTTAAGTTCATCAAACACAACATGTATTGTTTCTTCATGTTTCAGTGACCTTTTGTTCAGTGCCCTAGATGCCTTGCTGACAGAAGAATATCCTAAGAAAATTCCTTCTTCTGATTTAGGTTGGAATGTCTTCAAATGTTCCTTATGATTCAAGATAAAACACTTGCTTCCAAATGGATGGAAATAAGATATGTTAGGTTTCCTTCCATTCCAAGTTTCATAAGGTGTCTTCAGTAGCTTCTTGTTTACTGAGGTTCTGTTTTGTGTAAAGCATGCTGTGTTAACTGCTTCAGCCCAATATCTTTCAGGTAGAAATGCTTCACAAATCATTGTTCTTCCTGCTTCTTTTAAAGTTCTGTTTCTTCTTTCAGCAACCCCATTTTGTTGTGGTGTACCAGCAACAGCAAGTTGATGTAGTACACCATTCTGTTAACAATATTCTCTTACAACTTTATTGAGAAATTCAGTACCCTTGTCTGATCTTATCTTTATTACTGTCAAACTTTTCTCATTTTGTAATCTCTTCAAATGTTCAGGCATCTTTTGAAGTGTTTCACTTTTCTTGTTCATAAATATCACCCAAGTGTACCTTGAATAATCATCCACAACTACCAAAGTGTACTTCTTTCCTGTAACACTTGTTGGTGTAACTGGTCCAAATAGATCCATATGCATCAGCTTTAGAACTCTATTAGTAGATTGCTTAGTCTTTGATTTGAAGTTTGACTTTGTCTGTTTACCTTGCTGACAAGCATCACATATAGTATCCTTTTTTACTGTGATCTCAGGTAAACCAATCACCAGTTTCTTCTCCACCAATTGAATGATATCATCAAAATGTAGATGATTCAACTTCTTATGCCATAACCAATTAAGTTCCGACTTGGTATGCACAATCAGACATGTTTCTGGAACAACAGTAGACCAATCCACAACATACATGTTTTGTTGTCTTCTTCTAGCCAACACAACTTGATCACCTCTTTCACTTATGACAGTACATGTGTTCTTGTCAAAAGTGACCTTGTATCCCATGTCACAGAATTGTCCAGTGCTCAGCAAGTTGTAGTCTACTCCTTCCACATATGCAACATTCCTGATTGTTAGTCCATTCCTCACAAGTGTGCCATATCCTCTTGTGTATCCAGGTGTATTCTTGTTGCCAAAATTCACCCTTGGACCATCCTTTTCCATATAACTTGACAAAAAGTGCTTATTCTTTGTCATGTGTCTGGAACATCCACTGTCAAAGTACCAGACACCCTACAAAACAAAGTTAATACATTTTAGGTACCCAAAACTGTTTGGGTCCATAATGGTCAGTGGTAAGCATGACCCCTGGCATGTTTCCAAAAGGTCTTCTCCTAAAAGTGTCATACTTTGGTTCATACATGTATTCTACACATCCATAAGGTCTAACAATTGGTTGTGTAGGATTCACATATGCTTTCTGGCCTTTTGGTATGTAATGCTGTTTGAAGTGATTCTTGTTGTTAGAAGCATTAGCATAACCATTGGTTTCTTTGTTTGTTAGGAATGACCTCGTAATATGGAGTCTGCTGAGGCCTTGTATAAGTCCTCTGTTGAGTCCTCTACTGATTCCATTGCTTAGGTTTTACCCTAGCAACATGGTTATACTTCCTGTTTCTAGCAGTAGGAGCAGGAATATTCCAATCATCATCAGTAGAGAACAGTCTACCTTTCCCCCTGAGATAAGTATCCCTATAATGATTAACATTTTTGGGTTTAGGATTCTTATCCTTGGAATATTTCTGGTTTTTCCCTTTTTTGTGGTCCAGCAGACTTGGTAGTAGGTCTGCTATCAGTAGGTCTAGATGGTCCAGCAGTCCTACCTTTGGATTTACCCTTTTTGTTAGGTATCGATGTCCTTTTAGACTTCTGATTTTGCCTCTTTGAAGCATTCTCGTAGGCTTCACCGCCTCAAAGCAACCCTTTTGGGAGTTGGATCTTGTGCAGGCACAAACTTAGGACCAATCCTGGTACTAGGTTTAGTGACCTTGCTGGATGCACTCTTATTGGATTGTTGAGTTCCAAATCTAAGCCCTATTCTATCACCATAAGGCTTTCCAGATTTGAATGCAGTGGAGGAACAAGATGGTTCAGCAGACTCAGTAGCTACTGAATCTACAGCAGGCTTATGCTGATTCTGTCTAACCTCTTTTTCCTTACCTTTGAGAATTCTTAATTCAGCATTTAATCTTTCAATTTCTAATTGAAGAGCTTCTTTTTCAGCCTTAACAATCTCATAACCAGATTGTATTATCCTCAGTTGATTAAGGATGGCATCCAAAGTTTCATCATTGTCAGAATTTCTAGGATTTGAACCACAAGTTGATTCACAATCACTTCCAGCAGGAGTGTTAATAGATATAGTATTGTATACCTCCTCTGTTTCATCCATGGTAGCCATCAAAGCATAATCTTCCATGTCAGCAACCAGTGTTGTGTCATCAGATTCATTTCCCTTTTCTGACTCAACTTCATAACCTGATTCATCTTCAGCAACCATAGCCTTCTTGCCATGTCTTCTTTGTTGACTCTTGGTCTTCAGTAGGTCTGGACAATCAGGTCTACAATGTCCAGGCTTCTTGCAGTTGAAACAAATATAATCATGTTCCTTACTTTGTTTTAACTCAGGACAGTCAAGTTTGAAGTGTCCTGGTTTCTTGCATTGAAAGCACAAGTAATCATTGTCTTTCCGGGAATCATCCTTCTTCTTTTCACTGAATTTCTTAGTGAAATTCCTTGGAGAACTCTTTCCAGTCTTCATCATCCTGATTTTCTTGCTCAGTAGGGCAATCTGCTCTTGCATCTCATCCAGCAGATCATCTTGAGCTCCTGATGTTTCCTCTTGATGTTTGGCAGCCAATGCAGTTGTCTTTGGTTCTTCCTTTTCAGTGGTAGGAACCAATCTCTTGCTGAATTCATAAGCTTTAAGATCTGAGAATAATTTGAAGGTATCCTCTTCATATAACTTCCTCATTTCTTCTATGGCAGTAACTTTCATCTCCCAAACTTCTTTGTCAGGTAATGTTTCCAAGATTTTTGAGTTGATTTCTTCTTTTGAATAACTTACACTCAGTAGGGTAAGTTCATCCAGGATATCATTGAATCTTGATTCCATTTGCTCAATGGTTTCATTTGGTAGCATTTTGAACTTTTGAAATCTCTTTTTGGCCACACTGATTTTGTTCTTCTTGATAGCATCAGTGCCTTCACAGATTAACTGTATCTTGTCCCAAAGTTTTTTTGCAGTCTTGCAATCTTTCACCTTCATATACATATTGCTGTCCAGAGTTCTGTAAATGATATCAATAGCAATATTGTTAAGATTTGCTCTCTTTCTATCTTCAGCATTCCATTCTCTTTTTGGTTTTTGAATGTACTGTGTCTTATCTCCCACTGTTACTGCTTTGGTAATCTCCAGTGGTCCATCAGTTAGTACATCCATCATCTCATCATGTGTTGTAGCTAGATAAGCCTGCATACGACGTTTATACTCATCAAATCTATCTAAAGAACACATCAGCATAGTTCTAGCATACTGGTTGTTATCCATGATGCAAAGCTTTGAAAATCAGTAACTTGAAAAAGTTTCAAAGTATTTTCACAAGCACAACAAGTAGGATTTCTTCAGAACTAAGAACTGCTCCGATACTAATTGTTGGTCCCTTGAAAAGGCTTTGGTTAAGTTTAGAGGGGGGGGTGAATAAACTTAACACTTAAAACTTTTGGAGTTAACAAACTCAAGAATCTCAACACCGACGACTCGATACTTCGAGTCCGCGACCTTCGATAGTCCGCCGACTATTTAACTTACTGAATTTGTGCAGCGGAATTATATCAAGATTAAGCCTTATTACTTGTTGTTAAATATGATACTAAGTATTAGATACTCAGTAGTGTATGTGTGTGATTTCAGTTGCTAGATTCAGTAGGTTGATGTGTGTAATAAACTAAATGCAGAATTTAAGTGCAGAAAGTAAGCGAGGCAGATTTTATAGTGGTTCCAGGTGGTGTAATCCTGTCGGTCCACTCTTCTCCGTGATGTTGGAGGTAATTCCCTAGAGATGTTTGATGTAGTTGTTACAAATATCCCTAAGTTGCTTGTCCTTCACCAATAACTATGGCTTCACAAACTGAACACTTGGAACAGGTAGGATTGCTGCTCCAAAGTCTTCCACTGGTCCTTGAAGGGTAGGATTGCCTCTTCACCAGCTCCACCACAAACAACAGTCTTTCACACAGATGTGCTTCACTGTCCTCAGTAGATTCTTGTAAAAGAAAATTGAATCAAGTAAATGATTCAGTTGCAGCAGCTTGATCAAGATGATATGATCAGCAGCTTGAAGTCTTCAAGTGTGTAAACTTGATGTAGCTTGAATGCAGATTACACTTGAAGATTTTCTCTGGATCAGTAGCTTTAAGCTCAGTAAGTTCAGCAGGGTGTTTTTCTTGATCAGAAAATGCAGCTCAGAATTATCTTTAGTTTTTCCTTATTTTTCATCATCTTTTTCTGAGTTAGAAGTCCTCTATTTATAGGTAGGAATGCTTGTGACTTATATTTAAAATTCAAATATAGCCGTTCCATGTTTTGTCCCATTTGACTTGCTTTCTGTCACTGTTCATAGTACTGACACAGTCAGACTGTATTTTGACAGCATGCAGTCTGTCCACCCTTTGACTTGTATCCATTGGATAAAGTCATGAATCATCCCAACATCCTTTTAATCTCAACCATTGATTTGTTTGACAAATCAGAGGTAGTTAGCTGTCCTTATCCTTGTTTTCTTCCAATGTAATCTTGAATAAATCAAGGTATATGTATCAGCAGGTTCATAAGTCTGCTGAAATACCTATCAGTAAGCTGAACCATAATTTGCTGTGTTTAAAACACAATGCAGCTTACTTCTTTTATCTAACTTTTATCTATGAAGTTAGATTACACCTTTTTGCATATAACTAAGTTCCAATCACCATCCAACTTGGGAACTTAGACCTTGTACACAAGGTATATGTAATTATTTTAGGTCATCACAGACTTCCCTAATTTCTGATTCCATATCCTTGACTTTAATCACTAAGTTTGATCCCTTAGCCTTCATTAACTGAGTTTGAGACCTCATCCTTCAGTCTTCAGCAGGTTCCTGACTAGTCTACTGACTTAGCTACCCTATTGATCTAGACCAGTCTGCTGATACAAGTCAGCTGATCATTACAGTGCTTGATTGATCAAACCTATACAAAGATCAAACTCTAATAAACCTATACATTTGATCTAGACATCTTTTTGCCTTTGCACTATAACAGCTAGTCTGGCACTCATCACTAAAACTCATAAATAAGTCCAACAGGATGGTGGGAAGATTTATTTACTCATTGTCTTTATAGTAAAGTTGTAATATCCCGAAATTTTGACTTCCTAATTAATTAGTAAAAGATCTAATTATTTGGGAAATTATGGGATTTATTAGTTTTCGGAGGAATTTACTAATAATTAAAAAGGAGTTTAATCATTAATAAATTAAAAGGATTTTCACTCCTTTTTCCTCCCTTATTTTTCCCAAACACAAAATTTTCAGTCCCAAAACCCTCCCCCTTGCCGTCAGCCCCTTGTAAGGAAGAAGGAGAGAAAATATATCCTTGGTGTTTAGGAATTCGTCGTCGTCATCATCGGTAAGCATCGTTATTTCTCTTCCTACATCTCGAGCATGACGATCGGCCGGCCAAAGGCCATGGCCGATCCTTTTATGCGATGGGAAGGGGCCGTGTTCGATCTAGTGGTTCTATCTTCGGGGGTCACTAGAATTGTTTGGTGACCACTTTTTTCTATATATAGATTTGGGCTTTGTAGAGGAGCGATTTTAGCTCGATAGCAGAGGGCTTTCAAGAAACGCAGCTTGACCGGTAAGAATATAATGCTGATAATTTCCTTTCTAAAGTGTTATGCTGTCAAATTTTATTCAAGGGTGTTTGCACTTGGTTGTCCTGTTTTGGGGATGTTATACGTTCGTAGTAGTGTGTTTTTTGCGTTGGTTAAAATCTACAGTTGATATGATACTTTTGTATGGAGTTTCTGGGCTTGAAGTGTTGCTCTTGCTGCTGTTTTGTAGAGAAACGGCTCAGAAATCGCGTGGAGAATTGTTAGGGTTCGAGATGAAACCCAGGTGGACGGGCGTCCAGGCCTTCTGGACGGGCGTCTGCCTTGATTTCATTTCAGACCGGCGTCTGGTAGTTTGGACGGGCGTCTGAGGGGTTGTTTTACATTCAGGATCTAACTCTGTTAGAGTGGACGGGCGTCTATGCATTCTGGACGGGCGTCTGATATTTTGGACGGGCGTCTGATAGTTTGGACGGGCGTCTGAGGGGTTGTTTTACATTCAGGATCTAACTCTGTTAGAGTGGACGGGCGTCTATACATTTTGGACGGGCGTCCAGTAGAGTCCTTGGACGGGCGTCCGGCCTCTCAAACGGGCGTCCGCCTATGTTGTTTTCCTTCTTTGTGGGTTGTTGGCCGCCTTACGAATATGTTCGTAGATTACGCTCTGGTGAGTCAAGAATTGTGGTGTCTTGGTGAGATTCGGATATTGGGCATCGAAGTTCGTAGACCCGTAGTGGTTGGGCCGGATAGGGTAGCTCCCGAAACCGGGCACCCGGGAAGGTTTCCTTACGACTTCGTTGACCTTAACGTATTTGGGGAGTTGCGGACGGTGGTGTGGTCGGGCCGGATAGGGTAGCCCCGAAGCCGGGAACCCGGGAAGGTTTCCTTGCACCCAAAGTGCGTGATGGTCCATCTAGTATGGTACCATTGGATGACCTTTAGGATCCTCCTCTCTGTGGCTTTACCCCTTTCGAGGGATGTGCACATTTGGGACCTTTAGGTGGATAGTTGTGATGTATGGTATCTCGTTATGGATTGGTCGTAACTTTTATAGATTGGTTGGGTCCTTCATAAATTGGTGGTACTTGTCATGGGTGGGTTTTACCTTACGTATATTAGATATATTCTTACTCAATTTTATAGTTGACGGTTTTGCTTTCGTTTGACCCTGCTATGATCCATTTATGGGGAGCAGATTCTTAGCAGGTACTTCTATGGATGTTTGCTTGGTGCTGGGATGTCGCGGGGTTTGAGAGCTACATAGTCGCAGTCACATGTTTTCTACATTATTTGGAATTTTAAATTTTAAAGATTTTGACGTTCCGTATAATTTCATTTTCTTCAGGATATTTGTACTCACTTTAATACGATCTTTTAAAATAATGAATGGTGAATGTTTATTTTCTTTCTGTTGTGGAATGTTGCATGTTACCGCCACGACTGTGTGTCGTGATGGGTGGCACTACAGTGACCAATACCGGCGGCCGACGGGATTGGAAACCGGGGTGTTACAAAGTGGTATCAGAGGGCGTTCGACTCTAGGACCACCACCTAAAATGAACCTGAAGAATAAATTCACTAAAATAAGCACAGTGAGGATGTGTGGGGTAGGTATTGAGTTCTATGTAGGGAAGGTACGGTAAGTCCTGATGTATGTGGAAATGTGGCTGTGTGTTGCAATTAATTTTGGACAGTAAGTGTTAGTATATGTGAAATATTCTGTGGCATGATATAGGTGATAATTGAATACATGATTGTTTACTTTTGTAGTTTAGCTATGCCTCCTAGGAATGGAAATGAGAGGGACCCGGTCGATTGATCTCGTTGGTTAAGATGAATCAAGACTCGATTCAAAGCGGTCAACAAGCCGACAGAGGATCGTTCTCGGGGTCAACCACCGGCATGACTAGGGCCGTGAGTCGACAGAGGCCTAGTCAAGACGATGGTAAGGGAGATCCCAAGGGACTCGAGCGGTGGATTAGAGAGTTTGAGAAGATCTTCGCCACTCGGGGCTGTCCAGAGGAACCGAAGGTCGACCAAGCCGCCTTCTACTTGGTTGTTGTGGCTGATTTGTGGTGGGGTGCTAACAAAGATCGGTTGGCTCGACCGAAAATGAGCAAGGGGAATCGCAGTAGTGATACCACCGAACCGGACCGAGTTTAAGCGGGGAGTTGAGGCGTGAATTCTTTCCCGAATCTAAGAGGAAAGAGCTATGGGTTGAGTTCGATAATCTCCCGATGGGGGATATGACCGTGCAAGAATATTACGAGAAGTTTGTCGACTTGGCGGTTTATGCATCCGAGCTAGTGCCGACCGAAGAGGCCAAGATGGTGAAGTTTGAGCAACACTTAGATTTAGCGATCCGGGATCGTATGGGGGCAAGCTGTGGGCTTCACGAGCTTAAAAGAGATGTGTGAAGTAGCATGCAACATTGAAAGAATTCGGAGAGAGGTTAAAGCGGCATATGCTACTAACAAGAGGAAGAGTGTCTCCGAGGACAATCGGGGGCGCAAAAACGCGAAGAATTCGGGAACCCTCCAAGACGACCCTCTTTTTCGGCAAATTCCCACGTTACCGAGGCGCGGTGGTCGGCCCGGCCGAGAGGTAACTCTCGGGGTTTAGTCGGCCACGAAGTTATCACCGCAAGCGGTGTCGTGGAAACCATCCGGGTACGGATTGTTCAGGTGCACAAGTTCAGTGTCACAACTGCGGGAAGTTTGGACATAGACGATTTGAGTGTTTTGCGGCTCCAACACCTGCCGGGTCAGCATCGGTTACGGGAAGCAACATGGGTGGGGCTCCAAGGGGTAACACGGGAAACATGAGTAGGGGTAGCCAACAGCAGAGTAGTACCCCTGCACAGAGCCAACATGGGGGTACACCTACGGCCACTGGTGGAAACAGGAACCGACCATCAGGGTCGGCCAGCACAGTCCAGGGAGCTGGAGTAAATCGACCGGGAAATTATTCGCGCTGGGCAGGGAGGAGGCCGATCAGAGCAACCACGTGGTGACGGGTAATTTTCTTGGTTAACTCATTTTTATCCTACGTACTTTTTGATTCGGGTGCATCATGTTCCTTTATAGTGGATTCGCATGTTTTGAGGTTGGGTCTAGCTACTTTCGAGGTGATTAACAGTGAGTTTATGCAACCGTCGGGAGAGTTAGTGCCATGCTCTAAGTTGTATAGAAACGTACCGTTAGTGATTATGGGAGTTAACTTGTCGGTTGACTTGATCGAGTTCCCCCTCGAGAACTTCGACGTTATTTTGGGTATGGATTGGTTGAACCGGCATAAAGCCAAAATTGACTGTGAGCAGAAGAAAGTGACTTTGAGAGGCCCTAAAGGGGTGCGAGTATCTTACAAGGGGTTTGTGAATAAACCCAACGTGAAGATCATTTCAGTGGTGACGTTGAGATCTCTCGTCAAGAAAGGGTACCCGTTGTTTATGTGTAACGTACATGATGTAAGCACAGGGGACCCTAAACTAACGGACATCGATGTAGTCCGTGACTTTGAGGATGTATTCCCGGATGAGATACCAGGTATGCCACCCTAGAGGGAGGTGGAGTTTGCAGTGGAGTTGATGCCCGGGACCAGACCGATATCGAAAGCACCTTATCGTATGGCCCCTAAAGAATCAGCAGAACTGAAGGTGTAGTTGGAAGAACTGCTCGATAAGGGGTACATCCGACCGAGTGTGTCACCGTGGGGAGCACCGGTGTTGTTTGTGAAGAAAAAGGATGGTAGTATGCGGCTGTGTATTGACTACCGAGAGCTGAACAACGTCACAGTGAAGAACAAGTATCCGTTACCAAGGATCGATGACTTGTTCGATCAACTACGGGGGGCAGGTATCTTCTCGAAGATTGATTTGCGATCGTGGTATCACCACTCGGGGTAGCAGATGCGGATATCCCAAAGATCGCATTTCGTACTGTGTACGGACATTACGATTTCACGGTCATGCCTTTCGGATTGACCAACGCACCAATAGTTTTCATGGATTTGATGAACCGGGTATTCAGACCCTACTTGGACCAGTTTGTAGTAGTCTTTATTGACGACATCCTAGTCTACTCTAAGACTAAGGAAGAACATGCCGAGCACCTGAGGCTCGTACTGCAGATTTTACGAGAAAAACAACTGTATGCGAAACTGTCAAAATGTGAATTCTGGTTGGAATGAGTGGCATTCTTGGGGCATGTTGTCTCGAAAGACGGTGTATCCGTTGACCCGAGCAAGATAGAGGCAGTGGCGAAATGGCCAACACCTAAGAATGTTGCGGAAATTCGAAGCTTCTTGGGTTTGGCTGGATATTACCGAAGGTTTGTAAAAGACTTTTCCAAGATTGTGAGGCCAATGACTGCACTAATGAAGAAAGAGAACCGGTTTAAGTGGGATGAAAGGTGTGAGGAGGCGTTCGAACTGCTTAAGGAACGGCTGACTACAGCTCTTATTTTAGCACTACCAGAGGGTAATGAGGACATTGAGGTTTAAACCGACGCGTCGAAGAATGGTCTGGGTTGTGTACTGATGCAACGGAGGCGAGTGATCGCGTATGCATCGAGGCAGCTGAAACCATATGAGAGTAACTACCCGACTCACGACCTAGAGTTGGCAGCTGTGGTCTTCGCATTGAAGATATGGCGACACTACTTGTATGGAATAACCTTCAAGGTGTTTTCAGATCACAAGAGTCTGAAGTACATATTTACACATAAGGAGCTCAATATGCGTCAGAGGCGTTGGTTGGAGTTAATCAAAGATTATGACATGGAAATCCAATACCACGAAGGGAAGGCCAATGTAGTGGCGGACGCTTTGAGTCGGAAATCGATTCATTCCTTGTGCGAGGAGGTGGCTCGGATCAGATTGCGAGAAGAGTTGGACCGTATGGATATTTGTGTTATCCAGAAAGGCAGAGATAAAAGCGACTTCGTCTTGCAACCCGAATTATACGCTGAGATCCGGGTGAGACAAGTGGGTGACAAGGTGATCGAGGCAAAGAAGGCCAAGATTGGTACAGATGGGGCAACTGATTTTACGTTACATGAGGATAGTAGTATTCGGTTTAAGGGTCGGTGGTGTATACCAGCCGACGAGGAACTCAAGAGGCAGATCTTGAGTGAAGCTCATAGTACGCCTTATTCGGTTCATCCGGGAGGAGACAAACTGTATAAAGACCTCAAGAAAACCTTTTGGTGGCCCAATATGAAACGCGAAGTAGCGGAATTCGTGTCAAAGTGCTTGACTTGTCAGAAGGTCAAGATTGAACATCGACGGCCACAGGGTATGCTGCAGCCGTTGGATGTGCCGGTTTGGAAGTGGGATTCCATCTCCATGGATTTTATATGCGGATTACCGAGGAGCCCCAAAGGGAATAATATGATTTGGGTCGTTGTGGATAGACTGACCAAAGCGGCGCATTTCATTCCGATGAAAGACACTTGGAGTAAGACGGAGTTGGCTATGGCATACCGGAGAAATATTGTGAGACTACATGGTATACCCAGCAGCATTGTGTCAGATAGAGATGCGAGATTCATATCTCGGTTTTGGCAGGAGCTACATGCAGCCTTGGGGACGGAGCTACGAATGAGTACGACTTTTCACCCCGCTACCGATGGTCGACGGAGAGGACCATACAAACTTTGGAGGACATGCCGAGGGCATGTGTATTAGAATTCAAAGGCTCTTGGGAGGAAAAGCTCGATCTTATTGAGTTTTCATACAACAACGCCTACCATGCCGTATTAAGATGGCACCTTTTGAGGCACTTTATGGTAGGAAGTGCAAGAGTCCGGTTTGTTGGGACGATTCGTCCGAGGCGTGGTTTTGGGACCGCAGATGATCGAAGATACGATTAAACAGTGCGAGATAATCCGAGAAAAGATGAAGGCTGCCCAGGATAGGCAGAAGAGTTATGCAGACTTACACCGCCGGGATATTGAGTTCGCCGTGGGCGATAAAGTATTGCTACGAGTATCACCAACCAGAGGAGTGATGCGTTTTGGCAAAAAGGGGAAGTTGAGTCCCAAGTACGTGGGGCCATATGAGGTCTTGGACTGCATAGGTGAAGTGGCATAACGACTAGCCTTGCCACCGGCGTTGGATAAAGTGCATTACGTGTTCCATGTATCTCAATTGCGCAAGTACGTGAGTGATCCTTCTCACGTGATCGAACCGGAGGTGGTTGAGCTAGATCAGTCCTTGACTTACGAAGAGGTACCGGTGCAGATATTAGATACCAAGGTATGGAAAACAAGGGGACGTGAGGTTTGTTCTCTTAAGGTATGCAATTTTCAAGCCTTGTACGTAAATCCTTTTGCTTATCTTCGGGGACGAAGGGTGTTTTTAAGGGGGGGTGGAACAATGCCCGGTACGAACCTGAACTTCGAGGACGAAGTTTTGTTTTAAGGGGGGGAGGATGTAATATCCCGAAATTTTGACTTCCTAATTAATTAGTAAAAGCTCTAATTATTTGGGAAATTATGGGATTTATTAGTTTTCGGAGGAATTTACTAATAATTAAAAAGGAGTTTAATCATTAATAAATTAAAAGGATTTTCACTCCTTTTTCCTCCCTTATTTTTCCCAAACACAAAATTTTCAGTCCCAAAACCCTCCCCCTTGCCGTCGGCCCCTTGTAAGGAAGAAGGAGAGAAAATATCTCCTTGGTGTTTAGGAATTCGTCGTCGTCATCATCGGTAAGCATCGTTATTTCTCTTCCTACATCTCGAGCATGACGATCGGCCGGCCAAAGGCCATGGCCGATCCTTTTATGCGATGGGAAGGGGTTGTGTTCGATCTAGGGTTCTATCTTTGGGGGTCACTAGAATTGTTTGGTGACCACTTTTTTCTATATATAGATTCGGGCTTTGTAGATGAGCGATTTTAGCTCGATAGCAGAGGGCTTTCAAGAAACGCAGCTTGACCGGTAAGAATATAATGCTGATAATTTCCTTTCTAAAGTGTTATGCTGTCAAATTTTATTCAAGGGTGTTTGCACTTGGTTGTCCTGTTTCGGGGATGTTATACGTTCGTAGTAGTGTGTTTTTTGCGTTGGTTAAAATCTACAGTTGATATGATACTTTTGTATGGAGTTTCTGGGCTTGAAGTGTTGCTCTTGCTGCTGTTTTGTTGAGAAACGGCTCAGAAATCGCGTGGAGAATTGTTAGGGTTCGAGATGAAACCCAGGTGGATGGGCGTCCAGGCCTTCTGGACGGGCGTCTGCCTTGATTTCATTTCAGACGGGCGTACGGTAGTTTGGACGGGCGTCTGAGGGGTTGTTTTACATTCAGGATCTAACTCTGTTAGAGTGGACGGGCGTCTATGCATTCTGGACGGGCGTCTGATATTTTGGACGGGCGTCTGATAGTTTGGACGGGCGTCTGAGGGGTTGTTTTACATTCAGGATCTAACTCTGTTAGAGTGGACGGGCGTCTATACATTTTGGACGGGCGTCCAGTAGAGTCCTTGGACGGGCGTCCGGCCTCTCAAACGGGCGTCCAGTCTATGTTGTTTTCCTTCTTTGTGGGTTGTTGGCCAGTCTTACGAATATGTTCTGTAGATTACGCTCTGGTGAGTCAAGAATTGTGGTGTCTTGGTGAGATTTAGATATTGGGCATCGAAGTTCGTAGACCCATAGTGGTTGGGCCGGATAGGGTAGCTCCCGAAACCGGGCACCCGGGAAGGTTTCCTTACGACTTCAGTGACCTTAACGTATTTGGGGAGTTGCAGACAGTGGTGTGGTCGGGCCGGATAAGGTAGCCCCGAAGCCGGGAACCCGGGAAGCTTTCCTTGCACCCCAGTGCGTGATGGTCCATCTAGTATGGTACCATTGGATGACCTTTAGGATCCTCCTCGCTAGGGCTTTACCCCTTTCGAGGGATGTGCACATTTGGGACCTTTAGGTGGATAGTTGTGATGTATGGTATCCGTTATGGATTGGTCGTAACTTTTATAGATTGGTTGGGTCCTTCATAAATTGGTGGTACTTGTCATGGGTGGGTTTTACCTTACGTATATTAGATATATTCTTACTCAACTTTATAGTTGACGGTTTTGCTTTCGTTTGACCCCGCTATGATCCATTTATGGGGAGCGATTCTTAGCAGTACTTCTATGGATGTTTTCTTGGTGCTGGGATGTCGCGGGGTTTGAGAGCCACATAGTCGCAGTCACATGTTTTCTACATTATTTGGAATTTTAAATTTTAAAGATTTTGACGTTCCGTATAATTTCATTTTCTTCAGGATATTTGTACTCACTTTAATACGATCTTTTAAAATAATGAATGCTGAATGTTTATTTTCTTTCTGTTGTGGAATGTTGCATGTTACCGCCACGACTGTGTGTCATGATGAGTGGCACTACAGTGACCAATACCGGCGGCCGACGGGATTGGAAACCGGGGTGTTACAAAAGTAGGTTAGGAGAGATGGGAAAAAAACAAGGAAAGAGCAGACAAAGTCAATAAAAAGTCAGAAAGGACTCAGAAGTGAAGTGACAACCAGTGGAGGGCACACTGGACTGGAGTTTGGAAAGATCTGGAAAGAGATACCCTCAATATATCGAGGTAGAACCTCGGTAGATCGAGCTCAAAAAACCATAATTCCAGGGTCAGAATTGAATCTGGACGCATTTCATAGCGTGTGTTGTGCACGCGCTGCATCGGGTATGGCGGCAATGTACCAGCCGCCCACTTTTCCCTCTTTTCCACCATTTACTCCTTCCTAAAACCCTCTATAAATACCCTTCACCTCCACTCACCTCAATCCCCTCCCACTATTACTCAATTTCCCACTCAACCACTAAACCTAACCACATTCACCTCATTTACCAATTTAAACACTCCACTATCACCACCATTTCTTCACCCTTTCAATTTGCCATCTTCTCTTCATCTTCTTCCTACAATTCGTCCACCACACCACCACCATAAACAACCATTTACAAAAACTCCAACAGCCATCCACCTACACCAAAAACTCCACCATTTTGAGTGTTGTTGCTGCTGCACCAATCACTGATGTTCTTCATCTCATTCTTCATCTGAAACGAGTTTCCAGATTTTTTTTTTGAAACAAGGTTATCACTCCCGGTAAATCGAGCCTCTTTTTTCATCTAGTTTTTCAGTGGTGCCTGTTCATCAACTTCAATGGCCCCAAAACGTGGCCGTACCCATCGTCGTCCTAGTGGTCAGTAGGATATTCAAGGTGATGCTACTCCATTGACTGACAGGGTTCCCCAATTTGCATCATTGCAAATCTATGAGTTGTTCCGAGGTCATTGAAACGGACGACTTGTTGCCCGGGAGAGGGGCGCTAATTTATAGTATTGTGGTACTCTTTTACCACAAATCCTTAAATACCACGATCTTCTAGACATGGCCAGTACACCGGTTCGATTTAATGCCACGGTGGTAAAGGAATTTTATGTGCACGTAGCACATAATAAGGACGATACATTTGCTATGGTGCGTGGAGTCAAAGTCGACTTCTCTATAGAGCGCATCAATACTTACTTTGGTGTTAACCACGCACCCATAGGCCCGGATGAATACACATTTTCTTCAGATGTCAATGATATGGAGCGGATGCAGATGATAGCTAACTACTTTAGCCTTGTTTGGAATAGAAACTCTATGGGAGTCCCTGCTATCTTTCTAAAGAACAACTGTCCTGGGACAAGAAGATGGTCCACCGCTTTTTCAGCCCTTATCTTTTGCCAACCAAGCACCATGCCTCTGTTACTCCGAAGCGAGCTAAGTTGATGCTTTACTTGGAGCAAGAGACGCCAATGAATATTGGTTCGCTGATGAACGCACGCATTCGAGCCATTGCCCTTGATACTGAGAGAGAGCTTTTTCCCTACGGGCATGTGATCAATATGTTTGTAGTGAAGGAGAGTGTTCTGGTTCTAGTTGGCGATGAATGGAAGGATCCCTAGCCTATTCTGAGTTCGGTATCGGTTACTCGAACCAACCGACGTATTCCCCTGGCGGAGAGACGGGAGAGCACTCTACTGAATGAGGAACATCAATCTCAGAGAAAGATCAATAAGGACATTGCCAAAGAGCTTGCGGATTTACACCGAAAGATGGATTATATGATGGAGCACTGAGGCATTCCTCCATACACCCTCACCCTAGATCTGCCTCTCGTCTTGGAGCGTCTTCTTCGATGCTGGTCCTTCTACTTCTGCACCTCCTGGTTTTGAGCGTCAAGCTGATCCATAGGAGGATTATTACTTTTCTGATTCTGATGACTAGTTTTTCCATTTCCATTGTTGTTTTTCCATTTTTATTTTTTTTTCTTTTATTTCTGAACAGGTAGACTATGTAAGGGTTGAAATTTTAAATATAATGATTTTTCCAGCTTCATTTGTTTTGGAGTTTTTTTATTTCTCTTTTACTGCCTCCATCTTATTATATTTAGTGTCACCCTGAGTATCTCGTTTTGTGAGATTTCTTGAAGATTTTTGACGGATTCTATTTTCGATCCATTGACACATTTTGACAATCCATTCTCGGCCGCTCCAAGCTTAGCGAAGCAAAGTTCAGTTCTTATTTTTAATCTTTTCATCATCGAGGACAATCTTTCGATTAAGTGGGGGTAGTCACGTCACTTAGCTTTCGGCATTGTATTTCGCTAAGTAATCACTTGTCTCGATTCTTTTAACGCATTTTCACCACTTTCACTTTTGATGCGTTTTCGACAAGATTGAAAAAGGAATGAGTCTTTGATATTTTGGAGCTAATTGATTACATCTTCGTATCATAACAGACAAATGAACATCATGCCAATATTTGCAGTAGTTGCGTATTAACCTCATATTTTGTTCATGAGCTGCCCATTTAAGCATGTATAACTCACAATCGTCAGTGTGTAGCTAGATGACTCATTATTTTGACTAGAGTTGACCTTAATTTTCCGAATTTGTTCTACCTATAGTCATTTAGGCAAGTTGTGGATCTTATAAGGGCTAAGGAAATGGATTCGGTAGTTTATCAAAGAGTGGACCGTGAGGATAGACTTTTGAGTGTTCACCTGCCAATAAAAGTGAAAAGGAAAGAAACAATTATTATCCATATATATGCTATTTCTTTCTCTTTCGCAAGAGGGAAGCAAATTTGGAGCATAAGACACACGACCCTTGCACAAATAAATAGACCTGGTAAACACGAGCCTTGGAGTACTACTCGGTTCTCGATCCGCCTTGCCTAGTTGACTTGACCTATACATCAGAAAAAATGCTTAACAATTCAAAAGAAAAAATTAATAGCGTAAAGGGACAAATATTATCTTGACTTGGTAGCTAGACTTAAGTTGATATATTGTGATTCTGTTTGCATAACTGATGTTTGTGAGTTATTTCACACACACACCATGATTAATGCGTTACTTATGGAAAATAGTCGGCATGATTCTTGTTTTGAAGTTGTGACATCTAGATGTTCTTAATTAACTCGTATATTGGTTTGAGGTTTCATATTCTTTCGCCTTTTGTGCTAAGGATGATCAAAAGCTAAGTGGGGGGGTATTTGATAACATGCTATTTAGTACCTTAAACTACACCTTTATTTACCTTGAATTATGCTCCATAGAGGAAAGATAATATGGTTATTGTGCAAAATACATGTTAATTGTGTAGTGTGTGTTCTCTGGATATTAATTCTGCATCTACATGATTACCTCGAGGATTTGGTACTATTTGCTTTGTTTCACGTGTTTTATTCTGGAGCAGCTAAGGCATGGATCTGGACCGAAGGAAGTCCTGGGGCCGAGTTGAAATAGTCCATGAAGGGATCTGTCAAATAAAAGGGCTGAAGTTGGGCTGAACTTGGAAGACACGAAACTAACCCTACAACATTTACTATGTCGGCTAGGGTTTTATTGAGTTATAGTCAGCTATATTGTCTATATAAAGCAACAGATTTCAATTGTAACATATACCTATACATATTAATTCAATACATAATACATTATTCATGCAATAAAAGTTAATAGTTTTATATTCTGAGTTGTATTCCGGTTTCCCCTCTTCTAAGGCGTCTCTAACTTTAGTTGATCAAGTTAGATCTCCATAACCAAAGGTATGAAGTTTGAACGTTCCCTTATGTCTTACTTATGGCAGATTTACTTGTTTTTATGTGTTGTAGTTAATCTGATGTGTAACGACCCCGTAATTTACCAAAGTTAATCATAACGAAGCAATGTAGTTCTAGATTTTAGCACCACCGCACTCGATTCAGCAACGATCTATACCAATAAATCGAGGCACATTTATGTCAACATAATCTGGAGACTCAGCGTCAGCGACGTTGATTGACAGGATTAATTCATGATTATTTAGATTTGGCGAATCTCGTATTCATACTCGTAAATTAACATGAAGGACGATAAAGTTAAGTGTTGATTAGGACATAGTCTGGATCGATCTCTAAGAATGTGCTAGTCAATCCATTATAGCTACTTTGGGAGGTTCTCAGTCTTGAGCTGGCACTTTCTAGTACTTATTGTATGTGGGTTAATACAATCAATGAAGGAAGTTAACTGCATATAGACGTTGACTATTTTTTCAATGGAAGTAAACAAGGTTATGAGACTTCACCCGTAGCTAAAACTGAGTTAATAACATATTTTGATTGATTCGGGGAATTACTGGGGGAAGTACACATAAGGATTAGTTACACCAAGTTGTGGGATAGGTGGAGAGGAGAGGAATACCATGTTTATTTCCATTCTATTGTTAGTCAATGACCATTTGTGTCTTCTTAGTTAGATTGATTGCGTTTATTTCTAAAAGTTGCATTGTCTCTGTGGGATCGACCTTGATTCGCCATTGCTATACTATGATTTGACCCAGCACTCTTACTAGTATAAGCGACCTCACGCGTAACATCAAAGATGAGGGTGGTCAATTGGATGCAGTGAAAGGTCAGCCCAATGGAGATTCATAATCTGGCTGAATGAGAAGTGATGAGACAAGAAGAAGCATGGGTAAGGGATTTACTAAGAAAGATAGGGTGAAATTGAAACTAGTTTTTTGGAACTGTTTGATCCATGGAGACTAATCATAGCCACCTATACTATCCTCAAATTGATGCATGAAAATTCCCCGAGCTTAGAGCCCGCTCTTCCTAAAAATAACAGTGATGATGATGATGATTCCGATGATAATAATGATGATGGAAATGATGGAGATGTTGAAGGTAATACTGCTGAAGGAGATGAACCTGCTCATGAAACAGAACATGTTGTAGATACTGAGGTTCTTGGAGAAAATGAGCGAGGAGAAGAGGTGAACCTGGAAAATAAGTAGACCACTCAGGGGGAAGAAGAGTCTTTCCCACAACCAGCAGAGTATAAAGGTCCTAGTCTGATGGAAATTACAAGGGATAACAGTATTGTTGGTCCCTTGAAAAGGCTTTGGTTAAGTTTAGAGGGGGGTGAATAAACATAACACTTAAAACTTTTGGAGTTGACAAACTCAGCAAGGTCGCCGCAGCCCGATTCGCTCGCTCGTAGTCCGCCGACCACTCACTAGTGCAGACAAATAAGATTACTGAATTTGTTGCAGCGGAATATATTTAGTTTAAGCCTTATTACTTGTTGTTAAAATAATGATACTAAAAAATGGATGCTCAGTAGTGTAAGTGTGTGATTCAATTGCTAGTTTCAGAAGGTTGAGGTGATTAGCATGCAAATAATAGAATGTAAACGCAGAAAGTAAGTAGGCAAGATTTATAGTGGTTCCAGATGGTGTAATCCTGTCAGTCCACTCTTCTCCTGTGATGTTGGAGGAAATTCACTAAAGATCTTTCAGGTTGCAGTTACAAAAATCCCTAAGTTGTTTGTCCTTCACCAATGACTATGGCTTCACAAACTGAAAACTAGAAACAGGTAGGATTGCTGCTTCAAAGTCTTCCACTGGTCCTTGAAGGGTAGGATTGCCTCTTCACCAGCTCCACCACACAAACAACAGTCCTTGACACCTAAGTGATTCATCTGGATTCAGCAAGCTTCTTGTAAAAGAAATATTGAATCAAATAAATGATTCAGTTGTCAGCATCTTGATCAGGATGAAATGATCAGCAGCTTGATGTCTTCAAGTGTTTATACTTGATGTAACTTGATAGCAGGTTACACTGGAAGAAATTACTTGATCAGTAAGTTTAAGCTCAATATAGTCAGCAGGGTGATTTTCTTGATAAAAAACTTGATAGCTTCAAATAGATTATTTGTGCTTCTTAATTTTCATCTATTTTTCATCACTTGTATCTGAATCAGGAGTCTTCTATTTATAGGTGAGAATCATGTGACTTATGTTTGAATTTCAAACATAGACGTTCCAGACTTGTCTCCATCTTGACTTGCTTTTTGTCTCTGTTCATAGGACATACACTGTCAGTAAGCTTTTTGTCAGTTTTCAGACTGTCCACTCTTTGACTTGTA
Organism: Gentiana straminea; assembly: GCA_036785695.1. NCBI lineage: Eukaryota > Viridiplantae > Streptophyta > Magnoliopsida > Gentianales > Gentianaceae > Gentiana > Gentiana straminea. The sequence continues at coordinate 2,918,795 of JAVUPR010000398.1, forward strand.
CCCATTTGATAACGCTCCGAATCTTTCCAACGTTCCTTTTATTTTGACCATTAATTTGTTGACAAAATCAAGGCTTGTAATCCAACATTATCCTTTTAATCTTCCAATGTAACCTTTGATTAAATCGAGAATTATACTCAGCAAATATCTGAAGTATATCAGCCTGCTGAAGTACATATCTGTCAGCAGGTTTAAGTCTGCTGTGTTTTAATAACACTTCAGCTGACTTCTTCTCACCTAACTTTTTACTGTGAAGCTAGAGTACACCATTTTGACCATAACTAAGTTCCAATCACCACTTAACATATGGTACTTAGACCTTGTACACAAGGTATATGTAATCAGTTTAGGTCATCACAGACTTGCCTAAATTCTGATTCCATATCCTTGACTTTACATACTAAGTCTGATCCCTTAGCCTTCAATAACTGAGTTTGAACCCTCAGCCTTTAGTCTTCAGCAGGTTCCCAGATACTCTACTGACCTAGTTACCCTACTGACTTAGACAGTCTGCTGATAAAGTCAGCTGACCTTTACAGTGCTTGTTTGATCAAATCTATACAAAGATCAAACTCTAATAAACCTATATATTTGATCTAGACATCTTTTTGCCTTTGCTCTATAACAGCTAGTCTGGCACTCATCATTAAACTTAAAACATGTCCAACAATTATGATGTAGACTGTATCCACACACACCTACAGTTCGGACAGGATCTTGACGGTTTAGCATTTGGGAGCCTGACAAGTCAAAGAAAATATTTAAGCCTAGATGGTTCAGGTCTCACGAATGAACTTGCCAATCCCGCTAACAATGCCAGTACTTCATTAGAATACATGGTTGATTAGTGCATGGTCAACCAACATCAACAGGTGTTGGAACAAATTCAGACGGGCATTAACTGATCTGGAAGTCGATATGACTTCACCCATCACAAGATCGATCGAATGGAAGGACAAATGAGGGTACATGTCCATTTAAGTGCATTAGGAACAGATGCACAGATCAGGAGCTTACATGAAATTGTCACTTCACTCTCCGTGGACCTTACTAGATTTATGGAAAATCAAAATGAGATCAACAAGATTCTAATTTCCTCCCTTTTAGATCATGCCAAAAAGAGGGAAGAGTATAAAGATAAAGATGCTTATGGGAGTGGATCTGGGAAAAGACAAGTTTGAAGTTGTTTTCTGAACATGTTTTGAGAAAGAGAAAGTTGGTCATTGTTGCTGTTTTGCTCTTTTAGTTCGAGATTTGATGGATGAGGAGTCAGATTTTATCACATTTCTTGTTAAGGACAGATGGACAAGAGTCTGGAGGAAGCTTCTATAATAGTGTTTTTTCTTTCCAAATTTCATCTGTACTTTCCTAAATTTTGTATTACATGTAATGAACTCCTCTTAACTTTTATAAAAATATCCTATTCTCCAAAAGTCAAATTCCCTTTGACTTTATTGAATTAACTTTAATTTACTTATCTTTATTGCTTGTTTTGGCTTCATCAAAATAGGGAAATTTGTTAGGTCTTCATAATTTAGAAATTTTGATGATACCAAAAGTAGTTGGTTTAGTAACCAAGTATAAGTTGGCTTAGCAGTCAGACATACGAATTGTATAGAATTAGTCAGACATCATTTGTATTTGTTCTTGAGTTAAGATAGTCTAAGTTAGTAAATGCTTGAATACAAAGAAGACCAAAAGACAAGACTCTTAGTCCATCAAGAAGACTACCTATCAAGACCAGTTCCTGATGAAGACAAAATAGACTAGCAACACCAGACGAGCAAAGCATCCCAGATGATACACTATCAGATAGAAGATACAAATATGCCAACAAGTGACTATAAGAGATATGAAGAGAAAAATTAAAGGACGTGTATCCATCCAAACAATCAAATTTGATCAAATGGATATGAAATCATACAAGTGGAATAGAGAGCATTTAACGCTATAAGCTATCTTCTATAAGCCGAAAAGTACATCAGCCAACGGCCAAAAAGCTGAACGGCCATTTTTGAATTAATGAATGCTCAACATTAAATGAGAAACACTCATTGGCTCAATGGTATATCTACCCTACAAAAAGTGTAAAAGCAAGAAGAAGAAAAATTGAAAAAGAGAGAGAAGACTAAAAATATACTCCAAAAATTCAAGAACAAGAAATTCATCTTCAGAAAGTTTAACATTCTACATCTAGAAATTAAGCAGATATTCAAAGGCATTTAAAGAAAACATCTAGTGATCTACTTGATCAAGAGAGCTGCAGCTCAAACTTCAAAGTCAAATTCAACAAAGCTCTCATCCTTGTATGATTATATTGATACATCACTCAACAATCAATCGCCAGGAAATCTGAGAACCTGTTGAAGCATCAGAGAGGGTATGAAGGAACAAAAGAACGTACAAGCCATTGGAGAAGAAGAGTTCTTCAGATGAGCAGCGTGCAAATAGACCATTGAAGCATCTACGAGGTGTCAAGGAATGGCTATTTAAAGTGTGAAACATTTGCGGGGTATCAAAGACACTTTCCTATTATATCAGTGTAGAGTACAATAGTGATACCTCCCAAGTCACAGGAGAAGTGGTCACGTGGGAGATTACGCCACTCCAAAAATCGATAACATTTCCTGACTCATTCACATTCAGCACTCTACTTTCAGTAATAGTATATTCCATAGCACACTACACAACACAGTAAACCATGTCAAGGCTTGTTTTGAATTATATAGTTATTCTTCTGCACTCACTGAGTGAATAAAATCAGTATAGTTAAACCGGACGAGTACTATTATTGGTTGTTTTACTAACCAGCTTCATTCCTTAGTGAGAAACTCCAAAAATCGAATAGAGTTCATTCACCCCCACTCTGAACTCTCACAAGCCTTGCATTATGGACCAACACAATAGTTGTCTATTTCTTAGATTTCCATGAGATAGGAGCATCCCTTAAAATCATCATGTAGCCCGACACTGATTTTCTGGTTTCAAGAAAACCAGCAAGTCATTTTCTATAGAACCCTTCAATATAAGGTTGTTTTCAGCTGGGAATAATATACCTTGCCCTAGATTTGATTTTAAATACCTCAGCAATCTGTGCGCAGCTTTCATGTGATTTTCAGTAGGAGTATCTAAAAACTAACTCAACTACTGGACTGCAAAGGCTATGTCTGATCTAGTGAAGGTAAGATAAATCAACTTACCCACCAAAGATCTGTATGTAGTGTTACCATCCAGTAGTGGTGAATCTCCATACTGCAAAGTCTTCTTAGACTCCATAGGTGTCTTGGCAGGTTTAGCTTCCAGAAGCTCATATTCTTCTAGGAGGTTTAATGTGTATTTCCTTTGATAAATGGAAATGCCTGCACGGGTTCTGACATCCTCAATGCCCAAGAAATATCTCAATTTTCCAATGTCTTTGATAGTGAACTGCTGATGCAAAGCATCTTTCACTTGTTGAATCAACTGATCATCCGGATTTGCTGCTATTATGTCATCTACATATACCAGCAAAGCCTTGTGCTTGTAAAGATCTAGTCAACTTACAAATCCACTATCTACTGGCTTATTTCAAACCATTTAAGGATTTTGTTAATCTGTAAACCTGATTTGGCTTTCCTGTTGCAAACCCTGGGGGCAATTGCATATACACTTCTTCACATAGATCACCATGTAAGAAGGCATTATTAACATCCATCTGATGAAGATGCTAGTTATTAGTTGCTGCTGCTATCAGCAAAGCCCTGACTTTGGTAATTATGTCAACAGGTGAAAAGGTCTCTTGATTGTCAATGCCATATGTCTTAGTGTATCTTTTTGCCACCAATCTAGCTTTGTATCTCTCCACGGAACCATCAGGATTGTACTTGATTTTATATACCTATTTGCATCTAATAGGATTTTTTCCTTGAGGCAAATCAACTATTTCCCAAGTATGAGTAGTCTGTAAAGCTGCTATCTCTTTTTACATGTCTTCTTTCCATTCATCATGCTTGATGGCTTGATTGTAGGTCTTAGGTTCTTTAATAGCATCAAAAGAATTAATGAATCTAGCATACTCTACTGAAAGGTTCTCCAGATTCATCATCTCACTCAGCAGATGTGGTGTCTGCTGAACTGCATGAGCACCACCTTGGTAAAAGGTTGGTGGTTTTCTTATCCTTATTGATCTTCTCAATTGAAACCTCATCTGCAGTTGATCCTATGCCTGGTTGTTCTGTTGACTCATTCAGCAGATCATCAACATTTTCCATAACTTGTAATGGGACTGGCATATCAGAAAGATATCTAGCCTTTCCTAGAACCTACTGAAATAAAGGAAAACAAGTCTCATGAAATTGAGTATTTTTTACACCAAAGATATCTTTGTTGGTGATGTCCAAGAGAATAACACCCTTGGAAGTGTTTGAGTTGTTGGATCGATAATGCGCAGAATACACTCTAGAAGGGGGCGTTGAATGGAGTGTTAGGTTTTATGCCCGAAAGACAATTGTAAATGTTTTATTTAAATAAATGATAGAATTTATTTCATCTTATTTATACGCATTTAATGCCTATATTAATACACTATAGAAAACCCTAAGTATATTGATTATGTAATCACATAACTCAGTGTATGGCTATACACACGAGGATTGAGTTTGTGAAATATACTTAAAATTAACTTAGTCCGTAGCGTTTATTAATCTGAGTATGGGTCTCTAGATTAATTTGGTAAAAATGCGCCCAGAACACTTTAGGTGTGACAGTCTTATCCGGACTGTCGGTAATAGGGTACCTAATAGGGCATTTATATATGGTGATAATCATATAGGGCTGCACCGATTTGATTTGAGTTCTCGATATAATTCCATGATCGAGAAGTCTTATCGAATCACAAGATGATCATATAGGGATTAATCTCAATCCTGAGGTGATCACAGACAACTGCTTAGACTAGGGTAGGGTTTGATGTGTTAGTAAGGATCACTTCTTAGTATGTGGTCCAACACTTCTCTTTGGCTCTATTCTAGGATGAGTGAGTAATCTTTGCTATCACAGATATGGAATCCATTCCTTCCCTCGGGAAGTAGACAGACAGTTCCCTTATTTGTTAACCCTAGAAACTGATCGATGGGTCTAGTTCATATTATATTAGTTATGAACTAATTGATCACTAGGGGGTTAATGGGAAATAAGGATAAAATGTTTCGAGAAGGGTTTACGGAAATATCCCGAATCAAAATGAACAGTGTATGGAGGATTTATCCGTATGTAATGATTATATCAGTGGACACCGTATAACTCATAGTTGAGTGTAAGTTTATATCTATATTCGGCAGAGTTCAGTTTTGGGTTTATGGTGGTGTAATCCCGGAATTAATAGATTGAATATTGTTGTTCGGTCTGACGGATAATATTATTTGATTTATTGTAGCTACTGAATATGGGTCCATGGTTCCCGACGTGGCTCCTAATATAGCATATACGTTTTCTCGTCGTTTCACCTCAATTATAATTAAATAGTTGGATTGGACTATTTAATTGATATATGGATTAATTGTTTAGTTGGACTAGATAATTAAATACATGAAAATAATTTTTCGTGGACTCGGCCCAATGTGTGTAAAATGCGTGTGACCCTTATTACCTAGGGTTTGGCCGTATTTTGGTTTAATTATTTGTTGGGAAATTAGTTTTTTTTTATAAATAATAAGACATGTGATTAAATTATTTATTGGTTAAATAATTTAAGGAAAGAAAAACTTTTATATATCCTTATTAATTTAGGAATATTCTAGATTTATCATTTTAAGGAAAAGGATTATTTTGATTGATTTTGTATTAATTAAATAATGCCTTGGAGACTAGGAGAGTCCTTCCAAGCCTTTTATCACATAACATCACACGACATATTAGGAGCAAAACAGCTTAGAATTTTCGGTTATTTTGCTTAGGGTTTGAGTTTTAAAAAACTTCGGGTTTTCTAAGGTAGCATATCGAGGAGGTCCGGCGGCGTGAAACACCATCCACTTGGTGTTGCTTGGAGACACACGTTGGAAGACTGTGGCTTCTCATCTAGCTTGGATCTTGGATTGACCTTTGTTCTGGGAGTAATTGCACCATAAAAAGGTTGGTAATCTAAACCCCCTCGTAGTTTAGATTAATTATTTATGTATTTTGATCGTTTAGATCTAAATCTGGTATTTATTCCGTTGCGTAATCGGGTGGATCTTGATCCATCCGGTGATATTACATCCTACAAGTGGTATCAGAGCCTTTGATCTATCAATCAAAGTATTTAAATTTTAGATCTAGGAGTGGAAAAAGCATGTTTAGATTGTTTTGTTTTTCGTTTGCTTTTTTATACGCATCGAAATTTATTCATGTATGTTGCCTTGTGATTGTTGTGGTTGAAGAGATGAATTGGGGTTGGTACCGTTTATCCGTAGATCTGTTTTGTAGCCCTTTTGATTAGTATCAATTGAGCATAGAACTTGTAATTTAATTTTATGCATTCGAAATAATGAAAAAATGTAGCACTTTTTGTATTTATTTCATGTTCCGGGCTCGAAAATATGAAGATCTTGGTGAAAAGATGAAGATCAAGGCGAAACCCAAGGTATGAATGAGGAGAAATGGCTTAAAACCCTTACTAATCTGTTTTGTTTTTATAAAAGGGCGGCGGCGGCTTCTTTCGCGGCTCTTACCGCCGCCGTTATAACTCGTTTTAATTAAACTAGCATGCGGCTAGGGTTCATGCGCGTATATATATATATATATATATATATATATATATATATATATATATATATATATATATTTTTTTTTTTATATAATCGTTTCATTAAACGACCTTTCGGTGTAATAAAAAAAATTAATAATAACAGCCAAGAATAAAAAATAAAAAATAAAAAACAAAAAAAAAGGGTTCTATTTATTATAAATAAATTGGTTTTATTTTAATTAAAAGTCTTTCTCCTCTCGGCCGTTTGTGGTTCGTGATCCAGCGGTTCGAGCTCAAGATTCGAAGTTCAAGACTTGAAGATTAGATTAATTTTTTACTTTTCCTTAGAAAATAGGTTAGTCGGGGGTACCAACGGTCCATCTCGGTATTTATTTTTCCGTTATTTTTTTTCGTGTATGATCAAAAATTGTATGATATAACCGGAAATTGCCATGACATGCATCTTCATGATTCCACTCCAATGCATACACGTAGAAATTTAATTTCGAATTAAATTAGGCGTGTATAACTCGATTAATTAGTTAACATATTTGTTTTAATTAATATGTGGTAGTTAATTAAAATTAAGTAACTAATTATAAAAACCGAGGACCCGGGTTTTGTCAATCGTTACGATTTTAGTGATGGATTCTCGGTGAATCCCACTTAGATAAATCGTTGGGTTTTCGGTGATGGCTTCTCGGTGAACCCACCTTAAACAGAAACGAGATTACGCTTTGGTTGACAATTTAGAAATCGGAATATCTTAGTACATGGGTTCGGAATGGTCTAACCATGGTTGGGCAAGTTCAACCGAGCTTCGGCTCAATCGACTCCCCTCCACGTGTGATGTACGTTACAGTAGTTCGCCAAGACTTAGCATAGCCGATAAGCCTTCGGGCTAAACGGGACTTCTCTTGCCGGATTAGCCTGGACTGTCACATATGTTCCAACGAATAAGACGGCGTAGGCTTGCCTACTTAACCGACCCTGTTTGGAGTACTTTGATTTATTGTTTCTTATTGTCATGGCCGAAACCGTAATTAGTAAACACACCCCTTTTTTCAAATTATTGAGTCGGAGCGGGGAAGGCGACAACCAACTCCACGGCCTCTACTATAGATGCAAGCATGTGAGAGAAGGGTGACACCTCGAGCCGCTTTGATTTCGGCCCCCTATGGATGGTGTTCACCCCTATCAAAATTCAAGGCTTGGTCTACGAAAGGATAGGATTTTGGGTACTCGTTGAGTCACTGACCGACCCTACGGTGGCATACTCGGGGCATACTTTGAGATCTGATATAGTAGGTCACACTCTTTATGGATATTTTAGAAATATCTAGGCTAGAAAAAAGAAGGTAATCAATGATTAACGTCCGGGATGTCTGATTCCTGTGAGATGTTCGATTCTCGAAGCTTAATCATTGAGAGAGATTGTCTCAGTCTAACCGTCACCTCTTTGACCTACCCTACGGCGGCACTGTGGTGTGAGGTTAAATCCTTGGAATGGTAGGATAGACTTTATATAAGTTTATTATTCCTAAAATACAAATTATAGTAGTGTATATTTGATTAAATTTCTGTCATTTTATTTACAGCAACATGCCTTCGCAAATTCAAACTTTACTGAACGATAAGCTAAATGGCGACAATTTTACTAAGTGGAAAAGTAACGTAAACGTGGTGCTCATATTTGAGAATGCACAATTTTTTTTGACTGAAGAATGCCATGTTATTCCCCCTCATAATCCGCCTAACCGCATTTGCGCGCGATCAACATCAAAAATGGATAGAGGCGAATAATAAGGCAAAAGGCATCTTCTTAGCCTTAGTGTCGGAGGTCATTCGGACCAAAATTGAGGGTTTTAATACTGCACAAGCATTTATGCAGCATTTGACCACCATGTTTGGTAAACCGTCTGATCAAGCAAGACACGAGGCCGTGAGGAAGGCTGTCAATGCCAAGATGAGGCGGGGTCAGTCGGTTACTGGTCATGTGATGAACATGATTAGTTACTTTACTGAAGCAGAAACTCATGGTGCAACTATAGCCGATGCTACCCAAGTGTCCGTGATTCTCGAATCTTTGACACCTGATTTCCTAACGTTCAGGACTAACTACGTCATGACTAAGACTCGCCTTTCCATGACGGAGTTGATCAACGAACTTCAAGTCTTCGAGGGTCACTCTACGAAAGATAAAACCCAAGAGCAGGAAAAGAAGGCTGAGGCCAATATGGTCGTAGCCAAGGCGTCTAAGTCTAACCAGCAGGGTAAGACAAAGTATAAGAAACAAACTGCGCCGGCACCTAAACCTATGAAGAAGAAGGCTAAGCTGAATGCACCATCCAAGCCCAAGGGCAAGTGTTTTTACTGCAATGAGATAGGGCACTGGCGTCGTCACTGCCCCGTATATCTCAAAGATGTAAAGGATGGGAAGGCTAAGGCTAGCAATGGGAAAGATAAGAAAGGTAATCATGAATTACATGTCTTAGAATCTTTTAAGGTAGCTAAAGATGTATCAATTTGGATACTGGATACTGGCGCTACTAACCATGTATGTTCTTCTTTGCAGATCCTTAGTTCGTTTCAGGAGCTAGAGGAAGGAGCTCAAGTTATGAAAGTCGGCACCGGGGCATTAGTTTCAAAGCAAAAGCGATGGGAGAGTCGCGGTTTTACATTTTGGAAATAAAGTTTTACATTTAGACAATGTTTATTTCATTCCGAATTTTCGGAGAAATTTAATTTCGTATTCTGCTTTGAAAGACCAGTTGTACTCTGTTACTTTTATGAATGATGAGTTTACTATTTCAAAGAATGGTTTTACTTTGTGTACTACTGTATTACTGAACGGATTGTATTTCATTAAACCTATGCAAGCTCCCCTGTTAAATACTGAAATGTTTAATGTAGTGCATCAACAATCTGCTAAAAGGCAGAAAATTTATCATAAAGAAGATAGTACATATCTCTGGCACCTTAGGCTAGGTCAAATTTCCTTGGAAAGACTCTGTTGGTCCCTTGAAAGGCTTTGGTTAAGTTTCGAGGGGGGGTGAATAAACTTAACACTTAAAACTTTTGAATTTAACAAACTCATCAACTTCAGCAGCCCTGCGATTGCTCGGTCGCAGTCCGTCGACACTCGCAGTCCGTCGACACTCGCAGTCCGTCGACTAATTACTTTACTGAATTTGTTGCAGCAGAATATATTTAAATTAAGCCTTATTACTTGTTGTTAAAATATGATACCAAGTATTAGATACTCAGTAGTGTATGTGGGTGATTCAGTTGCTAGTTCAGTAAGTTGATGTGCTAAATATACTAATGCAGAATGTAAATGCAGAAAGTAAGTAGGCAATTTTTATAGTGGTTCCAGGTGGTGTAATCCTGTCGGTCCACTCTTCTCCGTGATGTTGGAGGTAATTCACTAGAGATCCTTGAGGTAGCATTACAAAAATCCCTAAGTTGTTTGTCCTTCACCAATAACTATGGCTTCACAAACCGAACACTTGGGAACAGTAGGATTGCTTCTCCAAAGTCTTCCACTTGGTCCTTGAAGGGTAGGATTGCCTCTTCACCAGCTCCACCACAAACAACGATCCTTGACACCCAAAGATGCTTCACTGTCTTCGTAGATTTCTTATAAAAGAAAGTTTGAATCAAGTAAGTGATTCGGCTTTCACAGACTTGATCGGGATGATATGATCGGCGGCTTGGATTCTTCAAGTGTGTAAACTTGATGTACGTTGATGACGGTCAAATTATACCCGTAAAAGTCATCAACATTATCCTTAAATCGAGCCAAATAATATATATTTTATGTTAAATCACATGTGTATAATGATTATTTAATGTTTTGTGATTTATTAAATATAATTTGGTATTTATCCATTTTTTATCATTTAAATACAATTTACTGTGCAATAAATGTTTATTTTGTAGATAAAGATAAATTGGAGATTTTCTACAAAACAAAAAAGAAGATAAATCTCAAGGCAATTCGAAGTGGAATCGGATTGAATTAAGGATAAATATCGAAGCAACACGAGAAGAGGAGTACGGGATACAAGAGCCAGCGAGCTAATCCAGTTGTGATGGACTCGGCGGCGACGCAAGTCTCCGTTCGGCCGGGGGCGAGTCATCAAAGTCTCATCCGGATTAGCTTGGAATTATCTCGATGCGTTTTAGACTTCATTTGGATTTAGAAAACCTATTTTAGATCGGTTAAGGCTTATCCTAACTCGATTTTTACTCCTATATATACTTGTGCTATTTCATTAGCAAAAACACACCTTAGACACTTTTCTCAGTTTATAATAAAATCCTCAGTTTTCCTCAGAGTGGTTTTTTACAAGTTCTGCAATTATGTAAGTTCTTGTAGTTATTTTCTCTTAGTTTTTATAATTAATTCCCCAATTATTATTTATCGTTTGAGATTGTTATTTCTTAGTTAAATGATGTAGATTTAGGATTACGACGTGAGGCAGTGCGGATTCCTCGTCTATAAGGATCCGCACGCCCACGCCTATGTCTCGTGATCTATGTATGACTTTATTTTGATTAACAATCGTGTTTTTAGTAGATCTATATAATTGCTTTATGAATCTCTATTTTATCCGTTACGTATATAGAAACGCTAAGATTTAGTTTTTCGTCGAGTCAATCTAGCCACGTCTTTATGGTGTGATTGTCCATTTAGAATTTCTTATCTTAGTAGGTATGGCTACGGCTACGTTGCTCATCTGTTTTAATTAGCGTATGATTAGAAAATACCAATATAGGGCTCTAGGTCGGCTCATGAATTGATCTTCCGGGACTTTCAGCAAGATCTAGATTTGTTCTGTATTAGGGAATTGTGCACATCTAGTTATACGTAAATCGTAGATTAACATGATACCTAAAAAGTTAGTGTTAATGGGACGGAGACTGATGCGATCGCTTTGGAAGTACGCCTAACCACATGAATGTTGCCTAGGTGAGGAATACGGTTAATATCGGCATCCCTAGTTTTGTAAGCGTGCAAGTTATATGAGATGGAGGCCTAAAAAGCGAAGTCACGTAATGTAGCATAGTGATCTAGATGGCCTACCCGGAGCTAGATCTAGTTTAGGGGATGACTCCCGTAGCCAATATAAAAGAAATACGAATCGGATTAATAGTTGTCGAGTCTAGCTTAATTATATAGAATCTCTAGATCCAAACGATAACATAATAATTGGGGAGGTTAATTACGTTGTTTATGTGTTGTGTCGTGTCGAGTCCTTTATCTTTCTTGTCTTTTGTTGGTCGTAGACCGCCTTTGTGTCCTTGACATGGATGATTAATTGTTTGTATATAAATGACCCACAATTGGTTCCCTGTGGGATCGACCTTGATTCGCTATAGCTATACTACGATGGACCTAGTCCTCTTGCTAGTATTGGTTTATGGTGGTCAAGTATTTTATTATCACTTGATCTACGTCATCAAGTTTTTGGCGCCGTTGCCGGGGAGCCAACGGTCAATTTTATATATAAATAATTTCTTATTCATGTTAAGTTTTTTTGTTTTAGAGTCTGTTTTTACGTTTTTGAATCACTCTGGTTGTCTGCTCTGTGTAAAAATACCAGATTCTAAAAAAAATTTAATAAAAAAATAAATTAAAAAAAAAACTGGATTCGCTCCCAGCGAGACCTCCTCTCGCTGCCAGCGAGCCAGTCACTTTTTCTAGGATTTCGTGTGTCTGTTTATCTCTGTATGTTTAATCCGTAGGTCTGATTGCAGCATTGGAAACCATGTTAAAGTCAGTCTACGGTCTGTTTGTTTTTTTTTGTTTTTCTTCTCGTTTGCGAAACCAGGGGAAACAATAATCCGAGTCGGTAATTTTTCGTGGGCGGCGAGAAAATAACCCCGGCAACATGTGGAGCTACGAATCTACGATGGGAAAAGCAATGGAAGCAACACCTTTAAGGCACCAAGATGGCTCCGAGAAAATAAATATTAAAAGGTTGAATTATTCGTGGTACAATGTTGAAGGCAAGGTACTACTTTTTTTTGCTTATGTTTTACTATCTTTTGGTTTTTTGAACATAAGTTAGCCTATACATGAACCGAGTATGAATCTTAGCCCGGAGTTGGTTTGTAAGATTAATTTTATTAGTGTGGAAGGTTACGCCCCAAATCGTCTCATCTAGAGGTGTAGGGAAACATGTAGTCGTTGAAAGAAAGCAGTGAATAAAGAGTTCCTCGTAGTTCTGTTAAAATCTCATTGTCCTATGCATGAGATTGCTTCTACTGGCCATGGGAGCAACAATTTGTGTAGTTTTAAGAATTCGCAATCTAAAGAAGACGTTGAGTTTTGAGAGAGCATAATGAAGCAGCATTATAGAGGATGTGATTAAAATGGGTCCCTAGGACTAAATCTTCTTAGAATTCATTAGTTCCTAAAACGAGAGCCGAGGTAAGAGCTTTGTATAAATGGTATGGATAGATGTCGTTTCCAGGTCTCACAACCAAGGGAAGGGTATTAATCCGCAAAAGCGATGATCCTACCTCTTATAGTGCTCAGAGGGTCAAAGTCTACGGCGAGCCGTGAAGGATGACCGACAAGGATACTTTTTTGGAAAGTCGAGCCGAGGACTTTAAACTCAGAACTACTTCTTTAAAACCCTTAGGATTTCTTTTTAGTTTTTTAGGTTTTGTTTTCTTTGAGTCCAATAAGAGTAACGTGACATATGTTGAGGTTTTTTATTTTGCCGTGTTCCGATGGCCATTAGGCTAAGGATGTGCAAAACTTTTTTACTCAATATAGGCCACGTGAAATAGAGTTCCGTAGGAGAGTCGAGAAATTGCTAAAAAAAAGGAAATTTAGCAATCAACCTTAAGATGGAAGCATTAAGAGAACTTGAGAATTTACCGAAAATGTAACGAGAGAATGATTGGTGCAAACAAGAACGCTTTTTGGTCAACTCCCAAAACTTTTTAGAATGGCGATCCGAGTGAAAATCCAAAGTTGTGTGCAATTCGTTCTGCAACTACCCTTATCCTTTCCTTTGTACCTTTTCACCCTTCAAACCTTTCTATTCTCTCACCAATCGCCTCACGGTTCACATTTCTAACCATTCTTTCATCCCTCTCTTTCTTTCCATCTATTTCACTCTCCCACCCTACCCAATCCCTTAAACAATACCTACCCAAACCCAATTCCTTAACCAATTTTCAACCCACCCAAAACACAATTTATTACCCACCCTTTATCTTTTCTTACCATCCTTATATATCTTTTTCTAAACCCATCATACTCTCAACCTCCATTTTGTTTACAAAATACCCTTGTGTTGCGGAATTAGAAATATTGCTAAGTTATAATGATCATCTTTTATTTTTTGGTTTTCATGATCCTAGCTGGGGTACGTGTAGCTCTGAACCTAGCTAGATTTTAACAGTTGTAGGTTCGATCAAACTACAACTTATATTTCTACCGGAAGTTTTAAATTTTACACTTTTCCGCCTATTCCGGCATTTATAGATGATGAGTTTTGTTCTATACTATCGCACCGATCTGACCTTGTTGATGACGTTGAGACCTTCCACGTGCTAAATTGGGTAATTAGTAATTTTGAGGAGTAGCTACATCTCCCTAAGTTGTTGATATCCATTCAAAACGTGAAGCGTCTGCGCCGAGTTTCTGATCCTATCTTTTACCAATAGGTCACATAGAATCTATTATACCTTACCATGTGTCTCTTTTACACTGGATTGAATACAAGGTTGATCCAGTCCACCTCGTGTTTTCCCACGTGGGGAAATGCTTTTTGATCTTTGTCTTCTCCACCCGGTTTTAAGAATATTTAAGCGGTGGAGGTTATAGATGAAGACTACCATCTTTAGTTGCTTGCTTATATTTCTTTCTATTTAGTATATTTTCCTTTGTATCGAGTCTATTGTCATAATGTTGTACTAAAAACAAGTCGGGTTTAATAATTTCAATGTTTCAAACATGTAATCGTTTTATGGACTTAAAAATGTTTAAGGTTTAATGTATTCCTTTTACTGTCCCTTTTTTCGATTATTATTTATAAGCTAACGCTGTAACGAGTTTCGAGCGTTGTTGAAGACTTATTTTGCAGCGATAGAACTTCGTGTTCAATCTCCGGTTTTCTTATATTCCTAGAAGTTCCTCGACGTGCTTGGACCACTCCGATATTCTGCTTCTTACTTGAGAGCCGTTTCCCGAGCTAAGTCTTTTTCTTACGTTCTCATTTTTTCTTTGTCATTGGGGACAATGACATGTTTAAGTGGGGGGTAGGAGACTTAGCTATGATGTGCTATAATTAAAAATTAAAAGAAACGGTATGGTAGAAAATTTAAGAAAAATTGAAAAAATTGAATAAATGCCATATTATTTATCTCGTACCCTTAGAATTGTGAGTTCCTAGCTAAGAATTGATAGGAAAGGAACCAAGTTGCATGAGTACGTGATCATTTTATACTTATGTGAATGTAAATTTAAGGATATTCATGCCTGATTGTTGCAAGTAGTTATTTATTATTCGATTACTCAATCTTTGAATCGATTTTTACCGCACGAATTATAATAACTGAAGAAATTATGTGTACATTGCGTAGATGATTGGTTATGTGAACTTAGTATCGATATTTATCTGCTGATGTATTCCTATATTCTGGCCATTAAAGCGGAGTAATAAGCTTGAGATTTATCTGTGTTTTGACAAAGCGTTAAACACTGGGCTTGTAGTAACATTACCAAAGTAGCTTCGCGCTTGTGGTAATATTCAATGCTATTGACCAATCCGTGAAAAGGGATTCTTGCAATGCGTAATTTACTTTTAAAGCAAGTTTCTTTCTTGAGATGTGTTAATGCTTGAAAATATGAAAATGTGAGAAAAAATTCAACTTTTAAGAGGCTTTGAGTATTTCTCGGTCTCCAAGTCCAAAAAGCTCTTGGATAACGCTCTTGCTTATTGCACCATGTCTTTACCCATGCGAAGCTTAAGAAGTGGGAATACTGATGTTGGTAGGTTGAGATTGCGAAGTTAGCATAAACTTTCAATCTTGCCACGAATATATAAAGCGAATGCACATGCACACATCACTTCGATTCATAGCGAGTAGTGAATAATGGATACCTAATGAGCATGACTGGTATGGGTTGACTCGAGTTTCTTGCGTAAGTATGATTCGACCATGGAAAATGTTGTCTTGGGGAATGATTATTGATGCTTTGTTCGGGACGATCAAAGTCTAAGTGGGGGGTAGTTGATGACGGTCAAATTATACCCGTAAAAGTCATCAACATTATCCTTAAATCGAGCCTAATAATATATATTTTATGTTAAATCACATGTGTATAATGATTATTTAATGTTTTGTGATTTATAAATATAATTTGGTATTTATCCATTTTTTATCATTTAAATACAATTTTCTTGTGCAATAAATGTTTATTTTGTAGATAAAGATAAATTGGAGATTTTCTACCAAAAAAGAAGATAAATCTCAAGGCAATTCGAAGTGGAATCGGATTGAATTAAGGATAAATATCGAAGCAGCACGAGAAGAGGAGTACGGGATACAAGAGCCAGCGAGCCAATCCAATTTTGATGGACTCGCCGGCGCCCCAGTCTGTTCGCCGGGGGCGAGTCCAAAGTCACCGGATTAGCTTGGAATTATCTCGACGCGTTTTAGACTTCATTTGGATTTAGGAAACCTATTTTAGATCGGTTAATGCTTATCCTAACTCGATTTTTACTCCTATATATACTTGTACTAGTTCATTAGCAAAAACACACCTTAGACACTTTTCTCAGTTTATAATAAAATCCTCAGTTTTCCTCAGAGTGGTTTTTTACAAGTTCTGCAATTATGTAAGTTCTTGTAGTTATTTTCTCTTAGTTTTTATAATTAATTCCCCAATTATTATTTATCGTTTGAGATTGTTATTTCTTAGTTAAATGATGTAGATTTAGGATTACGACGTGAGGCAAGTACGGATTCCGTCTATAAGGATCCACACGCCCACGCCTATGTCTCGTGATCTATGTATGATTTTATTTTGATTAATAATCGTATTTTTAGTAGATCTATATAATGGCTTTATGAATCTCTATTTTATCCGTTACGTATATAGAAACGCTAAGATTTAGTTTTTCGCCGAGTCAGTCTGGCCACGTCTTTATGGTGAGACTGTCCATTTAGAATTTCTTATCTTAGTAGGTATGGCTACGACTACGTTGCTCGTCCGTTTTAATTAGCGTATGATTAGAAAATACCAATATAGGGCTCCTAGGTCGGCTCATGAATTGATCTTCCGGGACTTTCGGCGAGATCTAGATCTGGTTCGTATTAGGGAATTGTGCACATCTAGTTATACGTAAATCGTAGATTAACATGATACCTAAAAAGTTAGTGTTAATGGGACGGAGACTGATGCGATCACTTAGGAAGTACGCCTAACCATAGGAATGTTGCCTAGGTGAGGAATACGGTTAATATCGGCATCCCTAGTTTTGTAAGCGTGCAAGTTATATGAGATGGAGGCCTAAAAAGCGAAGTCACGTAATGTAGCATAGTGATCTAGATGGCCTACCCGGAGCTAGATCTAGTTTAGGGGATGACTCCCGTAGCCAATATAAAAGAAATACGAATCGGATTAATAGTTGTCGAGTCTAGCTTAATTATATAGAATCTCTAGATCCAAACGATAACATAATAATTGGGGAGGTTAATTACGTTGTGTATGTGTTGTCTCATGTCGAGTCCTTTATCTTTCTTGTCTTTGTTGGTCGTAGACCGCCTTTGTGTCCTTGACATGATGATTAATTGTTTGTATATAAATGACCCACAATTGGTTCCTTGTGGAATCGACCTTGATTCGCTATAGCTATACTACGATTGACCTAGTCCTCTTGCTAGTATTGGTTTATGGTGGTCAAGTATTTTATTATCACTTGATCTACGTCATCATACTTTTTGTCGATTTCGATCGTCCACCCTTTGACTTGTATCCATTGGATAAACCTCTATTTCTTTCCAACATCCCTTTAATCTTGGCCATTGATTTGTTGATAAAACCAAGAGTTGTAATCTGTCATTTTCTTTGTAAACTTCCAATGTAACCTTTGATTAAATCGAAATATATGTTCAGCAGGTTCCTGTGTATGTAAGTCTGCTGAAATACATATCAGTCAGCTGATTCAAGGTTGCTGTGTTTATAAAAACACTGCAGCTGACTTCTCTTATATCTAACTTTTTATTATGAAGTTAGATTACACCATTTTGAATATAACTAAGTTCCAATCACCATTTAACTTGTGGAACTTAGACCTTGTACACAAGGTATATGCAATCAGTTTAGGTCATCACAGATTTCCCTAAATTCTGATTTCATATCCTTGACTTTAAATACTAAGTTTGATCCATTAGCCTTCAATAACTTAGTTTGACCCCTCAGCCTTCAGTCTTCAGCATGTTCCTAAACTAGTCTACTGACTCAGGTACCCTACTGATCTAGACAGTCCGTCGATGAAAGTCACCGACCTTTTACGTTGCTTGTTTGATCAAACCTATACAAGATCAAACTCTAATAATCCTATACATTTGATCTAGACATCTTTCTGCTTTTGCTATAACAGCTAGTCTGGCACTCATCACTAAAACTCAAAATAAGTCCAACAATTTCCCCCATTTTGGTGATGATGCCAATACCCTCCTTACAGCAAAGCAAAAAGAGTAAAAACACAAACATAAAAAATTCATTCATTTCTCATTATAATCAGTTTGTTCAAAAGATATTACAATCTAGATTCAGCAAAAATAAAATACAAGTGTAAGTATGTTGATCTAGTTTCTTCTTTCCCATTCCATCTCTTGTTGTTCATGATATTCTCTTATATCTCTTACCATTTCTCTCATCCACTGATTTTCAATAAAGGAAAAATAAATATGGGGATTCACTTCCTTCCACCATTTCCATGCCTCAGGTAGAGTAAGGTTGATCTGATGTACTCTGAAGCCTAAACGCATGTATAACTCTTTGAACTCATTCAGTGAATCTTTAGCTGATGTAGTGGGTAGACTCCTTCCACCTCTACCACCTCTTCCACCTCTGTGTGAAGATCTTAAGGCTTTCACTCTTGCTTCCCAAAACTTAAGCCCCAAAAAGGAATTTAGTCCCTCATGGAAGCCCTTGTCATGGTAAGGTCTTCTCTTGTTGTATTAAAGCTTCTTATATTCTTTGAAAAGATCATCAGTAAGTGGAAGTCCGCTGTGTGTGTTCTCTCGTATGCGTTGGTGTCAGCCTCCCATCTCTTTTGTGCAAAAATTCTGGCAGCCTCTTTTGCTACTGCTGTTTGGCTCTCTTCCCCCTTATTGACATCATCAACAAAACGGGACAGAAAGCCATGAACACTCTCTTGTGTGATCACCAAGTTGTTCAGTTGACCCTCCATTATCTCAGTTCTAGTGTCAACTGTAGTGATCCTTCCTTGCATTGTCTGCTCCAGTAGATTGATCCTCTCAGTAAGCTTAGGATCCAATCCAGCAGGGTGAAGTATTCCAGCAGGTTCAGCCACAGCAGGCTTGGGTGCCTCAGCAAGTTTATCAAGTTTTTGGTGAATGGATGTAAACTGGTCTTTCAGGAACTTTTCCTTCAGTTCATTGCCCTGTTTTATTCCCTTTACATCTTGGGCAAGATCAGCAAGAGCATACGGAGTGGAAGTAATATTGGAAGCAACAGTTTCAGTGGTTCTTCCTCTATTTTCCACCAAGTTCACCAAGTCTTCAAACCTTTGCTCTTGTCTGTCAAGTTGAGTTCTTAATCTTGTAATGTCATTTTTGACTACCCTCAACTCATCCAACACCTGTGCTGGTACCCCACCAGCCATTCCTCCATCCATATGTCCAGCAGCTTCATCAGCAGGCTCTTCCACATTGTATTGTGCCCTCTGTCTGCTGACAACCATGGCTCTACTCAAGTCCCTTCCAGCAGGGGCAGGACCTTCTTCAACCATAGCACCAAGAATATCCTCCATAATTGGATCTTGTGTGTGTTCCTAAAAAATTGGTACATATGCCCGTTGAGGTTCATCAGAACAATAAATTCTTCCTCGACATTTGAAACTCCTCATCACCGAAGTCATAGTCCAAAAACTGTTCATCCTCATCAATAAACGTAAGTCCGTCGACTATCTTTCCCTTCAGTGGCCTTTACTCCAGTAGGCTCTACTATAGCAGCCTGTTCTTCAATAATTACAGGGGTTTCCTCCAAACCCATTGGGAGTTCCAACCTTTGTCCATGTGTTGTTTGGTCCTCAGCAACCTGTACCACCAGTTTCGACCTTTGTTTAGGTGCTGTTTGAACCTCAGCAGCCTGAACATCCTCAAAATGTAATGGTGATTCTTCCACACCCATCACCATGTCCAACCTCTGTCCAATCACTGTCTGTTCCTCAGTGAGTAAGACTCTCTCTTCTACACAAATAAAAGGAAAAGTTGCCATGTTTTCCTCTAGAATTCCTTCAGCATTTGCAATCTTCTGTAGATCCTCAGCAGATTTAGAGATAGTGCCCTGAGTATCAATACATTCTTGATATTGAACCGAATCTTCGTAACTAACATCGTGCTCACTATATTCAATAACATTTTCTTCATCCAAATCTTCAGTCTGCTGATCCTCAGGATTCATATCAGCCTCCACAACCTTGAATGCATCAGATGTGCCAACCATCATGTTACCTTCAAGGTTTATGCCATCATTGATTAAGGCCTCCAAATCATCTATCGTGAGATCTTCCGCATCCTCATCCATTTGACTAGTCCGTCGGCCCCCTCACAGACTTGCTAGCATCGTTGGACCGTTCTACACTTGGTTCATTTATCATAGCAGCTCCACCGGCTTCTCCTTGATATGGGGGATGACCATCATCAGAATCAGATGATGATGAATCATCACTATCTGGTCCATCCCTAGGAGTCTTGAACATAATACCTTCTTCTCCCTTCTCTTTTTCAATAATTTCCATTAATCTCATTTCCAACAGGGAGGTATCAACCAAGTCAAGCAAATTTTCCACTCCTAATTTTTCAAAAGCCCACTCCTCAAAGTCTGTCATAGGCTCAGCAGCTGATTTTTATCTCATGTAAAATCCAAACTTCCATTGAAAATAATCAGCAACCAGCAGGAGTGTAGGATCAACATACCTTTCCTTCCTTTTCTTTTCTTTTCTTTCAAAGGGCATAGTTGGCTTTCTGGGAGCTGTCTGTCCACTTTGCTGATCTCCAAAGGTCTCAACAAGCAGGTTCAGAGTTTCCTCAATAGATGCTTCTTGGTCAGTAGGTTTCTCAGGTTGTACATTTGTACCTACCACCTTTATCTGCTCCACACTTGGTTCCCCCTGAATTACATGCTCATCAGCAGGGTTAGCAGCAGACTGCTCTTCCCCCTGAACTATTGCAGAGTTTGCAGGGTCTTGTACAATTATATCAATATCCACACAGTGTAGAATCAGCAGTCCGTGGCTTTTCGTGGTTCTTCGTAGGTTCTTCGCTTTGAAGGGGAGGCTTCATTAGGTTGCTCAACAACAACCTCTCCAGTTTCAGTAGGCTTAACAATTTTCAAGGGTTCAGCTTCAATAGCCTCTTGTTCTTCTTCTTCCCTTTGTTCTTCAAGGACCCTCAGTTCCTTGCCTTTTCCATGCTTCTTTTTCTTAGCAATTTCCTTCATTCTCTTGGAAAGTTGCTCTGATTCAATTTCAGCAGCTTTCCTCTTCCTTGTAATTTCAGCAGGGTCAGTAACTTCAACTTCAACTCGGACCTCGCAGACTCAGCAGTCTCTACTGTCTGTTTCCTTGTTTTCCTAGGCTGTAAAATCTCTCGTGATTTTTCTGGTGTCAGCAGCCTTCCTCTTCTCAGCAACTTTCTTGGGTGCAGCAGATTTAACAACTTGCTTGACCTGCCCACCACTAGCATCATCATCTTCATCATTATCACTGTCAGTTGCTTTAGCATCCACATCTTCATCATCATCCAAACCAGGGATGAGATAGCCAATCTTTTTCTTATATCTTGACTTGTTTATTTTCTCAGGTGCAACATCAGCAATCCCCAAATGATTCATCAAGGCCTGAATCATCAAACCCAAAGGTAAAGCCTTCGATTTTCTTGTCCCTTATCTTTCCTCAGTTATCACTTTCTTCATATAATGGACAAAGAATCCAGCCCAATCAAACTTCATGCTTTTGCAGATAATGATTAACAGTTCAATCTTTGGTCCCGATAAGTGTATCAAGGCTATAATTTTCCACCGAGTCCCAGGATATTCTTTGCTATTATCTTACTCGGCAGGTTGTACTCCATTCCTATATGCTTCACATTGATGCTCGTGTTGATTTAATAACATCATTGGTCTTTATTCTCGTCAACAAAATCCAATTTTGAGCCCCATTTCCTCAAGATTAGTTGGAGCATCATGTACTGTGTGCAAAATCAAAAGCTTCCCTCAGCAGGTTTGAGGAAACTTCAATCTCCTGGCCATTCACTGTTGTAGTAAATGCCTCTCTATTATCTCTTATCACAATGTTTCTCCAGAAGCTAACAACATTTGTGTAAGATATTCTTTCCAGTCTTATATTGAGCACATCTTCCAATCCTTCGTATCTTCTAATTCTTCTACCAATATTGATAGCCAACTCAGTTTTGTTAGCATCAACAACAAAGCCTCTGACACTTTGGCTTGTTTCAATATGAACATCATCCTTATCTGCCATTATTGAAGAATAAGATGAAGAAGATAGCTTTCAAATCTGTGTTCACACGGTGTATTTGTAGAGAAAATCAATGTGAGTTTTGTAAGGATCCTCTGTGTATATGTCTGTATATATAGCAAAGAGCAGTGGGTAGAAACTGTCAGATAATGCACTGTAGCATTAACCACGATTAAATTTGGAATGAATGAGATCTTGACACATGGCCCATAACTTATCCATAAAGAGTTGTAACCGTCAGATCGTGTAACTGCGGTTATAAAGATAGAATAAATATCCCGGTCTTTTGCTTTTTGACTTTTGTTAAAGTTTGATTGTAAAGTATGCCTCAGCAAACTTTGCCATCAGTAGACTTGGCTCAAGCAGCCTGCTGACATAATGTCTCAGCAGCCTGATGACAATGTTACTCTGCTGATCTTCAATTCTTCTTGTTTTGTACAATTGATAATACAGAATGATGTTTAATACCAATGACTGATCTATCAAGTGAGCTCACCCAACATGACAAAGACCAATCCCCTTGGCAACTTCATTTGCTCAATTGTTCAAACATAAATAAGTACATGGAATTGTTGATACCAATGACTAATCTCGCTAAGTGAGCTCACCCAACATAGCAAAGACTAATCCCCTTGGTGAATTCCAGTACATTGCTGATTATAGGTGTATCAGTCAACTTTTATAATTCCAAGTTCAGTCCTTAGCTTAGCAAATCTTTCACTATCCAATGGTTTTGTAAAAATATCAACAAGTTGATATTCAGTAGGGATATAAAGAACCACCGCATCCTTCTTTTCAACATGATCTCTTATAAAATGATGTATCACATCAATATGCTTGGTTCTTGAGTGCAAAACAGGATTTTCTATGATTGCAATTGCACTTGTGTTGTCACACATTATAGGAACTTCCTTTTCTTCAATTCCATAATCCCTTAATTGTTGTCTTAACAAAAGTATTTGTGCACTGCAACTTCCAGCAGCAATATATTCAGCTTCAGAAGTGGAAGTTGATATTGAATTATGTTTCTTGCTAAACTAGGAAACCAGTCTATTTCCCATCAACTGACAAGTTCCTGTGGTGCTTTTTCTATCAATCTTGCATCCAGCATAATCAGAATCTGAGTAGGATATAACCTTGAAGCTTCCATCTTTTGAATACCATATTCCTACATCCAAAGTCTCTTTTAGATACTTGAGAACTCTTTTGACTGCAGCTAAATGACTTTCCTTAGGTTTAGATTGAAATCTTGCACAAACACCTACAACAAAGGATATATCAGGTCTGCTGGCAGTAAGGTACAGCAGACTGCCTATCATCCTTCTGTATAAAGTCTGATCAACATCTTTGCCTTCTTTGTCTTCATCCAATATAATGTTTGTACTCATAGGAGTTGATACTTTGATGCTATTTTCCATACCAAATTTCTTCAGCAACTCCTTGGTATACTTGGTTTGATGAATGAAGATTCCATCTTTCATTTGTTTGACTTGCAATCCCAAAAAGTAATTCATTTCTCCTATCATACTCATTTGGAATTTACTTTTCATCAGATTAGCAAATTTCTCACATAGCAATTCATTTTCAGAACCAAAAATTATGTCATCAACATAAATCTGTACCAAAGCAGGGTGCTGTCTCCTTCATTGATTCTGAAAAGAGTCTTGTCAATGGTACCTTTGGTAAAACCATTGTCCACCAAGAATTGAGATAGGGTCTCATACCATGCTCTTGGTGCTTGTTTCAAACCATAAAGTGATTTATTGAGTCTGTACACTTTATCTTTTTGATCTTTAACTTCAAAACCAGGAGGTTGCTGAACATAGACCTCCTCTTCCAGAATGCCATTCAAAAATGCACTCTTGACATCCATCTGATATACTTTGAAGTTTTTGTAAGCATCATATGCCAAGAATAATCTTATAGCTTCCAATCTTGCAACAGGGGCATATGTTTCATCAAAATCTATTCCTTCTGCTTGAGAATAGCCTTTTGCAACTAGTCTGGCCTTATTCCTTACAATGGTACCAGATTCATCCAATTTGTTTCTGTATACCCATTTGGTTCCAATTATATTTGCATGATTAGGCCTTTCCACTAATGTCCAAACTTGATTTCTTTCAAATTCATTCAATTCTTCTTGCATAGCAATTATCCAATCTGGATCTGATATTGCTTCTTCAACAACTTTAGGTTCCATTTGAGATAGAAAATAAGTGAACATTGCTTCTAATTGTCTTCTAGTCCTTACACCTTGCTGTATGTTGCCAATAACTTGCTCAACAGGGTGATCTCTTAACCATTGTGGATTTTGGTTAGATAGATTCTCAGGAACATCATCTTCAGTAGGGTCTGCTATTGCTTCAGCAAGGGGTTCAGCAGATCCTTGAACTGCCTCAATTTTTGCATCAGTAGTGTTACCAGCAGGATGTTCAGTAGGGGCAGAGTCAGAAACCTTTAAGTCATTAATCATTTCCAAAACATCAACACATTCTGGATCAATGACTTGTTGATTCTCAGCAGGTTCTGAAGATCCATCTTCCATTCCAGTAAACTTAGGTTCATCAAATACAACATGTATTGTTTCATCATGTTTCAGTGTTCTTTTGTTCAGTACCCTGAATGCCTTGCTGACTGAAGAATATCCCAAGAAGATTCCTTCATCTGATTTTGCTTGGAAGGTCTTCAATTGCTCCTTATGATTTAATATAAAACATTTGCTTCCAAATTGATGGAAATGGGATATATTAGGTTTCCTTCCATTCCAAATCTCATAAGGTTTCTTCAACAGCTTCTTGTTCACTAGGGTCCTATTTTGTGTATAGCATGCTGTATTGACTGCTTTATCCCAATATCTTTCAGGTAATAATGCTTTAGAAATCATAGTTCTTCCTGCTTCTTTTAAAGTTCTGTTTCTTCTTTCAGCAACCCCATTTTGCTGAGGTGTACCAGCAGCAGCCAGTTGATGTAGCACACCATTCTACTCACAATATTCTCTTATAACTTTATTGAGAAATTTAGTACCCTTGTCTGATCTGATCTTCACTACTGTCAAACTTTTTTTCATTTTGCAATCTCTTCAAAAGTTCAGGCATCTTTTGAAGTGTTTCACTTTTCTTGTTCATGAATACTACCCAAGTCTATCTTGAATAATCATCCACAAATACTAAAGTGTACTTCTTTCCTGTTACACTTGTTGGTGTCACTGGTCCAAAAAAATCCATGTGCATCAGCTCCAAAACTCTTTTTGTTGATTGCTTAGTCTTTGACTTGAAGCTTGATTTAGTTTGTTTACCTTGCTGACAGGCATCACATATAGCATCCTTTTTTAATGTGATCTCGTGTAAACCAATCACCAGCTTTCTTCTTCACCAGCTGATTGATATCATCAAAATTTAGATGATTTAACTTCTTATGCCATAACCAATTAAGTTCTGACTTGGTATGCACAATCAGGCAAGTTTCTGGAACAGCAGTAGACCAATCCACAACATACATGTTTTGTTGTCTTCTTCTAGCCAACACAACTTGATCACCTCTTTCACTAATGACAATACATGTGCCTTTGTCAAAAGTGACCTTGTAACCCATGTCACAAAACTGTCCAGTGCTCATTTGGTTGTAGTCCAGTCCTTCCACAAATGCCACATTCCTGATGGTTAATCCATTTCTCACAAGTGTGCCATAACCTCTTGTGCTTATTCTTTGTCATATGTCTGGAACATCCATTGTCAAAGTACCAGACACCCTACAAAACAAAGTTAATGTATTTTAGGTACCCAAAACTGTTTTGGGTCCATGATGGTCAGTGGTAAGCATGAACCTTGGCAAGTTTCCATAAGGTCTTCTTTGAAAGGTATAATACTTTTGTTCATACATGTATTCTACACATCTATAAGGTCTAACATTTGGTTGTGTATGACTCACATATGCTTTCTGGCCTTTTGGTATATAGTGCTGTTTGGAGTGATTTCTTTTGTTAGAAGCACTAGCATAACCATTAGTTTGCTGTCTGTTGGAAACTGCCCTGTAGTATGGAGTCTGCTGAGGTCTCTGGTGAGGTCTTATATAAGTCCTCTACTGAGTCCTCTACTGATTCCATTGCTGAGGTTTTACCCTAGCAGTATGGTTATATCTGTTGTTTCTAGCAGTAGAAACAGGAATATTCCAATCATCATCAGTAGGGAACAGTCTACCTTTCCCCCTGAGATAAGTATCCTTTGAATGATTGACATTTTTAGGTTTAGGATTCTTATCCTTGGAATATTTCAAATTTTTACCCTTTTGTGGTCTAGCAGACTTGGTAGCAGGTCTGCTATCAGCAGGTCTAGAAGGTACAGCAGCCCTACTTTTGGATTTATTCCTTTTGTTAGGTGTTGTTGACCTTTTTGACTTCTGATTTTGCTTCCTTGAAGTTTTCTCAGTAGGCTTCACTGCCTCAGCAACCCTATTGGGAGTTGGATCTTGTGCGTGCACAAACTTAGGACCAATTCTGGTACTAGGTTCAGTAACCTTACTGGATCCACTCTTATTAGAATGTTGAGTTCCAAATCCAAGGCCTGTTCTATCACCATAAGGCTTTCCAGATTTGAATGCAGTGGAGGAACAAGATTGTTCAGCAGATCCAACAGCTACTGAAAGTACAGCAGACTTGTGTTGATTATGTTCAAACTCATTTTCCTTACCCTTTAGAATTCTTAATTCAGCTTTTAACCTTTCAACTTCTGATTGAAGAGCTTCTTTTTCAGCCTTCACAATCTCATAACCAGATTGTCTTATCCTCAGTTGATTCAGGATGGCATCCAAAGTTTCTTCATTGTCAGAATTTTTAGGATTTGAACCACAAGTTGATTCACAATCACTTTCAGCAGGAGTGTTTATAGATATTGAATTGTATACCTCCTCTGTTTCATCCATGTTTGCCATTAAAGCATAATCATCCATATCAGCAACAAGTGCAGTATCATCAGATTCATTTCCCTTTTCTGATTCTACTTCATATCCTGATTCATCTTCAGCAACCATAGCTTTCTTTCCAGATCTTCTTTGTTGACTTTTGCTCTTCAGTAGGTCTGGACAATCAGGTCTGAAATGTCCAGGCTTCTTGCAATTGAAGCACAGATAATCAGTTCCTTCTTCTATTTTAGTTCAGGACAGTCGGGTTTGAAGTGTCCTGGTTTCTTGCATTGATAGCACAAGTAATCATTGTCTTTCTTGGATTCTTCCTTCTTCGTTTCACTAAACTTCTTTGTGAAATTATTTGGAGAACCCCTTCCAGTTTTCATCATTCTGATTTTCTTGCTCACCCAAAATCAAGCATTCAAGGATCCTTAACTCAAAAATCAATGGAGCAATACAACATTGACGAAGGAATCACCACCAACCTGGATAACTTCTGTCAAAGATTCTCAAACTCCACTCTTTCAATCCAAATTGCAAAGAAGATCAAAAAGATTCGAGGATTGGAGAATTTGATTGATACAAAGGTCACTACTGTGTGTCCAGATGGCATCAGAGATTTCTACAGGAATGCCAAAATCATCAACAATGGAAAAAGCTTCAAAACGACTGTTCAAGAGAAAAGCTTTACTGTTGATGAACACTTGCTATCACTTGTTTTCGGCTTAGATATAATGAGAGGATCTTCATCTTTCACATTCGGAAATGAAGAAAAAAGCAAACTTTGGAGTATCACTGCAATCAACAAGAAGGAGAAGAACTTCATTGGATCCATCTATCAACAAAAGAAAGAATTCGCAGCCTTAACAATACTTCTTACCAGAAACGTCATTGGTCACGTTCGAAATTTCTATACTCTTTCAACTGATAAAATGAAGATGATTTATGCTATTTGGTTTGGAGAGAAATTGGATTGGAATAAATTTATTCTCAATCAGTTGATAAAGCAAATTTCAGAAGAGAAAGAAAGAATCAAAGAGAGAAAGGACACTGGAGAGAAGTTTCTACTGAAAAAGGGCTACACCTATCTAGTCCAAAGAATACTAGATCACTACTCTATCTCCAAATCAACTCCAACCGAAGTCAAACAAGAACCTGTGTCCACCAAAGCTGGGAAAAGGAAAATCATTGAGGAAGAAAGTGAAATTTCTGACTCCAGTTCAAGCGAGATCATAAAACTGGATGATAGAACTGTAAGAAGATAGAAAAGGTTGTGGAACAAACTTCAGGCGAAGAAAACCGAACCTGAAGTGGCAATTAATATTGATGAAAGTGATGTTGAAACTGATGATGTTGAAGAATCAGAAGGAAATGAAGAAAACGAAGGAAGCAAGGCTGAAGAAACTGAAGAAACTGAAACTGATGAAGAATCTGAAGGAAGTGAATTTCCCACTACCATGTATGGGGAATACACTGAAGAGAAAAGAGAAGTCGTGGAAGATGCAGAATTCTACCAGGCTGAGTATGAAAAGGAACTGACAGTTCCTGATGTTCATTTTTATTGTCCTGAGGCCAGCACCTCATCTCAGGCCCCTGAGGCATCTACAAGCAAATTGGCAACTGAAGAATCTCAGCATCAAGAAACTGAAGCTGAAAGGAGGAAAAATGTGGAAGAAATCATTGAGGGCGTAATGCACACCCTACAACAGAAGCTTTTCGACCTACATGATTTCATTGGAAGATCACATTTCTCAGGTCTATTTGAATACTCTAACCTCATCACCCTTCGTAGATTATTTGAAGATTGCTATCGCTTATCTTCAAACAAGGGGGAAGATAATGATAAAGTTAGTGATGAAGTTAAGGATGAAGTCGAATGTATCGGTGGAAGCGATGCTAAAGCTGAAACAGCTGAAGAAATCTATGCCAAACGGTCGATCAAAGAACAAGATGAACAAATAGACACTGATCTACAGACCATTGATCTTATGTCTATTCAAAAGAATGAAGGAACGATTGACATTTTGATCAAAGAATTGGTCAAAGAAGAGATCTTCAAAGAAACAAGGACTGAGGAAGATGAAGAAACCGCAGTCAAAGTTGTGCTGAGTATCAGAAAGAAACTTGCAATCTGTATCAGATTGAAGGAAAATCTAAGAGCAGCAAAAGATAGTTGGACACGAACTAAGGGGAAGCTGAACCAGAAAGGGAAGCTGAAAAGAAATCTAGTCTTATCTTAGAGGAAGAAGAGAAGGTAATGAGTGAAGAAATCAAAGAGATCTTGGCAAAATCTAAAGCTGGCAACAATGTAGAAGCAAATCATTTGCTAAATAAATATTTAGAGATCAAGCCTAGAGATGGTGAAACTGAAGAAGAAGGAAAAGCAAGAAGATCTCTAGAGACAAAACGGAGTATCTTTGTTGGTGAAAAATTGTTGGCTTTGGAAAAAGAAAAGATGTAATTTATTCAGTTCTTAACTCAGTTTGTTTCTTTTTGAATCTTGTAATAAACTTGGCTGTTCTAGATTGCTATCTTAATTTGTTTTGTTATGATTTCTTGCACTATTCCTTTATTATTGCTTTTATGGAGGGTTATGATACATCATCAAAAAGGGGGAAATTGTTGGAAATATTATTTATGTTTTGATGATGATTCGTCACGAAATTAGATAAATCACTTACAACCCATGATGATGAAGTCGTAACTAACTGTTATAGTGCATAATAAAAGAAGAAACAAGAAATGGTCTAGAGATAAATGTATAAGTTTTATCTAGAGTCTGAACTTTGTATAGGTTGTTTCAGGCAAGCATTGTAATAGAATAGGAACTAGGCGAACATCTGAGTTATAGCAAGAAAACTGAATATGCACATGAAGAACTGAGGGTTCTGGTGGGGAGATTTTGCATCATTAAAACAAAAGAAAATTTATAAAACCTATACTACCATGCAAAACTACCTCCTAACCGGCCGAATACCGGGTAGTTGCTAGTAAAGTTGGATAAGTACGGGTATCGATCCTCAGGGAAAAGGGATGTTGAATCTAATCTAATTAATTCTTCTTTATTAACTAAACCTAAACCTAAACTAAAACGGAAAAATAACCGGACGGAGGATTGTTAGTCCAAAGCCGGGAGAGATAATTGCGGACAAAATAAATAAAACTACATCTACGAAAACAAAAACTAACTAACAACCGAACAAACATGAACAAACCATGATCAACCTATTCCCAACAACCATCACCCCACCGAAATCAACAAGATAGACAAACATTCATTCATTAGTTATCTTGGATTATTATCTTTTCTAATGAAGCGTTTCCTCTTCCGATTTATCACGCCATTAATTAGTTTACCTTCCGGTCTTAACTAATATCGATACAAATCAAAGATATGGATTGAATCCTAACCTAACAACATTATCCCTCAACTTCCGTTTGTTGGAATAATTATTGTCAATCTCCCTCACGATAATCTAATGAATCTATTAACTTCCGTTATCTAAATTCGATTAACATGCGGCATAAAAACATGAAAGAGAACAAGAACAACATAATGAATTAAACACATGAAAAATCCTATCTTTCCGGTAACGGTGATATCCCTCAATTCCAATCTAAGATAATCTTGCATCGAATTAATCAAATTGTGATCCTCTCGTAAATCTAGATATTTAACCTACGAACTTCCGTTATGTATAGATTAAAGATCTACTCTTTCCTATGGTGATCTAAACTACACCGACTTCCGTCATACGGTAGCATCAAATCATGCAATCATCTTCCGATTTATATTGCAAGATACAATTGAACATAGAAAAAGAAACAATTATAAATAAAACTTACAAAATATCCATAGAAAGGAATCAAAGTCGAGAAAAAGGATTACATGGCTGCTCCATGGATGAAAGCTTCAAGCCTTCATCATGCTCGAACAAGAAGGAAAAAGAACAAAATAAAAGACCTAATCTAACCCCGATCACCCGAGCACAAGGCTCGGGTGATCGGCCTTGAAAGCTCCCAGAAAGCGGCTGCTGTCTGTGTAATTTTCGTATGAAAAATCTGATGTAATTAGGGTTGGAATCGCAGCTGCTTTTATAGAAAAATCAAGTCGGTTGCTACAGTAAAGGTGCCGGACGCCCGTTTGAAGATTCCGGACGCTCGTCCTGTATTTTCAGCAACAGCATCTAAACTTGTAACGCTCATATCTCGGGCCTCGTAAGTCGGAATGGAGTGATTCAAAATCCTGTAGAATCCTCTCTTCAAGCCCTACAAATCTTCTCTTGAGGTCCAGAGTCAAATCGGTTGTTATCATATCAAGAACTGCGTTGCAAGGTCGTCACTACCCGGAATCCTGATTTTCCGACATTTATCTTGCTTGATTTCTTTCCTTATATCTTTAAATCTTCCATAACTTTGATTGATCCTTTCCAAGCACGAATTTGGCTCTCTAAAATCCTCTCTTCCATCATCAATGAGTATCTACAACAATAGGAAAACATACCAAAGCGTAACGTATTTCCAAAATAACATAAAATCATCATTTAAGCACATAAATCGTTACATTTTGCAATTAACCTATTAAAAACACCATTTACTCAATTAATCGATTATAAGCTCGAATTCTACGAAAAACATCCATATATGGGGAATATTGATATAAAATATATCCTTATAAAACGTATAAAATCACCCTTAACAGGTTCAAACTCAGTTATGCTAGAACTGAAGAAGATAAGTTCGCTGAGGGACACAGACTCAATTGGCTTATCTAGAAGACTGAAGAACTGAGGGACACAAACTCAGTTACATGAAACTGAAGAACTGATGTGGCAAACTCAGTTGGAAGCTATTTAAGTCGTGACTATAAGTCAGGATTCAGGCAAGTCTGTGGTGACCTGAAACTGAGCTATAGATCATGTAAAACTGAATAATCTTAAGGACAAAGATTATCGTTGATCGGATAAGAAGAAATTGATTGGTGTACTCGACTTAGTCAATTGAAGTCGATATTAAATATACAAGGTACTCGTTTTTAAGAAGAGTAGAAAAGCGAGTTAAGGCCTTGTTTAATTCAAACCGACTATACGACAAAAGATCGTACATGTGAACGTTGGCTAAACGACAAGTGTAACGGCTACAAGAGCTAGTGACCGTTACATCATCCCTATAAATACACAAGAGAATCACTCAAAGAAGAGAGAGAGGAGGATCAGAAAAAGTGCTTTACAAGCATATATTCAAAGATCCAGATCCAGACTCAGAAAATCAGATCATATATATCTAGAAAAGGGGAGCCAACGGAATTGCCTTGAAGACTTAAAAGAAAGATCCAGTAACCCATTAAGGGGGAAAGAAGGCATCTTGGAGCTACAAAGTCGATCCGAAGAATCGATGACTCACCGAATTAATCCTTGATTAATTCTAAACCTAACCTTTGTGAAAAAGGGTTGGCCGTGCATAGTTTGAAGAGAGCAATTCTACCTTTCTTCATACGGTTGCAACTTGGTTGCCACGGTGTTGGTGCCGGTCTGAGGACTGTGTGTTGGTATTAGTGGTGAGCTGGTGAAGGAGCAATTCCACCTCCGAAAGATCAGTGTGCAGGATGAAGAGAGCAATCTCACCTTTCTTCATTTTTGTGTAGACAGTGAAACTAGGGTGTCGTGAAGGACTGTCATAGTGCTAGGATTTTGTAACGGTTATCTCATTATTCTAGTGATACCTCCTACACCACAGGAGAAGGGGAGATGTACGGGATTACACCACCCGGAACTTCCATAAACAAATCTTGTGTTGATTTACTTTATGCATGTGTGTTTGTTTTATTTATTGCATTATCACTCAGCAAACACCAGACACTGAGTCAGGACAGAACTAATAAATAGAAGGTCTAGATTTCTATTCACACATCTATTGAACTAAAGGCTAGTTTTATCCGCTGCCAGTTAACAAGACTAAATATAAGTCAGCATTGACTTATATTCAGTTGAGCTAACTGAACTCCGCACAAGTTAAGGGACATTAACAAAACTGAAATGAAGATCAGTTTGAGTTTCAGAGAAACTCAGTTCCTGGGGCATTTCCAGTTCAGGATTAGTTTTTGGTGACAAGTTTATTCAACCCCCACCCCTCTAAACTTGTGTTAGCCTTTCCAAGGGACCAACAACAACATTCTCAATCTTTATGTTGCTCTTCAGCATTGGGCCTTCTCCCTTAGTTTTTTCAGGCTTTTCCTTCCATCCAAAAGTGACTTTGGGTCAATCAAATGCTTTGAAATCAGTCTAACATTTCTTGCTCCCAGTCTTGTGTCTGGAACATCCACTGTCTATGTACCAGACATCCTACAAAACAAATTAAGTACTTTTAGGTACCCAACACTGTTTGGGTCCATGCCTGTTAGCAGTCATGCCTCCTACCCTAAGTGTGTATTTAAAGGATC
Organism: Gentiana straminea; assembly: GCA_036785695.1. Lineage (NCBI taxonomy): Eukaryota > Viridiplantae > Streptophyta > Magnoliopsida > Gentianales > Gentianaceae > Gentiana > Gentiana straminea. The sequence goes on from JAVUPR010000398.1 coordinate 2,952,597, forward strand.
TCCTTCTAAAAGGGTTGAAATCATCAACCTCATAAGTATAAGGCATGTCAGAATAGCTTCTAATTGATTTACTAAAAGTATCCCGATTTACTCTCTTTCCTTTTGGTTCTTTAGCATCTTGTTTCACTCTCCAGTATACAGGAGATGGCCTACGTTCATATTGTCTTCTGTATTCAGAGCCAGGCCTATGCTGGTATTTCTTGAATACAGCTGACTGTTTATGAACTGGTCTTTTTCTGTATACTGGTGGAAAATTCCAATCATCTTCATAAGGGTAAAGTCTTTCTTTACCTTTTGATTATGCCTCTACTTTTAGTAGGCTGGTTGTAAGATGATTTACTTTGATGTTTCACTGTACTTGTTCTAGACTTGGCTGGTGCAGAATAAGTGGTTGACCTAATAGTCTCTCATTTTCTGAATTTGGGACCAACTTTGGTCTTTAATTTAGACATGTGTTGAATATTGTGTCTCCTCTACTGTTGACTGTCATATCCAAGACCAGACAAGAATCTTCAATGTTGGTGCAGATGCTTCCTTAGCTGGTCTATCACTATCAGATGACTTGTCATCTGATCTTTGAGGATCAACTAAGTAAGCTTCTCTTCCAGATGAGTCAGATTTCAGCTTATCAAGTTCATTTTTCAATCTTTTATTTTCTTTCTCAATTCATTGCATTCATTTTCAAGAACTCCAAGATTTTCTTGAATTTCTTCAAACTTAGTCATGAGATTCTGAATTAGATTTTCTGAACAAGAGGGGAAATAGAAGATTGTACAGTGTTAGAAGTAGATGCTTTAGATGGGGATGCACAAGATAGTACCTCAGTTTCTTCTATCTTTTTCTCCATTACACATAGATAGGCCTTCTCATCTTCTAAGCTGGATGACTTAGCATTGCCAGTTGAGTCACTGTCAGATGACTCTGCTGAGCTATTGTCATCACTGCTAGTCTAAGATTTTAATGCTCTCCTACTCTTTTTCTTGTCAAATGAGTGCCTCTTCTTATTTGATGATTTGTGCCTCCTCTTTTCATCTTCTTTTTCCTTATTTTCTTCTGGACAATCAATCTTGTAGCATCCCTTCTTTTTGTAGTTGAAGCATCTGACATCTTCATCCTTCTTATTTGTGTTTTTACTTGAAGATGATTGGTGATATGATGAAGAGTTTCCTTTGAATTTCTTCTGCTTATATCTATCAAACATCCTTATCAGCAGTGCAACTTGTTCTTTTAGTTCTTGAGTTTCTTTGCTGGTACTATCAGCTACTTTACTCTATTGTAGTGAAACCAGTGCACTTGGGCGGCTGGTCCACCATCTTCATTGTTTAGCTCAAATTCATCAGCTTTCAGCTATGACATAAGTGTCAATGTGTCAGTGCTGACAAGATCCAATGTACCTTTGAGTACTGATGTGATGATCTTCCATCTTTCAGGCAGGCTTCATAAAATCTTTAAACAAACTTCCTTTTGTGGATATGAATGCCCAAGTTGCTGCGATCCACTAATTATGCTGGAAAATCTGAAGTCCATTTAGTCAATGGACACACCAATATTCATTTTAATGTTTTCAAAATTTTGTTTTCCAATAGATAATTTGTTTTCTTTGATTGCCTCTGATCCTTCATTTATGAGTGCCAATGTTTCCAACATTTCTTTTGTAGTTTTGCAGTCTTTAACTCTCATAAACATGTTACTGTCCAGAGTTTTCATGATCATATCCTTGGCTACATAATCCAGATGGATTCTTTTCTTGTCATCTTTTGTCCAATCCTTCTTTGGCTTTTCTACTGTGTTTCCTTGATCTGGACCTGTTAATTCAATTGTAATGATTTTGAAGGGTCCATCCTTTATGACATCCAGCATCACCTCATGAGTTGCTGCAAGATGAGACATCATTCTTATTTTGTATTCTTCAAAATTATTGACATTGAGTACAAGAATTTTAGATATGAAATTTGATGATTCCATTATATATATATATATGTGTGTGTGTGTGTGAGTGTGTCAAAACTTTTGAAAATACTTTGAAAATCAATAAATCGCCTTGTTACCAGAAATCAGATCTGAACATGTTCTGATACAAAGAACTATGCTCTGACACCAATTGTTTGTCCTAAAGAAGGGTGAAAATAAAGTCAGACGGTGGTGAATGACTCTGTTGTGAGTTTAAAAACATTTCTTGATGAAAATCTTTTATGCAGCGGATTAAAACCCTACTAAAACGTATTTTCAAAGTAATTATAAAAAAAACACACATACAAGATACAGAACAAAAGTAAGTTCAAAAATGTAAAGGGCAGAAAGTAAATGAACACAAATTTTATAGTGGTTCTAGGTGGTGTAATCCCTTAATCCACTCTTCTCATGTGATGATTGTAGGAATTCACTGTTGTCTTTTCACCGATACAATAGTTTGATTGTCCTTAGCTACACAAGCTTCACAATTTGCAAACTATCACTCCCTAGAAACTAATCAGTGATTGAGTCTTCCATACTTCTCCTTGGGATCATATCCTTCAGCAGCTATCACAAGGCTTGCAATTCCTTGTCATAAAGTCTGATTCAATTTCTTGGTGAGAGTGTGAATTAAGTATTCACAAGATTGATCAAACTCAGGCTTGATGTTAATATTTTCTGCTCTGTTTTTCTGAGATTGATTTTCTGAATATGATTTTGAATATTAAGAATGATGGCTTGTGTATTTGACAAATTTTTAGCACTTAGAATTTCTTGGATGTACTTATTGTTATCCCTCTCTATCAATGCTATCTATTTATAGACAAATCTCATTGATTTTGAATTTCCATCCATTGGCTAATTAATGTGGTGAATAATCCTTAATTTATCTTGACTTGATTCTCCATGATTTCAGTGATCCGGATTTTCTTCTCAACGCTCATCTTAAAATACGTCCTTGACTGATTCTGCATTAAATTCAATATTCTTCATATTCTTCATGTGCCTGATTTGAATATTCAACTTTTCCAGCTTATTGACTTAGCTGTTATTCTATTAGTAAGCTGGCTGATGCTTTACTTCACGGTTGATGTTCTGTCAACTTACTTATCACTTCATTGCCTTCAATGTGCAGATATTCTTCTTTGACTATTGAATGGCAGTTTTCACATTCTTGATTAGTTGGTTGTTGCCACTCTGTTGTTGCTTCTCTATTGTTGCTTCTCTGCTGGCATTTATCAGCCGAATAAGATTTACTTCACTGGTCTTTATTATGGGTAAGATCAGTGTGCACCATATTTAAGAAAATTGAGTTTCATCACTTCTGAATAATCTTGGACTTACCGAACGCTATCACAGACTTCCTTGGTTTTAAGTCCATAAGTCTTCACTTAACTGAGTCTGGATCCTCCACCATCTTCACTTAGCTAGTCTTCTGTTCTTCACTTCACTGAGCTGGCCTACCAAACTAGTACAGTGCTTGTATGACTGAATTTATACGAATGCCAGACCTCTAAATAAAGCCTATACAAATGATTCTAACTTATTTCATACTTGCTATAACAGCTAGCATGGCCATCATAAAAACTAAACAAAATGTTCCTAACAGAGGATTACATGATTCTAACTTATTTCATACTTGTTTCAGTAGATGCATTTCATCTTAAAGACTGAAAGCCTCAAGGATCCACATTAGAAAATCTAGCAACAAGATTTATCCAGACTGTGTGTGCACTTTTGAAGTACATCAAACTTTGTGCAAAAGTGTTCTCAACAAAATTCAAAATCCATGACCTCACCATTGTATAACACTGTCTTCATGCATGAAAATATGTTGAATATGCTTTTGGCCTCTTGATTGTGCCGTCTACGAAGGCAATCTTGTTATTGGTGATCAGCACCATATGTTGAATATGCTTTTGGCCTCTTGATTGTGCCGTCTACGAAGGCAATCTTGTTATTGGTGATCAGCACCATTTTCATGGAAATCTTCCATGGCTTATAATTGTTGCCATTCATCAACGGCGGCACAAGAACCAATGACGGATTCTCACTAGGATGAACATAGAATGGACTGGAGGTGCTAAGTTCTTGTTTATCAGCTGCCATGGCTATTAAGAACTCAAAAAATATACCAGTTTACACAAACAGAGAATAAAAATCGATCAAGAAATGATCAAAATACAAAGGATAATCATTGTATTCTCTCATAACACTATGATAAAACTCAGAAAAGATGAAGAATACTCTCAAGATTCTTTGAAATCTGAGGAAAAACACACAAAAAACAACTCCAAAACTCTCAAGTTTCTGCTCTGATACCATGTTGAAGTTGTGAAAAACAACGAAACAAAAGAAAGCAGAAGAATATCATTCAAAGAAATAAATATCTACTGTTACCATTGTACCGCATTTAATGCCGCCATAATTTTCAAAAAATCTGTTACATTGATATCAGATAGAGACAAAAGTACTCAACAGATATACGAATTTACAGTGTAAGAATTTAAAATATTTACATTCATTGCAGAGTAATGTCTATGATGATGGTCGAACTGAGGCCCGCCATGTGTCATCTATATATTGTCTAAACATTTAATGAAGACAGAGAAATTATAACATTCAGGGCCATGAGCCCCACTTAATTCCTAAGGGCAGATCTAAACCCTAGGTGAGAGGTCAGCCTGGCTCGCTTCTCAGACCACCGCGGTTCGGTCAGGTCGCAACGGAGTTGGGCCAGTGCAATTCGGGCCGAGAAAGCCTAGGGGGCTCGACACAGGTCGGCCAGAGATTCCTTTATCCGATAAAATAGCCCATGTGCTTATAATAAAAGATAATTATGAGAAGATCCTAAGGATCCTTCTCCCGCTAGGACTATGATCCTATTATTTAAACATATCCTTGATTATCTCCTAAATCAATGGGATTTACATGTGAAGAATCCGTGATACTTACTGGACAAGTCAACGATAGGTCCTTTATATAAACGATCCCAAGAAACTATGAGAGGTTTGATTCCTGAACAATTGCAGGACACGTAGGCAACTTGGGATTCAACAATCTCTGGCTCAATCTATAGATAAACACCAAAAACTTCTTTGTTTTAGGGCATAGTCTTGAGTTTATTGTCACTAGGGTAAATACGGCCCGGATAATCACACAGAAAATATCCAGCATCGTCAATTGGTGCTAGAAGGAGGGCCTCTTAATAACAGTTTGTTCAAGATCTATCATCATCATGCCACCAAAGAATAAGAAGTAAAATCAAGGAGAAACCACCTAAGATGGTTGTAAAAATGCTAGATGGGGTGGAAATAGATCCCACCACCACCAATCAGCCTCAACAACATGAGGATCAGGCTGCACTGGATCCAACCCAAAAAGCGTTGGTTGAGCAATTAGCTGCTATGGATGCATCCACTCTACATGCCATGATTCAGGCAGCAGCACAAGGGAAGGATCTAGAGGATTCTCTCTTGAAGTATACACACACACCTCCACCTCCTCACTCTAAGCGGAGCATGTATGATGATCATCCACCTCAAACATGGGGAAGAGGCCACTGGCTGCCTCACAGAGGAAGAGGCTAGCACAAGGCTTGACGTCATACTTGGAAAGAGATCGGATGATTTTTTGTTTGTATCACCGTTTGTTGCCCAGATTGAGGACTTTCCCCAACCTAAAGGGTTTAAGGTCCCCAAATTGGAGCCTTATTATGGTTCTAAGGACCCCTAAGATCACCTACATAAATATTTGACGCACATGAACTTGTACTGTGCACCAGAAAAAATGAACTACAAGGCTTTTCCCGCATAGGCAGAGCTCGGGAGTGGTTCAGGATAATCCCGCCGACGTAGATCCTCAACTTCGGAACTCTAGGAAGGATGTTTGTACACGACTTTATCCTACCTAGCCATTCCAGAGGAACGCGACTCATCTCCCCACCATCAAACAAAAGAAAGAGGAGACGGTGCTGCAATATTTGAAAATATTTAATGAAGAGTCCACGCAGGTTTGGGACACCGATAAACATCTTTTGGTAACTTCCTTCGTAGCAGGACTACAGGAAGGAAGGTTGTATGCTAAGCTGAACAACAAGCTTCCCTGGACTATGGAAGAGAACGTCGAAGTGTCTTATGAGCATTCTCAAGGAGAAGAAGCCAACCGTTTGAAAAGGAAATCGGAAAAGGGCGAATCGAAGAAGAACAAGCCCGATGACAGAACTGACAAGAATAGGAAACCGGTCTGGGATAGCATGACGGCACCCGTCACAGATCGGATCGATAAGAAAGGAGCACTGCAAGAGAAGGATTCCACCACTCTAAACAGGTCATGTGAGCAGGTTCTCCTTCTAATGGAAAGAAAAGGCCTGGCTCGAACTCCACCTCCGATGCAGGGACCTCCGGAGAAAAGGGACCAAAGCAAGTTTTGCGCTAATAACTGATGACGGTCAAATTATACCCGTAAAAGTCATTAACGTTGACCTTAAATCGAGATTAATAATATATATTTCATATTAAATCACATGTTTATATTTATTATTTAATGTTAAGTGATTATTAATATGATATTTGGTATTTAGCTGTTTTTATTATTTAAAGCCGATTTATTGTGCGATAATTATTGATTTTGCAGATCACAACAAATCGAGAGGATTAATGTCATTCAATCAATTATCTCAAGATAAGGAAGGAAGAAAATCGGAGCATTAAGTGGAAGATTAATCGGATCAACATGCAAGCGTGCAGTGGGGAACAAGCTAGACGAAGAAAACGTGTTAAACATGCAAACTTAGGTTCGGTCGACCGAGCCTATAGCTTCGGTCGACCGAGTGCAGCTCTTCGGTTGACCGAGCCTTAGGTTTGGGTCGGTTTCCGGCTTATATCGTGCTTATCTTCTAGAACCACCCTAAGTCGGCAAAAACCTCTATATAAGCAAGCAGCTACGAGAATTGTAATACACACTTTAGACATACCTTAGAATATCATTCAATAAAATCACTCTATTCATATCTTGATTCAATGTAGTTTATTGAGGGTGTTTCCAGCAATTTAAGGGCTGCATTATGTAAGCCTTTATTTTCTTGTTTCTTTTCTTTTAAGTAATTAATTCCCCCCAATTATGCTTTATTGTTTGAGTTAGTTAATTCATAGCTAGATAATGTAGATCTAGGTTATGTCGTTATGGATGTGGCGAAGCCTTGTCTATGGGGATCCATAACCTACGTCATCTACTTAGTATTTATTCATGAATATGCATTTTTTAATTAATGCGTATCTATGTTAGTTTATATGAATGCTTTACGAATTACTGTTTAATCCGTTGTGTATGATGAAACGCTGAGAGATACGTTCAGGGATGTAATCTGGGGACGAAATTGATTCGGGTGACCGAATCAGTTCACTCGGTCGACCGAGCCCACCTATTCGGTCGACCGAGCCCTATTTTATCCGTTAAATAGCCACGTCTTTATGGTTAGGTTAACTTAATAGAATTTATCATCTCGGTAGGTATGGCTACGGCTACGTTGCTCGTCCGTTTGAATTAGCGTATGATTAGGAAATACCAATATAGGGCTCTAGGTTGGCTCATGAATGATCTTCCGGGACTTTCAGCGAGATCTAGGTAGGTTTTGTATTTGGGAATTGAGCTCACCTAGTTATACGTAAATCGTAGATTAACATGAGACCGTGCAGGTAATTGTTAATAGGACAGAGACTGATGTGATCGTTTAGGAAGTACGCCTAACCATAGGAATGTTGCCTAAACGAGGTGTACGATTAATATCGGCATCCTTAGTGTCGTAAGCGTGCAAGTTATATGAGATGGATACCCAAAAGGTGAAGTCACGTAATGTAGCACAGTGATCTAGTAACCTAACCGGTGCTAAGTCAAGTTTAAGGGGATGACTCCCGTAGCCAATCTAAGATAGATACAAACGGATTGACAGTTAATAAGTTCAGTTTATTATATAAATTATCTAGGTCCAAACGATAAAGACTATAATTGGGGAGGTTAATTACGTTGTGTCAAGTCGTGTCTTTACCTTTCTTGTCTTATGTTGGTCGTAGACCGCCTTTATGTCCTTGACATGTATAATTAATTGTTTATATATGAAATGACCCACAATTGGTTCCCTGTGGGATCGACCTTGATTCACTATAGCTATACTACGATGGGCCTAGTCCTCTTGCTAGTATTGGTTTATGGTGGTCAAGTATTTTATAACCTGATTGACCCCGATCAATAACATGGATGTTGGGCATAATTTAGAAAGTTGCAAAGTGTTACAGCGAGACATGGACACAACCATTATAGAAGGGAAGTTGGATGGGGTCGTAGTTCGATCTCCGAATCCAGAACCAAGAGGCCGGATATAATTCAAGCGCCGGAACTTCAACCAAGATAGGTGTAAACAAGATGAGCCACCGAGAAGAATTGAAGAGAGTTTGAGAATGTGATAAACACAAGAGTAAACTTCAACTTAGTTTATTCATCAAATGGGAGAAGTATAAATAGTTACAATTGATGGGAGATACTAGCTAGCTTGGGCGGCCACTAGATGGGCGGCAAGCATGCATGTAAAAAGTAAAAGTATGTCTATGACATAAAGCAACTAGAGTTTGACATATTAATTGTTTTTATGTACCACAATTAATATGTCCTTTTACAACTAAAGTGTACAAATAATGTATACACGAAAATAAATAAATATTACATACTATTTGATATGTAATATTTCCACACCCCCCCTCAAACTGGGTTGTATATGTTTATACAGCCAAGTTTGCTACTCAGTCTGCTGAACATAAGTGGTGGAATGGCCTTGGTGAGAATATCAGCATTCTGGTCTGCTGAGGGAACATACTGGAGTTGAATAATCTTGGCATCAATCTTCTCCTTCAGGAAGTGTCTGTCAATGTCCACATGTTTGGTTTTATCATGATGGACCGGATCCTCTCGCCATGCATAATGCCGAATTATTGTCACAAAGAGAGTGTGATAGGTGCCGAATAGGCCGCCGAAGTTCGCCAGACCTTTTTTTATCCATGTAGCTTCACAAATACCCAAAACTAGTGCCCCGAGTTCGCCTTCAAGATCGCTTTCGGAGACAAGAGGTTGTTTCTTGCTCCTCCAGGTGACAAGATTTCCCCATACATAAGAACAAGAGCTCGTAGTAGACCTTCGTCTATGTGACCAAACCCACCCAATCAAGCATCGTGTAGACCTTGATAAATCTCTCACAGACTTGGTGAAATGTAGGCCTTGGCCAGAGTGGATTTCAAGTACCTCGAATCCCGTTCACGCATCCCAATGTTGCTCGCAGGGCAATGCATGAATCGGCTAACCAGACCGACCCCATATGCAATATCGGTCTTGTATGGGACAGATAAATGAGTTTCCCTACAAGCCTTTGATATTGATCCTTTCGACAAGAATGTCACCATGCAAACAGGTATTACTAGTGGTCTACCTGGGATACAAGCAGGTTTGCATCCCAAAGATACCGCTTTCCTTTAGCAGTCCAAGACATATTTCCTTTGAGAGATAGAGATACCCCGGTTGTTTCTTGCAATTTCCATACCAAGGAAGTATTTAAGATAGCCCAAATCTTTGACTTGAAAAACCTTTGCCAGAGAGTCTTCAAATTTCGGATCTCGAGAGTCATCACCAAGTGAGGATGATATCATCCACATATACAATAAGGATAGATCTTTTTCGGCTAGTGGTCTTGATAAACATGGTGTGGTCCGAGTTGCATTGATGATATCCAAGCAGCCTTTAACCACAAGAGTGAGTTTCCCAAACCAGGCTCGGGGATTGCTTTAGGCCATATAGAGATTTCCTCAATTTGCGTACCTTTCCTTGAGTGTTAGGATTGGTAAAACCAGGAGGTACATTCATGTAAACTTCCTCGCAAGGTCACCATTGAGGAAGGCATTTTTGATATCCAATTGGTGAAGAGGCTACCAAGTTGGACAAGAAGAGATATCGTATTCGACAAGGTTCGCGCTTTTGCAACCGGTGCAAAAGTTTCTTTGTAGTCAATGCCATAAGTTTGAGTGAAACCCCTTGCAACTAGTCCGGCCTTATACTTGTCAATTGTACCATCGCATTGTATTTGATGGTAAATAACCACTTGTACCGATCGTCTTTTTGCCTTTGGGGAGAGTCGTTAGATCCCAAGTATGATTATCTGTGAGGGCGCTCATTTCGCCTTGACAAAGCAGCCTTCCACTTATCATGTTGGAGAGCTTCCTGTATATTCTTAGGAATAGAGTGAGAATCCAAGTCCTGTGTAAACATGACAAAGGCAGGTGATAACTGATCATAAGACAGATAATTATGAATAGTAATGATCGTAGTGCAAGATCTCTTTCCCTTTCGATAGCAATAGGTCTATCATCAATGTCGCCAGCCGCCGAGAGTCGCAGGCCGCCGAGAGTCGCAGGTTGCCGAGTTTCGCTGGCACCGGTTCCGCAGGCTCGGCCGCGCAGGCCCCGGTTCGCAGGGCCGCCTGGGGTCGCAGCAGGTACCGGGGTTCGCCTTGCCGAGAATCGCAGTTGCCGAGGGTTAAGAGCTTGCCGTGGGAACGGATTTAGGTCAATTTCAATCAAGTTTCCATCGCAGCCGCCTCTGGACTTGTCAGTAGTAGGGGTCCTTTCAAAGAATTTTACATCCATAGAATTGTAAAATCTCTTTTCGTAATGAGAATAGCACTTGTAACCTTCCCTCCCGTCCTTTGCATATCCTAGGAAAATGCACTTGTGAGCTTTGGGATCAAGTTTGCTTCGTGTTGGGCATGGATATAAACAAACACAAGACAACCAAAGATTTTTGGAGGTAATTGGGAAATAAGACGAGGGCAGGAGTGAGTGGTCGAAGGGTTTGGATAGGAGTTTTGAAGCCTAACACTCTACCGGGAAGTCCGTTGATTAAGTATGTGGCTTAATATAGCTTCACCCCACATATACTTTGGAACATGTGTGGTGAACATGAGTGATCTAGCCATCTCCAAAGCAGTGCCTCGTTTTTTCTCTCAAAGAACCCCATTTTGTCGAGGTGTTTCCACACAACTACCGACATGGACAATCCCCTTATCCATCAAGAAATTACCGAGGTTAGACTCATAGTATTCAAGTGCATTATCGCCTTTAAGATCTTGATCTTAGTGTCAAATTGAGTAGAGATCATGTTGTAAAATTCCCGAAAAACAGCTCCGACTTCGCATTTATCCTTCATTAAAAACAAGCCATGTGTTTCGGTATGATCATCAATGAAAGTGACAAACCACCTTTTCCCCGTTATACTTTTTACTCTTGAAGGTCCCCATACATCACTATGAATTAAAGTGAAAGGTTTGGAAGGCAAATAAGGTAGTTTGGTATACACAGATTTGGTAAGTTTGGCAAATTGACAAATATCACATCAAGATCATTGACATTACATCCTTTAAATAATTCAGAATTACAGACTTTAAATAACCAAAACTTGGATGTCCTAGTCTATAATGCCATAACATGATATTGTCTAAGGTTTGAGTGCAGCCGCCGAGGCAGCATTCGCCTTCGCCTTCGTCTTCACAGGTTGACCACATACAATCCCGAGCGGTGGTTTAGCCCTCCCAATCACTTCCCGTGAAGAAGGGTCCCGGAAAGTGCACCGATTCTTATTAAACACCACAATTCAATTCAAATCTTTTGCAAGTTTACCGACGTATACGAGATTGCGTCTAATTTTGGAACAAATAGGACATCCTTGTGCATATCTTATTAGTGATTTTAACATTTCCAAAACCTTTTGCATGAGAGATAGATCCATCGCCAGCCTTAATTTTATGAATTTGTTGACATGGCATAAGGTGAGTTATGAGGTTTTTATTACCAAATCATATGCGAGAGGCCCCGTAATCAACAATCCATGTTTCATTACTAATAGAAGAGTAGAATTTACCCGCACTAGCCCGAGTGGCCATGTCAAGTAGAGGGACTACCTTCTTTTTGTTGAGTGAGGAAAGCTTTGAATGCAAAGAACCGAGCATTCAACTTGTTATCATTCTCCCCTTCATTGACATGCCCGCCCCGACTTTCCCCGGTAGGCTTGGAGGATTTAGGCATTCCATGTAGCTTCCAAAGAAGTGTCCTTGGTGTGATTTGTGCGTTTGCGTGCTCACGAACAACTTTCCGCTCGATCGCAGGCTTCCCGACGCTCCCGCAACCTCGCAGCTTCCCGACGCCACAGGTAGCACTTTCAAAGCAGGTTGTCGGCAGGGGAGTTCAAGAAAGATCACTTTTCTCCTCGTTTTTTCCTCATGTTTGACTTCAAGCAAACATGGATTTGAGATTGGGGAGAGGTTTTGTGGCAAGGATTCTTCCCCTAACATCATCAAGAGTAGGATTCAGTCCAAGAAGAAACTTGAATACTCTCTTTTTCTCAATAATGTCCTTATAAAGGCGCATCCTTGACATCATTCCAGGGTGAGTTTCCAACATGTCCAGGTGTTGCCATGCCCTAGACAGTTGGTTGAAGTATTGAGTTACGTACATATCTCCTTGTCCGCAATTTTGAATCCGAGCTTCAAGTTCATACACTTCGATGTATTGTCTTTCTTGGAGTAAAGATCCCCGGCATTATCCCGCATCTCCTTTGCGTATCATACATCATAAAGTTCTCACTAATCTCTTTTGTCATTGATCTTGTGAGAATGGTCATGACTTGATTATTAGTAGTATCCCATGCTTCAAATCCCGGGTCATCTTCAAGCAGGGGCAAGTTTAGAGTCGGATTGTGTATCCCATCTTACCTTGTCCAGAGATGTACATTTTCATAGATCTTGACCACAAAGCAAGTAGTTGTTGCCATCAAGTCTATGATTTGTGTAAGATGAAGAGTCGGTGACCCTGGTCCGTCGAGGCAAACTGGGACTCAACCGAGGGTGAGGAAGCTTCAGATAATGAAGACATTCTTGATTCAGCAGGGTGCTGAGAATTTGCAGTGGATGCATGAGTTTAAGGCTCCGATACCATGAAGAGAGTTTGAGAATGTGATAAACACAAGAGTAAACTTCAACTTAGTTTATTCATCAAATGGGAGAAGTATAAATAGTTACAATTGATGGGAGATACTAGCTAGCTTGGGCGGCCACTAGACGGGCGGCAAGCATGCATGTAAAAAGTAAAAGTATGTCTATGACATAAAGCAACTAGAGTTTGACATATTAATTGTTTTTATGTACCACAATTAATATGTCCTTTTACAACTAAAGTGTACAAATAATGTATACACGAAAATAAATAAATATTACATACTATTTGATATGTAATATTTCCACATACAAAAAACTCCTTACTAATCTACTGAAGGAGTTCAGAGATGTATTCGCTTAGAAAACGGAAGACATGCCAGGACTGTCCTCGACTTGGCCCTGCACAAGCTGAATATAGATCCGAACAGGGAAACCAATTCGGCAAAAGAAGAGGCACTTCGCTCAAGAGCGAGTACTTGCAATAAAAAAAGAACTAACCAAGTTACTCCAATAAAATATCATTCGGGAAGTTATATACCCGGATTGGTTAGCGAATCCAGTCCTAGTCAAGAAACTAGACGGCAGCTGGAGGATGTGTGCAGACTTCACCGATCTCAACAAATCATGCCCGAAAGACTGTTATCCTCCACCAAAGATCGACAGACTTGTGGACTCTATAGTGGGATTGGAAGTATTTACTTTCTTGGATGCCTACAAGGGATATCATCAGATTGCAATGGATCCTGAAGATATTGAAAAAACTTAGTTCATTATGGAGTTTGGCACCTATTGCTACATAACAATGCCCTTCGGCCTTAAGAACGTAGGGTCAACATATCAGCGAGCAGTAAATAACAAATTCAGTGGTCAGATCGGCAGTTGCATGGAGGTGTATATGGATGATCTTCTATGAAGAGCATGTCTCTTGCGCAGAACTTAATCCCATGAAGTCCATGACTATATGGATGATCTTCTAATCAAGAGAAGTCTTTGGAGTACTAAGGGAAATAAAGATGAAACTCACCCTAAGAAGTGCACATTCGGGGTCCGATCAGGAAAATTCTTAGGCTACATGATCTCCAAAGAAGAAATTAAGGCCGACGCAGATAAGTTAGACGCATTAAAGACCGTGCCTCCACCGAAAAGTACCAAAGAAGTTCAGAGATTGACAGGGCGAATGAATGCCCTCAACAGGTTCTTCTCCAGAACGGCACAGCGTGCCCTTCCGTTCTTCAAGATTGTAAGAAAAGTAAGTCCGTTCCAGTGGGACGAAGGGTGTCAAAAGGATTTTGAGGATTTGAAATCTTATATGTCCAAACTACCTATTTTAACTTCTCCTCGGGAAGGGGAAACACTGATGGTATACTTGGCAATTTGTGTAGAAGCATTAAGCGCAGTTCTAGTCAAAGATCTGGAAGTCAGCAAACACTCACCACTAGAGGAGCACGCAACAGCAAAGAACCAACTCTTCTGGTGAACAGTAGAAAGGATCTGGCTCCGGCGGACAACAAAGATCTGAGGGAAGAAACAGGCTTGAGGATAGATTTCAATGAAGAAGATCACCTTACCTCATAGAAGATCAGGGGACTGGGGTAAAAAGGGTGGTTAAGGAATTCCTGAGAATCTAGACTGAGTTCTATCTAGGTATGTCTCAGGATAATGCATAGAAATATTGGGTATCAAGTCATGAAGAGATACTTCATGATGACATGAATCGAGTCTGGATTGACATAAAGGAGTACCGAAGACGGAGAGATGTAGTAGAGTCATCAGCTTAGGGGAACCCATATCATCCAGACGACCTGAGTAGAGGAGTTCAACTGGTAGACAAGAGAAAAATAAACCAGCTGATAGACCCTCATCGTCAAGAAAAGCTGAAGCAACTAGATCAGTAAACAAACCTGAAGACTTGAATATTGAAGATCATTTTGTGTTCAAACGAATGAGAAGAGTGTTCAGTCTTTTTTCCAAACGCTCACTTGGAGAACAATTGGTGGCATTTTAAGCTCAGAGGAAAGATGATCCTCAAATTGAATTGAAAGGCTATTTGATTACTTTGGACAGCCCACAGCCATGGAAACAATTCCAGATCTACACAAGCTCAGAGCTGGAAAGCATTCTATCAAGTTTCTAAGCCAACCTCGTTTGAATATTGGAAGTGGAAGTTTCCAGACTTAGACTTCAATGATGTAGCTGAAGACAAAATCTAGTTGAAATAATCTTTTGAAGTTATTTATATTGAATAAAATTAAAGTCTGGTTCTCCATATTGTTTTTATTTTACTTTTTTCTGACTTGTGAGAGTTTTGGCATAATCAAAAAGGGGGAAATTGTTAGGAACATTTTCTCATTTTGATGATGGCCTAACTAACTGTTATTGAAGCCTAAAATGAGTAATGAATCAATCAAATGTATAGGCTTATTAGAAATCTGACCTTGTATAGGTTTGTCAGACTAAGCACTGTAACTACAGTCATGTAGGTTAGCACAGTGAAGCAAAGTCAGATCAAGACCAGCTAAGTAGAGGACTGAGGATCCAGACTCAATGAAGAAGACTTATAGATTGGTTTACAACCAAGGAATTCTACGATGACCTTGGGTAAACCAAAGTATATTCAGCTAAGTGATGAAATCATATTTTCTACAATGAAGCATATTAAGGAGAAATGTTGAGAATTAAATTCAGAGACAAAGATTACGCAAATCGTGGGAATCAAATCAGAAAGGATCGAGGAATTAAATTCCAATATTAAATAGCCAATGGAAAAAAAATTCGAAATTCAAAGGATGGAAGGCTATAAATAGAAGGACTGATCAGAAGGAAAAGAACGAGTATACAAGAAATCTGAGTGTTGAAATTCTGATAAAAAATCCTTCTCAAACTCTGAAATTCAAGCTCTATCCAGAAAACTCAAGTATCAGAAACCTAAGGACTTAATCGATATCATAAAGTCTGAACATGGGAATCGTGAATCGTTGATTCACATCTTGCTAATCTCATCCAAAGATTCATCCAATCAGCAAAGAAGCATTCTGATTTGAAGGACTGAGGCAATTGAAGCAGATTCCATCTATGAAGGAATTGTAGTTGTCGTTATAGCTGTTGAAAGGTCACCTGAAGGATCATTGGGAAGTGTGGAACTGATGAAGCAATTTTGAATTTCCAAGGAGTAGTCACTCAAGAAAGTGAGGCAACTCGTGTTATGAAGGATTGTCATTCTATTGTAACCGGCGTAAAAGCGATAATAGTGAATTCCTCCAATCATCACAGGAGAAGAGAGGATTAGAGGATTACACTACCTTCAACCTCTATAACATTTGTGTTCTTTACTTTAGGCAATTTACTTTCTGCTTTTATTTTCGGAATCTTTATTTCTGATTGTGAATGCATATTCATCTTTCAAAAACGAATTTATGAAAGGAAAATTCCGCTACATAACGAATTTAGAAAGAATTTTAATTTAGTAGTGAATAAAGTCATTCAACGACCCCCCCCCCCCCAATCTTATCATTGTTATGCCTCTCACTGGGACCAACAGAGACCCACGTGACGGGATCCACAGGACAAATATATATATCAATGAATAAGAAATTGACAGGGCGAGATAGCCTAGAAGACAGGGCCCGCATGTTGGGATTCGTAGAAAGAATATATTTTGTCTTTAATGTCTTACATGGTAAAGCGCCTGGAGGAAAAGACCACGGGTTGGGAACCGCATTACAAATTCATCTCACACAATCCGGTAAGCCTTACAAGGTGAGGCACCCGGAGGATGTGAACACAGTTTGGAAACCGTGGGACGGATTCATCTCACACAATCTTGTAACATAGCCTTACATGATAAAGTTACCTAGAGAGACAGATTCCGCAGAACGGATGCTTCTCTCACAATCCAGTTTCACAAGTTTAGACCCATATTTCTAGGAATATAACTCGACTCTGAAGACCTTTAAAGCATGGCGCGCGCTAGGAATTCAATGACCCATAGGGTCTAGGCACTTAAAGTTCCACAGGTTTGGGCCATCCAGACCCACAAATTGGGTCATGGAGACCTATAGATCCAGGTGCTCACAACTTCTGCAAAGAAAAAACCTTCATTTATAGCCCCAAAGGAAAGGGTGAGGTAGAGAGTCACCTCGAAAAAATGCCTCAATTAAAGGCAGAAGACCTTTCCGATAAATATGTCTTGATAAATCAACCGCCGAATAGGATTTCAAGAGACGTAGGATGAAAACATGACTAATAGAAGCTCAATCATCACGAGCGGTTAAAAGTCAACCTCTTGGGTCGTGCCACATTACCTACACGCAGACCTTACCTACGATCAATGAGTATATCCTAGCTCAGGTCTGTGGGCTTTTGAAGTAGGCCAGATCGGCCACCATACACTAGCACTCACATAGCAGAGCTACGAGCGTAACACTACCTCAGTGTACCATCCAGGACGATCTCCACAGCATCATTTGCCCATATTATCGTACAAGTGTTTGGAGCTCGGGCTCAATTCAATAGAGCTCGATTCTAGCATAATAGTGCTCGGCCTCAGCACCTAGAAAGCCCATATATCGCTAGCTCAGTATAGTCATATATCTGGCGAATGATCCCACCACAGGTCGCTCCCACTATTCCACACAACGTAGGTCTTGCCAGCCTTTAGCCCACACCTGGCTCAACATGCATTGGGTAAAAGTCATCATCCTCTGGCATAACAACTCTGATACACCATCTACCATGGTTGTACCTTTCAACCTCATCTAATACTCACTATATAATGGGACCTTCTCCCTCCAAAAGCAGGTAACGTGACTTCCATACAGTCACTCTCATTTCAGATTACATATTTCCACCTTATAGTCAAATCACTGATTTGAGCGTCGGAGGGTTTTTCCTGTGATAGAACTTTGGGATCCTTAAAAAATGCATTGTTTTATAAGTACTGTAGCAGTTCGGAGCAATAGAACACATTGCAGGAAGCTCATTCAATACCATCAATGGTCAGATCATGTTTAACGATTTCAGGAATCGACATGTGAATTTAAACAAAATCACAAACGATTACGTATTTTCTATTTCTAGTATGAGATGATTAAGTAATTAAACTAATCATCTGGAAAAAGGTAATCAATCTAACCGATAGTCGTAGAGAGTGTTATATAAATAAATAAATACCGATACATTATACGATGAATAAACTCAATTCGATCTTACGGTTAAATCAATCAAGGCTTCAATAATACTCAACCCGAAAAGGAATAAAAATGGAAACTCACCATCATTGAAATAGAAAGATGGTTATATTTATAATTCTCAGTAAATAGGAAAAACGAAGTAATCTCCATGGTAGATGAACGAAGGAATAGACGCTAGCCTTCATCCTTTAAAACCTAAGGTATAACTCTAAAGGATGAATTGGGATCGTCTGCTGTGGCCGCGTCTGGTGTGCCCGTGCTGTGCCCGTGCTGTGAGCCGAAACGGCGTCGTTTCGGCCAAAAACGGCGCCGCGTTGATGAGTTTTTTTTTTAAGTTCGGAACCAAACGGCGTCTTTTTTACTCAAAACGATGCCGCTTTGCATCACAACAGCAGGTGTTGTGCTCATTTCACAGCAGAGGATGGGGGTCCCTAAAGGATGCGCTGGTTTTTTTTTCTCAAAAGTTAGGGGTCAGAGGCCATAAGGACAAAATAAGATACAAAATGGGAAAAAATGACAAGAAAAAAAAATAATGGTTGAGAAGGAAAAAACACGTACGTTACTTACGTATGTGTTCTTACGTGTGGTTGTAGCAACACGTAGTAACCCACGTAAGTAATACGCGCGTTTTTTCTTTTCAACCACTATCTTTTTTTCTTGTCCTTTTTCCTCATTTTAGATCAAAAACAGTCATTTACAACATTTAACCTGAATATTGGGTTTTTTTTTTATTTAAGGACAAAATATTTTCTTTCGGACTATTTTGGTCTTTCTTTTAAGTGAAATCCCTGATATTCCAATGAAAACCCTTTTTTTCTGGCGCTAAATTGGAGACTTTGTTGCTCAGCAATGCTGCCAATTCAATGTCAACGACGGCAACTGTTCCGATGGCGGCCTCTCCAGCTCAGATTGGGTTGTTCTGCAAGCCTGGACGAGTCAAGCGATCGTTTTTTTTTCAAAAGGGAACTGGGTCATCAAGTTTAAATTGGTCAATTAGGTGTGAGGCTTCGTCGGAATTGCTTGTTCAGGACGCTGATGATGTCGGCCATGGAAATGATGGTGCATCTTCTTCAACTTTGTCTTCGAGTTTGTCGGCACTGGAACAGCTCAAGACTTCAACTGCTGAGAGTAATGATCTTTCTTTCTTATACAAGTCGTTTCAAAATTCAAAACCAAATATTTGTTTGGTCATCTGTATGACTTTGCTGATGTTAATTGATACTAGATCAGATGATCTTCTTTGAAATCGATTCATTTGTTATTTATTTTGGTGTTTTAAGATGGAATTCGGGGACCTTTAGAACTAGTTCTGAAGTCAAATGAACAAGAATGATTATCCCCTCAAAACAGCAAACAACTGGATGCAGTGTTTCTGGGTGCTTTTTGCTAGATAATCTGGAGCCTGCATTTTATTGGCCTTATGGAAATTCGTTTGGTCAATATTATGTTCATCATTGTCACTGACCGCAACCTTAACAATCTAGTAATTTGAGTATGATTATCCTTGAATTTGAATCATCAGATAGTTAGTGTTTCCATTGTCCCAGAAAATGGATTGATTTCATGTCAATTATTCTTACTTTCATTTCTGATGTGTTTAATACCAGGTCAGTGAAGACATTCACTTATGATTCATTGAACAATATCGTGAGGTTCATAAATGGCGTGTCAGCACTTTCGAGTTCCGGCAATTCTAGGTAATGCGACGGCGACCGAGTCGTCGTTCTTCCTGTTCAAAGGTCTCTAAACTAGAAATTGACGGCGAGAAAAAAAAACCCGAGCAAAGATGGGGAGCTGTGATCGCATAGAATGGAAGTTGAAGGCGTAAATCCAGTTAAAAGTATGTGAAATAATGTCTTGGCACTTATCTTCCTCTTTGTTTGATCATTTTGTGCGATTTGGAATTGCAGACATTTTGACTTGTAGGATGTATATGCTATATTCATATGCTTTGATTGATGCTTGTGTCTATTGATCTTTGTTATTACACAGCTGCTGGTTATGATTCCTTGTGCTGGTGATTTTTGAAAGTGAATTGTTAATTAATAATTAGGTTAATTACTGCTGTAGCAATTTTGGTTTTTTCATCTGCCTATTTACATGTTTTGGAGTCGGATATATATCATTTGTTGTAAATGTTGAAATTATGGTTTTTTAGCTTATAAGTGCACCCATTGCGTCTCCATTTGTGTTCAGTGTATTCTTCTCAAAAAGCTGCTATGGATCTTGTGTTGCAGTCTGAGGAGCCATTGATTGAGGATGATGATGATGATGATGATGAAGACGACGATGAAGACAAAGCCGATGATGATACTGTTGGTATGTTTCTCACGGACTTTGTACCTCACATGCGCTATTTTTATCAGTGCCTTATTTTAGAAATGACTGTTGTATTGGGCTTGTTCCAGGACAAGGAGATGCAAGTGGTAGGTCAAAACAAAGTAGAAGTGAAAAAAAAGGGTAGAAAGGCTATGCTGAAGCTTGGAATGGAGCCCATCCCGGGTGTCAGCCGTGTTACTGTCAAGAAGAGCAACAACGTAGGTTATTAATAATCCTTATCTTGACTTTGCTTATTTTAGAGAAATCGTTCATCTGTACTTTCTTTCGGTTATTTGTTGAGAAAAATGCAACCTTTTGTTTTCCAGATTCAGTTTGTCATCTCCAAACCTGATGTATTAAAAAGCCCGAATTCAGACACGTATGTCATCTTTGGGGAAGCAAAAATTGGGGATTAGTTTTGCAGAGTTGGGTTTCTACGAGGCTGTTGCTAGTGGAAATGGCAATTCAGAGTTTGCTATGGGTACAATTTGACTAATTCAAAGGTAAATAACACTTCAAATGCTTCTGCTTTGGACATTTCAAGTGTTATAAATTCTGAAAATTCACGTATTGAGTCTGGAAATTCTGGAAATTCACGTATGAGTCTGGGACCTTTCCTCGGGCAACTGGGGTTGAGGGGAATCCCAAGGCAGGTATTGAAACTGCCATGGTAGATATTGAAGCTACCATCGTCAACTCTTTTGATGACAATGAAGTTGAAACTAATAGTTCTTTTTTTTTTTTTTTTGAGAGGATTAATAATTCTGTTGAGAACAGAAATAATGGTAGGTCTGTTGTGGTTGATCATATTGGTGATCCCACGGTTTAAGGTTTGGTTTAAGGATGCATCTATGATGTTTTAAAGAAGATTGATTGTGTTTTTTACTTGGCTCATATATTAAGCTTTCTAATAGACTGGTGTTACTTTGTTAGTGTGTTACTGTGTCATTTTCAGCCATATATAAGCCAAATATAAGGCTGAAAATTAGATTTTGGAGCAAAAAATAAAGTATTTAAGGGTTGAAAAACTTGAAATACTTTTGTTGACTTTATGTTGTTGCCTTCTTCTACTTTCTTTAAATATACCTTTAAAGATACAATGTTGCAATGTTTTTTTTTTCAAAAAAAATCGATAGTAGTGTGATTCAAACCCCCTCCCTTACATTCGAAAGCATACTAAAGATGATATTTAAGTCATTAATGGATAAGAAATGCAATGGACATTTGTTTTATGTGGTTATTAGTATTGAAAAGTGTTTTGAGAAGTTGTAGAGAAAAACAGAATTGGTTGTGTTAGTGTGATGCTACTGTGTTACTATGATGTCTTTATTTGGTTTTAATCTTTCTTTGCATTCCACTATTTGTTGTTGTGTGGTTTTGGGCTAGGTGGGTGAAGGTTGTTGATTCAAATGGTTATGTTTGTGTTCTTTTGTCTTTAGAAAATTGGAGGAGCCTAGATTCTCTATTGATGAGGCCGAGCCGATGCTATTTGATGCATTTTCTGTTTCATACATCTTTCATGGAGTTTGATGTGGTGCGGGTTTGAAGGATGAAGGTCCATAGATGGTAAAACAGACTGCTTTCGTCTTCAAGAACTTGAAGAATGTTTTAGTTTCATTGATAGGCTTTTTGATTACATCCAATAGTATTAGGCTTTTATTCTCTTGATTCCCCCGGAGTTGCATCTCCATATTGCTTTGATAGATTGTTTCATTAGGATGTGCAGCATTTTTGATAGATTGTTGTATTACACAATGTTAATGGTGATATTTGGATGTTATTGTTTCTTGTTTGTGTATTCGCTTGTGTTACTATTATTCATTATTCGTTTCGTTATTGTTACTATGTTACTGAGTAACACAGTAATGTGTTGGTGTAAACGCTTCGATAAAATTCGGCTTTCAAATACTTCGAAAGGGTATCAAACGCGGTCTCAAAATGAAGATTAAAAAAATTGAATTTTGGTGAAACAATTTTGATGATCGGTGTTCTAAATCAAAAGTTACGGTCGTTTATAAGAAAAAACGCTCCTGTTAATACAAATATTTTTCGGCTTTCAAAATATACATTGGAAGGGTATCATGTTTGGGCTCAAATTATAGAGCCAAAAAAATATGAATTTTGGTGAAAATTTTTTGACGATCGGAGTTGTAAATCAAAAGTTTCGGTTGTTTGAAAAAAATAATAAGGATGCATAAGTAAATATATGCAAACAATACCATTGCTAAAGACGCGCGTTCTAGGGTAGGGGTATTTTTATCTGTCTGAAATTTTTTTGTCATTTTTACAACTAAAAAAATAAGTGTGTCATATTTATTTATTTTATAAATATTTTTATCATTTTCCCTCGATCCCCCAATAATAATCTCTTATTTTAATAATCCTCCTTAACTAAAGAAATATCCTAAAGACTTTAAAAGAAATGAACATATCTCCAATACGAAACAATAAATATTATAAAATCAATATTCTTGCACACAAATAAGCCCAAAAATGCCATGTAATACCAGCTAAACCACAAATAATTCTACAGTCTGACCAACCTCCACAGATGCTCGGCTGATACCGCAAATTATTGAACAGTTTGGAAAACCTCAAGTCGAGTTAGGCCCAGACTGTAAAATTATTAACAGCCTGACCAGCCGAGTTGACCTAGCCCCAGATCACAAATTATTGAGCAGTCTGGCCAACCTCGAGTCGAGCTTGACGATTCTAGAAATCGTCGGGTAGTAAATCTGGGGCTTGTTTATCCTACTGACAATCCGTAAGAACCCTAAAGCGAAGTGAAACGGGGGGTGTTTGGTGATGGTTTAGACTGGACTTGAGAAACTGTATCTCAAGCTGCCTACGTATCCAAAGTACCTATTGGAATCAAGTCTCCGTAGTTCCTTAGGGATTGTTTATATAGAGGGGCGTGTGCCCTAGGCCTGCGTGGGCCTTGTCTTTGTTGGACTATAATTTCGTGTTCTCTAAGGAGTGAATAATTATGATACGATCCCTTTTCATGTAGGAGATAATTATGATGATTTGAATATCAGATAACTGGGGATTCTTTCCATGTTTATCGAATAAATTACGCACGTGGGGGATTGGGTCCGGTTTGGACTCAGGTCGAGCTATAAGGCCCGAGCTGAGCTGCATGAGTTCATGCCTTTGCCGACCTGCCGAGGTCGGGAAGTAGCGGAGCAGAGGTAGCTCGGATTCTTGAGGCTCTTGGCCCTTAAGGGGGACTTTTTGCCTCTATTTAATGTTGGGTTACTGTAGGGATGACACGTGGCGAGGTGCAGATTCGACCTCCGTCATAAACCCCCCAGATTCAGCTGAGCTTCTGAGGTCAGCTCGGATCTGTCCAGGTTGCGGCTCGGCTCGGTCATCTAGACGTAGTCTTTTATATCTTGAGTGCTAGGTGGCAGGGAGTAGTTATGACGTTGTCATAATTGTCCCGGGTTTCGAGGCGTCGCCACCCATCACTTGAATGAAGACGGTTTTCGAGACGTGTTGGGGGTTATAACCCCGTCATATCAAGCTTTTCCCACATTTAATGCTTATTAAATCAGAAGATCGAAGTTCGGCTGTTGGTTGCTCTTCTTCTTCAATTTTTCCATTCTTCGAATTTTTGCAAGTAAGCTATTTTTCATCTTTTCTTGCATAATTACTTGGTTCGTGTCTACTTTCGTCAACTTAAATAGACGATTTCCCCTGGGTCTCTGTTCTAATCCTAGAAAGTAGACGGCAGACGACAAGGTAGTCCTGGGCGGTGAAGATATTAGATCCGGGGCCGAGGATGAAGTGGTTATTGGCAGTGAAGGTATCACATCTATCCTATCTCAGGAGGATGTGGATGAAATCTGTGGGACTTACGGGATAGATAAGGGTAGATACACCCTTAGACTTGTCGCTGATCCCCACAACTTTGCTCATGAGGCTATGGAAGGATTTTGTCCCGTTCACAAGGAATTTTTCGAAGTAGGTTTATGGTTTCCCTTTTGTCCGGCCCTTAAAGATGTTTTGAGGTACTACGACCTAGGGATTTCTCAGGTGGCCCCTAATAGTATCAGGGCAATAATAGGGTCCTCCATTTGATGTAGATTGCTTCGTATTAAGTTTACTATCCAAAAATTTAGGTACTTTTACCATCACGTCCGGGGTGACAAACCATCCCGGACGGTATTACTTTTCTCGTAGGATTGGGCACCAGGGATGTCCCTATCCTTACTAAGGGAAAGACATCTCAAAAGAAATGGAAAGAACGGTTCTTCTTTGTTTGACACGAGGAGCACCCGGAGATGAGCCGGTGGAACTCAGGAGAGCTCTTCAAAGATACCCGTCCTCCAATTGATGATAGTTGGATAAGGAAGATTCACGAATCGGGCTATTCCATAGAGCATGAGGATTTTTATGATGATCTCATCATAGCTGCTCGGCTAGAGGAAGTAGGACCTAGCCCATACGTTCCTCTGAGTAAAGAGGATTGGGTTACTTGTAGGTATTTTCTCTTTTTCGTTGCACTGTATGTTTTGTATGATTTTGTATGTTTGACTTATTGGATCATGTTTGTTTGGCAGTGGTTGATTTTTTGCTGAACAGCTGACAGCGCTGAGGATGCAGTAGAGACGGTCCAGCCTGAACAGAACATACAGGCAGACAGGGGGCCAGACATCGAGCCTACCCCTGCTCATGGTTCAGATGCCAATATAAATAATTCGGCCACTACGTCTCGACCTGGCTGAGACAGAGTGATGACGGTCAAATTATACCCATAAATGTCATCAACATTGTCCTTAAATCGAGCTCAATAATATATATTTTATATTAAATCACATGTTTATATTGATTATTTAATGTTATGTTATTTATAAGATATAATTTGGTATTTATCTGTTTTTATTACTTAAAGATGATTTACTGTGCAATAAATATATTTTATAGATTGCGGAAAATTGGAAGATATCTATTATCGGAGGAAGTAAATCTCAAAAGAAATCAAGGCCGAATCGGAGTAGATTAAAGATAAATACCGAAGCAGCACGAAAAGTGGAGTAAGGAACAAGAGAAGCCAGCGAGCCAATCAGAAAAGAGAGGACTCGCTGGCAGCGAGCCATCAGTTCGCTGGGGGCGAGCTGGCCGATTCTGAGAGATCGGCTGGGAGTTATCTCTACGCATTTTAGGATTTTCAAATATATCTTTAAGTCGGTCTAAGTCTCTATATAAAGGAGCAGCCACGAATTTTATTAGACACACTCTAGAATACTTTAGCAAAATACAATTCACAACATTTGTTTTATTTTCAATATATTTTTTCTTTATTTTATGTTCTTTCATTATGGAGTCGTTAGAATCGCCGGTTAGAGATCGTATCGAGGAGTGGGAATCACGCTCGTCTTCGAGGGTAATGTCTACTCAATTATGCAATCTTTATTCGTAGATCTAATTTATTTTGTGATGGAGTAGTCGTTTTGTGTATTGATTTCGTTATGTAGTTAATTTACGAACCCATGTTTATGTAGATCTGAGACGTAAAAGACGTTTCACGAGCAAATATGGTTCAGATCTGAGCTCGCTGGCATCAAGCCTATGTCTCGCTGGGAGCGAGATCTGTGATGTTCTTGATTTGTCTGTGAACGGCTTCGACTACGTCAGGTTCTCTGCTTTGTAATTCAAACGAGTAATTAAACTTGATCAACTTAATTATTTGTCATCGTAATTCAACATGAGACCCAAAAAGTGATTGTTACTTAGGACAGAGATTGAATCGGTGTCTAAGAAGTACGCCTAACCATAGGAATGTTGCTTAGATGAGGTTACGGTTTATACCGGCATCCCTAGTTTTGTAATTATGTCAGAAGTTATATGAGACGGAGACTAAAAATGTGAAGTCACGTAACGGAGACACGATGATCTAGATGGCCTACCCGGAGCTAGATCTATTTTAGGGGATGACTCCCGTAGTCAGAATAATTAATCTTAAATGTCTTGTTTTGTCTCGTCGTCAATCTACATAGCATGGGGGAGTAATTACTACTAGCGTTATCAATACCGTTTGTTAATCATTTATAAAACCTATAAAAATAAGTGTCTTAGTGTCGTTGTGTCTTTTGTTTGGTTTTGTGTTTCTATTGTGTCAATTTTAATTCTACGTTAATTGTTGGTCGTAGACCGCCTTTACTTTGCTTTTAGTTTAATAAGTCATATTTCGTTTAAGCCGAGTCTCTGTGGGATCGACCTCGACTCTATCTAACTATACTACGATTTAACCTAGTTCTCTTGCTAGTGTGTTATTTAGGTATCGAGTATTTTTATTACTTGACCCGACATCAAGTTTTTGGCGCCGTTGCCGGGGAACTCGTGTCATTAATCAAAGTATAGCTTATTTTATTAAGTAAATTCGTAAATATTGTGAATAGTGTCTGTTTAATTATTTTTCGTATCATAGAATTAACCTGTTAGTGTCGTAAAACAAATCTGGGCAGTTTCCCAGACTGCACTGGTTTCGCTGGCAGCGAGCTCCCTGTTCGCTGGGAGCCGGCCGGCATTTTCCGGCGCTTCGTTTCGTTCGGTTTCGTTTTACATAGTGTCTGCTTTGTGTTTTCATATTTTTCATAATTTTTAGAGTCTGTTTTAGTTTCGTTTTTACTATATAGTCTAGTTAAAGGCCTAGCCTTTTAAGTTTTTAATTGTTTTATTGTTTTATTGTTATTTTATAGTACGCTACCCGGAGATCGAATGAACCTCTTGAGCCATATAATCTTGAAATAGAGAAATTTGCAAGGCGAAATAGGAAGTTAGCTAGAGAACTGGCTAAACAAGGAGAAGAGGATCCAAATCTTGAGGAAAGCGAGCACGAATTGGAAGAAGGACATACAACCGATCATTCTGAGCACTTTGAATCTGAGGTAGAAATGGAAGGCGTTCTGAACAATCCAAACCAGGTACTTAATCCTGAATTTATTAATAATGCCAATAATGTTAATAATGTGAATAATCTTAATGCTAATAATGGAAACCAAGCTGCGAGGCACATTTTACAAAGTTATGCAACACCTACTATTGAGCAATTCATTCCCGCTATCGTAGCACCGTAAGACCCTGCGGAAGTCTATCACCCTAGGCCTAATGTAATTCAAATGGTGACCAACTATTCCACTTTTCATGGAATCCAAAACGAGGAACCTGGTGTTCACGTGACAAATTTCTTGGAAATCGTTAGCACAGTTAAGCCAGAATTAATCCCGGAGGGTAACATTCGTCTTAAGCTTTTCCCTTTCACTTTGAAAGATAAAGCTAAGAAATGGCTTCTCTCTTTAGAGGCTGGATCTATCACTACTTGGGAACAATTGTTGCAAAAATTCATGAATAAGTATTTTCCTTTAGGAAAAACCTTTAAGTTACGTCAGGATATCTTAGGATTTAAGCAACCCGGGGAGAGTTTTGATCAAGCTTGGGAGCGTTTTAAGGAAGCTATGAGAAAGTGTCCTCATCATGATATCTCTCTTTGGCTTTTAATGCAAACTTTTTACCATGGATTGAGAGAGACTGAGAAAATTAGAGTAGACACCTCCAGCAATGGAGCGTTTGTTCTTTTATCTCCTGAGGAGGCACAAGGAAAGATGGAGCAAGTAGCAATGATTAGTCAATGGGGAGGCAATGACATAGCTACTGTGAAGATGGCCGCTGACATATTTGAGGATAGTGCATCTACCAAAATCTTAGAACAACTGTCTGTTATCAACAATAAGGTAGATGGAATGCAAGAGAGGATTGCAAGAGTAGAGAAAGGGACTGGAATCGAATGAATTCCTCAAAGTGAGAATGCTGGTATTGAAGAAGCCAACTATATTGGGAGACAAGGAAATCAATGGGGAGGATATAAGCCTAATCATAACCATCCTAGATTCCGATATAGCGACCCTAATGTAGGAGAAGGGGCTAAACCGCCTACTACTTATGTACCACATCAAACTAAAACTTTTTGTAGGGAAGCTGCGATAGAAAAATTGAGCAATGTCGTTACTGACAATATGGGACAACTTTCAAAATCGATGGCTGAGTTAGCCACTAACTTTAGCCAATATTGTCAGAAGAACGATGCAAAGGTGACTAATCAAGAAGCCATCATCCAAAATCTCACTCACCAAATAGGACAGTTAGCTGAGCAAGTCTCAACTAGACCTCATTGAGGATTGCCAAGCAATACTGATAAAAATCCAAAGGATTTGAATGCGATCATGACTAGAAGTGGGAAAGAAGTAACTCCACCATCTTTAAAAGAGAAAGAGAAAGCCGTAGAGAGTAAAGATGGTGAGCCAAGCAATGAAGCAAATGCCTCTGGAACCTTGCCGGAGCAAGAAACCTATAAGGAACCTGCTGGCCCTATGAGTTGAGCTTTATAATAATAAGTATCCTATTTTCACCGATGTCGATCCTTCAACCTTACCTTATCCTCCATGCAAAACTAAGCCTACGGTTGATGACAAAAGGTATAAGAAGTTCATTGATATTTTTAGAAAGTTACACATCAATATACCTTTAGTTGAAGCACTTGCTGAGATGCCTGAGTACACCAAGTTCTTAAAAGAAGCTGTCTCTACTAAGAGGAAACTCCTAGATTTAGAGACCATTTGCCTAAATGAGGAGTGCTCAGCCATTCTTCAACATAAGTTACCCGCTAAGTGTAAGGATCCGGGAAGTTTTCTCATTCCCTGCACAATAGGTAACGTGTGTTTGAACAAGGCATTGTGTGATCTAGGAGCGAGCGTTAATCTGATGCCTCTATCCATTTTTCAAAAGCTGGGTATGAAAGACTTCAATTACTTTGCAATTAGCTGATCGTTCGGTTAAGGAACCTTGTGGAGTGGTTGAAGATGTGCTAGTAAGAGTTGAGAAATTTGTGTTTCCTATTGACTTTGTTGTGCTAGATATGGAAGCTAACTACGAAGTGCCCCTAATCTTAGGAAGACCTTTTATGGCCATTAGTAGGACTCTTATCGATGTTTACAAAGGAGAGTTAGTGTTGAGAGTTAATGGAGATGAAATAGCGTTCAACGTGTTTGACACTATGAAGACACCTGATGATGGAGAGGATGCATGTTTCATGTTGGATTCTGTAGACAAGCTTGTCAATGATTTCCAACAATATGAGGATATTAAGGATTTCCTCGAGGCTACTCTAGAGTTAGAGGATGACGTGCCATATGAAAAGAGCGAGGAAGAGAAAGTGATATGGCCTGGATGTAGTAGAGGAACCCCTGGCCATGTAGAGGAGATGAAGTCTACCGAGGTTGAGGAATTCTACCATAGACCGACGTGGCATAAGTTCTTTGAACTCAAGCTAACCGGGCAAAAGTTAAAGACCTCGTTAGAAGAACCACATACCAATCTGACGTTGAAGCCTCTACCTGCGCATTTGAAGTATGTATTCCTTCAAGGTGAGACCTTGCCGCTTATTATTTCTTCTACCTTGACTGAAATACAAGAAGAAAAGCTGATGAGAGTATTGAGAGAGTATTGCGGAGCATTTGGATGGACAATAGCTAACATTAAAGGCATTAACCCTAGTGTTTGCATGCATAAAATCTCCGTCGATCCTGCAAAGAAAGCGGTTGCACAACCCCAAAGAAGGTTGACTCCACAATTGAAGGACGTGGTTAGGGATGAAGTTATTAAGATGTTAGAAATGGGAATCATCTTTCCTATCTCTGATAGTGAATGGGTTAGCCCGATCCACGTAGTTCCTAAAAAGGAGGGTTTGACAGTGCAAGCTAATGAGTTAAATGAGTTGATTCCTGTTAGACTCATTACTGGTCATAGAGTGTGCATTGACTTTAGGAAGTTGAATGATGCAACTCGCAAAGATCACTTCCCTCTCCCCTTCATTGATCAAATGCTCGAGAGACCGAGCGGACATGTGTTTTATTGTTTCCATGACGGTTACTCGGGATATTATCAAATTCATATCTCACCCGAGGATCGTGAGAAGACCACTTTTACATGTCCATATGGAACCTTTCCTTACAATAGAATGCCTTTTGGTTTGTGCAACACACCAGCAACGTTTCAAAGATGCATGATTTCTCTGTTTGCCGATATGGTTGAAGATTTCCTAGAGATCTTTATGGATGATTTCTCCGTGTTTGGAGATGATTTCGATTCATGTCTCACGCATCTAGCAAGAGTGTTGAAGAGATGCGAGGAGACGAATCTAGTGCTTAACTGGGAGAAATGTCATCTTATGGTTACTGAAGGTATAGTACTTGGCCACCGTATTTCAAAGAACGGTATAGAGGTGGATAGAGCAAAAGTAGAGGTGATTGAAAAACTGCCTCCACCAACCAATCTTAAGACATTGCGAGGTTTTCTTGGCCACGCGGGATTCTATCGTCAGTTCGTGAAGGACTTTTCCTTAATATCTAGACCTCTTACTGAGTTATTGGCCAAGGATGTGCCATTTGTGTTTACTAATGAGTGCATGAAAGCTTTCAATGAGTTAAAGAGCAAGCATATTACTGCACCCATTCTGATTGCGCCTGATTGGAATCTACCTTTTGAGTTGATGTGTGATGCAAGCGATACTGCTGTATGTGCTGCCTTAGGACAAAGAAAATACAAGATCTTTAGGCCCATCTACTATGCTAGTCGAACTTTAAATACTGCTCAAAAGAATTATGCAACTACTGAGAAATAGCTTCTAGCTGTTATCTTTGCGTTTGACAAGTTTAGATCTTATCTAGTGGGACCTAAAGTCACTGTTTGGACTGACCATGTGGCTTTGAAGTATCTTTTAGCCAAACAAGATTCCAAGCCAAGGTTATTGAGATGGATTCTACTATTGCAAGAGTTTGATGTAGAAATCCATGATAAGAAAGGATCTGAGAATTTGGTTGCGGATCATCTTTCCCGTTTACAAATAGAGGATAATGAGCCAATAACCGAGATTGGAGAAACATTTCCTGATGAACAATTATTCTACATCATGGCCATACATGGGAAGGATGATTGCGCTGCAGTATCTTCGTGTGTTGAGGTTGTGAAGGAGAAGAAACAACCATGGTTTAAGACTTTGTGAATTATCTATCCACGAAATACCTGCCACCAAATCTCAACCCCCAAGAAAGAAAGAAATTCTTCAAGGATCTTAGGCACTATTATTGGGAAGAGCCCTATCTTTTTAAGCTCGGATCCGAAAATGTCTTTAGGAGATGTGTGCCGGAAGAGGAGATGTATGATATCCTTAGACATTGCCACGCTTATGAGGCCGGAGGACATTATGGAGGAGACAAGACGGCTGTGAAAGTTCTTCAATGTGGTTTTTACTGGCCCTCTTTGTTCAAAGATGCACATCAATATGCTAGATCTTGTCAATCTTGCCAAATGACGGGAAATATCTCGAGAAGGAATGAAATGCCACTAAAGAATATCTTAGAGGTGGAACTCTTTGATGTTTGGGGTATTGATTTTGTGGGACCCTTTACTTCGTCTTTGTCCAACCGCTATATTTTAGTGGCGGTCGACTACGTGTCCAAATGGGTTGAGGCCATTGCTTCGCCTACTAATGATGCGAAAGTTGTTCTGAAGTTCTTGAAGAAGAATATTTTTACGCGGTTTGGAACCCCTCGTGCTATTATTAGTGAGAATGGAAGCCATTTCTGTAATAGGCCGTTTAAAAATTTGATGATTAACTATGGGGTTAGACACAAGTTAGCTACTACGTATCACCCTCAAACAAGTGGACAGGTTGAGGTTACAAATCGAGAAATAAAGCGCATTTTGGAGAAAACTGTGAATACGACTAGAAAGGATTGGTCGTTGAGATTAGATGATGCTTTATGGGCTTATAGAACTGCTTATAAGACGACTATTGGTATGTCCTCTTATAAGATTGTTTTTGGAAAACCATGTCATCTACCGGTTGAACTTGAACACCGTGCAATGTGGGCTACGCGTATGTTGAATTTTGATGAGAGTTTAGCTGGAGAAAGAAGATTGTTGGAATTGACTCGCCTAGAGGAGTTTCGTCTGGAAGCCTATGAGAATGCAAAAATATTTAAGGAGCGCACAAAGAAATTTCATGATAAGAAAATATTGGACCACACCTTTAAGGAAGGCGATCTGGTTCTTCTTTACAATTCGCGCTTGAGACTCTTTCCTGGCAAGTTAAAATCACGATGGTATGGCCCTTATCAAGTGAGTAAGGTTTTCCTTCGGGAGTTTGTTGAGTTATTAAACCTTAAGGATCAATCCACTTTTGTGGTTAATGGACACCGTGTGAAACATTACATTGGTCTTGGTCAAGGAACGGAGGAGGAAGTCTTCACTCTTGAAGATCCTACTTATACTTAAACCATCGTTGAATTAAGTCGAGCTGGCGACTATAACCTCAGAACTATTTCTTGAAAACTATCTTTTGTTTTTGTTTTGTTTGAATAAAGTAGCATGAGACTGTTAAGGTTTTTTTCATCTCGCCATGTTCCGATTCTAAGTTTGGAATAAACGAGGTTTTTTCCTTAATAGCCGCCATGTGAGTGTACTCTTTGGTTTTCCTTGTCATTGGTTGTATGAAATAAAGTGGCTTAATTTGTTTTTGGATATTCTCTATCTAATTACTACCACATTATTTTATAACTTCCATTGACATGTTATTAACGGTTTCGTGGAGTTTCTGTTTGGTTTGCTTAAACAGGTTTTAATTTGCTTCTCCACGACGTGCTGGGATCACCCCTACATTTTGCTTCTTACTTGAGAGCCGTTTCCAGAGCTAAGTCTTTTTCTTAAATTCTCCTTTTTTCTTTGTCATTGGGGACAATGCCAAGTTTAAGTGGAGGGTAGGAGACTTAGCTATGATGTGTTATAATTGAACAATTGAATGAAACGGTGAAAAATGAAAAAAAAAATTGAAAAAATGCCAAATTAATTATCTCGTACCCTTAGAATTGTGAGTTCTTATACATGGAATTAGTAGGGAAGGAATCAAGTTGCATGAGTAAGTGATCATTTTATACTTATGTGAATGTAAACTTAAGGATATTCATGCCGACCGTTGCAAGTAGTTATTTATTATTCGATTACTCAATGTGTGAATCGACGAACACCGCACGAATTAAAATAACTGGAGAAATTATGTGTACATTGCGCAGATGAATGGTTATGCAGACTTAGTGTCGATGTTTATCTGCTGGTGTATTCCTATCTTCTAGCCATCGAAGCGGAGTAATAAGCTTGAGAATTATCTGTGTTTTGACAATGCGTTAAACACTAGGCTTGTAGTAACGTTACCAAAGTAGCTTCGCGCTTGTGGTAATATTCAGTGCTGTCCACTAATCCATGAGAGGGGGATTCTTGCAATGCATACTTTACCTTTAAAGCAAGTTTCTTTCTTGAGAAGTGGTAAAGCTTGAAATTATGAAAATGCGAAGAAATTCAAGTTTTTAAGAGGCTTTGAGTATTTTCTCGGTCTCCGAGTCCAAAAACCTTATGGATGACGCTCTTGCTTATTGCACCATGTCTTTAACCATTGCGATGCTTATGAAGTGGGAATGCTGATGTTGGTAGGATAAGACTGTGAAGTTGGCATAAACTTTAATCTTGCCACGAATATATAAAACTAAATGCACATGCACACATCACTTCGATTCATAGCGAGTAGTGAATAATGGATACCTTATGAGCATGAGTGGTATGAGTTGACTCGAGTTTCTTGTGTAAGTATGGGTTGACCATGAAAAATGTTGTCTTGGGGAATGACTTATTGATGCTTTGTTCGGGATGATCAAAGTCTAAGTGGGGGTAGTTGATGACGGTCAAATTATACCCATAAATGTCATCAACATTGTCCTTAACTCAATAATATATATTTTATATTAAATCACATGTTTATATTGATTATTTAATGTTATGTGATTTATAAGACATAATTTGGTATTTATCTGTTTTTATTACTTAAATATGATTTACTGTGCAATAAATATTGATTTTATAGATTGCGGTAAATTGGAAGATATCTATTATCGGAAGAAGTAAATCTCAAAAGAAATCAAGGCAGAATCGGAGTGCATTAAAGATAAATACCGAAGCAGCACGAAAAGTGGAGTAAGGAACAAGAGAAGCCAGCGAGCCAATCAGAAAAGAGAGGACTCGGCGCGGCCGAGCCACCATCGGTTCGGCGGGGGCGAGCCGGCGGTCCCCGAGAGATCGGCTGGGAGTTATATCTACGCATTTTAGGATTTTCAAATATATCTTTAAGTCGGTCTAAGTTCTATATAAAGGAGCAGCTATGAATTTTATTAGACACACTCTAGAATACTTTAGCAAAATACAATTCACAACATTTGTTTTATTTTCAATATATGTTTTCTTTATTTTATGTTCTTTCATTACAGAGTCGTTAGAATCACCGGTTAGAGATCGTATCGAGGAGTGGGAATCACGCTCGTCTTCGAGGGTAATGTCTACTCAATTATGCAATCTTTATTCGTAGATCTAATTTATTTCGTGATGGACTAGTCGTTTTGTGTATTGATTTCGTTATGTAGTAAATTTACGAACCCATGTTTATGTAGATCTGAGACATAAAAGACGTTTCACGAGAAAATCTGGTTCAGATTTGAGCTCGCTGGCATCGAGCCTATGTCTCGCTGGGAGCGAGATCTGTGATGTTCTTGATTTGTCTGTGAACGGCTTCGACTACGTCAGGTTCTCTGCTTTGTAATTCAAACGAGTAATTAAACTTGATCAACTTAATTATTTGTCATCGTAATTCAACATGAGACCCAAAAAGTGATTGTTACTTAGGATAGAGATTGAATCGGTGTCTAAGAAGTATGCCTAACCATAGGAATGTTGCTTAGATGAGGTTACGGTTTATACCGGCATCCCTAGTTTTGTAATTGTGTCAGAAGTTATATGAGACGGAGACTAAAAATGTGAAGTCACGTAACGGAGACACGATGATCTAGATGGCCTACCCGGAGCTAGATCTATTTTAGGGGATGACTCCCGTAGTCAGAATAATTAATGTTAAATGTCTTGTTTTGTCTCGTCGTCAATCTACATAGCATGGGGGAGTAATTACTACTAGCGTTATCAATACCGTTTGTTAATCATTTATAAAACCTATAAAAATAAGTGTCTTAGTGTCGTTGTGTCTTTTGTTTGGTTTTGTGTTTCTATTGTGTCAATTTTAATTCTACGTTAATTGTTGGTCGTAGACCGCCTTTACTTTGCTTTTAGTTTAATAAGTCATATTTCGTTTAAGTCGAGTCTCTGTGGGATCAACCTCGACTCTATCTAACTATACTACGATTGAACCTAGTTCTCTTGCTATGTTATTTAGGTATCGAGTATTTTTATTACTTGACCCGACATCAGGGAGGCGACCTGGGTGCCCATGACGATCCAGGGGAAGGAAAAAGGGTATATCCCTACAAAGGAAGAAAATCCGATCTCGGGCTGCTAAGGACTTGTAGGAGGGTGGGCCCTTTAATAAGTATAAGTCAAGAGGTCTTCCGGAAGGGCTCTAGACCAATCTGGTCCACAAGAAGATGATGCCTCGGAGCAGGAGCAGATTCTTGTTTGTCCCTTGAAAAGGCTGACACAAGTTTAGGGTGGGTGAATAAACTTGTCCCTAAACTAAGATGTGAAACAAATTAAGTTCAGTTAAAACTTGAGTGGAGTTGAGCGGACTGAGCTGAATATAAGTCTAACTGGCTTATGCTTGAACTGAGTCAACCGGCAGCGGATTTAAAGTTTTAGCCTTTTTAAAACTGATGTTGTTGTATCTATGAAAAAGCTTGTATGCAAAACTGAATTCAGGTGAATGACAGTTTGTATACTGTGTATGTATATAACTGTGATTCAGCTTGCTCAGGATAACTGAAATAAAAAACAATCACAAATACTGAAATGTAAATAACAGTAAGTAAATGTGTAAAGTAAGGCAATAATTATAGAGGTTCCAGGTGGTGTAATCATGTCAGTCCTCTCTTCCCCTGTGATGCGGAGGAAAATTCCACTAGAACTCTTTGAGGTATCCGGTTACAAAAAGTCCTAAACTGATAGTCCTTGACTAATTCTAGCTTCACTATCTAAACAACTATAGAATAGGTTGAATTGCTGCTCTGCAACTGCTTGAACACACACTGGTCCTTAGAGGGTTGTATAGCGTCTTCTCCAGCTACCACCACAAACACAGTCTACCCTGACTGCAAATACAACTTTCCTTGGCAAATCCTTGACCGGATTGCTTCACAGTCTAAACCTTTGATAAAATCAAAGTTGGGCTGAGAATCAAGTGAACGATTCTTGCTTGTGGTTCTTCAGAGTGTTGGATCTTGATTAAATCTTTGTAGCTTGAACACTTGAAGATATCTAAATATGATCTTGTTGAGCACAAAATTGATAGCAATTCAGATGAACAGAACTTGATCTCAAAATGATTGCAAACTTTTAATCTTGTTGTTGTGTTGTATTTGATCCTTGATGGCAAGTCCTCTATCTATAGTGTGAGATCCAACGTTCATCTTGTTTGAAATTTGAATCCTTTAGCTATCAACGGTTGTATTTCAGATGTCAGTGACCGTTCTAACATGACAGTCCTTCATCCAATGAGAATGCTTGATTTGCAACGTTCGAATTCTCTTTTAGTTTTTTGGATGTCTCTTAGCTGTAAAACTGAGTTGTATATGAATGGTCAGTTTTAAGCTTCTAAAAACTGAGTGAGTCGATTTTTGGTTTAGATCGTTAACTGAGTTTTTATTCTTCTTCAAAACATAGTACTCTATTTTCCATTTGATTTGTATTGACTTAATCAGAGAACACCATATCTTATAAATCATCTAAGATATCATTGTCCTCTTAGGTCTTGATACAAGATCCATAAAGTCAGTTCAGGTCATCACAGTCTTGCCTGAATTCTAACCTTATAGTCTAGGCTTTGGTCTTCATAAACCGAGTTTGAACCTTCAGTTCTTCATTCTTCAATAACGGAGTCTGTATCCCTTAGTTCTTCATTTCATGCGTTTGTTCCCTCAGCCTTCTGCTACTAGATAAGCCAACTGAGTTTGTGTCCCTCAGCGAACTTACCTTCTTCAGTTCTGAGTAAAATTCAGTTTTTGACTCTGAGTAGCACTTTCAGTTTTGTTGTGAGTTATCAGTTTCTCTGATGTATAATCTCATTTTTCTAGATGATTTCCAGTTTTCAGTTTTACGACTCTCTAACTATTACAGTGCTTGTCTGATTCAACTTATACATAGATCAGACTCTAATAAATCCTATACATATTATTTCAAGACATTTTTAGCTATTCACTATAACAGCTAGTTTCAGTACTTCATCAATAGGGTGTAATGAACCAAATAAACAAATAAGAAGAATCATAATCAAAACTCAAATTTTATTTCTAACGATTTCCCTATTTTTTATGATGCCAAAACCCTTCTTAATAGAAAAGCTTAAAGATAAAACAATGAAATACAAGGTAAAACTGGAAACTGGATTTTAATTAGAATTCACAAAAACTGAGATAAGTTACACAGTAATTGACTTATCAGCTACTTTGCTTGTTGGGTAACTAATAAAAACTCCCTTTGTTTATCATGAAAATGATATTCATTTTCTAATTTTGTATCTTTCTTGGCAAAGGCTTTGAGATAGTCAACTTTACTTGACATCTTCCACTTTCTCCATAGGGTTAACTTAGGAAGATCAGTGTTGTCTCTATAGTACTTTTCAAATTCATGAACATCAATCTCCATTTGTTCCTTCTTGTTCTTGTTGGCAAACTTATCTTCCAAGTTTATCATCTTCTTGTGATTTTCCATCTTCTGACTGTGATATGCATCAGATAAGAAGTAAACAAGTGATTCTTCATAAGTCTTATGTCTGTACTTAGCCATGATATGATTGTAATCTTTGAAAAACTTGATCCACAAATCCTGTGTAAGAACAGCTCTTTTGTCTCCGGATTTTCCATATTTGAGTATGAGATGTACATCACTGAGTTCTTCCAAATTGCTGACATATGGATCTGTTGCTGATTTTCCTTTCTTTAGCTCACTCAATTCAGTTTCTAATTTCAGCTTCTCCTCTTGTAGCTTCAGCTTTTCTTCTTCTACTTCCCCCTTATTGGAATCATACAACTGATTGATTAACAAATGAGTTGCCTTTTGATCATCTGCTATGCCCTTTTGAGAAGTTAGAACTTCAGAGAGCCGAGTCTATAATCCGTAAATTCTCTTGTTTAAGTGCCAATCAGCTTGAGCTTGAGCTTCTCTATCTTCCAAGGTTGTAATTTCAAGTTGTTCCTTTTTACTTGAGAATTTTTGAAACTGATTTTGAAGTGGTCTGTTTGATAGTGTCTAACTTGGAATGAACTGAGACATCAGTTTTCTTCCGGTAATCCTAGTAGACTGAGATTTTTGATACAGGATTGTTGTAATCTTCTTTTTGATTGAGCATACTATATAGAGAATTTTGAACTCTGGTAAGTTCTTCAGGTGTCAACAACTCTGTTGGATAATATTCTTCTTAAGTTGATTGAGTTTGATTGTCCGCTTTCATCAATTGTTGTTTGTCAGCTTCTTCTTGTTTCTGACTCTCAGTTGTCTGTGAACCAACTGGAAATTCTTCTTGATCCTGAGCTTCAGTTTTATCTCCTTGAATATATGCTTTCTCTTCTTCATGTAAAACTGAATTGTACTCTGGCATCTTCTTTGAATCATCATCCTTGTCATCATCATTCTTCTTTAAAACATCATTCAGTATAGATGATTCAGCTGACTTCTTCCTCTTTTGAGCTTTCTCTTCAAGTTTCTTATAGCATCTTGTTAAGAATTCATCCATGGGGAATAATGCATATAAATCTTCTATTTTGAGATTCTCTAGGAATATCTTTTCTTCAGTCTTTAGAACATCTTTGACTTCTTCCCGAGAGTCTCCAGTTTTGAGCTTCATCTTAATCAAATTGATGATCCTTTCAGGTTCAAAGATATAGTCTGGTTGCTGAGATTGTTGTTGTTGAAATTCTTGTTGCTCTTGTTCAGCATCCATAGTGGAAACTTGTTTCTCTGATAGTTTCAGCTTTTTGTTTTCAGCAAGTTGAGTTCCTTCACTTGTCAGTTGTTGTTCCCTCTCAGTTGGTGTTGTCATCTTGTTTCTGTTTCCTCGACTGAAGTACCTGGGAACAAACGTCTTCCAACTGATTATTATTTCTGTGAGTTAGCTTTTCGCTTGACTCCTTTCTGTTCTGCTATCTGCTGAGAAACAGTCTTCTTCTTCTCTTCAGCTACGGAAGGCTCTTTCCTTGAACTTGCTACTACTGCAATTTTCTTAGTATCATTAGTTCCTCAAACAGCAGCTTGTTCAGCCTCATATTCTTGAGTGGGTCTCTCTAAGTAATGTTGAATTACTCTACCGAGTGATTTCTTCAACTAGAATCTCCCAACTCTTTGTCTTCCTTCTGCTTGGGTTTTTCTAACACATGCTATTTCAGCTAAGTGTTGCATCTTGATCTGACTAAACACATATCATGCCCTGTTGAATTCAAATTCATCCCATATGATGTTCATCAGATGTATCCCGTCTTCGGATAAGTTATCTAACCCTTTGAAATGTCCGATAACATGTTTGCTGATTCATCTGCTGAGTAAAGAAAATTCAGTCTTGAGATGGTTGAGATGCGTATAAGCTCCGGCTGGTTGATCTATGGCTGAAATCTGGGTGAGAAAGGATTCACTCTTGAGCGGCAAATAGGCTAGGTCTATTGATTTCACAAGTGGCTTATTGAAATCAAATAGTTGCCTTAATATCTCTTCATTGATAATAACCTTCTCTCCATGAACATTTGTCACCAGTGAGTTCTTTGCCATCTTCATATTTTCCCAAAATTGTAATAAACCTTCCAAGTCAAGATATTTCTTCATTTTAACTTCCAAATATTTCTCAATCCTTGTGTTTTCTTGATCTTTTCGCATATAAAACTTGCGAGAAGAGTATTGTTGAACAATTCTTGAAATTCTTCAAAGGAAAAGCTTTCTACAACGGCTATTAATCTAGATTCTTGTGAGTGTTTTGAGGTGGCCATTGTAAGAATTTTTCTGGGCTTTAAGAAAAGAGGATTTGATTTTTATGTTTTGAGGGGGTAGGAGTCTGATATATAGAGGGGTTGGGCGATTAGTGATCTGATTGCACGATATTTTGAGAGATATTGTACAATCCTTTCAAATACCACTGAGTGTTTGTGTAACCGATGCATGTACTATTTGGCATTATTGGGGTATATACGCAACAAATTCTGACAAAAATTGCGGTAATTAAATGCGATGTAACTGATGTCGGTATTACCCTTTTAACCTTTGAAATTCTTTGACTGGATAAAACTGATTCGAATTTTCAGCGGCCAGTCCTTAAAGGTCAGTTCCGTCCTTAATTCAGTTGGTCGGTTTGAGATTGTTGATGACAATGACTCATCTGTCAAGTGAGCTCACCCATCATGACAAGGATCAATCCCCTTGACGATTCTCTGAGGCTTAACTGATTTAACTAACTTTAATGATCCCTAATTTAGTTCTCAGTTTTGAAAACCTTTCTTGGTCCAAAGGTTTGGTGAAGATGTCAGCCAACTTGTCCTCAGTTGGGACATAGAGAACTGTAATATCTTTCTTTTCTACATGATCTCTTATATAGTGATGTCTCGCATCAATGTGCTTGTCCTTGAGTGCAAAACTGGGTTATCAGTTATAGCTATTGCACTTGTATTATCACACATTATAGGTATCAAACCTTCTTCAATGCCATAATCTCTTAGTGGTTGTCTGATCCATAAAACTTGTGCACAACAACTTCCAGCTGTGATGTATTCAGCTTCAGCTGTAGAGGTTGAAATTGAATTCTGCTTTTTACTGAACCAAGACACAAGTCTATTTCCAAATAACTGACATGTGCCTGAAGTACTTTTTTTGTCTACTTTGCATCCATCATAATCTGAGTCTGAGTAGGATATCAGTTTGAATTATCCTTCTTTTGAATACCATATTCCCACTTCTATTGTGTCTTTTAAATACTTCAAGGTTCTTTTGACAACTGTTAAGTGACTCTCTTTGGGTCTTGTCTGAAATCTTGTGCAAACACCAACTGCGAAGGATATATCTGGTCTACTCGTTGTAAGATAAAGTAGACTTCCAATCATTCTTCCGTAGAGAGTTTGATCGACATCATTGCCGTCTTTATCTTCATCTAGTCTGATGTTGGTTCCAATAGGTGTTGCAATTCCAGCACTATTCTTCATTCCAAACTTTTTGATAAGTTCTCTTTGTATTTTGTTTGGTGAATGAATATTACATTATCCATTTGTTTAACTTGTAAACCTAGAAAGTAATTTAGTTCACCCATCCTACTTATTTGAAATTTGCTCTTCATTAACCTAGCAAATTTCTCACAAAGTTGTTCATTTTCAGATCCAAATACAATATCATCAACATATATTTGAACTAGGAGAGTGCTTTCTTCAATCTTCGTTCTGAACAAGGTTTTGTCAGTGGTTCCTTTAGTAAAACCATTGTCCACCAAAAATTGTGATAAGGTTTCATACCAGGCTCTGGGTGCCTGTTTAAGTCCATAGAGAGCTTTGGTCAACTTAAAAACTTTATCAGCTTGATCCTTTATCTCAAATCCAGGTGGTTGTTGGACATACACTTCTTCTTTAAGCATTCCATTCAGAAATGCAATTTTAACATCCATTTGGTAAACTTTGAACTTCTTGTGTGCAGCAAAGGCAAGAAATAATCTAATTGCCTCTAACCTTGCTACTGGTTCATAGGTTTCATCAAAGTCTATCCCTTCTGCTTGTGAATATCCCTTAGCCACAAGTCTAGCTTTATTTCTGACAATGTTTTCATCAAGTTTGTTTCTGAATACCTATTTGGTGCAAATAACATTTGCATGATCACCAACTCCCATACTTGATTTCTTTAAAATTCATTGAGTTCTTCTTGCAAGGCTAGTATCCAGTCTGGATCTTTCAAGGCTTCCTCTATCTCTTTTGGTTCAGTTTGAGATAGAAAACATGCTATCATAGCATCTAACTAATTTATAGTGCGAACTCCTTGTTGAAAATCTCTAATCACCTATTCCTCAGGGTGATCTCTCATCCATTGATGTACTGGGGGTTGCATTAAAGGGTCTTCATTTTGTTGAAGTGGTTCTTCGTGAATTTCAGCTTATGGAATTTGATCTGCTTGAGTATGATCAGTTTCATTTTGTACTGGTTGTTTAACTATAGGTTCAGTTGTTTGAAACTGAGACTGATCTTGATCTGAAGATTCTGAAATCCTTAATCTTCCTAAATCAACAAAAACTGATTCTGGTAACTTTTGTAACTGAGGTTGAGAAAATGGTTCTTGATTGTCTTCAATCGTATCACCAGTGAAGTTTGGTTCATCGAACACCACATGTATGGATTCTTCATGCTTGAGTGTTCTTTTGTTCAAAACTCTGAATGCTTTACTAACACTTGAATATCCTAAGAACATTCGTACATCAGCTTTAGGTTGAAAAGTCTTGGGCTGATCTTTTCCATTATTGTGTATGTAGCATTTGCTTCCAAAGGCATTAAAATATGAAACATTTGGTTTTCTTCCATTCCATATTTCATAAGGTGTTTTCTCCAACCTTTTATTCATGAGGGCTCTGTTCTGAGTATAGCAAGCTGTATTTACTGCTTCTGCCCAATATCTTTCGGGTAGCTTAGATTCACGGATCATTGTTTTTCATGCTTCCTTGAGTGTCTAGTTTCTTCTTTCAGATACTCCATTTTGATGAGGTGTTGTTGTAGCTGCAAGATGATGTAACACTCCATTTTCTTCATAATATTCAATGATTATATTGTTGAAAAATTCAGTTCCTTTGTCCGATCTTATCTTGACAACTGTAACACTTTTCTGATTTTGAAGTTTCTTCATCAATTAAGTGAGTTTTTGCTTGGTCTCACTCTTCTTTGTCAAGATAATTACCCACGTATACCTTAAGTAATCATCGACCACTACCAATGTATATTTCTTTCCACTAACACTGATAGGTATAACTGGTCCAAACAAATCCATGTGTAGAAGTTCCAATACTCTTGTTGTTGAATGCTGAGACTTGATCTTGAAACTTGCTTTCACTTGATTTCCTTTTTGACAAGCATCACATAAACTATACTTTTTGTATGAAATTTCTTGTAGTCCAATTACTTACCCTTGCTTGACCAGTAGATTGATTTCCTCAAAATTAAGATGACTCAGTTTCTTGTGCCGTAGCCAACTGATTTCTGATTTGGTATACATAAGTAAACAGGTCTCTGAAACTGCTGTTGACCAATCCAAAACATAAATGTTTTCTTTTCTTCTTCCAGCAAGAACTACTTGATAAGCCGTCTCACTTACGACAACACAAAATGCTTTGTCAAAAGTGACTCTTTATCCCATGTCATAAAATTGGCTTGTACTGAGTAGGTTATAGTTGAGTCCTTCAACATATGATACATTCTTGGTTGTGAGTCCATTTCTGACCAAGTTACCATAACCTCTTGTATATCCAGGTCTGTCTGTTGGAAAAAATAATTTAGTTTTGATGATAATTCATCCTATACAAGAACATGGTTGTTTACACCCCATTGATGAAGTGCTGAGACTAGCTGTTATAGTGAAAGGCTAAAAGATGTCTATAACTGAATGTATAAGTTTTACTAGAGTCTGATAATTGTATAGGTTATATCAGACAAGCACTGTAATAGATAGAAGTGTCGTAAAACTTAAAACAGGAAATCATCTAAGAAACTGGAAAGACAAGTCATCTAAAACTGACTCAGACTATACCAAGAATTGAAGCTCACTCAGAACTGAAGAAGGTAAGTTTGTTGAGGGACACACACTTAGTTGGCTTATCTAAAACTGAAGGCTAAGGGAACATACTCAGTTACAGGAGATTGAAGAACTGAGGGTACATATCACTCAGTTATGAATGTCGAGACTGTAAAGTTAGACTTCAGGAAAGTTTGTGGTGACCTGAACTGACTTTATGGATCTTGCATGAAGACCGAAGAATCAGAAGGACAATGAATTCTTAGACGATATATGCTTATGGTGTACTCTGATTAAGTCAATAATAATCAGATGAAAAACTAGAGTACAGACATTTGAAGAAGAGTAAAATCTCAGTTAAGGAAGAAACTGACAAACTCAATATAAAACTGATCAAGATACTCAGTTTTATAAGTCAGTCATCCAATGAACTGATATTACATTTGAACGTTGTAAAGGAAGCAATTTCATTGGATGAAGTGCTGACAAGTCAGAACGGTCACAAAATATACCCGTTACAAGATAGACGTTGATACAATTCGAATTCAAGCAAGATGAACATTGGACCTTACACTATAAATAGAGGACTTTGCACCAAGGATCAAAAACCAAGAATTAACAAGATTAGAAGCATTTTGTGCACTAGTCTCATTCATTCGAATTGCTATCATCTTTGG
The DNA here is from genome assembly GCA_036785695.1 of Gentiana straminea. NCBI lineage: Eukaryota > Viridiplantae > Streptophyta > Magnoliopsida > Gentianales > Gentianaceae > Gentiana > Gentiana straminea. The sequence continues at coordinate 2,997,590 of JAVUPR010000398.1, forward strand.
ACTAACAAGATCAATCAAGAATTTCTTCAAGTGTTCAAGCTACACAGAATTTATTCAGAATCTGACACTTTGAAGAACCACAAACAAGAAAAAATTTATTGATTCTCAGCCCAACTTTGATTCTTAATCAAAGGTTCAGACCGTGAAGCAATCCGGTGAAGGATTTGCCAAGGACAGTTGTATCAGCAGTCGGGTAGACTATGTTTGTGGTGGTAGCTGGTGAAGAGGGATACGCAACCCTTCAAGGACCAGTGGCTTCAAGGACTATTGTTAGGACTTTTTGTAACAGCTCACCTCAAGAAGTTCTAGTGGAATTTTCCTCCTACACCACAGGGGAAGAGAGGACTGACAGGATTACACCACCTGGAACCTCTATAACTCTTGTTTCATTTACTTTACGCATTTACATTATGTTAATTATTATTACAGCATTTGTTATTGTTTATTCAGCATACTGAGAACTGATTGTTATACAACTCATAGCTCACAAATTGACATTCACCAGAATTTAGTTTAACAGACTCAGCTTTCACAGAGAATAACAAGATCAAGAAAAAGGCTAGAATTATATCCGCTGCCAGTTGACTCAGTTTTGCATAAGTCAGTTTGACATAGACTCAGCTCAGTTAGCTTAACTCCATACAAGTTTTAATTGAACCTTAATAGATTAAAATCTAGTTTTTAGGGACAAGTTTATCCACCCCCTCTAAACTTGTGTTAGCCTTTCCAAGGGACCAACAATTGGTATCGGAGCAGTGTTTCTTTAACAAGTCATTGTTAAAAACTTTGTTGCTCTATATCTCCTATAGTTGTTCTCATTAGAAAGCTTAGTTTCCAGCTTTTATATAATCAGTTTTCACTCACTCACAATGGATAGCAATCAGTATGCAAGACAAATGCTGATGTGTAACATGGATAGGTTTGACGAATACAAACGTTGTATGCAGGCTTTTCAAGCTGCTACTCATGATGATATGATGGACGTGCTAACTGATGGACCAATCCAGATCACCCACATGGAAACTGTTGGTGAAAATCAAGTTTGAGTTCCAAAGCCCATGGCTGAATGGACCAGAGATGATCGCAAGCGAAATAATCTCAACAATGTTGCTATGGACTTTATCCTCAGAACTCTTGACAACAACATGTATCTGAAGGTCAAAGATTGCACAACTGCTAAGGAAATGTGGGAGAAACTTCAGTTAGTATGTGTAGGTACTGACTCAATCAAAGAGAACAAAATCTCAGTTGCAAAGTAGAAGTTTGAGAATTTCAAGATGAAATCCGGAGAGACCATTGACCAAATAGAGACAAGATTCAGTGCTATCATGGATGAACTAAACCTACTCAAGATTGAATATACAAAGAAAGTAATCAATACAAGAATCTTGAAGGCCTTGCCAATGTGTTGGAAGATGAAGGTCACTGCTATGGAAGAATCTTGAACACTTGACAAAGAGGACACCTTTAAAATCTTCTCAGATTTGAAAGCTTATGAATTCAGTGAAGATTTTACAAGCACAGCTGCAATAATCAAAGCACTAGAAGAACCAAAAACCACAGCACTTGCAGCAGCATCTAATGACTCTCAAGAAACATCCACAAGTAATCTTCAACAGTTGGATGAAATGGAAGAACAAATGGCACTTATGATAAGCATAATCAAAAGGATGAAGAATGGTCATCCAGTAACTCAAAATTACATCAAGAAAACTCCTGAGAAAAGGAAAGATGATAAGTATCTGTTTCAACTGCAAGAAACCTGGACATTATAAAGTTGAATGCCTAGAACTGAATGCGAAGAAGACTCAGCAAAAAAAGAACCGGCAGAAGAGCATTGTTAGCAAGAGATGAGTCTGACTATGAAGCTGGTATAGAAAGATTATCTGATGACACAACTTTGATGGCACACATGGAAGATTCCAATGAGGTATGTTAATCAAATTCTAAATACAGCTCTGCCTAGATTTCCATGCAAAATGCACGTTCTTCAACAGCCGATTCCAATCCAAAGAACTCAGAATTAGAAGACACTCTTGATGAATTGATGAGTCAGCTTGTAACCATACAAGCTGGTTATGAATCAATCAAAGCTGAGAAAGAAGTTCTAATTCTAGAAGTCAAGATTAAAAGATGAATTGAACACGTTAAAACTTAGCAGAACTGATAAAGGAAAGACTCAGTATCAGCCTATTGCATCAGCAGCCGCAACTGAATCTTTTGCTCAATCTAGTTCAGCTACTGGATTCAAATCAGGCAAACCATATGGAGATAAAACTGGCTTAGGATTATGAAACCCTATTTTTTAATTGTTCGGCTAGAAATTCTGCAAGAATAGTGGGGTTTCCATAAGGTTTTGAAATTTTTTTGATAACAATGTTAAGTTTACGATTCATACAATTTAATACTCAGCAAACTTCAAAGGCAGGAACGAGTAAGGCAACTGAACCTAATACCAAAACTGGTGTTAAGTTCGTAGCTGAACAATGTCCTCAAACTAATAAGCATGCTAAACCTGTAAAACCAGTTCAACATGAATCAAATCAGCCATAGCATCAGTTTTCAAAGAAGTCAGTTGTAAACAACAACAGGGTCAACCAAAAAGGTAAATCAGATGTACATCATGAAAATCGAAAAGGTAGATCAAATGCTGAATCTACTAAAGCTGATCAGGCTAAGAACCAAAAAAATCAAGTCAAAGTAAATCCAAGAATATCAATTATTCAAAGATTCACAAGGTCAGGGGGAAAGGTAGATTATTTCCAACTGATGATGACTGTAATTTCTCTGAATCTACTATTAAAACTGATAGAAGCAATCATTTCAGACAGAAAACTTATCACAAGTTTCAGTCTAAAGTTCAGCAGAGGAATCACTTCTGTCCTCAGCAGAGACCTCAATACCAAGGTCAGCCCAGACATTAGTACAGAAGAAATGATGGTTATTATTCAAGTTTCAATAATAGAAAACATAATGGAAATCAGTTTCGGCCAAAGGATCTGAGAGATCATATAAATAAGACATAGTCCAAGCATAGATACTATGGAGTGTGGCTTACATGAAAACAAGTGCAAGAATATCCGAAGGATACCTAAAGGATATATTCATACGGTTGTACTGACAACTGACCCCCATGGACCCAAACAGAGTTGGGTACCTAAAACTGTTTAATTTATTTTGCAGGATATATGGTATTTTGACAGTGAATGCTCAAGACACATGACAAAGAGCAAGGAATGTCTGAGTAATTTTATTGCAAATGATGGACCAAAAGTTAATTTTGGAAGCAAAGACAAACCTGGATACACCAAAGGTTATGGTACTTTGATCAGAAATGGACTCACAATAAAAAAAATGTATCTTATGTGGAAGGATTGCATTACAATCTACTCAGCACCAGTAAATTTTGTGACATGGGATACAGAGTTACATTTGATAAAGATTTCTGCATTGTCGTCAGCGAAACAACATTTCAAGTTGTTCTAGATGGAAGTAGGAAAGAGAATATGTATGTTGTAGATTGGACTACAGCAGTTGCAGAAACTTGTTTACTTGTGCATACCAAATCGAAGACAGCTGGTTTTGGCACAAGAAACTGAGTCATCTTAATTTCAACGACATCAACACCCTAGTCAAGAAACATTTAGTCATTGGACTACCTGAGATTACCTACAAAAAGGATAGCTTGTGTGACGCCTGTCAAAAAGGAAAACAAGTGAAAGCCAGTTTCTAGACAAAATCACAACACAACAACAAGAGTCCTGGAGCAACTACATATGGACTTATTTGGACCTATCACACCAATCGGTATCAATGGAAAGAAGTATACATTGGTGGTGGTAGATGATTATTCAAGATACACCTGGGTTATCTTCTTAACCAAGAAAAGTGAAACCAAGCAAAGGCTTACAGAACTTCTCAAAAGGCTTCAAAATCAGAAGAGTGTATCAGTTGTGAAGATAAGATCAGATAAAGGAACTGGATTCCTCAACAAAGTGATTATTGAATACTGTGAAGAAAATGGTGTTTTACATCAACTTGCAGCAACAGCAATGCCTCAACATAATGGTGTAGCTGAAAGAAGAAATAGAACACTCAAAGAAGCAGGAAGGACTATGATCTGTGAAGCAAAACTGGCTGAAAGATATTGGGCAGAAACAGTTAACACAGCTTGATATACACAGAATAGATCTCTCATGAATAAAGGCATGAAAAGACACCTTATGAAATTTGGAATGAAAGAAAGCCAAATGTTTCCTATTTTCATGCTTTTGGAAGCAAATGTTTCATACACAATAATGGAAAGGATCAACTTCATGTTTTTCAGCCCAAAGCTGATGAAAGAATATTTTTAGGATACTCAAGTGTCAGCAAATCATTCAGAGTATTGAACAAAAGGACACTCAAGCATGAAGAATCGATACACGTAGTATTTGATGAACCAAACTTTCCTGGTGAAGAAACTGAAAGACCAGAACCAGTTTCTCAACCTTAGTTACCAGTTTTACCAGAATCAATTTTTGTTTACATTGGAAGATTAAGAGTTTCAGAATCATTAGATCAAGATCAGCCTCAGTTCCCAACAACTGAACAACCTACAATTGAACAACATGATTCTAACCCAGTTCAAGATGATCAAGACGAAGAAAATCAAGAACAGATCCCTGAAGAACAAGTTCAACAGAATTTAGATCCACTGATGCAACCCCCAGTACATCAATGGATGAGAGATCACCCTGAAGAACAAGTGATTAGTGATACTCAAGTTGGTGTTCGAACAAGACACCAACTAGATGCAATTATTGCATGTTTCCTATCTCAGTCTGAACCTAAAGAGATAGAAGAAGCTTTAAAAGATCCAGATTGGATTTTAGCTATGCAAGAAGTACTGAATGAGTTCGAAAGAAATCAAGTATGGGAACTAGTAGACAGACCAGATCATGTAAACATCATTGGCACTAAATGGGTTTACCGAAACAATCTTGATGAAGATGGGAATATCATCAAGAAAAAAGCTAAACTTGTAGCTAAAGGATATTCATAAGCTGAAGGCATAGACTTGGATGAAACTAATACACCAGTTGCAAGGTTGGAAGCAATCAGAATATTTCTTGCCTTTGCAGCTCACAAGAGATTCAAAGTGTACCAGATGGATGTCAAAAGTGCATTTTTGAATGGAATTCTAGAAGAAGAATTCTACGTTCAACAACCACCTAGATTTGAAATTAAAGAACAAGCTGATAAAGTTTTTAAACTGAGAAAAGCTCTATATGGACTGAAGCAAGCACCAAGAGCTTGGTACGAAACTCTGTCTCAGTTTTTGGTAGATAATGGATTTATCAAAGGAACTATTGACAAGACTCTATTCAGAATGAAAGTTGAAGAAAGTTCTCTCCTAGTTCAAATCTATGTTGATGATATTATTTTTGGATCAGAAAATGAACAACTTTGTGAGAAATTTTCCAGTTTAATGAAGAGCAAATTTCAAATGAGTATGATGGGAGAACTGAATTACTTTCTAGGTTTACAAGTTAAACAACTAGATAATGGGATTTTCATTCACCAAACCAAGTATACAAGGGAATTGATCAAGAAGTTTGGAATGGAAAAATCAGCTGGCATTTCAACACCAATTGGAACTAACATCAGATTAGATGAAGACAAAGAAGGCAAAGATGTGGATCAAACTCTCTACAGAAGAATGATTGGAAGTTTACTTTATCTTACAACAAGTAGAGCAGATATATCTTTTGATGTTGGTGTTTGTGCTAGATTTAAAACAAGACCTAAAGAAATGAAGGATGCAGGAGCTCAGATCTAAACGAGTTAGATCTACGCGCAGCGGACGGATCACGATTCATATATCATAATACATAAACAAAGGATTTAACAACTACAAGGGGGTTAAGTTTAACTTACCAATAGTGGGAAGAGAAGCCAAGATCTTCCAATGTGTTCTCCAAACGGTGGTTGGTGGACACCGATCCTTGGATTTGAAACCTCCTTGATATGCTTTCAAGAAAAACTCCAAGTTTTTCTTCAACCAAAAACCCAAGACAAGAAACAAATTTTTCTCTCTTTATTCTAGTGGGGGGGGCGAAATTTTGCACACCCTTTTGTCTTGGAAGAACTCTCTTTATATAGGAGAGTAAATCCTTGGCCTCCAAGTTTCTAATTAATTAAATAAATAATTAAAAAGAAATCACAATAAAGGATAATTCCATTTATAAAAGATTGTGATTAATCAATCAATCAATTACAAATCAATTATCTTTTATTAATTAATTATTTAACAAGTAAATAATTAATCACACAAGAAAATCAATTCTTGCCCTTTTAATAGCTAGGAGGCGCCACACACTAGGGTTTAGGCCCACCGAAAATGTTTTTTCGTGTATTATATTATTCACCCAACTAAATAATATTTTGCATATCAATTAATTAGCCCAGCCAATTAATTATCACTTAGGCCCAAAAACAGGAAAAACATCCAAATTACAGGAGCCACATCGGGGACCATTGACCTATAACCAGTAGCTCCAATAACTAATTATTCATCGAACAGAATAAGTACATTAATTATTAATTCCGGGATTACGCCACCATAAACCCGAAACTGAACTCTACCGATTATAGATGTATACTTATACTCAACCCATAGAGTGAATAAGCGTCCATTGATATAATCACTACATACGGATTAACCCTCCATAGACCGTCCATTCGAGTGGGAAGTCTCCGTGAACCCGACTCGAATATCTTATCCTTATTTACCATTAACCCCCTAGTGATCAATTAGTTCACATATCCGACTAGTAGCTAATTAGTCTAACATGAACTCGGGCCCATCCATCATTTTCTTAGGGCTAACAAATAAGGGACTTCTCTCTCACTTCCCGAGGAAGGAATGGATTCCATATCCGTGAAAATCGAACTACTCACTCATCGGGAGATAGTGCCAATGAGAAGTGGCTTGGAACACATATTTAAGTGAACCGTAACTAACACATCAAACACTACCCCGAGACAAGCAGCACCCGTGATCACCTCAGGATCAAGGTTGATCCATATATGATCATCTAATGATTTAATAAGATTCCTCGATTACGGAATTATATCGAGAAATTCGATTAAATCGGTCCGATCCTATATGAATGCCATCATATATAAATGCCCCACGTAGGTACCCTCTACCGACGGTCCGGATAAGACTATCACACCCTAAGGTGTTCGGGCGCATTATTGGTGTTTTAATCAAGAGACCCTAAACTCGATTAAGTTCACCACGGACTAACGATTTAAGTATATCACCACTAACTCAATCCTCGTGTGCATGCCATACACCGAGTTAAGCGGTTACATACAGATATACTTAGGGTTTGCAGCAGTGTATTACTTTACAAGCACAAAGCAAGTAATAAGGTGAGATAAATTATATCATCCATTATTAAAAACAATTACACAAATTGTCTTTCGGGCACTACACCTAACAATCTCCCACTTGCACGAAATGACAAGTAATAATTGTTTTAGAGCACACCCATTCTCATCTTATTCACAACACTCTCCCACTTGCTCTAAAAGCAGATGAGATATATCCCTCAATGCCGTACCCTCCAAGCACTCGACTTGGTACACTGATTAGTTAGGTTATCGGCTCGAGACGATCTTTAGGATCGAAACGTCGCCGGTCCATCTAATCAGGCCGTACTCTCTCTCAATATGCTTTTGACCTCTAGTGACTGAGAAGATCCTTCTAAGCTATCTCTTCACTATTTTCACAATGAAGTGATATCGGCTCACTGGACCTGGAATTACTCCCAGATCAGGAAGGAAATTCCTAAGCTATATCGCCACTCTAGCTGCCCCGAAAGCTGCTACGTATCCGATTAATTAAAATTGAATTGGCGGTGCTGGATTTCTCCAGACTATAGCTCTATCACAATGAGTAAACACTGAGCCCGAGATCGTCCCAACGATCATCCTTAATCTGACTATAAGTCAGAATCAGTGTAGTCAACCATATTCAAGTTTGCACCCGAATATACAAGCACATTATTCCTCGTTCTTCAAAGATACTTGAGGACGTACTAAACCGCTATTCAATGCTCAAATCCGAGATTCGACTACTATTGACTTGTGATAACCCGACTTGCCGTTATCCACGAGAGACTCTATCCCATTTTCTCTTTATCCGAAGATTTAGAGAATCATTCCTGAGAGGTAGGGTAGGACTACTCTCGTTGAATGTTGCATACGTATATGCATGATAATCTTAACCAATAAGATGGATGGGATAGTCAATGACTCATTCTTGTGAATTTGACTGAATCAAATTCTTAGAATATAGTCCAATTCTCTCATCCAGAGAATCTTGGCGTGTCAATTTCCGACTTCAGATAATACACCCATGTTGTTTCCAACCGTTTCAGTGTTATCATTCATGAACACTAATGATACTACTTTACCAATATTGACATCCAGTCTACGAAAGACTTATCAATATACTAGTCAAGTCCACATATTTTAAAACATGTGACTTTAAATGACCGATAGGTTCTCTTAAATCCACAAAGGATATAAGCCCCGGCAGTCATCCTGCCATTTGTTCTAACCAAGACCCTTCTATTCCGAATGAATCCAGACTCCGTTTTTCAGCAAGAAAGTCTCAGGGAATCACCCATATTTTCTTCTTTCTAACGAAATCTAGCAAGACTGAGTGGTGAGAGAGTTCAAGGTCTGGTTAACTCTCTACTTGTCGGGGAATCACCCCTATACCACTTAGCTTTACGCTGAAAGTTTAAACTTTCCTATTCTTTCAACTCTTTTCCGTGTAGATCCAATTGCTCCCCCGGGCCCGAGACACTCGGGTGGTTCTACAAGAGGTCGAACGAAGCTGGAGTATCAAAACTCCATTCATAGGGTTAAGGCTTTCAAACCAACCTCTATGATCGAATCCTATACGACCCACTAAGAGCCATATGTTATCAATCACCCCAAACAGACTATAAAGTCCACAAAACCACAAAACCACAATGGGTCAACGGTTAAACCATACTCCCACTGTGTTTTGGGTGGATTGATATTCTGATCTAGTAGTATTTATCAGTGTAATCACCAACAACTGATGTTGGACGTGGTCTGATTAAATTAGATAGTAACTACCTTTGGGTAACCGTACTCCAAGGTTTAAGGTTGCTACTTATAGATTCTATAGAATCTTTGTGACAGTTCAACCGTCACTTTCTGATCTCAAGAATCTTATAACCAACCTTCACTCGTCACATTAAGATATTTCACGAACAGTCACAATCTGAACGTATGCGCAAAATCTCCAGTCCTACCTTCAAGCATTAAATGCTAAATGCCTACATTTAGGGAAGTGGTGTGAACCGAATTCACTCCTTATCCATAAATTCACTAGCATCTTCTAGGTAGACTTCTCGGTTTACATAATAATGTTAACCGTTATTTTGCAACCAATTATCTTAATCGAGTTTAGCAGTGTATTGTAGCACATCAGTAACTATATAGGGCAAGTCTATGGTTTCTTCCTCAGTGAGAATCATTCCACTAGGAGGCAGGCCGAGCATCAGTCCCAAGACTATGCGATAGCCTATTTCTGAGCATGGAATACTCTATTCTCTGTTAAAATCAGAGACTCCTCCTCGTATTCTTTCGATAAACTAAATCGTGTTTCGATTAGTTATCAGACAAAATGTCACCACTCAAAAGCTCTTATTAGCTTGTATCTTTCACTAGACCCCGAAGGTCATTGTTAACAAGCTACGTTACTTCTTCATATCTATTACCCTTTCCTAATAGAAAGGAAGCTTAGTCATTGTTCCTTTGAGACAGTGTTCCGAGACTGGGAGATAGGAATCACCTTTAGCCAGTCGTTAGGTCTTATCTCTAGGATATATGCACTAATTAATAGATTTTGAAGAATCGTTTATCTTAATACGGAAACCATTTGCCTATAATAGTTTAAGACGTGTTACATATACCTTTTCAGCATTTCTTAGTGGTTCTGACTTTATCAAACAAAAGTCCGAGTCTCGGATTCGTACTACAAATGTCAAATTCACTTTCTATGAGGCAAGAATATATCGAGTTGAAAGTGAATCCATTTGTTCCAACGAATCTGAAAAAAGAAAAATAAATTTTTTTCCGTGATATTCAAGGATCGAATCAAAAATTCATTTCCTCATACCACTCCCACTATTCTAGCTGAAATTACTGCCCGTTGTTACTCTATTAATCGTTAATGCAAATCTTCCTTGTTCTTCCAAAGAACTAAGCTACCGAGTCAAGTTACTCGGTTAAGAAAGTCGCTAAGGATTCATTGGTTAGTGATCCGAAATCACTTTCCTTATCCTATAATTTCTTTATTTAATGTTTCGGTTTAGCCTCAAAACTTTAGTTAAGATGATTAACACTTATAGACATTCTTTCCCATTCTTAACTTTCCTTAAAAGGAAATAGTCTTGAACTAGCAGTTCGTTTGAGTAGACACTACTCGTGAACTGTGGGATGTCTAATGAAAGCGTTACCCAGTGGGACTAATTTTCTAATAAATTAGAAAAACATAAGATAAAAGCTCCCACTACATTATCGGTTCCAAATACCGTCTAACTAGCGACACTTTAATTTATGATTCTCCAATTTTTCTATTTGAAAATTTCTCGTGTAGACACTACACAATTAAAATTCACTAGAAGAATTTATCGTCCCAATCATCTTTCAAACTAACTACGGTTGTCTCTCGTACTGCACGAGTGACAGCAGTGACATACTTATTTACGTCACTTAAGTTTTGAAGGCTCGAGAGAAATACCTCTTCCGAAAAATTAATCGCATGTCAGATTAATAAGTACAACGTTCTAGTTACTTACCACTTTTTAACGAAGTCATTACTAGTCAATTTTACACTAGCAGTCTAGCATCCTAGAGAGATATGTATAACAGTTGTAAATAAAATTGACAGAATAAATCCAAATCATACACTACTAATAAATTTTAGGAACTATAAACTAAGTACTTATAGTCTATCCTACCGTTCCAAAGATTTAATCTAATACCTCAGTGCCGCCTTAAGGTAGGTCAAAGAGGTTTCGATTAATATTGAAGATCAAATTGAGAATCAAACATCTCATTTGTGATCGTCAATCACATTTCCTTTTTCAGCTAAGGTACTACCAGAAATACCATTTATGAGTGTGACCTATTGTCTCAGATTTTTAGGTAGACCCCGAGTGTGCCGCCTTAGGGTCGGTCAGTGACCCGACGAGTACCCAAAATCCTATCCTTTCGGAGACCAAGCCTTGAATTTTGATAGCGGTGAAGGCCTTCCTTAGGGAGGCCGGTCCCGAGCCGGCACAAGGCGTCACCATTCTCTTACGTTGCTTGTGTCAACAGTAGAGGCCGTGGGGTCGGCTGTCGCCTCTCCCGCTCCCACTCAATATTTTGAAAAAGTGGTGGGTTTACTGATCACGTTTTTGGACTTGATGTTACATTAAGGAACAATAAATCACAGGCCCGAATGGTGTCGGTTATGTGGGCTAGCCCACCCGACCTAATTGTTGGAACATATGTGGCCGTCGGACGGGTCAAGACTAGGGGAGCTCCGTTGAGCCGTAGTGGCTCTTCGGATGGCTCAGCCTTGCCGGACCCCCGTGCAAACGCCACACGTGGAGGGTGAAGTCGATCGATCCGTAGCTTCTGTTGACCACCCAACCGTGGTTAAACCACTTTCGAACCATGTTTGCCCGTGATTATCCAATCCTTAAACATCAAACTTTCACGTAGACACTACGGAACAAAAAACGTAATCTCGTCTAGGTAAGGTGGAATTCACCGAGAATCCAACACCTTAACCACGAGGTTTCGGGATTTTACTCCCTATGCTTTCGCAGAGTGGGATTCACCGAGAATCCATCACCCAACCTCGACGATTGAAAAAACCCGTGATCCTCGGTTTTTACCCTAATTAGTTTCTAATTAATATCAAACAATTAATTAAAACTAATTGCGTGTTTTATACATGCCTAACTAATTCCTCGAATTAATTTCTACATGTATGCATATGGAGTGGAATTCATGATATGATGCATGTCATGGCAATTTTCCGGTTCTACACATACAATCTAAACATGTATTCTAGTGCCGAAAATAAACACCGAGATTGATCGTTGGCACCCCCGTATCTTATCTATTAGAAAATAAATAACCAAAACCCTAATTAGGGTTTACTATTTTCTAACAAAATCTGCAGCTGTTCAAACTCTTCGATGATCAGGAATCCAAACGAACTCGGATCGCAACGAAACTTTCCAGATCTGTTCTTCACTCCTCGGGCTTGAATATGGACGGTTGGATCGGAGTTTTGACTTGTCAATTTTCTCCAGTGAGCCGCCCAACTTGCTGCTGAATCTGTCTCTTGCAGCAGCGCATCAGTGACTTCCCGAGGCCGATCGCGAATCGAGATGAAACCCGATCAACCTGAAATTTTTATACCTCGTCAATGAGTCCACTTTTATCAATCTGACCGGTCGGATTTACGTTTCAACAGTCCAAACTCTTCCAGAAATTCGAGGAAGTCACAGCTAGGGTTTCTGTGAATCCTGCGTTTTTCTGTTACAGCAGCCACTTCATTGCAACGAACGGATATTGAGACGGACTCTGATCGACCCCAAATTTGGATGGCATGTTCTTAAGCTTTTAATCTTGATTCTGACCGGAGGGATCGTCGTTTCAACGGCTCGATCAACGGGAAAAACGAAAAAACTAAACAGCTACTAAACAGATCTACTTTCAGGAAATTAAAATTGCAACAACAAATAAATTACATAATTTCCTATACTCATATGAACGAATTTTCTTCGTTTATAAGAGTTTACAATAGATCTAACGGGTAAACAGTGCCAACCCCCAATCCATCTCTTCAACCAATCATTATTTATGCATATAAAAAAATTAAAATTTATCTACATGCAATTCACTCCTTTAAATCGTTTATTTATGATTATAACTACATAAATCGTGGAACCTTGCTCTGATACCACATGAAGGATGCAGGAGCTCAGATCTAAACGAGTTAGATCTACGCGCAGCGGACGGATCACCATTCATATATCATAATACATAAATAAAGGATTTAACAACTACAAGGGGGTTAAGTTTATCTTACCAATAGTGGGAAGAGAAGCCAAGATCTTTCAATGTGTTCTCCAAACGGTGGTTGGTGGACACCGATCCTTGGATTTGAAACCTCCATGATATGCTTTCAAGAAAAACTCCAAGTTTTTCTTCAACCAAAAACCCAAGACAAGAAACAAATTTTTTCTCTTTATTCTAGTGTCTAGTGTTGGGGGCGAAATTTTGCACACTCTTTTGTCTTGGAAGAACTCTCTTTATATAGGAGAGTAAATCTTGGCCTCCAAGTTTCTAATTAATTAAATAAATAATTAAAAAGAAATCACAATAAAGGATAATTCCATTTATAAAAGATTCGATTAATCAATCAATCAATTACAAATCAATTATCTTTTATTAATTAATTATTTAACAAGTAAATAATTAATCACACAAGAAAATCAATTCTTGCCCTTTTAATAGCTAGGAGGCGCCACACACTAGGGTTTAGGCCCACGATAAAATGTCTTTTTTCGTGTATTATATTATTCACCCAACTAAATAATATTTTGCATATCAATTAATTAGCCACCAATTAATTATCACCGAGGCCCAAAAACGGGAAAAACATCCGAATTACAGAGCCACATCGGGGACCATGGACCTATAACCGGTAGCTCCAATAACTAATTATTCATCGAACGAATAAGTACATTAATTATTAATTCGGGATTACGCCACCATAAACCCGAAACCGAATCTACCGATTATAGATGTATACTTATACTCAACCCATAGAGTGAATAAGCGTCCATTGATATAATCACTACATACGGATTAACCCTCCATAGATCGTCCATTCCGAGTGGGAAGTCTCCGTGAACCCGACTCGAATATCTTATCCTTATTTACCATTAACCCCCTAGTGATCAATTAGTTCACATATCCGACTAGTAGCTAATTAGTCTAACATGAACTCGGGCCCATCGATCATTTTCTTAAGGGCTAACAAATAATGGGGATCTGTCTCTCTACTTCCCGCAGGAAGGAATGGATTCCATATCTGTGAAAATCAGAACTACTCACTCATCAGGAGATAGTGCCAATGAGAAGTGGCTTGGAACACATATTTAAGTGAACCGTAACTAACACATCAAACACTACCCCGAGACAAGCAGCACCCTGTGATCACCTCAGGATTAAGGTTGATCCATATATGATCATCTAATGATTTAATAAGATTCCTCGATTACGGAATTATATCGAGAAATTCATATTAAATCGGTCCGATCTATATGAATGCCATCATATATAAATGCCCCACGTACGGTACCCTCTACCGACGGTCCGGATAAGACTATCACACCCTAAGGTGTTCGGGCGCATTATTGGTGTTTTAATCAAGAGACCCTAAACTCGATTAAGTTCACCACGGACTAACGATTTAAGTATATCACCACTAACTCAATCCTCACGTGCATGCCATACACTGAGTTAAGTGGTTACATACATATATACTTAGGGCTTGCAGCAGTGTATTACTTTACAAGCACAAAGCAAGTAATAAGGTGAGATAAATTATGTCATCCATTATTAAAAACAATTACACAAATTGTCTTTCGGGCACTACACCTAACAAGATAGCCATCTCACGGTTGTAAAAAGAACCTTGAAGTATTTGAAAGATACAGAAGGAGTTGGGATATGGTATTCAAGAGAATGGGAATTCAAACTGATATCCTACTCTGATTCAAACTATGCAGGATGCAACGTGGATAGAAAAAGTACTTCAGGCACATATCAGTTATTGGAAAATAGACTTGTGTCGTGGTTCAGCAAGAAGCAAAACTCAATCTCTACTTCAACAGCTGAAGATGAGTATATCGCAGCTGGAAGTTGTTGTGCTCAAGTTTTATGGATTAGACAACAACTGAGAGATTATGGAATAGAAGAGGGAATGATTCATATAATGTGTGATAATACAAGTACAATTGCAATAACTGACAATCCAGTTTTGCACTCAAGGACGAAACACATTGATGTGAGACATCACTTTATAAGGGATCATGTGGAAAAGAAGGATATGACAGTTCTCTATGTTCCAACTGAAGATCAGTTAGCTGACATAGTTACCAAACCTCTAGACAAAGAAAGGTTTGCTAAACTGAGAATTGAATTGGGGATTATTAAAGTCAGTTAAGTCAGTTCAAGCTTAGAGATTCGTCAATGGGATTGATCTTTGTCATGCTGGGTGCGCTCACTTGACAGATCGGTCATTGACATCAACAATCTCAAACTGACTAACTGAGTTGAAGATTTGATGGAACCCAAGTTTTGTAAACTGATTTCAGCTTCAGTTTTACTCAGTCAAACAAAGTCAATAAAGGAATGGATAAAACCGACAACAGTTACATCGCATTTAATTACCGTCGTTTTTCTGTCAGAATTCGTAGCATGTATACCCCCATTATGTCAGATAGTACACATCGGTTATACAAACCATGATGGAATTTGAAAATATTGTACAAATCTATCAGAAGATCGTGGATCCTTTCAACTACCCACCCCTTTATATACAACCATTCTTTCACTCTCTGTTTACCAAAAAGGAAAATCAAACTTTCTCATCCCTAAATCAGCCAGAAATTTTTCTTAAAATGGCTGCTTCAAAGAAAACTCAAGAAGAACGGTTAATCACCATCCCTGATACATTCACACTTCAAGAATTTGAAGAAATGTGTGGTAATACTCTTCTCTCCAGTCTTATATCTGAAAAGATTGGAAGATTACCGGGTTTACGAAATCTTTTGGAAGCAAAATTACAACAAGACAAGGACTTGGAAGGTCTATTGCAATTCTGGGAAAATATGAAGATGCTGAAGAACTCTCTACTTACAAGAGTTCGTGGACAGAAGATTTTTGTCAATGAAGACATCATCACACAGCTTTTTGGCTTCAAAGATCCTCTGGTGAAATCTATTGATCTAGGCTGCTTACCACTTCTACGCAGTGATTTCCTTAAACAAATTTCAGTTTCGAAGGAACCAGTAGAGGTTGATACGCATATTAAGGACCTCAAAACTAAGTTTGGTCTTCTCAGCAAATGGATTAGCAGACATGCCATCGGACATCACAAAGGGCTAAGTAAGTTAACTGAAGATGGTATCTACCTAGTGAATGTCATCTGGGATGGATTTGAGTTCAACTGGGCTGGATATATCTTCAATCAGATCAAGCAGAAACACTTGGATGAATTAGCAAATATCTGCCGAGCCCAAGCTGAAGAAGACCAGAATGAAGGCAGATTCCGACTGAAGAAATCACTTAGCTTAGTGATTCAGTATTATTTGGAAAGAATCAGTAGTGGGAATAAGAATGCACAAGCTGCTACTACAAAAGCATCGCATCAGTTGCAAGCTCAACAAAAGGAACTTCCCAACCTGGAGCAAATAGGCAAACTGTGTCCCAGTAAATCGCTCACCAAAAAGGAATTAAAAGGAAAATGAGGCACAAGGAGAAAAATCAGTTGTACGTTGTTTGTACCCAGGTACTTCAAGTCCGTTAGCATCAACTGAGGGGGAACAACCACTGACAACTGACAGCAGCAAGCGAAGCCCTTAGTTCCTGGAATTGTTTCTCAACTTCAACAATGAATATCTGAGAAACAAGTTTCCGTTATGCATATTGAGCAACAGAAACAGGAATCTCAGCAACCAAAGGAGTATCTCTTTGATGCTGAGAGAATCATCAAACTGATGAAGATCAAGATCAAGACTAAAGATTCTCGAGAAGCTACTCTACTCAAAAAAGAGAAACTATTGTTGGAGAAACTGGAAGTACCCAATCTCTATGCCTTTTTCCTATGGAACAGTTTCTCAACAACTGCTATAACATATTCAAAGAGATAGCTAAGAGAACTGAATCAACCACATCATCCATACCTAAGGAAATTCCAAAGAAGAAAGATGACGATAAAGATGTTGATTCAAGGAAAGAAGCTCAAAGGAGTATAGTTTTGCAGTCAGAGACTCAACCTCAACCACAAACCGTGCAAACTGATACTCAGCAAGAAGAATTGCCAATTGGAAATCCGCCAACTGACAATAAAACAGGAGAAGCTAGAGCTGATGATAATCAACAACTAATGTTAATTGAAGATGCCAATCAGTCACGAATCCAAGAAACGAAGAAGAAGAAGACCCATCTGAGAAACTTACAACTGAAGAATTGAGCCAAGTCCAAGAAGGCTTGAAAATTATGCTCAACCAAAAGGATGATTTAAGTGGTCTTCTATCACATGTTTCCAGTTATTTGGATTACAGGAAGAAAACTAATGTCTCAACTCACACTAAGTTGGACATTATCAAGAACTCCACATCAAATTGAGTTTCGGAGATTCTCAGTCTAAAGGAAAAACATGAACAAACAACTATGGAACATCGAGAAACTCATGCTCAAGCTGAATGGCACCTCAATCAACGAATCCATATGCTCGAAACTCAACTCAGAGATGTCCTCACCTCTCAGAAAGAGATGTCCTCAAATCAGAAGGCAAAATATCTACTAATCAATGAGTTGTATGATGCCAAAAAGGGGGAAGTGGAGGAAGAGAAGCTGAAGTTGTGTGAAGAAAAGCGAAGCTTGAAGCGAGTTGACGGGCGAAGAAAGAAAAATCAGTTACAGAATCCAACATCAGACAAGTTGAAGAACTAACTGATAAACAGCTCATACTCAAATACAGTCAACCTGGTGACAGAAGAGCAACTCTCACTGAAGATCTTTGGATGAAATTTATTGAAGACTACAGTCATGTCAAAGCCAAGTACAGATACAAGAATTATGAAGAATCACTCAACTACTTTCTGTGTGATCTTTATAGTAAACAATAAATGGCAAACCATAATAAGATCAAAAGGATTGAAGAAAAACTACAAATCATAGACAAAACTGAACAGATGAAAGCAGATGTCAATGAGTTTGAAACTTATTACAAAGATGAAAGTCATTTGCCAAAGTTAGCTATGTGGAGAAAATGGAAGCTAACTAGCCAAGTGGATTACCTCAAGACTTTCACCAATGAAGATACAAGGATTGAAGGAGAATATCACCTTCATGAAAAAAGAAGGAAGTATGTCTTAGTTAAACAGAAAGTTGTTTAATGTTTTATTTAAGTTATACGTAATGTGTAACTTGATCCAGTTTTTGCAAAATCTTAATGAAATCCAGTTTCCAGTTTTACTTTATTTTGTATTGTGTTTATCTTTAAGCTTTTATTTTAAGGAGGGTTTTGGCATCATCAAAAAGAGGGAAATTTTTGGAAATAATAATTTAGTTTTGATGATAATTCATCCTATTCAAGAACATGGTTGTTTACACCCCATTGATGAAGTGCTGAGACTAAATGTTATAGTGAAAGGCTATAAGATGTCTAGAACTGAATGTATAAGTTTTACTAGAATCTGATAATTGTATTAGTTATATCAGACAAGCACTGTAATAGATAGAAGTGTCGTAAAACTGAAAACTAGAAATTATCTAAGAAATTTGAAAGACAAGTCATCTAAAACTGACTCAGACTACACCAAGAACTGAAGATCACTCAGAACTGAAGAAGGTAAGTTGGCTGAGGGACACAGACTCAATTAGCTTATCTAAAACTAAAGGCTGAGGGAACACACTCAGTTACAGAAGATTGAAGAACTGAGGGTACAGACTCAGTTATGAAAGTCGAGACTGTAAATTTAGACTTCAGGCAAGTTTGTGGTGACCTGAACTGACTTTATGGATCTTGTATGAAGACCTAAGAATCATAGGGACAATGAATTCTTAGACGATATATGCTTATGGTGTAGTCTAATTAAGTCAATAATAATCAGATGAAAAACTGGAGTACTGACATTTGAAGAAGAGTAAAATATCAGTTAATGCTCCAAGTCAGTCAAGAAACTGACAACTGAAAAACTCAATATAAAACTGAACAAGATACTCAGTTTTATAAGTCAGTCATCCAACAAACTGATAGTACATTCAAACTTTGTAAAGGAAGCAATTTCATTGGATGAAGTACTGACAAGTCAGAACGGTCACAAAATATACCCGTTACAAGATAGACGTTGATACAATTCGAATTCAAGCAAGATGAACGTTGGACCTTACACTATAAATAGAGGACTTTGCACCAAGGATCAAAATCCAAGAATTAACAAGATTACAATCATTTTGTGCACTAGTCTCGTTCATTTGAATTGCTATCATCTTTGCGCTTACAAGATCAATCAAGAATTTCTTCAAGTGTTCAAGCTACACAGAATTTATTCAGAATCTGACACTTTGAAGAACCACAAACGAGAATCAATTTATTGATTCTCAGCCCAAATTTGATTCTTAATGAAAGGTTCAGACTGTGAAGCAATCTGGTGAAGGATTTGCCAAGGACAGTTGTATCAGCAGTCGGGTAGACTGTGTTTGTGGTGGTAGCTGGTGAAGAGGCATACGTAACCCTTCAAGGACCAGTGGCTCAAGCATTTGAAGAGCAGCAATCCAACATGTTCTTTGATTGTTTAGATAGTGAAGCTAGGATTAGCCAAGGACTATTGTTTAGGACTTTTTGTAATAGCTCACCTCAAGAAGTTCTAGTGGAATTTTCCTTTTACACCACAGGGGAAGAGAGGACTGGCAGGATTACACCACCTGGAACCTCTATAACTCTTGTTTCATTTACTTTACGCATTTACATTATGTTATTTATTATTACAGCATTTATTATTGTTTATTCAAAGCATACTGAAAACTGATTGTTTACAACTCACAGCTCACAAACTGACATTCACCATAATTCAGTTTAACACACTCAGCTTTCACAGAGAATAACAAGATCAAGAAAAAGGCTAGAATTATATCCGCTTCCAGTTGACTCAGTTTTGCATAAGTCGGCTTGACTTAGACTCAGCTCAGTCAGCTTAACTCCACACAAGTTTTAATTGAACCTTAATAGATTAAAATCCGGTTTTAGGGACAAGTTTATTCACCCCCCCCCCCCTCTAACTTGTGTTATCCTTTCCAAGGGACCAACAATGTCCTTACTTCCAACAACTTTCGGTCCATCTTTGGTAACAAAATCAATCAGACAGTCTTTGCTCCTTGTCATGTGTCTTGAGCAACCATTGTCAAAGTACCATATTTCCTGCAAAACAAATTAATGAACTTTAGGTACCCAACTCTGTTTGGGTCCACAGGAGTCAGTTGTGAGTACAACTTCTGGGATATTTCCATAAGGTCTTCTTTGGAAATTGTTGCACTTGTTCTCATATATATAAGCTACATTCCCATAAAATATGTTTCAGGATTGTACCTTATTTATATGCTCTCTCAAGTCTTTTGGTTTAAACTGACTTCCAAAATGCTTTCTATCATTAAAAGCTGAATAATATCCATCATTTTGTTTGTACTGAGGTCTAAACTGACTTATGTATTGAGGATTCTGCTGAGATCTCAAATGAGTTCTCTGCTGAGACTTGTGATAAGTCTTAGGTCTTGAATGATTGTTCTGTTCAGTTTTAATAATAGGTTAAGAGAAGTTCCAATCATCATCAGAAGGAAATAATCTGCCCTTCCCCTTGAATTTGTGAATCATTGAATAATTAACATTCTTGGATTTACTTTGATTGAAATTTTTCGGTTCTTGGAATGATTCACTTGTGTAGATCTGGAATTCGATCTGTCATCTCTGTTTCTTTGAGGTAGAGTTGTTTTACCTTTAGATTTACCTTTGTTACTAAGTGCAGCTAACTTCTTAGGAACCTGATGCTGAAACTGGGTTGACTTATTATGAGCTGATTATGTTGGTTCAGCAAGCTTCTCACTTTGAGAATTTTGTTCAGCTACAAATTTATGCCATTTCTAACAATAGATTCTCCAGCTTTACTAGTTCCTTCCTTTGAAGTTTGTTGAGTATCAAATCCTAAGCCAGTTCTATCACCATAAGGCTTTCCAGATTTGAATCCAATTGCAGAACTTGATTGAGCTAGAGATTCAGCTACTGCTACTGAAGTAGTAGGCTGATGCTGATTTTTTGCTTGACCAGTTCTTGACAGTTTCAAAATATTCAACTCAGTCTTTAATCTTTCGACTTCTAGAATTATAGATTCTTTCTCAGCTTTGATTGATTTATAACCAACATGTATTGTTACTAGCTAATTCATCAATTCATCTAAAGTTTCTTCTAATTCAAGATTTCGAGGAGAACCAGTTGTTGAAGAACAAGCATTTTGTATGGAAATATGTGCTGAAGTATACTTGGAATTGGATTCACATACCTCATTTGAATCTTCCATGTGAGCCATTAAAGCTGTGTCATTTGTGATTCTTTCAGTGAAAGCTTCATAGTCTCACTCATCACCAGCTAATAATGCTCTTCTTTCGGTTCTTCTTTGTTAAGTTATCTTGTTTGCTAGTTCTGGACATTCAGCCTTGTAATGTCCAGGCTTTTTGCAGTTGAAACATAAATACTCATCATCCCTCTTTCTTTCAGGAGTTTTCTTGATGTATTTTTGAGTAACTGGATGGCCACTCTTCATTCTTCTAATTCTCTTCATCATGAGTGTCATTTGTTCTTCCATTTCATCCAGTTGTTGAAGATTGCTAGCTGAGGTTTCCATATTATCACTAGTTGCTACAAGAGCTGTAGTCTTTGGATCTTCAAGTGCTTTGATTGCAGCTGAAACAACTATGAAATCTTCACTGAATTCATAGGCTTTCAAATCTTAAAAGATCTTGAAAGTGTATTCTTCATCAAGCTTCCTTGACTCTTCCATGGATGTAACCTTCATGTTCCAACATGAGGGTAAAGCTTTCAAAATTTTGGTGTTGACTTTCTTCTTGGTGTATTATATCATGAGAAGTGTCAGTTCATCCATGATTGCACTGAATCTTGTCTCCATTTGTTCAATGGTTTCACCAGGTTTCATCTTGGAGTCATAAAACTTTTTTTGGCGACTGAGATCTTGTTTTCCTTAGATAGAGTCATATCCTTCATAGACCAGCTGTAGTTTTTCCCACATTTCTTTGGTGGTTGTACATTCTTTGACTTTCAGGTACATGTTGCTATCTAAGGATCTGAGAATTATGTCCATAGCAACATTGTTCAAATTGTTCCTCTTCCTATCATCATTTGTCCATTCACTTTTAGGCTTGGGAACTCTGACTTGAGCACCATCAACTCTCTGCATGTGAGTGATTTGAATTGGTATATCAGTAAGTACATCCATCATTTCATCATGTGTGGCAGCAAGAAAAGCCTTCAAACGACGACTATATTCATCAAAACGGTCCATGTTGCACATGAGCATCTGTCTAGCGTATTGATTGTTATCCATGATGCAAGATTGTGAAAATTGAGTTATGAAAGACTCAAAACTGAAGGGCTAAGATTTCTCAGAAGATCAACTAGAGGGTATTGTCAGAAATGGATAACTTAATAGTTATTTGAGCTTACAATCTAGAACAGAAAACTATGCTCTGATACCAATTGTTGGTCCCTTGAAAAGGCTGACACAAGTTTAGGGGGGGTGAATAAACTTGTCCCTAAAAACTAAGATGTGAAACAAATTAAGTTCAGTTAAAACTTGTGTGGAGTTGAGCTGACTGAGCAGAATATAAGTCTAACTGACTTATGTTTGAACTGAGTCAACCGACAGCGGATATAAAGTTTTAGCCTTTTTAAAACTGATATTGTTGTATCTATGAAAAAGCTTGTATGCAAAACTGGATTCTGGTGAATGTCAGTTTGTGTACTGTGTATGTATATAACTGTGATTCAATTTGCTCAGTATAACTCATAAAAAAACAATCACAAATACTGAAATTTAAATAACAATAAGTAAATGCGTAAAGGAAAGCAAGGCAAGAATTATTGAGGTTCCAGGTGGTGTAATCCTGTCAGTCCTCTCTTCTCCTGTGATGCGGAGGAAAATTCCACTAGAACTCTTTGAGGTATATGGTTACAAAAAGTCCTAAACTGATAGTCCTTGACTAATCCTAACTTCACTATCTAAACAACTGTAGAACAGGTTGAATTGCTGCTCTGCAACTCCTTGAACACACATTCGTCCTTAGAGGGTTGTATAGCCTCATCTCCATCTACCAACACAAACACAGTCTACCCTGACTGCAAATACAACTGTCCTTGGCAAATCCTTGACCGGATTGCTTCACAGTCTAAACCTTTGATAAACTCAAAGTTGGGTTGAGAATCAAGTGAATGATTCTTTCTTGTGGTTCTTCAGAGTGTTGGATGTTGATTAAATATTTGTAGTTTGAACACTTGAAGAAATCTAGAAATGATCTTGTTGTGCACAAAATTGATAGCAATTCAGATGAACAGAACTTGATCTCAAAATGCTTGCAAACTTGTAATCTTGTTGTTGTGTTGTATTTGATCCTTGATGGCAAGTCCTCTATTTATAGTGTGAGATCCAACGTTCATCTAGTTTGAAATTTGAATCCTTTAGCTATCAACGGTTGTATGTCAGATGTCAGTGACCGTTCTGACATGACAGTCCTTCATCCAATGAGAATGCTTGATTTGCACCGTTCGAATTCTCTTTTAGCTTTTTGGATGTCTCTTAGCTGTAAAAATGAGTTGTTTATGAATGGTCAGTTTTAAGCTTCTGAAAACTGAGTGAGTTAGTTTTTTGGTTTAGAGTTTTTATTCTTCTTCAAAACTTAGTACTGTATTTTCCATCTGATTTGTATTGACTTAATCAGAGTACACCATATCTTATAAATCATCTAAGATATTATTGTCCTTATGTATCTTAGGTCTTGATACAAGATCCATAAAGTCAGTTCAGGTCATCACAGTCTTGCATGAATTTTAACCTTATAGTCTCGGCTTTGGTCTTCATAAACTGAGTTTGAACCCTCATTTCTTCATTCTTCAATAAATGAGTCTGTGTCCCTCAGTTCTTCATTTACTGAGTTTGTTCCCTCAGCCTTCTGCTTCTAGATAAGCCAATTAAGTCTGTTTCCCTCAGCAAACTTACCTTCTTCAGTTTTTGAGTAAAATTCAGTTCTTGACTCTGAGTAACATTTTCAGTTTTGTTATGAGTTATCAGTTTCTCTGATGTATAATCTCAGTTTTCTAGATGATTTCTAGTTTTCAGTTTGATGACTCTCAAACTATTACAGTGCTTTTCTGATTCAACTTATGCATAGATCAGACTCTAATAAATCCTATACATATTATTTCTAGACATCTTTTAGCTCTTCACTATAACAGCTAGTTTCAGCACTTCATCAATGTGGTGTAATCAACCAAATAAACAAATAAGCATATAAACAATGGTGGGGTATCTTAAGCATATATCATAGTATTTACTTAAGCATTTAGCTTGGTGGTGTATCTTGCCCCCCAATATGCCATGCATTAAACAATGGTGTTGGATGGCATACTTTGTTGCCTGTTTTAGGCAGATTTATCGAGCCCGACCTGCGGGGCTCGGATATTAGTTTGTCTTTGGATCGGACTATTTTAGCTCGTCATGCCCCGTTCGAGTCCAATCTGGGGGTTCGGAGTCAGCTATTTTGTTTTTGCCTTTGCCGAGTCCGACCTAACGTAGGTCGAATTTCAGCGACCTGGGCCAAATTAGACTGACTTCTCGCCTAAAAATTTTCGGCGAGCATGGACAGATTAGACTGACTTCTTGAGTTAAGTTTTTCGGTGAGCAGGGACAGATTGGACTAACTTTAAGCATTAAGTTTACGGCGAGCAAGGCCACATTGGACAGACTTCTTGCGTTAAGTTTTTTGGCGAGCAGGGCCAGATTGGACTGACATCTCGCGTTAAGTTTACGGCGAGTTGGGCCAGATTAGACTTAATTTTTGCGTTAAGTTTACGGCGAGCTAGGCCAGATTGCACTGACTTTTCCAGTTAAGTTTATGGCGAGCAGGACCAGATTGGACTAACTTCTCGGGTTAAGTTTTTCGGTGAGCATGGCCAGATTGGACGGACTTCTCGTATTAAGTTTAAGGCTGACTTCTCACGTTAAGTTCACGGAGAGCAGGGCCAGATTAGACTAACTTCTCTCGTTAAGTTTTTTGGTGAGAAGGGCCAGATTGGACTGACTTCTCGCATTAAGTTCACGGCGAGCAGGGCCAGATTGGGCTGACATCTCGCGTAAAGTTTTTCGGCGAGAAGGGCCAGATTGTACTGACTTCTCGCATTAAGTTTACAGGGAGCAGGGCAAGATTGGACTGACTTCTCGCTTTAAGTTTACGGCGAGAAAGGCCAGATTGGACTGACTTCTCGTGTTACGTTTACGGCGAGCAAGGCCAGATTGGACTAACTTCTCACGTTAAGTTTACGGCGAGCAGGGCCAGATTGGACTGACTTCTCGCGTAAGTTTACGGCTAGATGGGCCAGAATGGACTGACTTCTCGCGTTAAGTTTACGGAGAGCAAGGCCAGATTGCACTGACTTCTCGCGTTAAGTTTACAGCGAGCATGGCGAGATTGGATTGACTTCTCACGTTAAGTTTACAGCTAGACGGGCCAGATTGGACTGACTTCTCACGTTAAGTTTACGGCGAGCCGGGCCATATTGAACTGCCATCTCGCGTTAAGTTTAAGGCTAGATGGGCTAGATTGGACCGACTTCTTGCGTTAAGTTTACGACGAGCACGGCCATATTGGACTAACTTCTCGCGTTAAGTTTAGGGCGAGCGGGCGAGATTGGACTGACTTCATGTTGTTTACGGCTAGCCGGGCCAGATTGGACTGACTTCTCGCATTAAGTTTACGGTGAGCTAGGCCAGATTATACTGACTTCTCGCGTTAAGTTTTTCGGCGAGCAGGGCCAGATTGGACTGACTTCTCGCGTTAAGTTTGCGGCGAGCAGGGCCAGATTGGACTGACTTCTCGCATTAAGTTTACCATGAGCAGGGCCAGATTGCACTGACTTCTCGCGTTAAGTTTACGTCAAGCAGGGCTAGATTGGACTGACTTCTCGCATTTAAGAGTATTGGACTTGGGGAGATCAGTTGTTCGTCCTTATGGATGGTTGTTTATAATAGCAGAGTAAGGCATACGCGATAAAAATTAACATATCATAGAAATTAATACTGGGCGCTTTGGGGCGCGTTTTATTCAGGCATTATTTGGAATGCAAAAAGGACTGACATTTGCAGAATGTAAGAAATTCAATAAAGTTGCATAAATGGAAAATAAAAATTGTGAGGAACTTGCCAAGCTTCTCAAGTCGAGACCACTCCCTTGTTCTTGACCGTGGCCGCGTAGCAGCTTCTAGCCACCATAAGGTCCTTTTTTATCTCTACCGAGCCTTCTGCGGTGGGGAATTTCAAAATGATGTGGGCCGGGGAAATCACTACTCGAAAGTCAATCAACGCCGGCCTCTACCTAAAATGATGTTGTATGCTGATGATGCCTTGACCATGACGTAAGTAACCGAGAGCGTCCTGCTTCTTGATTCTTTCCCAAAGGTCGTGGGGAGCCTGATCATCCCATAGGATGAACAGGAGGACCGGAAAATTTGAATAGTGGTGCTGAAACAAGAATCAATTCTGACTCCTTGAGCTTCATAGACTGGAACGCCGAATGGTAGAGAACGTTAACAACACTTCATGTATCTACACAAATCCTCTTAACCAGGTTCCTGTTCACCATGGCCTCTATGACCAGGCCTTCATTATTTGTAACCAACGGAAGCGGATCCCTAAGACCATAAGTCACTTCCCGCCGATGATGCCTTGACCATGACGTAAGTAACCGAGAGCGTCCTGCTTCTAGATTCTTTCCCAAAGGTCGTGGGGAGCCTGATCATCCCAGAGGATGAACACGAGGACCGGAAAATTTGAATAGCGGTCGAGACAAGCGACTTTGAGCTTCATGGATTGGAATAGAGAACGTTAACAACACTTCATGTATCTACACAAATCCTGTTTGCCTTCATTATTTGTAACCAACGGAAGCGGATCCCTAAGACCATAAGTCACTTCCCGCTCTGGCCTTTGATCCCTACTGTTTGTTGGGGAGCTGGCAGGTCGAGTGCTGGAACTGCCGCTTCCCCGAAGGTGTTACTAGGGCCGCCCACAATGGTGTTGATGGTTTTGATTGGGCGGTTATCAATTTTTCGATCTCCCTCTGGAGATCGGTCTTTTCTTATCTGGGGCTCACCCTGTTGCCCCCGATCCTGATTAAAATTCCATTGCGGGTAGCCCTACCGACCCCACGGTTCGGTGGATTGAGATCAATCAATGACCTCGTCCAACTTGCCTTCGGCAATTGCTAGATCAATATCCCTCTGGATGTCTCTGTAGCTTTCCAGATCACGCCCAATATCCTTAAGGTAGGTGCAGAATTTTCTTTGGTCACTCCTGTCCGGGGGACTTCACATCGGTGGTGGAGTTCGGGCCAGACCTTTCCTCTCTATAATTGCGAAGCCTACTCGCGCAGCCTGTTTAGCGGACGGAAGTCCCTACGCTACAAGTCATGCCTTTTCTCAGACCGGTCTGTGGCTGAACTGGACGCTCGGTCCCAGGTTGATTTCCTTTTCTTGTCAGAAGGATCTTCTGCCTTTTCCTTCTTCTACTATCCTTTTCTCTGATTTTCGTTTCAGTCGGTTAGCTTCCTCTCCTTGACAATGCTTAAAAGCCATCTCCATGCACTCCTCTATTGATGTTGGGATTTTGCTGTTCAGCTTGGCGTATAGGCTCCCCTCTCGTAGCCCAGCCACGAAAAAAGATATCCGGATGCGGTCCTCTGCATCCTGAACCTGCATCGATTCCTTATTGAACCGCTTTAGGTATTGCAGCCGTGCAGCGCGGTCTCATCTCTCTTTTGTTTGAGAGTAAACATATGGGTAGCGTTTCTTTGGAATGGCTTGGCCATGATGAAAACGTGGAGGAACATCATTCCCAATGTTTCGAAGTTGGAGATCATCCTGGCCGGTATCCTCTTAAATCATTCTCGAGCTCGGCCAGTCAGCAATGCTGGAAATGCTTTGCACTTCATCTCATCCGCAACGGAGTCAAGGTTCATGTGAGTCAGGTACTGGAACATGTGATCCTGAGAATCCTTGATTCCATCGTATGGCTCCAATTTTGGCACTTTAAACCTTGCAGGGCGAGGATAATTATCTACCTACTCGGTAAAGGGAGATGTGAGGGACAGTTGCGTAGATCTCCTCCCTGGTATGATATCCAACTCGGCCCTAGCCGCGTACATTGCATGGGGATCTATCAGCTGCTTCCTCCACTTTGAAGAGGATGAGTTGTCGTTCTTCTGGCTCACCTAGGCTTCTCATGAGGAGGAGGTGTCTTTTCCCAAGATCCATCGTTAGGATCTTCCTCCTCCAAGTTCTGCTCTGGTGTGTTTTCCTCCAACAGATTTTCTTCTTGCAGGTCCTGTTCCTGCAGACCTAGCGGATCCTCCTCCTCTAGATCCTCAAATTCCTCGCCCTCGTCTGCCAAGGCTGCATCGAGGATTGCCTGCTTGGTGGCACCGTCTAATGCTACATGCTGATCCACCAACGCTTGGTGGGTAGCATTGAGGGAGATTTCCTCCTGTCCCTGATTTTGATTGTTAGCGTTGGACTCTGAAGGGTCATTGAGGTTACTGCCGTTGGCTACCTGAGATCGTGGACAATTTTTAGGCTTCGAACGAGATTGTCAGTAAGAGGCCCTCCTTCTAGCGCCAATTGACGATGCCGGAAATCGTCGGGTAGTAAATTTGGGGCTTTTTTTATCCTAGTGACAATCCGTAAGAACTCTAAAGCGATGTGAAACGGTGGTGTTTGGTGGTGGTTTAGACTGGACTTGAGAAACTGTATCTCAAGCTGCCTACGTATCCAAGGTACCTATTGGAATCAAGTCTCCGTGGTTCCTTAGGGATTGTTTATATGGAGGGGCTTGTGCCTTAGGCGTGCGTGCGTTGTGTCCTTGTTGGACTGTAATTTCGTGTTCTCTAGGAAGTGGATAATTATGATACGATCCCCTTTTATGTAGGAGATAATTATGATGATTTGATATCAGATAACAACCTTTATGACTGAAAATTCTTTCCATGTTTATCGAATTAATTATGCACGTGGGGGATTGGGTCCGGTTTGGACTCAGGTCGAGCGGGCCGAGCTGAGCTGCATGAGTTCATGCCTTGGCTGACCTGCCGAGGTCGGGAAGTAGCCGAGCAGAGGTGGCTGGGATTTTTGGGGCTCTTGGCCCTTAAGGTGGTCTCTTTGCCTCTATTTATTGTTGGGTTACTGTGGGGATGACGTGGCAAGAGTCTTGATCCGACCTCCGTCAGACCTCGACTCAGACCACAAGTTATTGGACAGTCTGGCCAGCCTTGAGTTGAGTCCAACCCCAACCGCAAATTATTGAACAGCCTGGCCAGCCTCCAGTTGACCTTAGCAAACAATTTCTTTACTACATTTCACACTGCTTATCGACCGTTATTTCTTTATACTCATGCTATAATACCACATTGGATTACAATGTCAAACAAGTAGTAGTGACTTGATATACATTCAAACTCTGAAACAATTATTAGTGCTTGAGTCTTGAAAGAGAGCATTTTCCTGTTGTCAAATGTCAACATCATAGTATTATACGGAAAATATTTGTCAACTTTGTTACATGTAGTTTTGATGATGTATTAACACAATCATCTTTAGGCAAATGGGTTGTATTGCAAAATATCATACATAGATTACAAGTGATGGATACTTTGATATCAAGAATCTGCAACAACTAATATATTGCACCAAGTTGATATCATGGGAATGAATGAAAATCAGCTCAAAGCAGAGATGGTGCAGCCGAGTTCGGCAGCGGCTGTGCTTAGAAATTGAATAGGCATTCCAGTAGCTAGCCTGCTATGAGCCTCCCATGTCATGCACTTCTCAATATCAGCTTGCCAGTGAATAATGGTTCCATTTAAGTACTGAGAAGCAGGACCTCGGGTGGTTCCGTTTATGGAGCTAGCATGTAGGATAGCACGAAGAACTGATGTGCTAAGGGCACGTACATGCGCACTAGGGTGAGAGAGACAACGAACAGTTGCAGGTAGCCGACACTGCATATCATCAATAACCCACATATACAATGCATCAATATTATAACCACGGCGCAATGGAAACTCAAAATCTCTAATTCAAATTGGGTTTGTGGCTTTTATCCAGTCGGGATAAAAAAAACACGACCCTTTAACAATAATGGTGATTGAATAGCTAATAATTACCTTTAAGAGGTTTAGAAGGCCATCAGCAACTCCAACGCCAGATTCTCCCCATTCAAGCACGGGTTGAACTGCTCTGGCTGTTGCTTCAAGGAGCTATATTTAACCATAATTCAAAGCAACAAGTGAAAAGTAAAAGTTAACACATAATCGTAATACATAGATGCACATACGCATGTATGAGATCTTTAAAAAATTATACGAGCATGAAAGGGATGCGTAGATACTAAAATAAAAGGACCAAGCTGTACAAAATAAAACTATAAGTACCAAACTATAAATATTGAAGTCCAAAAAATAAAACAATTTCTAGTGGCTTTTCTTCATTTCCAATTTTTCGTTATGGGCGGCTTTTCATTGATTTTGTGATGGATTCTCTTCAATATTAATGGAATTTATTAATTTTACGTATCCCATATATTATCCAGAACTCATTTAGTATCCGGTGCATATGCGTATCGGATACAGGACTCGCTATCAAACTGAAGTATCCATGCATAACAGGCACACAACACTGATGAAACCGAAGCCGCCTTATAAAGGAAAAGAAGATAAGATTTTGAAGCTGTTACCTCGAGCTGAGGTAAAGTGCAAGCTTCTCCATCAACAAGCATTCCATCAGTGGCACGTAGAAGAAGGTCAGAAGCTCTGGCCAAAATTACTACTGATTCAGGTGCAATCTGACTTCTCATCAACTCCACTATCAGTTTCACTATGCGCTGATTGATTCTCCACATCTTCTGGCCATGATCGTCATCTTTAGTAATCCATGGCTGCAGTTCCCTATCCGCCTGACAAGCCAAAAAGACGGTCAAAGAAAGATAAGAAACACACACACACACACACACACAATGTTTTTATGAAAGGAGAATGTACTTTTTCACTATAAGCAATTTATTATATAAAATTTCATGCTAAATTCATCTGTGCCATTTGGACAGCGAAGTGAGCTTTCTTTTTATAGGCATAAGTTTATTATACTGTTCCTTAGTGCGCTAAAGTAAAAAAAAAAATTCGTACTTCAAACACATACAAACAAAAGATATTCCCAGGTCAAGCAAAAAATGATCCATATTGTTTCTCCAGTCAGTCAATGCTAATGCAAAGCAAATTTGTATCAATAGAAATTATCAAGAACACTAATCCGGAAGAGAAATAAAGTGAATTCGAAATCTGAACCTGCAGCACAACAGCGGTTGCAGCTTTTGCTGGTGATGCTGCTACGACGTTGCATAGAGCGTCAACCACCTACAATTTTTCATATTATAAAACTAGTAAGTATGCAGAACAAATTGAGGTACTAACTTACAACTCTACCACAGGCATCATCTTATTACATAAGCCGCTGATAAGATGTGTTCTGGAGTGAAACTGGGAAGTTTACTGTATGATTCTCAATGGATAGGAGATAATATTACAGCATCAAAAGTAGTTTACTTTACTCCATGCTTCTGATATCATATAGTAGATTTGATGCAGAACAATAAAAGAAAAATCTACTCTATCAAACTGATTTGATTCTATAACATGCAAAAAGTAAATACTCCCTCCGTTCCGAAATAACTGAGTCAGTTGCCAAAAACACGAATATTAAGGATGTGAGTTAATACTTTAATTTGAATGTCAAAATGACTAAAAAAAACCCTTAGTCTATAATTAATGCAATGTTGTATTTATTCTCTCACTCCTTAATAAATAAGGGTAGACGTAGGCAAAACACAATAAATGCTGCATTGGAAATATAACTGCCTGAGTTATTTTGGAACAAATCTTTTTGGCAACTGCCTCAGTTATTTCGGAGCGGGGGGAGTATTTCATCAGATGTTAGTATGGCCAAAAGATCACCAACTACAACTTGATACATGGAAAAGCATCAAAATGAAAACTTTTACCTGCCTCCAGCCCTGATGGGCAGATGTGCCTTCAGCGCTTGGCTGTATCTCGGGTGATGCAATCAGCTTGTGCCATAGCAATGAAACAACTGAAAAACAAAGTTCTTGTTTTTCCTCTAATACTGACCTCAAAAGAACTAGGGAACTACAAGCAAATCCTATATGCCGATCCACTGTTAAAAAGTTGGCCAAATCCGATGCATCCGTAGGGAAGTTAGCAATTCCTTTCCCTGACATGCACCTGGCAAACTGGCTTGGTTGAGAGTCATCTTCAACTTTGACAATATCTTCTGAATAAGTCGAATGTTTGCAAGGCTGAACACATGGCTCACCTGGTTTCGAACAGCCACACCGGTTGTGTTTTTTTCCATTAAGACATGACAATGGTACCTTCCACAAAGGTGGATGCAACAATTGTGCTTCTAATGGCTCTGCCTTGGTTACAATGGATGCAACAACTTTACTATGTATATCTATCAGGTTAAAAAGTGAAGAAGCTCTGGAGTGAATTTCATTATCCCACTTGCATCGTATCAAGATCGAAAGAGCATGCATACAAGCCTTTGATCGTCTAAACAAATCCGAGATATGAGCTGCAACCATAGCAGCAGCAACGATCTCGTCTGGACTGTGACTCCATGAGGTGCCAACAGAAGATGGCTTCAAAGAGAAAAGTGATTCTAGAATAACCAAAATCCTCCGAGTATGGCACACTGCAGAGTCTAAACTGTTTTTAAACCCATTGGATAGTTCTGTTGTATTTTCTGGCTTTGCTTTATCTGTCGAATCTTTAGGACTCAAATAACCAGTCCCTCTAGAGATCATAGGCAAAAGTTGCAGTTCACAGGAAAGAGCACAAACAGCAGCAAATACATAAGAATCAAATGCTGCTACAGGCCCAAGCTTTTTGACTTTCTTGGTACGTGTTTCTCTCTGTTTTCCTTTATCTCCTGGAATATCATTACTAACTTCATCATGAATACTGCCTTCTTCACATTTAGCTTTCTTGTTAACACTGGGATGAGCCTCATGACTTACGCATGCTGTTAAAATGACAAAGAGAAGACGAGACGCGAGCTCAACAGAGGCACATGACTCCACAAAAAGTGAATGGACCATTGTGCGGAACTCAGCCACAGCAAGATTTTTGGAGGCAGATCCAAATGCATATTTTGTTTTTCTAATTTGTTCTCTTGACGAATCAGGAGGGAATGTTCTCTGGAGAATTGCCTCAACCGTAGCAACAAATATTTTCATAAGACAAGTTTCAGAAGGACTGCCGCGTGGAAGAAACTCAAGGACTTTGAGGAGGGGAATATACAAGTTCCACGACAAAACTGGCAGCTGCAAAGGTGTTGCTACTATTATTTCAGGAAGATCAACGGCCGAGGAGCTTAATGGAATTAAACCGTAAGCAGCTTCCCATATTGTGCAGATTCTCCATTCAACCTCGGGACCATGTGCACAGAGCATTGATGCTATACCTTCGGCAGTTGCTTCAACGGTGGCTTCTGCAGCAGGTACTTCTCTCTGCTTTCGATAATGGACAGGTTACCGAAATAACATAACCATAGCGTTTATTTTAAGAACCAAGCAGAATAACAGTTGCTAATTACGTACCTCCTTTTTTGGGAATGATGTGTCGCTATTTACAAGTTCATTAGGAACCCCTATTCCTTCAACTTGTCTCAGTGGGGGGAAGAGCAAAGCAGGTTGTGACAATATACGAAAAAGTAAAGCAGCAGCAGCATCTGCAGCAACACCTGCTCTCATGGACATCGCGATCCCAATTGCACGCAGAAAATGCAAATGCATCCAATTTCTTGGAAGCTTCAACAATGGGAACAAAAAAAGGGATCAGCACTTGCTTAATTCCATTAATAGAGGCATTAATTCCCTGTAAGGAATAAATCCAGATAATCACTTCATAAAAACAATATCAAGCAAGAGAGCCATAATACCAGAAACAGAAAAGCCATGCACCAATAAACTTTAAAGCTCAAAATCAGCAATTACACATAGTTGCTGAAAGAAAATGTTTGGTTTCTTTGTATTAATTTCTCTCGATATTTTTAGATGTTTAAGACTTCACTAATTGTTGGAACAGCCATGGAGTGTTTTCTTTTATATTTTTTGGGTTCTTGTTGGACAGGTGCTAGAGAGGTGTCTGAGGATGTCAGAATTTTATCCAGGGATTATTTGGTTAATTTTCTCTGTAGTAAAAAAATTTATTTTTGGGAGGTCAACCAGCTTGAAATTACAATTTACCAACTCTACAACAAAACGGTCAGGCCAGATTAATTTTGGAATGTTAGATGGCTTACATGGCTATCCTGAACCAAGAATCCGAGCTCTAGCTCCCTTATTTTCATGTAGTACTATTTTATCAATTTAGTAATGCATTTGGATATCTTAGTAAGATGTTCTTTATTCGTTCATTTTTTCCACAGCTGAAAGATCAGAGAACAGTTACTTCAAGACAACTCTACAGAAATTGCTAATAATTCTTTTTTTCTCTAGCATTTCAGTACCCTTAGGATACAATCCTATATCCATCTCTAAATAAACTTACCCTCATCCTAGTAGCGTATTCTTCTGCTGCTCGAAGTAGTTCCACAAGTTGTACTGCAGCATCAAGTGCATCAGGAGCCCATGATGGGGGCGCTTCCAGAAGTCCAAGAAGTAACCTCTGAGTGGCACTCGGGCTCGCAATCGCATAATATCTAAATAAAAAGAAAAAAATTTATATACATACACACACACACACACACACACACACACACACACACACATATATATATATATATATATATATATAAGCTTGGCATTCCACTTTTTTTTTTCTGCATGCAGAATTTATTTGCTAGGCATACCTATGAAATAAACGCGCGAATGGTTCAAGAGCGGGAAGCCCTGCTACAAGATGCTCATCCATAGAAGTTGTTGGAGGAGGTAGCAGAAGAGCAGGAACAGCAGCCGCAGTTAGCGTAGCAGTCTCATAACGAGCTACTTCTTCCTCACAGACACTTAGTATTACACCAGCTCCATTAGCAACAGCCCATCTCGGGGTTGCTGGCATCAGTTGTGGATGCTTTCCAGATCCACGAGTAGATACTATAATAAAATGAAAGTCAGCCAATTGCTATTCTGACAATTTAGTATATTTTGTGACAGGAAACATTAAATATATGCCTTTGCTTTTAATAGACGAGTTTACCAAGAAATTATTCACATATAACAGTTGATAAAAGAGAGATAAGATTCAAAGTCAAACAGCAGATTTATCAAAAAAATTCTAATATTACTGAGATTAGTTGTCTTGTCAAGTTTAAGCTAGTAGAGAACACTGCCAGGAAAGATGTGAAGGACAAGTACAACTGCACAGAGTGCGGAATTCCACAATCTTGGTATCATAATTTGTTATTTTCACTGACAACTATGCACTAATATGATAAACTGACCATTCAGTGCAGAACGTACAAAGGCTTTCCTGCCCTGCTTGAGTCCGGTGATTTTCATTTGTCCTCTCAATGTTCCGCCATTTCATAGTTAAAATATGGAAGCTCAAGCCAAAAACCGCATACACTTAAAAACAAAATTGATAACTTCTTCACGCAGTAAGCTAGGGCTTTAATCTTCTTACATTACACCTTTCCAACAAAACTTATGTTCAGTGCATATAAGAACCAAAAATCTCTGTTTATTTTGTCATAAGATTAGTACTGATAAAACAAAAACAGAACTGATTTAGGCATAGCTGTTAACGGAGTGCTTGAAATCGCAAGGCCATTGCCTAATTCAACTAAGCGTAACTTTTTTGGCGCGGTTCTATCGTCTTTTTATCGCTTAGCTTGAGCAGAAAGCCTTGAAAATGTTCTCAGAAAAAATGGTAACTCCGAGGCTTTTGTTAAATTCAATTACCATATGCATACAAGTCTCTCAGTTCCATATACATGACATTAGAACAGAAACATTGTCTGATTAGTCAAAAAAGTATAACTACTTTGAGACATTTTCCCAGCTATGGGAGCAGCATGGTTCATTTTCCGTCTTCCACATGGTTTTACGAATAATTGTTTGATACTCAATGGGCCTTACACATAGGTTTAGCATTATGCAACTTTCACTGGCACTTGGTTCGAATGTGAGAGGATACATTTTTGTGTATCCTGACATTCTGAAACAGGATCATCAATTTTAAAATATATGGAAGAGGCATCTCGCCTAACATGGTCAGTGTTGCCTAGGTGTAGGTGACCAGGAGACCCCTCTTCGCCTTGATATCGCCTAGCACTTTAACAACTATACTTTTGAGGCAACGTCTACATTAAACCTATGTTTTGAAACAGATGCAAAAGCAATTGAGACCAAGTATAGTCTAGAGGCA
Organism: Gentiana straminea; assembly: GCA_036785695.1. Classification (NCBI taxonomy): domain Eukaryota; kingdom Viridiplantae; phylum Streptophyta; class Magnoliopsida; order Gentianales; family Gentianaceae; genus Gentiana; species Gentiana straminea. The sequence goes on from JAVUPR010000398.1 coordinate 3,034,253, forward strand.
TGCCATTTGGCAACAATATGTACCATATATACGAAGTCATGCGTTTCCACGAAGGAATTACTTTGACAAGTAGCAACATATGCATGCAAGAACTCTTACCAATTTTGTTACCTTGATCGAATCTGAAAGATGTCCCAGTCACCAAAAAATATATATAAATATATCAAATATTTTTCCTGCTAGATCAACCGACTATATGGATCTTTTCTCTAGTGTGCTATATTACATGCATGCATTATTAGGCAAGTATGACACATCTTTATGGACGGTCTCCCTCAAAGTCTACTATGGTTTCCACATCATTGTTGCATCTAAAAAAAAAATGGTAAACCCTACCATTGAGGGTCCCCTCACCCCCGATCCCACAGGAATGTGAGGAGAGGTTAATCAGGTAACCTAGTAGCTCCAGGAAGGGGGTGCTACTTATATCGTCTTACCGGAAGGGGCCGAGAATCGAACCCCCAACCTCCGGCTTTAGGAACATAGCATGGATTATCCACCCCTCCCCTTTACCACTAGGCCATATCCAGGGGATGTCATTGTTGCATCTAATGATCACCTTTGCATGTCCATACTATGGATAACTTGTTATGATAGAAAGTAAGGCAACATTGATCCATCAAAGTACCTGCATACTTGGGAAAAAAAACCACAATCAAACCTAATTCCCATTTACTGTGGTCTGCAACATGGATTTTTTATCATCATTTATGTATTAATGGCTTCCTTTCACGGTTTCACTTCACTTCTTTTGTGTTCTTCTGGGCCATTAACCTCTTCATTTCTACAGCGGTTGAGGTAAAGTTTTGTTGAGAGTTGCATGTGTACATGAGCAACCCATCATAACAATGATTCCCTCCTATCCTTTTCTTTTTAGATCTATGTAGGCAACCATTCCTTTTTTGTCTTTTTCTTTTCTCTTTAACACATTCAATTCTTAAATTATCTTTTTTCATACCTCTCCTCCACACATGCAACTTAACATCCTCATCCCCAAACTCTCATTTTTTTTAGTTCATGTTTACAGCTCATTGCCTACAAGTCCGAAAGTCATCATATACAGCATATAATATATCCTCTATGAAGCCTGTATCCTGCAAGAAACTTGCTAGTTTCATAAAGTACTATTTTTTATTGAAACCTTGAATTACATCCTTTTCATTCCTCTATCTTTTTGCAGGGTTGACTTTTAGCTACATTAACACTCCCCTTGTTGGCACCTCTCAATTTTCTATATCAAGATTTCACTCAATATTCTACTTTTCCGCTTGATCTAAATTTATGTACTCCACTTTTCTTCTACTACATGCCAGACACATCACCCTAGGCTGAAGAAAAAAGAACAGGCATTTTCAAATCATTGCTAGGTTCATCTGATTTAGGAACCTGAAGCCGAGTCCTCCCTCGTTTTTGAAATGTATAAGATGCTCTTCTTCCAAATGGCTTAATCTTTTATGTGAGATGATAAATGATAATAGTATAAAACTTGAAGATTCAATGCACAAATCTCAATGCGGCTTTCACTACTCTATTTGTTGAAAATGAAAATTATTCACACATCGGGCTTGTCACTGAAATTCGTGCTAAACCCAAATGTGAGGATGTGTATGTAGATGCATGTTGAAGTGTTTATTTATGTTAATTACAAACTTTCTTTTTGGATTTAAAAAATAACAAAATAACCGTAAGTTCTTGCACATTAGTTTTATGAACCATTGTTAGTAAGTGAAACATGCAACAGATTCTAGGAAGACTAGTTCTTGCCTCAATACAATTCCCTGCACCGAAACAGATGAAGTAGAACATAAACAATCCTGGTAGTTTTATAGGGTTCCTCCCTAGTCATCTTAAATGCTTATATGGAAGAATCGTGCCAAATACCAAATGAAACAGATGCTGGAACTTCCGCACATTGCATCGGTAAAACAGCAACACTCTAGCTCTATCACATTAATATGTCAGCAATGCTCTAACCTCATTCTCACTAGGTGAATACTGCTCCATGAATTGCTTCTCCACTGCCTGCTCCCTATGATTTACCATATGCCCAAGCGGAAAACTAGCACAACCTTTGGCACATTCCAGTGTTTATAGATTGGAGGCAATAAGAAAAAGCAATGCCATCACTGTAGTTGTCTATCTATGCTGGTATTTAATGTGATTGAATGTATAGGTTGTAAATTGTAGCCAAAACAGAAAAAGAATTTATTTGTACACGATAACCTCTAAAGAATTTTTCCGTACGTGATAACCATGAATTTATTCGTACGCAATAACCTCTAAAGAATTTTTAGTTTAGAGGGTGATCTGAAAGTATGGAACTGAAAGAAATAGAGAAATATTTCTAAAATGAAAAAGTTCACACACCGGTTGAAGGCGGCTTGAGCTCTCCTGCTGCATATTTTCCCATCACGCCACCACACCTGTAGCCATATTAGATGTTTCAGTGTCCAAAAAAGGGGAACCAGACTCCCATAATGGAGGCATGCAAGAGCATTCACATGAAGGATTAGTATTATTCTCCTTGTAGATGAGGCATTCATGCATGGAATGCCAAAGCTATAAACCAATACACAGCTGTAAGTGTATATTAAATCATGTACAGGTGAATGAAAACTTTGCTTAGCAACACAGAAAAATATAAAACTAACACATATTTACTGAATTTAAAGCCCATAGCAGAACAGAATGGTGTATGGAAAGGTCAAATGTCTAGAAGTTCAATGTTCCAGAAGGAATTGCTAAGTTCATCAGCTATCTATTCACCTAAATACACTTCACCATAGCTGAATTTCTACTTGGCATTCAAAAAGAATCCAACCTACGCAACATGACATCATGAATACTAAAATCAATCGCATATAAAGTATAACCAAGCATCTCACACAGCTTTTCACACTCACCACCGGAAGTAATCACTCCTAACACCAATAGGGGCAGCAAGAAGTAAATCAGAAATCCAAGGAGACAATAGCCTCTTTGGTTTTCTCTCACGTTGAGCAGCAGAAAAGCCAGGATCTCCATCTGCTGATTTACTAGTTGAAACCTCATTGTCAGTATCGCTTCTGTCTGCTTCCTTCTCACTACTTACAACCTTGTAAATTGGTCGGTTATAATGAGTTAAAATTCGCAAAATTTCTCCACAAGCAAGAGCCCACTGTTCCGAGTACTCAGTCTGTCAATTGTTAATAAATCATCAGTGTCAATCTGCTTGCAGCATTCCAACAACAATTGAAATGCAGAATATTGAAGGGAAACAGTATGATGAAATTCCTCTGTAAGCCGAGCACATGGTAGTAGGGTTGAAAGGAAAAAAAGAAATGAATATATCAAGTATATTGTGATTTGGGTCCATGTACCTCGCTACTCGGGCAGACCAAGGAAATAAAAGATGCAAATGGTGGACTATTCTTATCATACTGCAGTGAACCATCGATGATGCCAGAAATAATGGGATGAATTACAGCATGACCATGCTCGGGGTGATGAAGCACAAATTTCGCTGAAATAAACAAACAGGATGCTGGTTAGGCAGGACCCAAAAACAAAAAGGAAAAGCGAATCTAAAGAACAGGGCACATATTGAAATTTCTGGGAGCGAAAAGATTAATACCTAAAACATCATCAAAAAGCCTGATTTCTTCACATGGATATCTACTACGAATCAGCTGCCAAAAGGTATCAAATGACTTAGTACAGAAATAGAAACCAGAAGCGCTCAAGTAAATGTTCACAATTATCTTGACAGAGTAGTTTTATATTAATACTACTGATGATGATTAATGATGAACAAACAAAAAGACTTATGTATGAATATAAGTAGAATTTGATCTTCACAGAGATTTGTTCAAAACACAACTGGAGTACCTCAGCTAGGTCATCAGGAAATGAATCAGATGTGAATTGACCAAAGTACTCAACATAGGCAGTAATTTGAGCCTGTAGAAATGGAAAAGTCAAAATAAAGATGGAAAGGCAGATATCAACATATAATAAATTATATAAAAAAAATGGCAGGAACACCTCTAACTCAGATTTCATATTTTGGAGTCATCGCCGTATAATAGGACTGATGAATTAATTTGTCACAAACAATCTTTCACAAGATTTCTCATATGTGAAAATACCAAAAGTGCATATAACTTCTAGTTTAGCAGTAGTAGTAATTTTCCAGAAAGCGGGCCAAATGTTTCAGTTAAAAAGAAAAGTAACATTTATACATTTGTATCCATTAGCAGAGACAATAATCACATAGTATTTTACTAGAATTGAATACCTAAACACAAAAACACACCCCCAACAACTGGCAAGGGTTTTCCGGAATTTATTAGCTGCTAATGCAACATACGACGTTGATTCAGTGAGATTAATTTTTATTTCAGCATTAGACCATCCAAAATGTCCATGATGAAAAGATTCGGTACATGTAGAGTTCTTAAGTGGCCACCAATGCCATAATAATCATCATCTTAAGGTCCTCAGCTACAAGACAAAATCTTTGTCAATTATCATCAGCAGAAACCATCCCCATCAAAGCAATCCCTATAGCCACCACTATGTGATTACAACACGCGGTCCAAATATACGGACAGACACCAAGGTAATCACGATACAATAGACAACTCCTCGAGATGCTTCAAGCTTCAATCTAAAAGGAAACATGGAAGGAAATGAAGAGATGATGAAAAACACAGGGACAGAGACAGCAGAGAGAAACAAAGAGGGGAGAGAAAACAAGCAGGATCAAGGTATGAAATAAGGGTAGAGGCTGTAATAGGGAAGAGACAGAATAGAAAAGAGAAACTTGAAGAAAAAATGCTGAAATGCACCAACTTTTATACTATAACATCTCAGGTGTTGCTTCGCTTTCTCATCTCTCGCAACTTATTTTTCAGAAAACGGAAACTATGCCTGCCAGCTCAAGTTTTCCACAGTGTCCTTGGCGTCTAAAGAAATTTGAATAGCATTAACCAATCAGTTGAAAATTAGAAACAACTGTTTTATTAATAAGGAAAGATATTTTGCAAGGATTAAAACCTTAGCTTTTAATCAAGCAGATTCCATTACGGGCAAACCATCAAAGTAAATCATCATGAATGTTACAGCAGATAAAGCTCACAATTTTATAGAAACACAAGAAACAACCACCTTCAACTTATCAATTCTGAAAGTAAACAATGATATGGCTTATACTTCAGTAAAAGTCAGGAAGAAAATAATAAAACATAACCAAACCTTCCGTTGCTCTGCATCATGTGGTGGTGGCCAGAACAACGAGGAGAACTGAAGTCCATCAATCCACCTCCCCAGTGAAGCAGCCATAAACACTATTACCCCACGTATGAACAACCAATCAAGTATCACAACAGAGTAACTCAATATCCTCTGATTCCCAGTATAAAAACTATCTCCAGGAATACAGTACGGAAGTACACCAGTACCGCATATGTTCAGGTTTCCAGAGCAGATCCCAAACCACACTTCTGCACCTTTATGATTGCTATGTCCTTCATCAATCTCAACACCTGCAAAATTTCAAACCTGACTAAATTTCAAGAAGAAGATCCGGGATAATGAAAAGCAGCTAAGAGGAACTTAAAAATAAAATTCAACAGTAAAAAATAAAAGGAGTATCAAAAAAGATCATTGAAGTTTCAATATAAACGCCGGGATCAAGTCCATCGATCTATAAATTATCAGAACACTATCAGAGGATAGAAAGACAAGGCACAAAACAAAAGGATGCTGAAATCAAGATATATATGAAAAAGTTCTGAGATCGCACAAGTCAGAAAGTACACAAAATTTATGTGCAGGTATACAAAGAACTTTTTTACAGACAATAAATACCAATAAATAAAATAGAACCTGATAATGAAAAACAGCCATACACACCCTATCTTCTTTTCTTCATTTCAGGAAATATGGAGGTTGTGGAGGGGAAAGAAAAAAGCTGAAAAGATAAGCGAATTTCCATGAACAAAACATTTCAGAGCAAATAGATACACATACTCGATTAGTTAAAGAAAAAACCAACAATAATTACTTAAACGGATGAAGATTCAAACTTTACACCGCCCACTTCAATTTCAGCTCTCAACAATTATTCACAAATAGGACAAATTATTGTGAAAAGACAGAGAGAAAATCGATAAAGGCGTTCAAATCTATATTTTATACTTGAGAATCAGGTAAAAAGAAAAAAAAAAAAAAAAAAAACAGAACAATACCATGAAAAATGTTTATGAGCAATATGACAGGAATTCTTCAAAGAAAATTCAACATGATGACCAAAAGAGGGACAAGTTTTGGTTGGATTAAGCTAATGTAAAAAGAATTAGGTTAAAACTTTTTTACAGAGAAAAAATAATTGGGTTCAGATTTTGCTGGAAGAGATGAAGAGATGAAGAGAGAGAGAGAAAAAATCTGCGAGGAGATCTTTAGCTGAGTTCTGTGTGATCGTACGTGGCAATTTAGGTATAGCCGTATAGGGCCATGTGGAATGACATGGTCATGCATAGATGTCATGCATGTAATGAGTGTGAGAACATCCACTATGCCGATAAAAATCACATTCACAAAATCTGTGCTTGTTTTGGGTTGAGTTTTTTTTTAAGTTTTTAATTTTTTTTTTTTTTTTTTAGATAAAAGGATTGAAGTAACGATTAGAAAATTAAGATGTTTTTTGAAATTTGTACAGTTTATGAAATGATTGGTAAATTTTTTTGAAATAAAGTAGTATAATAAATAAAATAATGGTAAAAAAATGTTATAAAGTTATTTAATATTTTTTATTTGTTGTTGAAGAAATGAGTAAGAGAATTGTAAGATATGATTGGTGAAATGTTAAAAAAAAAACTCTAACGAAAACACACGGAGCCAATTAATTTGGTTCGGTTTGATCGTTTTTTCTCCATTTATAAAACCAAATTATTTTATATAGTTTCAAATTTTGTGTTAAAGTTGTCCCACATTGGACATTTGTCATTGTATCACACACCATATTAAGAGGTGGATTACCCTCACCTCACAAGTAGCTTTTGGGGATGAGGCTCCTCCTCTTATATGGGTTTGGGCCTAGAATTCCAACAAGGTATCGGAGTAATCCCTTTATTGTGCAAGCGTTGGGACTCTTTGTTTGCCTTGTAGTGCTCTTTATTATACGCCTTTTGTGCCATGTGGCCCAGGCTGTTTATAGGCCCACACTTGAGGGGCGTGTTAAACTTGTCTCACATTGGACACTTGTCATTGTATCACCCACCATATTAAGAGGTGGATTACTCTCACCCCACAAGCTAGCTTTTGGGGATGAGGCACATCCTCTTATATGGGTTTGGGTCTAGATTTTCAACACAAATCAAACTAAAATTGTTTTTAGACTAAAACTAACTGTTCGGTCCAGTTTGATTTGGCTTAATTGGTTTTGGATTTTGATAGTTTCTTTTTTTGGCCCTAACCAGGGTTCGAAAATTGGTCTCCACACCAAATTATAGTCTAACTCACCACTAGACCGATGCACCTTGCGTTTTTAATAGTTTTAATGAACATATAAAACCAAAAAGTTAACAAATCTTATATATTGAATTAATGCATACTCCTGTCATCAACATTCATCTACAACAACAAAAAATTGCGACGCCTATCACCGAACTTTATAACTAAGAAACGTCTATCACCGAACTAAGAAACGTCTACAAGTACTTAAAGGATTAAAAAGGTTAGAATCAAAGGGTGTGTGGTTAAAATGAATGAGCTTATCGAAGTCTCTGCAAGTTGTTTGAGATTGATCTATCTAATTTTGAATCAGGTCTTTTTTTTTGAGTGGTGAATCAACTCTTAAATATATGATATCTTGCAAAATGTATGATATCGTACATAATCAGTTTGATTAAATTAAAAAGATAAAATATAGAATATCTTAACATATGAAATATGAAGCAAACATAAAAGCTGGTAAATTGAAATATGACGGAGGTCGGATTAACACCTCGCCACGTGTCATCCCCATATCAGCCAAGTAATGGTTATAGGAGTAAATGCCAACAGCAAGGGCTAGGAGCCCCATTTTAAGTCTAAGGGGAGATCGGTACCCCAAGTGGGAGATTAGTCTGGCTCGCTCAGCCCACCGCAGGTCGGTCAGGTCGCAAAGGAGTTGGGTTAGTGCTGTTCGGCAACAATAGCATTGAGGGCTCGGCACAGTTCGAGCTGAGTTAACCCCCCTTATATAACACCTTCACGATTCAGTGTCATAGATAAATATGGAAAGAATCATTAGCCTTAAAAGCTCCGATCATATCATTTAAACCACCATTCAAATCCCATAATTATCTCCTACAATCAAGGAGATTAATCGGTAATTACTCATTCCTTAATGAATACGAAATCAGAGTCCAACTAAGACTCGGCCCATGAATGCCTAGGGCAAAAAGTCCCCACTATATAAACCATCCCTAAGGAAGTACGGAGACTTGATTCCTGCATAATTCCAGGATACAAAGGCAACTTGAGATACAACATCCCAGGCTCAGTTTAAACCATCCAAAAACTACCCATTCTTTGTACTTTCTGATAGATGTGGATCGTGAATTAGTTGTCATTAGAGTGAATTGTGTTAGTAATACCATCCGCAACGGAAGCGATTTAAGGATCTAGATCTATAATTTACACGTAATAAAATAACTAGATCTACTCTACAAGAGGGTTGTAGATCATACCTCTTGGATCTCAAAATCCAAGTAGAAGAACCGCAATATGAAGAATAAAAGGATGGTGTGAAGAGCACCACGATCTTCCGCACGTGTGATCCAAGCAACTCCCGGTGGAAGAAAATCCTCGTCTCGAATCCTTCCGATATGCTACCCGAAAAACCTCCAAGATTTTTCCCTTTCTCTCCCCTTGGCCGAAAATTATCTCTTCCTCTCTCTAAGAGATGAAGTAGAATTTTATGTGTGTATTAGGCTTGGGAGAACTCTCTTTATATAGGAGAGTAATCCTTGTCCTCCAAGGATTTTATTTTGCAAATAAATGAATCCAATAAATAAAAGATAGTCTCATAATATTCTAGAACAAATCTAGAATAATATTTATCTTAATTTCTTACCATAAATATTTATCCAATAAATATTTTGTGCACATGTCTTATTAATACACAAGAAAATAATTTCTTGTTCCATAATACATGAGGGGGGCCGAAAATTCCCTTGTGACCAGTCACAATAATTTTCGGCCATACACACTAATTGGGCCAAGATTATGAAAAATGTCTTTTTCACATATTTAATTATTTAGCCCAACTAATTTAATAGTCCACTAAACAATTAATTCACATATCGTTTTAATTAAATTCTAATAAGAACTAAATTAATATTATTAGGATTCGACGTCCGAGAATAGCTATGCTATATTGGAGGCACGTCGGGGACCATGGACTAATAATCGGCGGCTCCGATAAATCAAATAAATAATTATCTTACGAACGAATAATTATATTCGATAAATCAATCACGGGAATATGCCACCATAATCCCGTGTTCGCACTCCTCCGATTATGAGATTATATTTATCTCCTCACGAGAATGATAATAAGCGTCCATTGATATAATCATTACATATGAATTAATCCTCCACAGACTGTTCATTCTAAATCGGGAAGTTACCGTTAACCCTTTTTTGTAGAACCTTTTATCCTTATTTACCATTAACCCCCTAGTGATCAATTAATTCATACAACTCACTGGTAGCTAATCAATGTAATATGAACTCGTACGATCGATCAGTTTCTAGGATTAACAAATAAGGGAACTGTCTATCTACTTTCATAAATGGAAGGAATGGATTACGTATACGTGACAACACGGACTACTCACTCAATCCAAGTACAATGCCAAGATGGGGTAATTCGGATCACGGACTCGGTGTAATCCTTAACCGTCAAGTCAAACCTCATACCGATTCAAGCGGTTGAGCGTGATCACCTCAGATTAAGATATATCCATAAATATGATCATCGATTGATTCGATAAGACTTCTCGATTACGGAATTATATCGTGAACTCTAATCAAATCGGTCCTGCCCTATATGATATATTTATCATATATAAATGCCCCCACTAGGTTCTCTTAACCGAAAGTCTGGATAAGACAATCACACCTATTGTGTTCTGGACGCATTAATAGCACGTTAAAGGAGAGACCTGATACTCTCGATTAACTTCACTACGGGCTAATTGTATTTTAAGTACATCTTCACTAACTCAATCCTCCCGTGTATATCCCATACACCGAGTTAAGTGATTACATAAACGATATACTTTAGGGTTTTCTGTAGTGTAAATACTATTGTCACATCGGTGAATATGAGAATAATAGATATGAATAATAATATCATTTCATTTATTAAATAAAACAATTACAAAATTGTCTTTCGGGCATCACACCTAACAATCTCCCACTTGCACGAAAGCATGTGATTAATTGTTTTAGAGCACACCCTATTATTTAAAATACAGCAAACTATCACTCCCACTTGCTCTAAAGGAAATGAGACATGTCTCTAATACCTATAGTCTCCAAGTGTCGACTAAAAGCTTCAATCGACAGTGTCTTGGTGAACGGATCAGCAGGATTATCGGCGGAGGCGATTTTTCGAACGGAAATGTCCCTCTATCGACAAAATCGTTGATCACCCAGTATTTCCTCTCTATATGCTTCGACTTACTGTGCTTTCGAGGTTCCCTAGAGTTGGCAATGGCCCCATTGTTATCACAATAGAGAGTAATAGGATCTTCAGCATTCGGGACAACGCCTAATCCGCTGATGAACTTTCTTAACCAAACTGCTTCTTTAGCTGCCTCGGAGGCCGCTATGAACTCAGCTTCCATTGTTGAATCGGATGTGCTGGATTGCTTTTGGCTTTTCCATTTTATTGCACCGCCACCAAGCGTAAACACTGAACCAGAGGTTGATTTAGAATCATCTCTGTCTGACTGAAAGTCAGAATCGGTGTACCCCGCTAACTCCAAACTCCCACTCGAATAGACGAGCATATAATTTTTGGTTCTCTTCAAATATTTGATGAGATTCTTTACTGCTGTCCAGTGCGGTTGCCCTGGATTTGATTGAAAACGGCTGACTAATCCAACGCCGTAACAAATATCTGGTCTCGTACACTTCATAGCATACATAAGACTACCAACTGCCGAGGCATATGGCACTCTTCCCATAGCTTCAGTCTCTTCAGGAGTTTGAGGCCCCTGAGTCTTAGAGAGGTAAACGCCGTGACGGGTTGGTAGAAAACCCTTCTTTGCTTTCTCTATCTGAAGCGTGCCAGCACCTTATCTATATAAGTTGCTTGGGACGGAGCTAACATCATGTTCTTGCGATCCCTTATGATTTGGATCCCTAGAACATAACTCGCTTCTCCCAAATCCTTCATTTGGAATTGCGTGGTCAACCAACTTTTCACGTCAGACATCATCCCCTTATCGTTGCCAATTAGGAGTATGTCATCAACGTACAACACTAGAAATACAATACTATCTTTGATAACCTTCTTGTACACACAAGATTCAGCAAAGTGTTGTTCGAAATCATAAGACTTGATCGTGTGATCGAATCTATGATACCAGGAACGGGATGCTTGCTTCAACCCATAAATGGATCTGAGCAACTTGCACACCATGTGCTCTCGACCTTCTTCAATGAATCCTTCTGGATGCTGCATATAGATTTCCTCATCGAGAAAACCGTTTAAAAACGCTGTCTTAACATCCATTTGCCAAATTTCATAATCCAGACATGCAGCAATTGAAAGGAGGATACAGATGGTTTTCTTCATGGCCACAGGTGAGAAGGTTTCCTCGTAGTCTATACCCTCTCGCTGGGTGTAACCTTTGGCTACCAGCCGTGCTTTGAAGGTTTCGACCTTTCCATATACTCATCTCTTTCGCTTGTAGAGCCATTTACATCCAATGGGCCTTTCACCCTGAGGAAGTTCTACAAGTTTCCAGACTGAGTTAGAGTACATAGACTCCATCTCTTGATTCATTGCGTCAACCCATTTATCCTTATCGTGATCCAGGAAGGCCTTCTTATAGGTCGGATGATCATCTTCCACCCCATCAGAGGCGACTACGTTCGTCTCTAAATCCATGCCGTACCGAGCCGGTGGCCGAACCACTCTCGCAGTACGTCTGATGGAATAGGAATGTCGGAAGTGACTATTGTATTGGTAGTGTTGTTTACAGGAACATCAACAGCAACAATAGGCCTGACGTCATCGGAGAGTAATTCCTCTAGTACAATTTTACTTCGAGCTCTGTGGTCTTTCATATAACTTTCCTCCAAAAATGTAGCGTTAGTCGAGACTAGCACTTTGTTATCTTCCGGATCGTAAAATAGGCCACCACGTGTACCTTTTGGATAGCCTACAAACAAACACACTTTCATACGCGATTGTAGCTTGGTAGTCTTGTCCATCAGCACATGTGCAGGACAACTGTTGGAATAGTGTCCTAAACCCAATCGGGTTGGACCGGATCCGACCGGGTCGGATCATTTCTACTATTTCTTTATGTTTATACATATATTAAATGGTTTTTCTATTGTCATATATATGTTCTTTTAAAGAACCAATTATGAATTGTTATATGATAACGTCCTTAGTATTAATCCGTGATAGAGAAACCATGATAGGCGATTATGGTTGATGAGATCTCTAATCACTTTAATAAGTTTGATACTTAAATGTCTACGAAAGGCCGATGTACTATTAAACGGGGCATTGATAGTATAAACGGACTAGCACGTATTAGATGTCTTCGTCTTTAAGGGCATGGATAGATCTCGTCTATCGAAGTGTAGAGACACTTGGACCGTACGTGGACGTGTATTAGAGAATGCGTATGTTAAACTGACCCACTTACACAGATAAGTGTCACACTATGTGACGGTTGTGTAATTATCCTTAAGACCGGAGTCTTCATGGCATCACGGTGTGGATTGTCATGCTTTGACACTATTGAGGTTTCCCTAGCCACGGGGCGATCATGCGGTAGTGATTGAGTATGATCGAAGCATGCGGAGTATACATGATTGGTCGTCCGGGAATCGCGTATCCTATGATTGGGATCGAATATCCGAAATGGCCTTCTTATAAGGAATGTCTTACTCTCGTGAATCTTTGCAAAGTGGGAGTAAACGAGTTACTTCGAGAGAGCTTGATATCCAGATTATAAGATACGGTCATTAATGTTTGACACTCGACGTACGACCGTATGGATATTATTACAGCGATAGGATTGTAAGTTACACGGTAACTGTTTCACATGAAAGGTAGTAGTCATTGCATTTGACTCTTCCGATGATTGGGGGTCATGGTGTGTTGCTAGACGCTATCCCGTGATCGTTAGCATGAAGGGCATTTTCGTAATTTGCACTTTGTGTCTACGGCCAACATATTCGGAAGCCTATCGGGTCACACACTTAAGAACATCTAGCCGGATTAAAATGTGGTTATAGATGATAACCAAATAAGGAAAGTTTATCTCGAGACTATAAAGGTTATAGTGGTAAATTAATATGGTGGTATTTATTTATTATGAATAAATATAATACAAGATATTAATTATGTTGATTATATAATACATATATATATATATATATATATATATATATATATATATATTTATATGTTAGATATGTATGTCGAAATTTATTGTGTATATTGATACACATGGATTTTGCAAATTAATTAATCATGGTATTATATTATCTAGTATTAATATAAGATATTAATATTATATATGTTATACACACATGCGTGTGTGAAGTACATTTGAGATGTACATGCGCACTAATTTAGTGTGCACATATAATATATATAGATATTTGTTTATAAGGACTAGTTTGAATACTTAATAGGCATTTAGGACACCCTTAAATCTTATTTGTTTATAAGGACACGTTTTATTTGTTTTTCCACTATTACCCTTTAACACACTTTTGATATAAGAATCTGGATCTGCGTTTATTTTTGTTCCCAGATTCTTGAGAAATCAAAATATATTCCCTTGATTCTGCCATCAAAATCCGCTTGATTCATTTCCTGGGGAATTCGTTTCTAGTTTACGTCCAGCTTCACGACTTCCTCCCCTGGCTGATTCTGGCCGACCGCCGACCTGAAAGTCCCTCGCCGTTTCAAGAGATGGTATCCAAATTCTGATATGACCATCTGCTTATGCCGCCGCCGAAGATGATTTAACTGTTTTTAAGTGGAAAAAACTGTGTGATAACCTGAAAATGAAATCCATATCGCTTCAAGCTTCCTATTTGTGGTTTGTTTAAGTGTTGGTAATGTATTAAAGCTATGAACAAAATCCATTTTCCATACATCTGATTGTTGCTATCAATGAGTTTCTTGTGTCTGTGTGAAAATACTTCTCTTTTGTTTCGATGAATGTTATTGAACTTGTTTATTCGGATCCAAAATTACTGAGTACAGACAAATGTAATTCTAATTCCATCACTTCCTTAGATAGGCATGATTAATTAGGTTTGCAGCATTTGGAATTTATTTGGTTCATTTCTTGGGTGATCACATTAATCACTTCTTGGTTCATGATTAGGTTCATTTCCCGGAATATGAGTTTATGCCTTGAAGGATGATCACATTAATTTTATTTTTGCTGAAATATAGCTCAGAATTTGATTAGAAAAGAAAGAAAAAAAACTTGATGTAGATAAGGAATGTGTAGCTGCTATATATTCTTGGAATGGTAGATTTAGTTGTTTTCTTCTATGGCTGATGCTTAAATTCTGGCCTTTCTATTATAGTGTTGATTATGCTTGGTGATGTTATGGTGTGGGCATTTCATAAATTATAACCGAAAGCAAAATGTTGTTGACCTACTAATCCTATCAATAGCGAACTCAGGGACAAGTACTATTGGGTCTCAGTTCTTTGTAACTATTGTTCGAACTACTTGGTTGGATGGAAACATGAGGTGTTTGGTCAGGTCGTGGACGGATTCTAATGGTGCAGTGACACCCGATGTCACTGCATAAAATGTTGATGTCACTGCATATATGATTACCGATTAGGGCTGTAAATGACCTGGACTACTCGTGACCTATTCGTACTCGACTCGATTCGGTTTTTTTCGAGTTCGAGTTACTTGAATAATTAATCGAGCCAATCTCGAGTTTTAAAATATAGTAGAGGACTGAAAAATATGAACCAGGGTGAAAGAATTATGTTGATCGTTGTTTTATATCAAAAGAAATAGTCGTTTGAAAATTGAGTTAAAAAAAAAGAGATTTTATTACTAGTCAATGCATCGCGGTGGTCACTGCATCGTCACATGTCACTGCACGCGTTGACCGAAGAAAATTTCAATTTTCAGAAGTAATGTTGTATGTGCAAAAATCAAATGTCACTTCATAAATCGTTGCAATTGTTCTTGTCACTGCATAAATCGTTACTAATGTCATTGTCCATGGTTGCTGCGTGTACAATTTTTGGCTCAACCGCGATATAGCCGTTCGAAGTTGATTTTATGAAGAAAAGAAATCGATTTTCTGAAATTAAGTCGGAAAAATATCAAATGTCGCGGTGTTGCTTCATCACGGTGTCACTTCATCGCGGTGTCTCTGCATCGCGGTGTCACTTCATCACGGTGTCTCTGTATTGCGGTGTCTCTGCATCACGGTGTCACTTCATCGTGATGTATCTAAATTGCGGTGTCTCTGCATCGCAAAATGTCATAACATCGCGGTGTCTCTGCATCGCGGTATCTCTGCATCGTCAAATGACATAACATCGCGATGTCTCTGCAATGCGGTGTCACTTCATCGCGGTGTCTCTGCAGCGCGGTGTCACTGCATCGTGGTCGTCAGTGTAACGCGGTGTCTCTTCATCGTCAAATATAGTAACATCGCGATGTCTCTGCAATGCGGTGTCTGCATCGCGGTGTCTCTGCATCGCGGTTGTTAGTGCATCGCGGTGTCACTTCATCGCGGTGTCTCTGTATTGCGGTGTCTCTGCATCGCGGTGTCACTTCATCGTGATGTATCTAAATTGCGGTGTCTCTGCATCGCAAAATGTCATAACATCGTGATGTCTCTGCATCGTGGTGTCTCTGCAATGCGGTGTCACTTCATCGCGGTATCTCTACATCGCGGTGTCTCTTTATAGCGATGTCTCTGCAATGCGGTGTCACTTCATCGCGGTGTCTCTGCATCGCGGTATCTCTGCATCGTCAAATGACATAACATCACGATGTCTCTGCAATGCGGTGTCACTTCATCGCGGTGTCTCTGCAGCGTGGTGTCACTGCATCGTGGTCGTCAGTGTATCGCGGTGTCTCTGCATCGTCAAATATAGTAACATCGCGATGTCTCTGCAATGCGGTGTCTGCATCGCGGTTGTTAGTGCATCGCGGTGTCTCTACATCGGGGGTGGTCACTGCATCGCGGTGTCACTTCATCGCGTCTCTGCATCGCAATGTCACTTCATCGCGGTGTCTCTGCATCGCGGTGTCACTTCATCACGATGTCTCTGCATTGCGGTGTCACTTAATCACGTCGATTTTAATGAAGAAATTTTTATTTTCAAAAATCAAGTCGAAAAATATCAAATGAGACATCAGAATAAAAAGGACTAAGAATATCAATTACGGTGAAAAAATTACGATAATCGAAATTTTATATCAAAAGATATAACTGTTTGTAATATTGATTAAAAGAGATTTTTTTTTAAATTTATTTTTTCAAATTTTCAGCTCATTCTTTAAATAAATTAATTAAATTAAAAAAAACAACAAAAACAAACAAACAGGTTTCAGCGCTTGGGCGCGGCTTTCTCCTTTTTATTTTTGTAAAAAACAGCGTTCTTTTATTTTCCAAATAAAAAACAGTACTTTTTTTATTTTTTTAATTGAGGTTAGATTGGTCTATGTACTAATTTTGTATCTTTATAACCAAATAAGTTTTCTTAGTGTCTTATTTGCCTAATTAAGTCTAATATGTGTCCTTTTGGCCATTTGCCCCTAATATATATAGATTTATATATATGTGATATATACACATATGTAAATTCATTTATGGTAATAAAATAAAGATAGTCAATATTAGATATTGACAATATCTTGGAAATATTCAATATGAGATATTGACAATATCCTAGATTTATTTGATATAAGATATTATAATAAATGAGATAAATCAATCAATTATATTTTCCTTATTTTATTGGAAAAATGTTTTCTTCTTCTCTACTCTACTAGGGGGCGCCCCATACATTATAAATATAGAGTGGGTGTCAAGCTCTTTTGTACATCACAATTGCAAGAGCTCATAGTTCTTGTGTAAAATAGAGAGCATCTTATATAGAGTTGGAGAGAGGGGAAAAGGGCCGGTCTAGCAACCGGAGTTTTCCAATAGCAATCCATGATGGGATTCCGGCGGGGTGCTCGTGTGGACTAGCGGTAGAGGCCGAACACTTGGGCGGCTTTATGCAGAACTACTCTCCTTAGACGGCTTTTCGACAGACTTTGACAGGACTGCATTCAAAATGTAGACCGCTGCTTCTAAATCATAACCCCAAAAGGATATAGGTAGTGAGGCGTAGCTCATCATTGATATAACCATGTTAATCAATGCCATGTTTCTCCTCTCAGCAACTCCGTTTTGCTAAGGTGTCCTAGGCGCTAAACGTTGGAAACAAATTCCTTTTTCAGCCATGTAGTCAATGAACTCGCATCTAAATACTCACCTCCACGATCCGAGCGAAGGCATTTCAATGACTTGCCTAGTTTCCTTTCGGCTTCGCTTGGAACTCCTTGAACTTACCGAAAGCCTCGGACTTCCATGCGACAGATAAACATAACCAAATCTCGAGTAGTCATCAATGAAAGTCACACAGTACTCGTATCCGCCTCTAGCTTGTACGTTCATCGGACCACAAAGGTCTGAATGCACCAAGTCTGAATGCACTAAGTCTAGAGTTCCCGTGGCCCTATTACCCTTTGATGAGAAGGGACGCTTAGTCATTTTTATTTCCAGGCAACACTCGTAGACAGACAGTGTGTCAACAGATGACTCACCTAAGGCATGAACCTTTTCTAGTCTTTTGAGTTTTTCCAAGGAAATATGGCCGAGCCTCAGATGCCACAAGTATGTTTTATCTTCTTTTACTTGAGAAACTTTCTGCCTTTTAGCAGATCTTTGATGAGCAGTTTTAAACATTTCAGTATTAAGTAGGGGAGCTTTATGTGGTCTTACAAAATATAAACCGTTTTCATTCGTAGTTGAACACAATTCAAAGCCATTCTTCGAAATAACAAATTCACCATTCAAATTTGAAACAGAAAATGATTGTTCAACTAAGGCAGAATGAGAAATTAAATTTCTCCTGAAATTCGGAATAAAATAAACATTTTGTAAATGTAAAATTCTATTATTATTAAAATGTAATTCCACAGCTCCCACTGCTTTAGCCAAAATGAGCGCCCCAGTGCCTACTCGCATCACTTGAGAACCCGCTTCCAGCTCCTCGTACGAACTAAGAATCTGCAATGAAGAACCCGCTTCCACAGCTCCTCGCATCACTTGAGAACCCGCTTCCACAGCTCCAAATTTTTGTTTTGTGTATTTTGTGATTCAATATGGTTCATTGTTAATTTCCCTTTGTTTAGTTGTGTCATGTGGCTAATCAATGGTTCAAATAGTTTGGGCCATTGGGATGCCACATGGCATTAAAATAATAATGGCATTTCCAAACTTTGTTTGGAATAGGCCTAGCCCTTTCCAAATATTTGATTTGGGAAAAGGCTAGCTCAGCCACTTCCAAAATTTTGATTTTGGAAAGTGGCGTGCCTAAACCAAAATTATTTGGCCTTTCCAAATATTTGATTTGGAATAGGCTAGGCCCTTTTCAAATATTTGATTTGTAAAAGGCTATGCCACTTCCAAAATTTTGATTTTGGAAAGTGGCCGGCTTAAGCCAAATTTGGTTTTGGTTTAGGAAATCAAAGCGCATCCCTTTTGATTACGAATCAAAAGGAAAGAAACAAAAGAGAAACAATTTTAATTTTGATTTATTTTGGAATAGTTCTAATTAATTAAAATTAAAATTAAAATCGGTTTAAAATTAATCGTTAATTTTATTTCGATTAAAATCATTTAATTAATTAAATGTTAATTAGTAAATTGATTGGATAAAATTATTTAATAGATTAAATGTTAATTGATTAATTAAGACGCAAGTAGTTAAATTTTAATTTTATCTTTTTCATAAGATGTTATTGTATGGATTAGATATAGTAGATATAATATGATTATATGGACCCCGATTGATCATGGACTCGGCCGATAGGATAGATGTGAATGATTTAATTTTTCTGTTGGTTTAAAAATTGTCCTAGGCCGTTATGAAGAACGTGACCTAGTTTATTTTCTGCATTTATCCCATTCCCGTTGGCTCCCCCCCGTATGCGGCGGGTGTATTTATTTTATTAGATAGAATTAAATGTAACAAGAATGAAGCAGAAGATGAAGACCAAAGAAAGACGAAAATAAAGATCCCATTGGAGAATGTAGCATTAAAGATCCTATTGGCGGTTGCAGCTACCTTTAGATTGTGACCCGCGGTTTCGTCAGTTTGTATTCGAAACCGCACCTAGGAAAAGTCCATGATCATACCGGTTACTTTACGCATTTATTTATTTTGTGCTTGTATTTATTTTATATGATACGATAGATGCATGACTAGGCACGATCTAGATAAATGTGTAGGATGTATGTCTATAGAGATAGATATATTTGATGAGACCGTAATTAAAATTAAGTAAGTGAATTAATTTCCGTAAATACTTCCACAACAAAAATCAAGTCGAAAAATTGTCTCCCAATATTATAGCGACGGTGAAGAGCCTTTGTTCGGATCCAAATGATCGGCCCTCGTCGGGAGTTAACCTACCACGGGTATATCGTCGTTATTGAGATATGATCGTATGAGATCTCGCGAATATTGGGTTATGACTTGACTAGAGTATTGCGGTGATTGGCCCTCGTCAGGACCGTCTTATTCTAGAGGCAAGGGGTTGACTACCACATAAAGATGTGAATTGTCAAAGAGTTGACTAGTCAACCACCAAGAGTCACATAGAGATGTGATTGGTAAGAGTTACATACCTTTCAAATTATTCCGGTTGATCGGCCCTCGTCGGGAATCGGGGTAACCAGATGAGATCTTGGCCACTAAAGAATTTTGAAAGATTCTTGAATGTCAATTGGGAGTAGTTGACTAGTGGGAGCAAAATCATGAATCAAAAGACCATTTTTGATTTTGCGTGTATAAACAACAACACTCTTTTATTTTCATTTTTATGTTGTAGTTTTAGCAAACTTTATATTTATGTTTTATTCTCGATTAGTAAAATCAAATTATGACTGTTAATTTTGAGAAACGTTCTCAAATATGGTTAAGTAATTTTAATCCTTTTAAAATAAGCAATGACATGAGCCATCCCGTTATAGTAGTTAGAGACAAGGAGACTACATATTTGATGGAGTACTCCAAGGCTTTGATTATTAATGAAAGCGGAAGCTCATGATATGATTAAATCATTTGAAATAAGTTTCAACGAATTAGTCATATATTGGATACGATCCAAGATGATCATTCAGTCATACGTTGACAATTAATTCAAACGTTGGATAAGAATGACCATCTCTAATTTTGGAAAGGTTGTTTTCAAAATTGTAAGATTTAAGTATCGACTTAATTCTATCATTGCTTAAAGGTTAATTAAATAGTCAATGTTTTGAATACGATTCAAAAGGATAAATAAACTATTTAATAATCTTTAGATTTTCTTTATGAAAGGAAATCAAAGACATAGATCTTGTGATCTTTCTTAAGTCTTATGAAGACTACACTAAGAAACATTTACAAGTGCTTGAAGGATTAAAATGAAAGTTAGGGCATGTGCTTAAATAGAGTACTTATTGAAGTTTCTATTATAGGCAAGTGAGTTGAGATAAATCAATCTAAGTTCAAGTCAACTCTTAGATATATGATATCTTGCGAGTGTGATTAAATTAGAAAGATTAAATACAGATATGGAAAGGTGAAGCAAACGTTGTAACACTTACCATATTCTGGATCTAGTAAACTGATAAGGGAACTAAAGAAATGTTATTATGTTCCGGTTCTTATAAAGAACATGCTTTCAGTTATTAGTTAGGATTTAGTAGACATATTCAATCGTAAAGAATAAATGTTATTCCGATAAAGTTGGAAGGTCACTGAATCTAACATACTAGATTGATGTCACTATATAGATGATATAAGTGATGGGATCTCAACTAAATATTTGTATGGTTATTATCCTTGATTTGTGGTTACTCTAGACATTGTCTCTCTGGAAGGGAAGCGTGTAATTAAACGTCATTCTGATGATGTTGAACCATATGATTATGAATCATGTGGGTAATGCGTATCTTATCTAAAGATGACTAAAATACCCTTTTATGAAAAGGGTTGTAAAATCTAGAAAAATTGTCTAAAGCCTAAACATACCGATGTTTGTTGGCTTTTGACAATTAATGCCACAAATAGTTGTTTTTTTAATCTCTATGACTATTTTTAGAAATATTCAAGTGTACTCAGTGAAGTGCATAATTCGGAAAGCCCGAAAAGTTTGAGCTAGTACGAATATGAGATTGATGAGCTATTTAGGAATTAATTTTCAATTGGATTGAAGTAATTAATACCTGAAGGGTGTTTCAAAAGTCGTCTGAAAAGGAATAAGATTCTCCCTTGAAGGATACCATCTTTGGGATATGCAATTAGATTGTGTTCCCAAAATGGAAACAACACTTTATATGATAAAGGTGTGACACAAGCCATGCGAAGTATCCCTTACCCGTTTCGGGATAGTGTCCTTATACTTAACCGAGTTCCAAAGAATAAAGGTTGAATAAATTCCATATTAGATATGGAAGAAGGTAATGTCGAATCTATCTTAACCGATGATTTGAAGTTGTCATAGGCTGAGTCAGAAAGGCTTGGAGCCTAGTACGACATATGCAACTTTGTGGAATATCTTAGCAAGTACGCTGGATATTATTTACACATCCGCGGAGCAAAAGGTGTTTGTCTCCGGACATGCTGTCTTCTAGAGGAAGTGTTTCTTCCAAAAGAAACAGTGGGAGTGAATCAGATCTCAAAAGAGTTTGAGAACCGCAAATATATATTCAACCATAGGAACGTGAGCAGACGCCACATAACGATGAGGTGTAGAACACTGCTCAGTGCACACAAAAGTTCTGTAAGTCTGTGGATAACCTCAAGCCTGAAAGGCTGCTGGTATGTTCATCTTGAAGAATGAATATCTCACGACTTATGAAAGAATGTTTGAGAGGCCAGATTGAGAGATATGGCCAGGAGCCATAAATCTGAATTAGATTCCATCAGTGACAACCAGGTTATGAACCTAGTCTGTCTTACCTAGAGGGAATGTCCCTGTAAGGCTGAGCCCAGTTCTATTCAGACTATGCTTGTTATAACTTCGTATCATGACTATATGATAGTGTTGAAGACGTTGGGCAGAAAGCTTGATGTTCATAGACGATGACATGATATGTAAGCCCACGAGATCCATTTATGGACTCAAACAAGTTTCTCTAAAATGATTTCTTTGTTTGATAATCAAAGGAGTTTGATATAGTCAAAAGAAGAATATGCCCCATGTGCAAGATAAATAGTGGGAGTGTGTTATGATTTTTGAGTAAGGTATTAGATATCTCTCTCAGGAATCATCACCCCATGTCACAGTCAATTAATGTTTGGTAGTTCAAGGTCTTTACGAAAGCACTTGGATTAGCAGTTCTTATTTTAGAAATAGGAATCTATAGTGATAGATTTAACTGCTGTTAGATTATAGTTTACCTATATAGATGTGATGCTAAAAGGAGTTTAGCATAGATCGCGATAGGGATACTGCTGGCCAGTGTTCTCAAGATCCATCTGTGTTAGGACGTTGGTCCTAAAGATGAGGTGAAAGATGATTATTATGAAAGGTTTCCGTTGCTACGGCAATTGGAACCATCATAAAGGTAATGCCGGATGTTCATAGTCCATGAAGAGTCATGAGCAAGTATGAAAGTAAATCTGGTGAATGTCGAGAATATCCTTAAACAAGTTAAGGATGGTTTCCTAGTTTATTGAAGCTTGGAATCAGATAAATATAGTTATACAGACATGTATCCTGAGTCTTACGAAGGCGAGTGGGAGCTACAGTCTGGGTTTGCAGTCACTTTGATTAAGTGATACAGGGAGCTAGAAATGTTCTAGCCTATGGGTCACTGTAAATTCTACAACTGAGCCAAAAACACAGTAGTGCCTTAGAGGCGCAACGGGAGCAGTACATGGATCTAGAAGGTTCATTCTTGAACCTTGTACGGTTCTTCCACCTTTTCTATATAGCTGATATAGTAAGTGGATTCATTGCTTGAAGCAAGGACCAGGGTCTCGTCAGAGATTCGTGTGTGTGTTGAGGCGGTTCCTTTGACTTGATCATTTGGAACATGATATGAAGATAGTCTGAGTCCCCACGGATAGCGATCCGTTGATGGTTAGGGCTAGTTGCGAGTATTGCATGAGATTCTTGTGTTTCAACTTGGTCTTGTGTGTACGAGTGATTGGTTTTAGGCCAAGTGGGAGATTGTTGGAATAGTGTCCTAAACCCAGTCGGGTTGGACCGGATCCGACCGGGTCGGATCATTTCTACTATTTCTTTATGTTTATACATATATTAAATGGCTTTTCTGTTGTCATATATATGTTCTTTTAAAGAACCAATTATGAATTGTTATATGATAACGTCTTTAGTATTAAACCGTGATAGAGAAACCATGATAGGCGATTATGGTTGATGAGATCTCTAATCACTTTAATAAGTTTGATACTTAAATGTCTCTAAACAGGGCATTGATAGTATAAACAGACTAGCACGTATTAGATGTCTTCTGTCTTTAAGGGCAGGGATAGATCTCGTCTATCGAAGTGTGAGACACTTGGATTTGTACGTGGACGTGTATTAGAGAATGCGTACGTTAGGATCGACCCACTTACACGGATAAGTGTCACACTATGTGATGGTTGTGTAATTATCCTTAAGACCGGAGTCTTCATGGCATCACGGTGTGGATTGTCATGCTTTGACACTATTGAGGTTTCCACAGCCACGGGGCGATCATGCGGTAGTGATTGGGTATGATCGAAGCATGCGGAGTATACATGATTGGTCGTCCGGGAATCGCGTATCCTATGATTGGGATCGAATATCCGAAATGGCCTTCTTATAAGGAATGTCTTACTCTCGTGAATCTTTGCAAAGTGGGAGTAAACGAGTTACTTCGAGAGAGCTTGATATCCAGATTATAAGATACGGTCGTTAATGTTTGACACTCGACGTACGACCGTATGGATATTATTACGGCGATAGGATTGTAAGTTACACGGTAAATCGTTTCACATGAAAGGTAGTAGTCATTGCATTTGACTCTTCCGATGATTGGGGGTCACGGTGTGTTGCTAGACGCTATCCCGTGATCGTTAGGCATGAAGGGCATTTTCGTAATTTGCACTTTGTGTCTACGGCCAACATATTCGGAAGCCTATCGGGTCACACACTTAAGAACATCTAGCCGGATTAAAATGTGGTTATAGATGATAACCAAATAAGGAAAGTTTATCTCGAGACTATAAAGGTTATAGTGGTAAATTAATATGGTGGTATTTATTTATTATGAATAAATATAATACAATATATTAATTATGTTGATTAAATTAAATATATATATATATATATATATATATATATATATATATATATATATATATATATATATATATATATATATATATATATATATATATATGTTAGATATGTATGTCGAAATTTATTGTGTATATTGATACACATGGATTTTGCAAATTAATTAATCATGGTATTATATTATTTAGTATTAATATAAGATATTAATATTATATATGTTATACACACATGCGTGTGTGAAGTACATTTGAGATGTACATGCGCAATAATTTAGTGTGCACATATAATATATATAGATTTATATATATGTGATATATACACATGTGTAAATTGATTTATGGTAATAAAATAAAGATAGTCAATATTAGATATTGACAATATCTTGGAAATATTCAATATGAGATATTGACAATATCCTAGATTTATTTGATATAAGATATTATAATAAATGAGATAAATCAATCAATTATATTTTCCTTATTTTATTGGAAAAATTTTTTCTTCTTCTCTACTCTACTAGGGGGCGCCCCATACACTATAAATATAGTGTGGGTGTCAAGCTCTTTTGTACATCATAATTGCAAGAGCTCATAGTTCTTGTGTAAAATAGAGAGAATCCTATAGAGAGTTGGAGAGAGGGGAAAATGGCCGGTCTAGCAACCGGAGTTTTCCAGTAGCAATCCATGATGGGATTCCGGCGGGGTGCTCGTGTGGACTAGTGGTAGAGGCCGAACACTTGGGCGGCTCTATGCAGAACTACTCTCCTTAGACGGTCAAAGCGTCGATCTTTTAGATCAACCAAGGTAACCACCGTCTACTACTCGTTTGGTTATTGCTTAAACGAAGTCGATCCTGGTTAAAAAGGAAATAAAATTTTGAATTCCGCTGCGTTCCCGCGTAGATTTCCTAACAACAACCCCATATGCGGAAGTGACGCATGCTTTCGCGACGTCCGGACCACATCTCTACGGGTGTCTTTTCGACAGACTTTGACAGTACTGCATTCAAAATGTAGACCGCTGCTTCTAAATCATAACCCCAAAAGGATATAGGTAGTGAGGCGTAGCTCATCATTGATATAACCATGTTAATCAATGCCATGTTTCTCCTCTCAGCAACTCCGTTTTGCTAAGGTGTCCTAGGCGCTAAACGTTGGAAACAAATTCCTTTTTCAGCCATGTAGTCAATGAACTCAGTATCTAAATACTCACCTCCACGATCCGAGCGAAGGCATTTCAATGACTTGCCTAGTTGCCTTTCGGCTTCTGCTTGGAACTCCTTGAACTTACCGAAAGCCTCGGACTTCCTATGCAGCAGATAAACATAACCAAATCTCGAGTAGTCATCAATGAAAGTCACACAGTACTCGTATCCGCCTCTAGCTTGTACGTTCATCGGACCACAAAGGTCTGAATGCACCAAGTCTGAATGCACTAAGTCTAGAGTTCCCGTGGCCCTATTACCCTTTGATGAGAAGGGACGCTTAGTTATTTTTATTTCCAGGCAACACTCGCAGACAGACAGTGTGTCAACAGATGACTCACCTAAGGCATGAACCTTTTCTAGTCTTTTGAGTTTTTCCAAGGAAATATGGCCGAGCCTCAGATGCCACAATTATGTTTTATCTTCTTTTACTTGAGAAAATTTCTGCCTTTTAGCAGATCTTTGATGAGCAGTTTTAAACATTTCAGTATTAAGTAGGGGAGCTTTATGTGGTCTTACAAAATATAAACCGTTTTCATTCGTAGTTGAACACAATTCAAAGCCATTCTTCGAAATAACAAATTCACCATTCAAATTTGAAATAGAAAATGATTGTTCAACTAAGGCAGAATGAGAAATTAAATTTCTCCTGAAATTTGGAATAAAATAAATATTTTGTAAATGTAAAATTCTATTATTATTAAAATGTAATTCCACAGCTCCCACTGCTTTAGCCGAAATGAGCGCCCCAGTGCCTACTCGCATCACTTGAGAACCCGCTTCCAGCTCCTCGTACGAACTAAGAATCTGCAATGAAGAACATACATGGTTAGTTGATCGGGGTCAATCAGGTTATAATATACTCGACCACCATAAACCAATACTAGCAAGAGGACTAGGCCCATCGTAGTATAGCTATAGCGAATCAAGGTCGATCCCACAGGGAACCAATTATGGATCATCTTATATACAAACAATTAATTAAACATGTCAAGGACATAGAAGCGGTCTACGACCAACATAAGACAAGAAAGGTAAAGACACGAATCGACACAACGTAATTAATCTCCCCAATTATTGTCTTTATCGTTTGGACCTAGATGATTTATATAATAAACTGAACTTATTAACTGTCAATCCGTTTGTACCTATCTTAGATTGGCTACGGGAGTCATCCTCTTAAACTTGACTTAGCACCGGTTAGGTTACTAGATCACTGTGCTACATTACGTGACTTCGCTTTTTAGGCTTCCATCTCATATAACTCGCACGCTTACGACACTAAGGATGCCGATATTAATCGTACACCTCGTCCAGGCAACATTCCTATGGTTAGGCGTACTTCCTAAACGATCGCATCAGTCTCTGTCCTATTAACAATTACCTGCACGGTTTCATATTAATCTACGATTTACGTATAACTAGGCGAGCTCAATTCCCAAATACAAAACCTACCTAGATCTCGCTGAAGTCCCGGAAGATCATTCATGAGCCAACCTAGGAGCCCTATATTGGTATTTCCTAATCATACGCTAATTAAAACAGACGAGCAACGTAGCCGTAGCCATACCTGCGAGATGATAAATTCTATTAAGTTAACCTAACCATAAAGACGTGGCTATTTAACGGATAAAACGGGGCTCGGTCGACCGAATAGGTGGGCTCGGTCGACCGAGTGAACTCATTCGGTCACCCGAATCAATTTCGTCCCCGGATTACATCCCCGAACATATCTCTCGGCGTTTCATCATACGGAACGGATTAAACGGTAACTCGTAAAGCATTCATATAAACTAACATAGATACGCATTAATTAAACAATGCGGATTCATGGATAGAAACTAAGTAGATGACGTAGGTTATGGGATCCCCATAGACAAGGCTTCGCCACATCCATAACGACATAACCTAGATCTACATCATCTAGCTATGATTAACTTACTCAAACGATAAAGCATAATTGGGGGAATTAATTACTTAAAAGAAAGAAACGAGAAAATAAAGGCTTACATAATGCGGCCCTTAAATTCTTTGAAACACCCTCAATAAACTACATTGAATCAAGATATGAATAGAGTGATTTTATTGAATGATATTCTAAGGTATGTCTAAAGTGTATCTTACAATTCTCGTAGCTGCTTGCTTATATAGAGGTTTTTGCCGACTTAGGGTGGTTCTAGAAGATAAGCACGATATAAGCCGGAAACCGACCCAAACCTAAGGCTCGGTCAACCGAAGAGCTGCACTCGGTCGACCGAAGCTATAGGCTCGGTCGACCGAACCTAAGTTTGCATGTTTAACACGTTTTCTTCGTCTAGCTTGTTCCCCATTTGCACGCTTGCATGTTGATCCGATTAATCTTCCACTTAATACTCCGATTTTCTTCCTTCCTTATCTTGAGATAATTGATTGAATGACATTAATCCTCTCGATTTGTTGTGATCGCAAAATCAATAATTATCGCACAATAAATCGGCTTTAAATAATAAAAACGACTAAATACCAAATATCATATTAATAATCACTTAACATTAAATAATAAATATAAACATGTGATTTAATATGAAATATATATTATTAATCTCGATTTAAGGTCAACGTTGATGACTTTTACGGGTATAATTTGACCGTCATCAACTACCCCCCACTTAGACTTTGATCGTCCCGAACAAAGCATCAATAAGTCATTCCCCAAGACAACATTTTCTATGGTCAGGTCATACTTACGCAAGAAACTCAAGTCAACTCATACTAGTCATGCTCATAAGATATCCATTATTCACTACTCACTATGAATCGAAGTGATGTGTGCATGTGCATTGGTTTTATATAAATGTGGCAAGATTAGAGTTTATGCTAACTTCGCAATCTCAACCTACCAACCTCAGCATTCATACTTCTCAAGCCTTTAAATTTTTGAAGCACTAGAGAAATAAGCAAGAGCGTATCTATAGGGTTTTTGGACTTGGAGACCGAGTACTACTCAAAGCCTCTTAAAGAGTTGAATATTCTTTTCATATCTTCATATTTTTCAAATACTATCAATCTCAAGGAAGAAAACTTTTTAGAGTATCCCCCTATCTTAGATCATGTATAGCATTGAATATTACCACAAGCGCGGGGCTACTTTGGTAATGTTACTACAAGCCCAGTGTCTAACATTTTGCTAAAACACAGGTACATCTCAAGCTTATTACTCCGCTTTAATGGCTAAAATATAAGAATGCATCAGCAGATAGATATTGACACTAAGTCTACATAACCAATCATCTATGCAATGTACACATAATTTCTTCAGTTATTATGATTTGCGCGGTATACTCGATTCATTTATTGAGTAATTGAATAATAAATAACTACTTGCAAAAACGGGCATGAATATCCTTAAATTTACTTAACATAAGTATAAAATGATCACGTACTCATGAAACTTGGTTTATTTCCTATCAATTCTTAGCTAGGAACTCACAATTCTAAGGGTACGAGATAAATAATATGGTATGTATTCAATTTTTCAATTTTGTACCGTTTCATTCAATTTTCAATTATAACATAACATGGCTAAGTCTCCTACCCCCCACTTAAACATGGCATTGTCCTCAATGACAAAAATAAATGAGAATTTAAGAAAAAGACTTAGCTCTGGAAACGGCTCTCAAGTAAAGGAAAAAGATCGGAGTAAATGTCAGCACGTTGTGGAGAAGCAAGTGAAAACCTGTATAAGCAGACAAACTCCACGAAACCGTTAATAACACCATGTCTATGGAAGTTATAGAATAATGTGGCAGTAATTAGGTATAAATACCGAAAAACAGTTTAAGCCACTTTATTTTATACAACCAAAGACAAGAGAAACCAAAAAGAAAAATACTAAATAGAAGGAAAAAGAAACAACCAACTAAAGATGGTAGTCTTTATCTACAACCTCCACCGCCTAAATATTCTTAAAACCGGGTGGAGAAGACAAAGATCGACAAGCATAACCCCATGTGGGAAAACACGAGGTGGACTGGATCACTATGTATCCAGTCCAGTATAAAAGGAAAACTTGGTAAGGTATAACAAATTCAATGTGACCTATTGACTAAAGGTAAAATCAAATACTTAGCGCAGAAACTTCTCGCTTGCATTGGATATCAACAACTTAGGGAGATGTAGCTACTCCTCGAAATTACTAATAACCCAATGTATCACGTAAAAGTCATAACCATCATCAACAAGGTCGGATCGGTGTGATAGTTCAGAACAAAACTTATCATCTAGAAATGCCGGAATAGACGGAAAAAATGTGAAATTTAAAACTTCCGGTAGAAAGATAAGTTGTACTTTGATCGAACCAAAAACCTTTAAAATCTAGCTAGGGTCAGAGCTACACTTACCCCAACTAGGATCATGAAAATCAAAATGATAAAAGATAATCATTAAAGCTGAGCAATATTTCAAATTCCGCAACACAAAGTTATTTTGTAAACAAAATGGAGGTTGAGACTATGATGGGTTTAGAAAAAGATACACATAAGGATGGGAAGAAAAGATAAAGGGTGGGTAAGAAATTGTGTTTATGGGTGGGTTGAAAATGGTTAAGGCATTGAGATTGGGTGGGAGAGTCAAACGGATGGAAAGAAAGAGAGGCGATGAAAGAATGGTTAGAAATGTGAACTGTTGGGGCAGATTGGTGAGAGGATCGAAAAGTTTGAAGGTGAAAATGTGTAAAGGGAAAGATAAGGATAATTGCAAAATGATCAAATATAGCACCAATCTGAAAGGTTTGGAAGTTGACCAAAATTGTTCTTGTTCGCACCAATCATTCTCTGTTACATTTTCAGTAATTCTCAATCTCTCTTAATGCTTCCATCTTAAGATTGATTGCTAAATTTCCTTTTCTTTAGCAATTTCTCGACTCTCCTACGGAACTCTATTTCACGTGGCCTATATTGAGTAAAAAAGTTTTGCACATCCTTAGCCCAATGGCCATCGGAACACGGCAAAATAAAAAACCTCAACATATGTCACGTTACTCTTATTTGACTCAAAGAAAACAAAACCTATAATCCTAAAAAGAAATCCTAAGGGTTTTAAAGAAGTAGTTCTGAGTTTAAAGTCCTCAGCTCGACTTTCCAAGGATTATCTTTGTCAGTCATTATTCTTAGATCACGAGATATTGACCCCTCTGAGCACTATTAGAGGTGGCTTGTCGCTTTTGCGGATTAATACCCTTCCCTTTGTTGTGAGACCTAGGAAACGACATTTATCCATACCATTTATCCAAAGCTCTTACCTCGGCTCTCGTTTTAGGAATTAGTGAATTCTAAGAAACTCGGTTAAAATCACGGTTTTGGCCTTGACAATAAAAACCAATGAATCAAAGTACTCCGAATAAGGCCGGTTATGTAGGCTAGCCTATGCCGTCTTATTCGTTGGAACATATGTGACAGTTCAAGCCAATCCGTCAAGATTAAGCCCCGTTTAGCCTGAAGGCTTATCGGCTATGCTAAGTCTTGTTGAACTGCTGTAACGTACATCACACGTGGAGGGGAGTCGATTGAGCCGAGGCTCGGTTAAACTCGCCCAGCCATGGTTAGACCATTTCCGAACCAATATACTAAGAGTCTCCGATTTCTAAATTGTCATCCAAAGCGTAATCTCGTTTCTGTTTAAGGTGGGTTCACCGAGAAGCCATCACCATAAACTCAACGAAAGCAGAAGATGGTGTTCTCTCAAAACTCAACGTCTTCTTTAGATTTTGAATGCTTAAACTACACAATTTGTTGCTCCCCTGGCCAGTAGAAGCAATCTCATGCATAGGACAAAGAGATTTTAACAGAACTACGAGGAGCTCTTTATTCACTGCTTCCTTTCAACGACTACATGTTTCCTTACACCTACAGATGAGATAGATTTGGGGGCAGAACCTTCCACACTAATAAAATTATTCTTACAAACCACTCCGGGCCAAGATTCATACTAAGGTTCATGTATAGGCTAACTTATGCTCAAAAAACCAAAAGGTAGTAAAACATAATCAAAAAAAAGGGTAGTACCTTGCCTTCAACATTGTACCACGAAGAATTTAAGCCTTAAAATATATATATTTTTTCGGAGCCATCTTGGTGCTTTAATGGTATTGCTTCCATCGCTTTTCCCATCTTAGATTCGTAGCTCTACATGTTTGCTGGGTTATTTTCTCAGCGCCCTTGAAAAATTATTGACTTGGATTATTGTTTCCCTGGTTTCTGCAAACGAAGAAAAAAAAAACAAAAGACCGTAGGCGATTTTAACATGGTTTCCCATGCGCTATCGACCTACGGATTAAACATACGGGGATAAACAGACACGCCAAATTCCAGACTCGAAAAACACAAATCAGAAACCGTGTAAACAGAACAGGACAAAAACAAAACAAAAATATTATAAATTCTCGGTCGACCGAATGAGGTTTCTCGGTCGACCGAATAAATTTTTTTTATTTTTTATTTTTTTTATTTTAAGAATCTGGAATTTTCAGACAGAGCAGACAACCAGAGGGACTCAAAAACGTAAAAACAGACTCTAAAACAGAAAACTCGACATGAATAAAAAATTATTTATATATAAAATTGACCGTTGGTTCCCCGGCAACGGCGCCAAAAACTTGATCGGGGTCAATCAGGTTATAATATACTCGACCACCATAAACCAATACTAGCAAGAGGACTAGGCCCATCGTAGTATAGCTATAGCGAATCAAGGTCGATCCCACAGGGAACCAATTGTGGATCATCTTATATACAAACAATTAATTAAACATGTCAAGGACATAGAAGCGGTCTACGACCAACATAAGACAAGAAAGGTAAAGACACGACTCGACACAACGTAATTAATCTCCCCAATTATTGTCTTTATCGTTTGGACCTAGATGATTTATATAATAAACTGAACTTATTAACTGTCAATCCGTTTGTATCTATCTTAGATTGGCTACGGGAGTCATCCTCTTAAACTTGACTTAGCACCGGTTAGGTTACTTAGATCAACGTGCTACATTACGTGACTTCGCTTTTTAGGCTTCCATCTCATATAACTCGCACGCTTACGACACTAAGGATGCCGATATTAATCGTACACCTCGTCCAGGCAACATTCCTATGGTTAGGCGTACTTCCTAAACGATCGCATCGTCTCGTCCTATTAACAATTACCGCACGGTTTCATGTTAATCTACGATTTACGTATAACTAGGCGAGCTCAATTCCCAAATACAAAACCTTCCTAGATCTCGCTGAAAGTCCCGGAAGATCATTCATGAGCCAACCTAGGAGCCCTATATTGGTATTTCCTAATCATACGCTAATTAAAACGGACGAGCAACGTAGCCGTAGCCATACCTACCGAGATGATAAATTCTATTAAGTTAACCTAACCATAAAGACGTGGCTATTTAACGGATAAAACGGGGCTCGGTCGACCGAATAGGTGGGCTCGGTCGACCGAGTGAACTCATTCGGTCACCCGAATCAATTTCGTCCCAGATTACATCCCCGAACATATCTCTCGGCGTTTCATCATACGAACGCATTAAACGGTAACTCGTAAAGCATTCATATAAACTAACATAGATACGCATTAATTAAACAATGCAGATTCATGGATAGAAACTAAGTAGATGACGTAGGTTATAGGATCCCCATAGACAAGGCTTCGCCACATCCATAACGACATAACCTAGATCTACATCATCTAGCTATGATTAACTTACTCAAACGATAAAGCATAATTGGGGGGAATTAATTACTTAAAAGAAAGAAACAGAAAATAAAGGCTTACATAATGCAGCCCTTAAATTGCTGGAAACACCCTCAATAAACTACATTGAATCAAGATATGAATAGAGTGATTTTATTGAATGATATTCTAAGGTATGTCTAAAGTGTATCTTACAATTCTCGTAGCTGCTTGCTTATATAGAGGTTTTTGCCGACTTAGGGTGGTTCTAGAAGATAAGCACGATATAAGCCGGAAACCGACCCAAACCTAAGGCTCGGTCAACCGAAGAGTTGCACTCGGTCGACCGAAGCTATAGGCTCGGTCGACCGAACCTAAGTTTGCATGTTTAACACGTTTTCTTCGTCTAGCTTGTTCCCCATTTTGCACGCTTGCATGTTGATCCGATTAATCTTCCACTTAATACTCCGATTTTCTTCCTTCCTTATCTTGAGATAATTGATTGAATGACATTAATCCTCTCGATTTGTTGTGATCTGCAAAATCAATAATTATCGCACAATAAATCGGCTTTAAATAATAAAAACAGCTAAATACCAAAATATCATATTAATAATCACTTAACATTAAATAATAAATATAAACATGTGATTTAATATGAAATATATATTATTAATCTCGATTTAAGGTCAACGTTGATGACTTTTACGGGTATAATTTAACCGTCATCATTAGTAGCTCCAGTATCAAGTATCCAAGTGGACACATCTTTAGCTACATTAAAAGATTCCATGAATAGTAATTCCAAATTACCTTTCTTATCTTTCCCAGTAACAGCCTTGGCTTTGCCATCTTTTACATCATGAAGATAATCCGGACAATGGCGTTTCCAATGTCGTACCTCCTTATAGAAAAAGCATTTGCCCTTGGGCTTGGCCTCGTCAACTTTCTTGGCTTTCTTTTTCTTCATTGGCTTGGGCACAGGTGCAACACTATCCTTTTTCTTTGGTTTGGCCTTAGGCTTGTTTGATGGCTTAGCTTCGGCCATATTGGCTTCAGCTTTGATATCCCCTACTTGGACCTTATCTTTCGATAGTAGGCCCTCGTAGATAGTTAGTTCATTAAGCATCTGTGTCATTGTCAACTCATGTTTGCCCATCAGATACTGAGTTTTGAACGGGATAAACTCAGGAGTCAACGATTCCAAAATCATCGACACTTGAGTTGCTTCATCGAACATTGATCTATGAATACCGGCGTCATTGAAGTAACTGATCATATTCAGAACATGACCATTCACTGCTTGACCTTTCTTCAATTTCGTGTTAACAGCCATCCTGATGGCATCGTGTCTTGCTTGGTTGCTAGGTGATCCAAACATCGAAGTAAGTTTCCGTATGATTTCTCCTGCAGTCTCAAACTCTTCAATCTGGGTCCTAATG
Organism: Gentiana straminea; assembly: GCA_036785695.1. Lineage (NCBI taxonomy): Eukaryota > Viridiplantae > Streptophyta > Magnoliopsida > Gentianales > Gentianaceae > Gentiana > Gentiana straminea. The sequence continues at coordinate 3,069,444 of JAVUPR010000398.1, forward strand.
ACCTCCGACACTGCCGCCAGGATGATCCTACGAGCCCGGTTATCTGCCTCGATCCAGCGATTACTCTGTTTGATCTCAGCTTTTCTGGGTTTTTGGATCGCCACCGTAGGGCATTCAGAAGTGAGTACATATTGCACATTTTCGTATGTGAGTACCACGTTTAGATTACTCTTCCATTTCTTAAAGTTGTTTCACGATAATTTTTTAGACAGTAAAGCAAAAATTTGAGCAAACATTTTTGCTGAAAATAAAATGACATATATTAATTCATGTTTAACACTACTATATAAGTTTATTTTAGGAATTTTAAACTAAAATTAAGTCTACTCTACCATTCCAAAGTTTTAACCTCGCATCTCAGTGCCGCCGTAGGGTAGGTCAAAGAGATGACGGTTAAATCGAGACAATCTCATCAATGAATAACTTGTGAGAATCGAACATCCCACGAGAATCGAACATCCCTTTATTCATTGACTACCTTCCTTTTTTAGCCTAGGTATTATCAAGAATACCCTTGATGAGTGTGACCTACTATATCGGATCTCTTAGGTACGCCCCGAGTGTGCCGTCGTAGGATAGGTCAGTGACCCGACGAGTACCCGGAAATCCTATCCTTTCGGAGACCAAGCCATGAATGTTGTTAGGGGTGAACACCATCCGTAGGGGGACGAAATCAAAGCGCCGCGAGGCGTCACCCTTCTCTCACTTGTATCTATAGTAGAGGCCGTGGGGTTGGCTGTCGCCTCCCCCGCTCCCACTCAATATTTTGGAAGTGGTGGTGGGTTAACTAACCACGTATTTTTGATGTTAACATAAAAGCACATCAAATCAAGGATTCCGAATGGTGTCGGTAACGTAGGCAAGCCTACCCATCCTATTCGTTGGAACATATGTGACAGTCGCACGAAATCGGGTCAAGACAGCCCCGTTGAGATAAGAAGGAATCACCCCTCCGCTCTCCAAAGTGTAGCTTGGTCTTGCCGGACCCCCGTGCATACATCACACTAGGAGGGTTAAGTCGGTCGAGCGAAGCTCAGTTGACCACCCAACCTATAGGCGAACCGTTTTTATCCAAGATTTATTGTTCTTTTACCATCATTCAATCTCGTAGACACTACGAATCGAAAACATGATCTCGTTTGGGCTTTTAAGGCGGTTCACTGAGAACACACACCGAAAAGGCTTAACGATTTCATAGCCCGTCCTCGCATCTTTAATTAGTTACTAAATTAATTAATTACCACGTATTAATTAAATTTCAACTAATTACGCGAGTTTGTATACATGCCTATTTTAATTACCAAAATTAAAATTCTACATGTATGCATGGAGTGGATTTATGATATGATGCATGTAATGGCAATTCCGGTTTTATATCTATTTTATGATCAAACACATAAAAAATAAATTGCGGAAAATTTAAACACCGAGATGGATCGTTGGTACCCCCGTATCTAATCTATCCTAGGAAAAAAAAATTACAATCTTGTTGTCTTCATGTCTTTGATCTTCGAGCCTTGAACCACGAACCCAAAAGGAGAAGGGGCCTTTATTTTATAAAATAAAATAAATTTTTTTCCTTTTTTTTTCTTAAAATCCTGCTGTATTTTTATTCCAGAAAAAATAAATATTTTTTTTTTCAAAAATTCGGATTTTGTTAAAAAAAATTAGGGTTTGATAATAAAAATAAGACCCTAGCCGTGTGAAAGAAAAAAAATTACAACAAAAAATTTTCAGCCCCGACTCCTATGCATACCTTGAGTTCCGTCTTCATCTCGTGTTCATCATCGTTCTTCGTCGTTTTTCCTGAATTACAAAAAAAATAAAAAAATTTGCCGAAAAAATAAAGAAATAAAAACAACAATTTTTACATCAATCCTATGCTCAAACGATCTAAATTGAGAGAGCTTACAATAGATCTAACGAGTAAACAGTACCAACCCCAATCCATCTCTTCAAACCACAACAATCGCAACATAAAAAATATATATATAAATTTCGGCCCCTATAAAAAATTGGGACAAAAAATCTACATGTTTTCCACTCCTAGATCTAATATTTTATACGTATAAATATAGATCACCAGGCGACTGATACCACTGTTAGTAATACCATCCGCAACGGAAGCGATTTAAGGATCTAGATCTATAATTTACACGTAATAAAATAACTAGATCTACTCTACAAGGGGGTTGTAGATCATACCTCTTGGATCTCAAAATCCAAGTAGAAGAACCGCAATATGAAGAACAAAAGGATGGTGTGAAGAGCACCACGATCTTCCGCACGTGTGATCCAAGCAACTCCCGGTGGAAGGAAATCCTCGTCTCGAATCCTTCCGATATGCTACCCGGAAAACCTCCAAGATTTTTCCCTTTCTCTCCCCTTGGCCGAAAATTATCTCTTCCTCTCTCTAAGAGATGAAGTCGAATTTTATGTGTGTATTAGGCTTGAGAGAACTCTCTTTATATAGGAGAGTAATCCTTGTCCTCCAAGGATTTTATTTTGCAAATAAATAAATCCAATAAATAAAAGATAATCCCATAATATTCTAGAACAAATCTAGAATAATATTTATCTTAATTTCTTACCATAAATATTTATCCAATAAATATTTTGTGCACATGTCTTATTAATACACAAGAAAACAATTTCTTGTTCGATAATACATGAGGGGGGCCGAAAATTCCCTTGTGACCTAGTCACAATAATTTTCGGCCATACACACTAATTGGGCCAAGATTATGAAAAATGTCTTTTTCACATATTTAATTATTTAGCCCAACTAATTTAATAGTCCACTAAACAATTAATTCATATATCGTTTTAATTAAATTCTAATAAAAACTAAATTAATATTATTAGGATTCGACGTCCGAGAATAGCTATGCTATATTGGAGGCACGTCGGGGACCATGGACTAATAATCAGCGGCTCCGACAAATCAAATAAATAATTATCTTACGAACAAAATAATTATATTCGATAAATCAATCACAAGAATATGCCACCATAATCCCGTGACTGCACTCCTCCGATTATGAGATTATATTTATCTCCTCACGAGAATGATAATAAGCATCAATTGATATAATCATTACATATGGATTAATCCTCCACAGACTATTCATTCTAAATCGGGAAGTTACCGTTAACCCCTTTTTTTAGAACCTCTTATCCTTATTTACCATTAACCCCTAGTGATCAATTAATTCATACAACTCACTGGTAGCTAATCAATGTAATATGAACTCGTACGATCGATCAGTTTCTAGGATTAACAAATAAGGGAACTCGTCATCTACTTCCATAAATGGAAGGAATGGATTCCGTATCCGTGACAACACGTACTACTCACTCAATCCAAGACAATGCCAAGATGGGGTAATTCAGATCACGGACTCGGTGTAATCCTTAACCGTCAAGTCAAACCTCATACTGATTCAAGCAGTTGACTGTGATCACCTTAGGATTAAGATATATCCTTAAATATGATCATCGATTGATTCGATAAGACTTCTCGATTACGGAATTATATCGTGAACTCTAATCAAATCGGTCCTGCCCTATATGATATATCTATCATATATAAATGCCCCCACTAGGTTCTCTTAACCGAAAGTCCGGATAAGACAATCACACCTATTGTGTTCTGGGCGCATTAATAGCACGTTAAAGGAGAGACCCGATACTCTCGATTAACTTCACTACGGGCTAATTGTATTTTAAGTAATCTTCACTAACTCAATCCTCCCGTGTATATCCCATACACTGAGTTATTCTGTAGTGTAAATACTATTGTCACATCGGTGAATATGAGAATAATAGATATGAATAATAATATCATTTCATTTATTAAATAAAACAATTACAAAATTGTCTTTCGGGCATCACACCTAACAAATTGGTCCCGGATAATAATTAGACGATTACCAGCATCGCCAAATTAGCGCTAGAAGGAGGGTTTTCTACTAATAAGCTTGTTCAAGGTTCTGCTATCGTGCCACCATGGTGAAAAAACGACAACCGATGGTAAACGGCCAGAACACCGATAATGGAAATGCCGCTGCCTCCAACGCTGGCAATCAAAATCATGAACAGGAGGAAAGTGTCATCAGGTCTGTCCAGCAAGCACTGGTAGATCAATTGGTGGATATGGATGAAGCTACTAGGCAAGCCATTCTTGAGGCAGCCACAATAACGATGATGTGGGAGAGGATCTTGAAGAAGAAGATCTACAGGAAGAGGGTTTAGAGCAAGAAGATCATGAAGAAGAGGATTTGGAGGAAGAAAATCCCAAAGAGGGAGATGAGCAAGAAAAGACACCTCATCCCCCTCCCAAGCCTAAGCGAGGAAAGAGGGACGATCATGCATCCTTTTCAAACCGCGGGAAACAATCGTTGGATCCCCAAGAAATAGACGCGGGTAGAGCTGAACTGGACTGGAAAGCGATCTACGGATCTCTCCCTCGCGTCGCCATTCACGGAATGGGTGGAGAATTATCCCCGACCTGCGAGGTTATAAACATAAAATGGAATTTAATCTATTTATTTTCTTATTTTATGTTAACCTAAAAGTTAATAATTAAAAAGGATTTATTTATTAAATAGGGATTTAGTTATTTAATTAATATCTATTTAAGGAAAATAATCCCCAAAATCTTCTCATAATGTAGTCGACGCAGGTTCTAAAAGAAAATAGTTGGAGGCAACGCAGAGTTGCCTGGAAGCGGAGGAAGGAATCTTCAATCACGCGGCTAATCCATCAGGAATTTGGACAGACTGCAGAAGACAGAAATCAATGTCTCATCGAGACGAACATTTCCACCTTAACTATATGCAATATGGTAAACCTTCGTTTTAGCCCTAAAGCTAGATTCATTTCCGTTCTTGAGAAAAATATGAGCTTTTTGTGAAATAGAATGTTTTCTAATCATAGGATAATGGATAATGATCGTAGGTTATTCGTAAAAGTGATTGGTTTCAAGAATTCAAGGATTTTGCTTTTAATTTTGCTTTCAAATTTGCTTTAATTTTGCTAAGGTAAGGGGGTGCTCAATAAACGGTTTTTTTTTCGGTGTTTTGTTCTATTTTTATGATGAAATATACAGGTTTTTGTGGTGAAATAAGGTTGGGATCGATTGGTCTAAAAATGGTTCGAAACAGGCTGTTTTCCAAGATTCCCGATCGTTTAGTGCGCGCCAAACACACGTGAAACTTGGGATTCGGTTCTGCTCGAGTTCAGCATACTACAAAAGGTGTTCACGTGTGCCAAGGAGGTGACAGGTCAAGAACAGCTTGCAATGTCATTATAGCGCCCGCTAGGAAGGGGTAGCGCGTGCCAAAAACACGTGACACTTGGGATTCGGTTCTGCTAAGTTCAGCGCAAGGAAAAAGGTGTTCTCCTACGCCAAGGAGGTGACAGGTCAGGAACAACTTGCAATACCGTTTATAGCGCGCTCCAGGAAGGGGTAGCACACACCAAACCAACGCTTTTGGCACAAGTTACTTTTAACGCGCACCAAAGGTGCGCTGCGCGCGCTATAAAGGTATCATAATGGGAATTGGGTTCTGGTGTAGGTTTACCACACGTCAAAAAGGTGTTGCGTGTGCCATACCCTCTGTTTCCCTTATTTTTGATATTTTTTATGTGTGAAATGTGTTGGTGATTTTTTGCATACCTTTAAGGACATTAAATGTTAATTTACAATGTCTAACTTCGACTTCTGGTAGCCTTGGCTCAGTACCACAACTGATACCCTCTGTGGGGAGAAGGTGGAAGCATTAGAAGGCATTGTTAAGGCCTTGTGGAACATTGAATTAGTAGTCATTGATCCTTTTACAACTTGTTAAGTAGCGTAACTAGATGTCTAGGACTAAAAGTCCTAAGGAAGTCTTTTATGTGAATGAATCACGTAGTTCAATCTAAGCTCGTAAATACATATGTGGATGTCTAAAAGCTAAAACGTCAATATCATTGGTGTGGCACGTTTTTGATATTGAAGCATGGGACACTTACAACTCCACTTGCTTTGAGGATGGAACATGAGTCCGTGCCCCTAGAGCGGTGCAACCCATGTTGTGGTGCATTCTCACCATGTGTAGTGTCCTTTCGTATTGATGTAACAAACATTAATTGTGCAAGGATGTACAACGGATCTAGTAGAGGGTGTGTGAGTTCTACTGTTACTACCTATATGTTAGTGATTATAGAAAGTGTTCATGCTATGTATGTACGTACTGCTATTTATTATTATCGTTTCTTCTACCCTTTATCTAAGTACATATGTACTTACCCCTATCCTCTTTAGTCCCCACCTCAAGAAGGTGGTGTATTTGTAGGTTGTTTTCGAGACCACTAAGGAGTGACCCGGAGATGAGGTAGACGAAGTCTACCTTTCTTTATTGCTTTGCAATTTGGTATAGATTCACTTATCCATTGTAATGATAGAAATCAACGAGTTGAGTTTTGTGGATAACAAAGTGTAGTGGATTATTTGTACTTGATTGTTATAATTAGTCTTTTGATGATGCAATAGATGCAACATGTGTTACTTACGATCGTTTATTAGTTCTTTTAGTTACCCGAGTCTGTAGTTTTGTCTTCCGCCTTGTTCTCTGATGCTTACTTGCTAAAGTATTACGTATATAATTGGATTAAATTTTAATTATATGCTTGTCTGACATTCTTTTCCGGATAAGGACTCGGTATCCGGGACAGGGGCGTCACAATTGGTATCAGAGCGGCAAGTAACACCGCCGCATACGATTTAACTTTTTAAGAAGCGGTCTAATGGTGTTTAGGTACGTGATATGGGAATCTTGGATTTAGATCTCTTAAGTGTAGACCTCTTAAGTTAGTCTATTAAGCAATGAATCCTTAACGGTTGAAGTCTCTAAACCAAACTATGTCACCTAGTACTAAGGGAAACCCTCTTAGGTGAAGCTTTGGGATCGGAGCAACACCTTTAAGTTGAGGTCCTCTTGGTTGAATTTTCTTTACACTCCCTATTGTGATCTCGACACTTCATTTTACACCTCAATGTGAAAGACTACACTTTGGCTTGACCTATTGTTGTAGAGAATGATGTCCGACTCAACTGTACAAATCCTTCACTCCCTCTTTTCACCATTACTTGGTTGTTATAATCAAAATTATTTGACCTTACTTTGCTCGAGATGGGTTCAACATGAATTCCATATACAACTCTATCATTTCCAAGTGCTTCTCACCCGTTTCGACTATTAGTTTTAATGGTTTATTGCTTTGGCACATGGTGACTTGATCCAACGCGGATGAATGCTTTTGTTTCCGTGTTTTCTTTTCATGTAAGACCATTTACCCTGCTCCAAAAATTCTAAAAATTTTCAGCAAGATGGACCACTGTTTTTTCTACAATTCCTCTTTTTACATCAACTTGATAATCATTATGGATTGTTCGGAAAATTCATGTTAATGCTGGACACTCTCTCCAAAAAATCTGCAACACCACTTTCACTTCTTTTTATTTGAACATGTTTAACACCTTCAAATGACCTGACTTTTTTATATGTTGCATAGAACACTTTTATAAACAACTTTAATTTGGGAATTGAGTTCAAATTACTTTGTTTTTATAGCAATCTGCAATTCAAATCAGTGTTTACTAATCTGAAAATCCTGACAGCTTTTGCAATCGGCAAAAATGATTATTTTTGACCGAATTCTTCTCATCCAAAATTTCTAATCTTTTTACTTACCCTGGAAAACTCCAGTACCAAGATTTTTTCTCTTTTGATCGTTCTCAAATTCCTTTTCGTTTGGGCTTCACAAGTCGATAACGATAGGCCTGGAGTAATTATCATACACGACAGCCTAAAAATGAATCCCCGCCTCCTTGACTTAAGGCTAGGGCTAAGAGAGTAATAAGTTATGATTGTTGTGTGATAGAAGTTTCGCCAAAGTTGATCTTCTTCCAGATTAAGTGTCGTAGTAGGACGTACGAAAGCTGATGTTATGGTTTCTTTTGCAGTATAAACAAGCACCAAGACGCGATCTTCCAGCATACATTGTTTGATGCTCAAACCTTTTATGTCTTTCTTCGATCATGCCTTTTTTTGGTGAATTATTTCCCATTTAATTCTCCAATTGAGATCTTTAATCTCAACAAGTCCTCTCCATATTAGGTACCTCAGAAATATATCTCCGTAGGCCCTTCTTTTTAACAAGTTCATACCTTCTTACTTTTCAAATCAAAGAAGCAAGTTCTCTCTAATTTTGCATTGTTGCACTCCCATTCTTCATTTCAAGTTCAAAATTCGATTGAGCCTTCTAAGGTCAAAGCATTTTTCTTGCTTGTGTTCATCCCCAACTTCCCTTCTAAGGGTAGTGTCGATGTTGTAACTTTTCCACCTAGTGTTGCCTGTTCTTTTGAAGGTACGCATATCCTCATGTTACCAGTCAGATATTTATCTTACCATGACATCCATTTTCAAATACTTGCCTTTAACTTTCTGGCAAATTATGCTAGCCCAATTTCAGGCAGAAGGTAGTCTCTTACCACTATGTCTTACGAGCCCTTTTTGCCGGCCATCATTTGAATTCCAAATTTTTATTAAGACCAATCCAGATTAATGCACCTTGTACCCTTTAGTTTTAAATCTCTTTCAGGCCACTGAGATCCATGAACCGCCAGAACATCTTTTGACATTCCCTCTTCTGTCCTGGTGTTTCTATAACAATTTTGTTACACCGGTTGAAATTTCTATTTTGTTTTAATCTTTTCATTCCCTCATAATGAATAACCTTGAGCACTTATTCATTGGCATTGTATTATTCCTCTCGAGTAGTGCAGCCTTAAACCCTTGAATTAGATCATCAATGATCTTTACCCCTCTTTTGAAAGTTTGAATTAATTATATGAAATCAAACTTTATCTGACATTTCTTAAGTGTCATTTCTCCCTCACTTCAAAGCTTGTTTATCGCAGACCCCTTTCCAAAACTTTTGACTTTCTTTTACATTATCTTAAGGGAATTTCTATCCTCTTTCAATCATGAAATAACCTCTCTTTGATGCAAACCTGGACATTTATTGACAAGTTTTATTCCATTCCGGGACCCTGTTTGGTGTACTCGTTTGACCATGTAACTTCTTCATGTCGAGGCTTTTACTCACTTCTTGATTTTCCTAGTTATTTAGTCCTCTGGGTGCTTGACCCTTCACTTTTGCTTTGTTTTCTATTGTTGGATGATGTCCCTATGACATTCATGCGAATTGAAACCTTCTTAATTCGCCAACAACCATTCTGTTGATCAGATAATTAACAGTTGAGGTCACTGGCCTAATGTTCTCAATTTCAATCTTCTCTTCTTTTTGCATTAAATATTTGCAAGCCCAACGTGTGATTGCAAGCCCAACATGTGATGTTCCCTTAATATCCCCACTTTCTAAGGGCTTTTGTGGAAGCTTATTATCATCCTTCCAAGCAATTCGAGTTCTTTTGCAGACCACCATATCTTGCAGAATTCCACTCTCTCAAAAGAATCTCATCTTCAAGATGTTCTTTTGTTTTTTTCTTTCGGTGGCTATATTTTGTATTATGATACAATTCCTCATCCTTCGATTTTGAACCAATTTCAAGCTTCCATCGACCTGGAATTACCAGGTTTTGTTTTGTAACCCCAGCAACATCTCTTGTTTTGAGAACTTATTGCCTCTCTTCGGCTTACCAAGTTGACATACCACCCTGGTGCTCAACTTGTCACTCTTCAACTTTATTTTTTTTCCAAGCTAAACCTTATTGGCGTAAGGATTGGATCAGACCGTCAGACAGAAAGTATAGCAAATGCGTGTTTCTTCCTTCCTGAAAAGTCTCAGAAACCCTTCAGCCGGAATCCCTACAATTCTTCAGCAAGCTTGTGCCGTAGTGATGGAAGTTGAGATCGAAAGAAGTCAAGTGTACCAGAAGTTATGGATCAGCTGGGAAGTTTTAGCTTCCCGGATATAGGCCAGTATGAGCAAGTTATGCATGTCGTTCCATTGATTTCAAGATTCGAGACAATTGAAGGGAATGTGAAGAAACTATACGAAAGATCCAGTTGTTGTTGGTTATAAGCGAGTGGTCAGGACCCAAACCAACAAAGGGTTAATGAGTAAGATGAAGATGGAAACCGTTGGCACCAAAATCAGAGTTGTGTCCCGAAAATGGAAGAGCTGAGGAAGAAAGTGATGAATGAAGACCACAAGGTAGCGTTGCAGTCCATGCCGGGGAAACCAATATGCGTAGAGAGTTGAAACCAATGCCGGAGGCCTCTCATGAAAATAGAGATAGCAGATTGTCTACAGCACTACTTACCACGCCAGTACCCAGATGCCCTTTTGAAGCTCTGTATGGAAGAAAGCGTTGAATGCTAGTTTTCTAGGATGAAGTAGGGAAAAGACAGATTAAAAGACCAGAGTTGATACAGCAGGCCAGATAGGAGATTGAATTGGACCGTCGCAACCGCAAGAGGGCTCAAGACAAGTACAAGAGTTGGGAAGATGAAAGAAGAAGATTGTTAGAGTTTGAAGTTAAAGATAAAAAAGAGTAAAATGGATTGGGCAGACATGCAACTAAGCCCCAGTTATGAATGCCCTTACATGATCTTGGCTAAAGTCGGACCTTTAGCTTATTCGTTTAGAGTTACCAGAATCCCTTTCACGAGTGCGTGACGTCCATCATGTGTCAAAGATAAGGGAATGATTAACCGACATTGATGTGGATGCAAGCTTTGACCTCAAAATGGTTGAAGAAATCTTGACCTACATGGAAGAATCAAGTGCACTTTAGAACGGAAGATGAAGAAAGTTAAGCGGGAAACATATAGCTAGTCAGTAGAGTAGTCACACATCGGCAGAGGCGACATGAGAGTTAGAAGACGAGACACTTTGCGAAGTTCCAAGTTCAACTACCTCCCAGTTGTGTTCAGTTTCGAAGACAAAAATTGTTTTAAGGGGGAGGGATGTAACACCCCGAAAATCCAAGAAGGGTGTAAACGTAAAATGGAATTTAATATATTTATTTTACTATTTTATGTTAACCAAATAGTTAATAATTAAAAAAGATTTAATTATTAAAATGGGATTTAGTTATTTAATTAATAGCTATTTAAGGAACATTATCCCCAACGTTCAATCGCGCAGGTTCAGAGCTTCTTGGAAGCGGAGGAAGGGAACTTTCAATCGCGCAGTTAATCCATCAGAAATTTGGACAGAACGCAGAAGACGGAAATCATCGTCTCGTCGAGATGAACGTTTCCACACTAACTGTTTGCAATACGGTAAACCTTCATTTTAGCCCTAAATCTAGATTCATTTCCGTTTTTGAGAAAAATCTGAGCTCTTGGTGAAATAGTGTTAGGAAATCTAAGCGGGAACGCAGCGGAATTTAAAATTTTATTTCCTTTTACCAAGATCGACTTCGTTTAAGCAACAAGCATAAAAGAAGTAACCGAGAATTAAAGTTACCTTGAATGATCAAAATGATCGAAGCTTTATTGTATACGGTTGATGATCCAAGCATCGAGCCATCCAAGTGTCCGGCCTCTAGCCGTAATCCACACGAACGATCGCCGGAATCCTCGAAGGACTGCTACCGGAAAATGTCGACTTCTAGGTCGCCTTTTCTTCCTCCCATAAAACTCTCTCTCTCTCTTTCTTTCACTAGAATATTGCATGAATATAATGATACAAAAGATCTTGGAACAACCCCTTTTATAGGTGAGTGAGGCGCCGGTTTCTATTGGCATGGAGTGGAGAACAAAAAATATTTTCCCAGTAGAATGATGATTTAATAAATCAATCAGATATTTGATTGATTATCTCATTAAGTACTTTCCTTAAAATCATATATGCCATAAATTTAATATCTTATATTAAATACTTTCCAAGATATATATTATCAATATCTAATATTTAATATATCTTTATTATATTACCATAAATATATATATCAACTACACATGTGCACATTTATATATCACATATATACATGTCACACACATTTATATATAAATACATAGATATATTAATATCTACTATTAATACATCATAATATAATGCTATGATTAATTAATTTAGAATATCCACGTGTATCATATATACACAAATTTTGACCCATATAATATATATATATATATAATATATATATATATATATATATATATATATATATATATATATATATATATATATATATATATATATATATATATATATATTTATTTATTTATTTAATTAATCAACATAATTAATATCTTGTATTATATTTATTCATAATAAATAAATACCACAATATTAATTTCCATCATAACACTTTATAGTAGACATAAATAAATCCTCATCCGGTTATCTCTGTAACCACAAATTAATTCCGGCTAGTTATTCATATGTGTGTGACCCGATAGGTTTCCGAATATGTTAGTCGTAAGTATAAAGTGCATATAGTAAAACACCCGTCACACCTAACGATCATGGAGAGCGTCTAGCAACACGTCCACGACCCTCAATCATCGGAAAGAGTCAAGTGCTATGACTACAACCTTTCATGTGAAACGGTTACCGTGTAAATAGAATCATATCGCTATTACAATATACATACGGTCGTATCTCGAGTATCAATACATTAACGACCATATCTTATAATCTGGATATCATGCTCTCTCGAAGTAACTCATTTACTCCCACTTTGCAAAGATTCACGAGAGCTAGACATTCCTTATAAGAAGGCCCTTTCGGATATTTACTTCTATTGTTAGGATACGCGATTTCCGGATGAGTGACATGAATCCTACGCATGCTTCAGTATCACACCCAATAACTACCTCATGATTGTTAGGAAATCTATGAGGAAACGCAGCGGAATTTAAAATTTTATTTACTTTTACTAAGATCGACTTCGTTTAAGAAACAAACATAAAAGAAGCAAACGAGAAAATTACCTTGGATGATCAAAAAGATCGAAGCTTTATCGTCTACAGTTGATGATCCAAGCACCGAACCATCCAAGCGTCCAGGCTCTGGCGGTAATCCACACGAACAGCCGTCGGAATCCTCGAAAGACTGCTACCATAAAAAGTCGACTGCAAGGTCGCATTTTTTTCTTCCCACAAAACTCTCTCAAGAACTCTCTCTTTCTTTCACTAGAATATTGCAAGAATATTATGATACTAAAGAGCTTGGCATCTCTCCCTTTTTTATAGAGTAGAGGGGCTCCAGTTACAACAGGAGTTGAGTGAGGAACAAGAAACTATTTTCCCAATAGAATAAGAATTTAATAAATCAACTAGATATTTGATTGATTATCTCATTTAGTATTTTCATTAATCTTATTAAGGATTTTCCTTAAAATCATATCTGCTATAAATTAATATTTTATATTAAATACTTTTCAAGATATATATTGTCAATATCTAATATTGAATATATATTCATTATATTACCATAAATCAATTTACATATGTATATATCACATATATATACTAGATGCATATATATATATATATATATATATATATATATACATATATATACATATATATATATATATATATATATATATATATATATATATATATATATATATATATATATATATATATATATATGTGACATGTATATACATGTGTACATTTGTATATATATATATATATATATATATATATATATATATATATATATATATATATATATATATACTAATATCTTATATTAATACATAACAATATAATACTATGATTAATTAATTTGCAAAATCCATGTGTATCAATATACACAATATGCGCCCCATGTATTAAAATACATACATTTAATTAATCAACATAATTAATATCTTGTATTATATTTATTCATAATAAATGAATACCACAATATTATATTATCACTATACCACTTTATAGTAGGCATAAACAAATCCTCTTTATAGTAGGCATAAACAAATCCTAATCCGGTTATCGCTATAACCACAAATTAATTCCGGCTAGTTATTAATATGTGTGTGATCCGATAGGTTTTCGAATATGTTGGCCTTAGGCACAAAGTGCATTTACTAAACTAACCCTCATACCGAACGATCATGGATAGCGTCTAGCAACACGTCCACGACCCCCAATCATCAGAAAGAGTCAAGTTGCTATGACTACAACTTTTCATGTGAAACGATTACCGTGTAAATACAATCCTATCGCTGTAATAATATCCATATGGTCATATCTCGAGTGTCAATACATTAACAACTGTATCTTATAATCTAGATATCATGCTCTCTTGATTTAACTCATTTACTCTCACTTTGCAAAGATTAATGAGAGCTAGACATTCCTTATAAGAAGGCCCTTTCGGATATTTACTCATACTATTATGATACGCAATTTCCGGACGAGCGACATGAATCCTACGCATGCTTCAGTATCACACCCAATAACTATCTGTGAAATCCACAAGAGGCACTGGAAGAGGTGGATCAAGAGGCACTGGAAGAGGACAAACTACTGAACAAAGGCTAAGAAGTTTTTCACCACAAGACTCTCTAGATGAATTCAAGATGTATATGAAAAGAGCCTTTACTTTCTGAGGCATTCAAATGATTGTTGCTGAAGCTTGGGGTAGTTGGAAGAAGATACACATCTCGATTGATTTCTGAAGAATTGAAAACCAATAGACGATAGACATGAACAGAGAAATCAAAGTGTACCAATAGAAGAGAGATAAAGAAAGACACTAATTCACCAGACCCCCATAGAACATTATCTTATGCTGAATGTAGTTGTAATAATCTTTTGAACAAGTTTGAACCACAATGATATATATATCTATGAAAATTTGTTCAGTTTTAAATTTTTTTATCCTTTGGTTTTGTTGTAAGGAGGGTATTGACATCATCACTAAAAAGAGGGAAAATTGTTATACATAATTTAGTTTTAATGATGAGTGCCAGACTAGCTGTTATAGGGCAAAGGCAAAAAGATGTCTAGAATGAATGTACAGGTTTATTGGAGTTTGATCTTTGTATAGGTTTGATCAAACAAGCACTATAAAGAGGTCAGCCGACTAGCTTAGCAGACCTATCCAGACTAGGTTTTAGTAGAGTGTCTATGACATGTTGAAGACTGAAGACTAAGGGTTCAAACTCAGTATTGAAGATTGAAGGCTAAGGGTTCAAACTTATTAATGCAGAATTAAAAGCCAAGGATATGGGATCAAAATTTAGATAAGTCTGTGATGGCCTAAACTGATCACATATACCTTGTAATGAAGGTCTAAATTCCAAAAAAGGACATATGATGAATGGAACTTAGTTATGTTTAAAATGATGTACTCTAACTTCACAAATAAAAGTTAGATGAGAGGCAGTCAGCTGAGTGTTCATTTGAGAAGATAGCAGACCAGAAGTCAGCCGACCAGTATATATCTCAGCAAACACAGGATCTAGACATCAGCTGAGTATTCATAAATTAATTAATCTATTCCAAGAATTATTCTAGAAGATTAAATAGATAAGGATGAATATCAAGCATTGGATTAACTAGTCAATCAATGATGGAGATTAAAAAAATGTTACAAAGAATTCAGAGCCAAATCAATGGAATGAAATCATTGGTTGATAGTCTGTCTGTCAGAAGGACATTGACACATAGTACATCAGAGGGAATTTCAGGGAATAACTAGAAATTCCAATAACGGTCAGATTTTAATTTCAAATTCAAGAACTAGATTTTCACCTATAAATAGAGGACTTTGGAACCAGAATCAACACCGAACTTACAAGCAATCAAGAGCATTACAACCTGCTGACCTAAGCTTACATACTGATCCATAATTTCTTCAAGTGTTCCTGCATTCAAATATCATCTAATAGACACACTTGGAGAACCTAAGCTACTGAACTTTTCATCCTGATCAAAAGCTTGTCAAAGCAAATTCACTTTCTTAATTCAAATCTTTTGTTTATCAAAGAAACCTAAAGACGGAGAAGCACTGCTGAGTGTCAAGAACTATTGTTTTTGTGGTGGAGCTGGTGATGAGGCAATCCGACCCTTCAAGGACCAGTGGAGTACTTAGGAGTAGCAATACTACATGTTCTTAGTATTCAGTTTATGAAGCCATAGTTATTGGTCAAGGTCAAACAATTTAGGGCTTTTGTAACTACAATCTCAAAAGACTTTAGTGAATTTCATCCAACATTATAGGAGAATAGTGGACTGACAGGATTACACCACCAGGAACCACTATAAATCTTGACTTACGTTATTTCCTGCATTTACTTTCTGCATTTTTATTTACTGCAAGAACATCAACATCAATATGTTGAAATAGCTGCCGAATTCACACACAACTTACTACTGAGTATCTAATACTTGGTATCATATTTTAACAACAAGTAAAAAGGTTTAAGTAATTTTCCGCTACATCAGACTTTGTAGACCATATAGCCAGCAGACTAAAAGATCAGCTGATCTGTTAAACTCTAAAAAGTTTTCAGTGTTAAGTTTATTCACCCCCCTCTAAACTTAACCAAAGCCTTTTCAAGGGACCAAGTAAGGGCTTCGTATTGACACAGAAAAGTTGAAGCTTTGAGAAAGGTTAGTTTTGCCATACTTTTCGAAACAACAAGGGATGATCAAGTTTTATGGTTTTGTTTGGGTTAAATCGTAGTTTCAATCATATAGAATCCTTTGATCACAATTAATTGTTGATCAACTAGGTTTTCTTGGAGAAGTTCAGAGGTGCTGTTAGAAATCATGCTTAGGTGTTGTTGTTGTGCTATGATATGCTATGGTATATTAAAGTTGGGTTTTTTTTTGTTGTTTTGTTGTCCTTTTTGATGATAATCAAGTTTGGTTTCGGTTAGAAATCGTATGAGTGCAGAAAACTGCTGTTTAGGGCTGTTTTATAGTCAATGCACTTGCATAGGGTGCAAATCGCGTGCATTGCGGGTCTAGAATGGGTGGAAAATGATACAGAGCCGTTTTAGCGCGCACATATAAGGTAAAACACGGGCACTAGTGGTCAAATAAGCATCCTGAAAGGTTCAGGATGGTTGATGCGCGCGTATTAACCCCTGTTTTGTGAAATGATGAGTTTTAAGCCCCGAGTCCAGTCTTGAATGTTGTTTCTTGATCTAATAACATTAAATGAACATGAACTAGCCATGATTTAGCTTCTGATGCGTTTAGTTCCGGCATAGAAAGAAATCTTTATAATAGTTGAAGTTCGGGACCGTCGGAAGAGCATGATTGGCTTGTGCTTTGATGAATTAGCATTCATAAATGTCTGTGTATGTGCTAGGATGTTGTGTCTAGTTGTGTAAAGAGAGGGAGTGAAAGGAGTAATGGAGCTCTACTTTAAAATACTTAGGTTGCTAGTTAACAACTAATAATATACGTACTTGTGTAGTTAAAAGACTAAACATCATGTTATTCTTGGTAAGACACAAGTTTATATCGCGATAAATGGGCAGTCTGTAAAAGTGAATAACTCCGTAAGTATACCATAAAAGACTCCAGGTGTGGAGGACTTCACCGAACGTGTATAATATCGGGGTTAGCCCGTGGCTATTGGTGTGATCCACTGATAAGTTGCCAACGATATCTCGTGGTGGATATACCCCATGCGTAGTGCTCTTGAATACGGATGTAACATAAATAAGTTAAGTTAGAAAACAATAGTCACGATATGTTGATGAGCATGAAGTGAACCCTAGATTTGGTGTCGGTCTCACAAAGATAACTTAATTAACTAATTTGAACCATTTGTTGTAAAACTTAATTATTCAATATCTTCTTCCTCTTATCTAAGTATGTTGTATTTACCTCATTTGCATGTTTGTTTGTATGCATTGTGGGGTGAGAAGGCGAATAGGTTGATGAGCTCGTTGAGGGTGATATGTGATGATGATGGTGATGCCTTGATGATGCTTTCTTGCACTTTATTTTATAAACGTTGTTCTAGTCTATGATGTGCTTTCTTTTAGAAAATAGGTTGTACTTTTATTCCATTTTTGTAAGCCAAGCTTGTTGTTTCTTTTCTTTTGTGACATCGTAATTTGTGAGATAAGTTTCATTGTTGTAAGTCGAACTTTCTATCTTTAGCATGTTTGTAATATATCCTCAGTAGCATTTATGGTTTTCGCCGAGTCTTTTGGCTTCCGTTTTGCTAAACTTGATACAACGTAGTAGAAACTTACGTATAATATTGGATTTATTTGATATTATACGTACCGAACGTTTTTCTTCCGGATAAGGACTCGGTATCCGGGAACGGGGCGTTACAAATTTGGACTCCTTGATTATTTAAAAAGGAATTACAAAAACATCACGTTAGAATTTTATGACCTGAGTCTCTAGCCATGATTCCATCGCCATTGATGTAAAGATTTATAGCAATCGTTTTAATTCTCGTAGGTTCTCTCTAATTTATATGCAAGGGAATACCTCATCCCAATTTCTTTCCTACATTGAGTTTAGCTTGCCATCCATTCGTAATGGATGTTGTAATTGTGAAGGCTTCCTTACGCTCTTTCTTGCATTGGAAACCTTAGCCGTAGCAAATCATGTAACTAGTTGCTCTAGTGACTCATTCAGCAGATCATCAAAGGTGTTCATGACTGATATTGGGACTGGCATATAAAAAATACTAGACTTGCCTGCTGAGATAAAGGAAAATAAGTCTCATGAAATTGAGTATTTCTAGCAACAATGATGTCATTGTTGGTGATATCCAAGAGTATTGCACCTTTGGAAGTGTTCGAGTTTTCATGATAGACACAAGTCATGCATCTGGAATCAAACTTTGTCTTTTACTGCTGAAGCGTGCAAGAGAAAACTAAGCAACCAAGACATTGAACGGACAATAATCTGGTTTGGTGCCATAAAGCACCTCAAGCGGAGTGCTTTTGATGTCTCGTGCAACTCACGGACTACTTGAAATAGGACTAGGTGTATCGCAGTATAGCAAAGGCAAATCAAAATGTCGAATCCACAGAGACACTTAAGATACAATCAATCGAGATTGAGAACAATTAGTGCAGTCTATGACCAATAAAGGTGTGGAGCAAACAATGGTGACAATGATGCGCAAGATAACACAATTATGCACTTCTATGAGTTTGTAAAGTTTAGTTCAAACTATGAGTGATTAGTTATTTCCCCCAGTTTATGCATCGATCCTTCCTGTTGGTAAATTTTAATTCTTTGCCAGCTACGGGTGCTAACCCCTAATATTACGCTACTTCCATTTGCAAGGACAATATGTGCCTATGTCCATCTAACCTCCTTAGGTTGTATTAACTCACACGCAATAAGATATAGAGATAGCCGGCTCAGGACCGATAACCTCCCTAAGCAGCCATCGACATTGGCAGGCACATTCCCAGAGATCGATCTAGACTATGTCCGAACTATCACTTCTCTTTTAAGTCCTTAATCCGAATTTACAATGACATGAAAATAGTTGATCAAGCTACAAATGATGTCGTGTGTGAGGTCGCTTATACTAGAAAGAGTACTAGGTCAATCATAGTATACCAGCGGCGAATCAAGGTCGATCCCACAGAGACAATGCAACCTTAGAAATAAACACACTCAATCTAATTAAGAACACAGGCGGTCTATTACCAACATAATAATGAAAACAAACGGTATTCCTCCATTCCTAACCTATCTCACAGCTTGGTGTAATTAATCATCATGTTTACTTCCCCCAATAATTCCCCAAATCAATCAGAAGATGTTTTATATTCAGTTTTAGCTACGGGTGCAGTCTCCTAACCTTGTTTAACTTCTATTGAAAGGATAGTAAACGTCTATGTGTAGTTAAACTCCTTCATTTTTTGCATTAACCCACACGAAATAAGTACTAGAAACTGTCAGCTTAAGACCGAGAACCACTCCTAAGCAGCTATCATAGATTGACTAGCACATCCTAGTGATTGATCCAGACTATGTCCTAACTAAAACTTCACTTTATCGTCCTTCATGTTAATTTACGATGACATGCAATTAGGTGATCAGGCTAAAAACAAGTAAATTAGATCTGTCGATCAACGTAGCTGACGCAGAATCTCCAGATTAAGGTGACCTGAAGTTGCCTCGATTTACCGGTATAGACCGCCGGTGCATCGGGTGTGGTGGTTCTTAATTCTGGAATTAAATCAATTCGTTCTTACTAACTCTGGTAAATTACGGGGTTGTTAAACATTCAGATTAAATATATCGCATAGAAACAAGTAAATCTACCATAACTAAGATACAAAGGAACATTCAAAGTTTCGTACCTTGATTATAGATATCTAGCTTGACCTACTCAAGCTAGAGAAGGGTTTAGAAGGAAACCGGAAACAAATCACAAAGCAAAACTATAAACTTTTATTTCATAAAGAATTGTATTGTATAATATGATGGATAGATATGTTTACAACGGAGTTTTGTAGCTTTAAATAGGCAGTCTAGCCGACTTAAGACCTACTAGTAACCCTAGCCGACTTAGATAAACCGTGTAGGTCGGTTTTATGTCCTCCAAGAACTCGAGGCATCGGTGGTCGGCCTCGGGCTATCGGGCCTAACTTCGGCTCTTTTCTTCGACAAATCTCTTCATGGGCTTTCTTGATTCGGCCCCATGACTTCGTTCCGTCCAGATCCACGTCTTTACCGCTCCGGATAAGGTACATCCTAAAACGCACATAAAACAATGCTGAACAATACCAAATCCACAGGATAATCATGCAAATGCAGTATCACTATCTAAGGAACATGTACTATGTATTTAACATGTATTTCACACAATATCTGGACTATCTTTCCTCTCTCGATCATGATTCAGGGTAAATAAACGTAGAATTTATAGTACTATTTAGGGTGTTATCAACAAACATGTAAATTAAATCCGTCGTTCAGATGTAGCTGGCGCTGATTATCATGAAACATGATTTACTAGGTATCGCTCGAGCGTTAAAGGCCGTCGCTCATGCGAGAGAACGTAACCTCTATTTCATGATTTCTTCACCAATGATACATATCTATTCATAAATGGGGTAAAATAAACTAACAGCTACATTGAAGAACTAATATAAACAATTAAAACATACTTATCACGAAATAACAACATATCTACAGCTTGAAAGCTGAAAAATCATACCCTTGAAGCCGAGCGAAGATCTTCTCTCCCTAAATGGAGAATCCGTTGGATAATTGACTAGCACTCATAAAAAAATAAAATAAAGAAAGAACAAACTTTTATTGCATAATGTATTTGTCTTGTGAAAATTTGTACATTGAAACTGGGCCTGGGGCCTCATATTTATAGTGGTAAAACTTAATTCGCTAACATAAAAAACTACCCCCCGCCCAAGAAAATGCGTAGACACGGCTTTATGAAGGCTCACTTGTGCGGCACTTGCGTTCACTATTTCAAGGGCAATTTCATCCTTTTTTCTCTGCTAATTATCTTGGAAGCTTCTGGAAACCCTAGGTCTGAATCTTCAACCAGTCTGCTCCACTTATCCCTTATTGACACTTGGCCCAAATTCCGTTACCTGAAAATAGCCCAATAAAACACAAAACAATACCGATTTCGGAGATAATAAAGGAAAATACCAAATACTTGACTCGTGAACCCGACATATCGCATTTAACACAAATGGCTCACATTTAATGGCCGAAACAACTATTCTTATCTTATAATGGGTAGAATGTTGATGTCGTAGGATATACTATTTTAACCGACATCAACTACCCCTCACTAGCCCTTTGCTCATCATCGAGCAGAGTATAAAGGCCGAATGTACCTCCAAAAACAATCTCCATCAACTACCACATATTCAATAAAGATTTTAGGCAAAGCACATGTCAAACAACAGTCCATAAATTTCTCATTGATTACTCCCTACCAATACATCAATGTGTCGTGTGATAGATCTTTTGTGATAGTGCGTTCACCAAAAGACTCAAGTTATATCAACCTCACAATCTTAACATACCTATGCATTCATGATAAGCGGATTTTCTAGGTCCGGTCGATCAAGTAAAAACTCGAAACCTTAGCAAAATCTACTTTCTAACCGGCAGTGGACCGGGTCGATTGTAGGATAGTGCTTGAGGAGTCCGAGGTCGAACCCACAGAGATTGGTTTTTGAGTACCATAGTTGACTTAGCACACAGTTCAGGTCAAACAGATAGGTGTGAAGTTATACTATTGCGTAAAAGAAAGATTACACTACTCGGAATTCTAAACAATTAAAAGAGGTATGGCCGAACTTCGTTTCAGCGGATTACTTTACCCTCAGAAAGATTGCCCCGGGAGTGTGCCTTACTCTACCTTGCCGTCTAACGATAACTCATAGGACAAACCCCGTATTGGGAACCGGACTTGATGACTAGGGCGTCAATCTAGTACACGGGTAGGTGT
This sequence comes from Gentiana straminea, assembly GCA_036785695.1. NCBI lineage: Eukaryota > Viridiplantae > Streptophyta > Magnoliopsida > Gentianales > Gentianaceae > Gentiana > Gentiana straminea. The sequence goes on from JAVUPR010000398.1 coordinate 3,091,863, forward strand.
CAGACTACCTTTCAAGCCCAACACTTCTACGGTCCCGAAACCCCGTTCCCACACGTCGCCGCAACTTACATTTATAAGCTACGTGTGTGCAACAATGAACAAGGTTGTCAATCTCATTCAAAGCTATTAAAACAATCAAAACAAGTTTCGTGATGTAGATTATCGATTAGAACGTTAAATTACGCGCTACACTACCTCCCGGTTCATCTCTCTAATGGTGTTTCACCCGCATTCACGTGGTTCGACCATACGACAAATCTAGCTACTCATAATCGAATCTAAACAATACAAACGGAAGAAAAACATCACAACAATGGTAAAACAACAAGAAAACATACCCATTTCGATTACTTGAAGAACTACCAAATTCGAGCTCCAAAAGAACAAATCTTGTCACTTGAAATGTTACAGATCGAAGCTAAAAGTTAGAGGTTCAAAGAGAAGATCGAAAGAGGATTCTAATGATATATAACACTAATTCTAACTCTAAGAAACGAAGAAAATCGCCCCAAATCGCCTAACCTATCTAATATTATCTCCCCTTATTTTCTGCTTGCGGCTGTGAGAAAATGAGGCAAACTTTATATAGAAAGTCTTCGTCCGTACGGATATCCGCCATGTCCGGCCGGATCGTTCTTGATTTTCCGGGTGTCCGGACGGATGCATAGATGTCCGTCCGGATGAAATGCTCTTGTCCGTCCGGATGCTGGATCTGTCCGTCCGGACGAATTCTTCATCAAAGTTTTCCTAATTTCCAGAGAGTTAGCCGTCCGGACACAACACCTTGTCCGTCCGGACAAAATTTTGCAGCCAAGAATCCATTTTCCAGAGAGTTAGCCGTCCGGATGAGAGGTTTTTGTCCGTCCGGACAGCCACTGAACCCACGTCCAAGGTGTCCAGACGGGCGTCCGGACCCATGTGACCCAAAATCTTCACTTTTTCACCTTCAACCTCCGTGTTTCGCCTCGGGCACGTCTAAACTTCATACTTCTCGCCTTTCGGGCTCTCGAGACACCCTAGTCCTGCATCCATATGAAAACAACAAGCAAACGCATAACCCCGCAAACTACGGGCGCTCGGGAAAAACGAGTATAAAATGCTAAAATAAGGTCGAGTTTACGGAAAACCGACAATCACTCGCCGTGCAATAAAACCTCATTTAATACTCAAAATAGGTTCTAAAGTCACCCGAAACATGCCAGAAATGTGATAATCGTGGGCTGAACTGTACAGAAATGTACTGTAAAGTTGGTTCCTATCACCACCCCACACTTAGCCTTTACTCGTCCTCGAGTAAATTAGGCGTTCAAACAATACCAAGGAATCAACTTTACGGTACATGCATGCATTTCAAAATATCGAGGTGAAAAGAACTTAGTTAAGTGAATGCATTACTTTGACTCTACTAGATCATGACACGGAGTGAGTGTGTGTTGAATGACGACGTCTTATGCTTAATACGATTTCGGGTTTGGAATACCGGACAATTGACTTTACACAATCCTGCCCTTCCTAGAATCTCCACTAATCGGGACTAACCAAGGTTAAACACGGTCCATCATGACTTGAATGGTTATAACGTTAGGCTAGGGTAAATTCGGTTAATCGAAAAGGGTAATTTGGGAAACTGGAGAAAAGAAGTACGAGTGAACATAATCCAAACTCGTACCACGTCTTCTTTACCAAACAAACCCACAAAACTCCTTTTTGATCATTTTCAACACTTTGGGAACTATAGAACACTAAAATACCCGAACTCATTGCCAAACTCGACTATGTTTCAAGTGTCGTGAGGTGAGCTCGAATACTTAGTACCTATCTGACTATCCCAACCCTAACATCATCATTGCTTTAAGCTCATTGCCTTTTTCAACCCTTTATTTCTATATACAACACAATTATTTGATTTGAATTATATATATATATATATATATATATATATATATATATATATATATATATATATATATATATATATTTGAAATGAAACCCGAGCATCCAGCCCCACCGAGCTCCTCCTCTCCTTATAGCTCTAAAAGGCGAGGAAACAACAACCCGACTCAAAAACAACATCTCCCCCCACCCCACACTTGCCTTGGCAAGTGTTGTTTAACAAGAGACTTAGTCCACTCGTAGGGTCAAATGAAGGGAATGTGACCAAAATAAGGCTCAAGGGTAGGTTTCTGACTAAGTAACGAAACGGCTATAAAGCGAATGGTGGTTGGACCATTCTATCAAGGTTGAGAGGGGCTACGAAGGTCAAACATTCGGCTCAGGCTTATTTGGCTAAAGTAGGGTAAAAAAGAACGCCAAAACTGTCATCCCGTGTTCCTACCAAGGCCAATCCTTCTATTTCGCCTCGAAACTAGGGGTACAGGTGTGTAAAGTAATCGTGATAAGCATAACCGTCGTCAAACGTGTACTAAAAAGTGTTCCGTATCATGACAATATAGACTCACTGTGAGACATTCACAAAACTAAAGACCTTTCACCACTCAATTGTGAACAGCATGCATATAACGTGGTGTTAAAATCTTGAAAAAAATTTGAAAAACGGCCTAAAAATCGACTCGGAAACGAGTAAAAACCAAGTTTATCACATCATGGCATAATACTCTTAAGAACAAGCGAATAAGCTAAGTCGTCCCCCCCACTTAAGTGAAGCACCGTCCTCGGTGTGTGAACGAGAAGGAAAAAGAAAGACTTAGCTTATGAGCCCGGCAAAACGGCGCGATCAAGTCCCGTAACGGTCGTGAAAGTAGTCCATCCCGAATCCCTAGTCATTGAAAAACATCCAAGAAATACATGCACGGGACGTGGTCTGCATGCCAAAGCATATAATATGGGGAGAATCCGGGGGTGATAAAAATAAATGACCTCGTCACGTCAGAAGACTTGAACATATGGCATATAGATAGTCAAAATACGAATCAACCATACAATAAACCACCAATCACGTCCAAACGTGCCCAACACAAAATCCACAAATCCAAGACAAGTCACACGAGGCATGAAAAGATGAAAAGTGGGTGCCTTATGGCTTACAATCGGTAGATCGAGAAAAAGTAGCAAAAACATCACCTCAAAACAGGCAAAACACAGCAAATGGTGGGTTGCCTCCCACCGAGCGCTTTTGTTTTACGTCGTTGGCTCGACCAAGTGACACCAAAACGGACTCAAACCATAAAAGTCTCAAAACAACAATTCAAATATTTCATTTCAAACAAGTATCATCAAAACCATCAACCAAAATCCGAACTCAAAAAGATCAACAACTCAAGAAGAATACAAATAGCAAGCATCATGAAAACCGAGTTCGTTAGAAACTTACCTCTCCTAGCCCTCGATGCAACCTCCTCCCAACTCGGGAATCCTCTTCTCGTCAAAACCTCTCATCATCTTCTTCTTGGAATCACCCCACCACCGTGGTCTTTCCTCTCTATCACCTCTACGTGTGTCTTCCACCCGGGACCCTTCGAACTTAACCTCGTAGAACTCATCCGCACAGAATGGAAGGGAGTAATAATCCGGGACCGGTATATCAAAGATGACCAATCTATCCGGGGTTGTCAACATAATGGGCTCATCCATATGACCTCGAACCACTAGCGAGCTAGGCGGCAGAATGAGCTGTCCAATCTTCTTCTCCGTTTCTAATCCCACCGGATCGACGACCTCAAATAAATCTATCGCATCTCTCGTCAAGGTGTCATGATGGTCATCGTCGGGATGTGGTATGATAGACAACAGTTCCACCTCCCTTACTTTACAATCATGGGTATCCTCCATGTCCCAGAGCACGGCAATACCAAAAGCTTCCAGCTCACCCAAAACTGAGGTAGGCTCCACTACAAGTGGCTTGGCATACTTATAAAAATTCTCCACCGACTCGAATGGTACATCATCAACTAATGGAGTGATGGGCGATCCCATATCAATCTCTTGCATCTCAATCTCTAGCTCAAAAATCTCCTCATAGAAAGCCGATTCATCAACCTCACTCTCCACCTGAACCTCTTCACTGACGACTTTCTCTGGCCCTATTTCCATCGCGAGTTCTCTCTTAACAGCAACTAACTCCCTTTTCCTAGCTTCCAACTCAGTTTGCATCACGGACTCTACCAAAACATCATCATTTTTCAGCTCACTATTCGGGAGTTCACTCGGGAGGACTTGGAAACTCATATAATCAAATACTACAATGGGGGGTGGCGGTGATAAAGCCAACTCAATCACTGAATCCTCCGGGACGAGCACCTCATTATAGCAACTTGACTCGTCAATATCACTGTCTACCCGGACCGTTTGTGTGCAAGACTTTTCATTTTGATCCGGCATCCGGGCCGTCATGAGAGACACGATATCCTGAGACATCCAACATAGCCTGTATCTCATATGGGGCCAATCTTCATTGGCTAGGCAGTCCTATACTCCCCGCCGGAAAACTTGTCTTGCATCTCCCCACCCGTTTCAAAGCATCCTCGGCCTCTTTATATAACACGAGCATCCGGTTCAACCAATCGATCAATTGATGTGCCGACACTTCCTCATCCATAGCCATAGAAACCCTTTTCCATCAGCTCCTGAATAATACCTACTTCTCGTTCCTCTTCGGCATAGGCAAGGTCAATCGCTTTGTAAGTGCCGATGTTGAGAGCTCCAATTCCAAGGGTTGTTCGAGTCAAAATTTCGATTATTCCCTTGTCCTTGATTTGGGCTCCAATTGTAGTCATGTCGGCTTTGATTGCCTCCCCAGCTTCCCGGACGATTCGGTTCTAATTTCCCCCAAAATTTCGTCTATTATAGTTCCCCTCATCATATCGATAATCGTCGTCCATTCCACATCCCATGGACGCACCCCGCTCTTGGTCATAAGGTTGATAATACCGATTTTGACCAAGCTCGTGTGCCCAATTGATAAGCGGATTTTCTAGGTCCGGTCGATCAAGTAAAAACTCGAAACCTTAGCAAAATCTACTTTCTAACCGGCAAGTGGACCGGGTCGATTGTAGGATAGTGCTTGAGGAGTCCGAGGTCGAACCCACAGAGATTGGTTTTTGAGTACCACAAGTTGACTTAGCACTCGCCCAGGTCAAACAGATAGGTGTGAAGTTATACTATTGCGTAAAAGAAAGATTACACTACTCGGAATTCTAAACAATTAAAAGAGGTATGGCCGAACTACGTTTCAGCGGATTACTTTACCCTCAGAAAGATTGCCCCGGGAGTGTGCCTTACTCTACCTTGCCGTCTAACGATAACTCATAGGACAAACCCCGTATTGGAACTGGACTTGATGACTAGGGCGTCAATCTAGTACACGGGTAGGTGTCAGACTACCTTTCAAGCCCAAAACTTCTACGGTCCCGAAACCCCGTTCCCACACGTCGCCGCAACATACATTTATAAGCTACGTGTGTGCAACAATGAACAAGGTTGTCAATCTCATTCAAAGCTATTAAAACAATCAAAACAAGTTTCGTGATGTAGATTATCGATTAGAACGTTAAATTACGCGCTACACTACCTCCCGGTTCATCTCTCTAATGGTGTTTCACCCGCATTCACGTGGTTCGACCATACGACAAATCTAGCTACTCATAATCGAATCTAAACAATACAAACGGAAGAAAAACATCACAACAATGGTAAAACAACAAGAAAACATACCCATTTCGATTACTTGAAGAACTACCAAATTCGAGCTCCAAAAGAACAAATCTTGTCACTTGAAATGTTACAGATCGAAGCTAAAAGTTAGAGGTTCAAAGAGAAGATCGAAAGAGGATTCTAATGATATATAACACTAATTCTAACTCTAAGAAACGAAGAAAATCGCCCCAAATCGCCTAACCTATCTAATATTATCTCCCCTTATTTTTCTGCTTGCGGTTGTGAGAAAATGAGGCAAACTTTATATAGAAAGTCTTCGTCCGTACGGATATCCGCCATGTCCGGCCGGACTCGTTCTTGATTTTCCAGGTGTCCGGACGGATGCATAGATGTCCGTCCGGATGAAATGCTCTTGTCCGTCCGGATGCTGGATCTGTCCGTCCGGACGAATTCTTCATCAAAGTTTTCCTAATTTCCAGAGAGTTAGCCGTCCGGACACAACACCTTGTCCGTCCGGACAAACTTTTGCAGCCAAGAATCCATTTTCCGAGAGTTAGCCGTCCGGATGAGAGGTTTTTGTCCGTCCGGACGCCACCGAACGCACGTCCAAGGTGTCCAGACGGGCGTCCGGACCCATGTGACCCAAAATCTTCACTTTTTCACCTTCAACCTCCGTGTTTCGCCTCGGGCACGTCTAAACTTCATACTTCTCGCCTTTCGGGCTCTCGAGACACCCTAGTCCTGCATCCATATGAAAACAACAAGCAAACGCATAACCCCGCAAACTACGGGTGCTCGGGAAAAACGAGTATAAAATGCTAAAATAAGGTCGAGTTTACGGAAAACCGACAGTCACTCGCCGTGCAATAAAACCTCATTTAATACTCAAAATAGGGTCTAAAGTCACCCGAAACATGCCAGAAATGTGATAATCGTGGGCTGAACTGTACAGAAATGTACTGTAAAGTTGGTTCCTATCACCACCCCACACTTAGCCTTTACTCGTCCTCGAGTAAATTAGGCGTTCAAACAATACCAAGGAATCAACTTTACGGTACATGCATGCATTTCAAAATATCGAGGTGAAAAGAACTTAGTTAAGTGAATGCATTACTTTGACTCTACTAGATCATGACACGGAGTGAGTGTGTGTTGAATGACGACGTCTTATGCTTAATACGATTTCGGGTTTGGAATACCGGACAATTGACTTTACACAATACTCGCCCTTCCTCAGAATCTCCACTAATCGGGACTAACCAAGGTTAAACACTGTCCAGCAGGACTTGAATGGTTATAACGTTAGGCTAGGGTAAATTCGGTTAATCGAAAAGGGTAATTTGGGAAACTGGAGAAAAGAAGTACGAGTGAACATAATCCAAACTCGTACCACGTCTTCTTTACCAAACAAACCCACCAAACGCCATTTTGATCATTTTCAACACTTTGGGAACTATAGGACACTAAAATACCCGAACTCATTGCCAAACTCGACTATGTTTCAAGTGTCGTGAGGTGAGCTCGAATACTTAGTACGTATCTGACTATCCCAACCCTAACATCATCACTGCTTTAAGCTCATTGCCTTTTTCAACCCATTATTTCTATATACAACACAATTATTTGATTTGAATTTTTATTTATTTATATATATATATATATATATATATATATATATATATATATATATATTGAAATGAAACCCGAGCATCCAGCCCCACCGAGCTCCTCCTCTCCTTATAGCTCTAAAAGCGAGGAAACAACAACACGACTCAAAAACAACATCTCCCCACCCCACACTTGCCTTGGCAAGTGTGGTTTAACAAGAGACTAAGTCCACTCGTAGGGTCAAATGAAGGGAATGTGACCAAAATAAGGCTCAAGGGTAGGTTTCGACTAAGTAACGAAACGGCTATAAAGCGAATGGTGGTCGGACCATTCTATCAAGGCCGAGAGGGGCTACGAAGGTCAAACATTCGGCTCGGAGCTTATTTGGCTAAAGTAGGGTCAAAAAGAACGCCAAAACTCGTCATCCCGTGTTCCTACCAAGGCCAATCCTTCTATTTCGCCTCGAAACTAGGGTACATGTGTGTAAAGTAATCGTGATAAGCATAACCGTCGTCAAACGTGTACTAAAAAGTGTTCCGTATCATGACAATATAGACTCACTGTGAGACATTCACAAAACTAAAGACCTTTCACCACTCAATTGTGAACAGCATGCATATAACGTGGTGTTAAAATCTTGAAAAATTTGAAAAACGGCCTAAAAATCGACTCGGAAACGAGTAAAAACCAAGTTTATCACATCACGGCATAATACTTTTAAGAACAAGCGAATAAGCTAAGTCGTCCCCCCCACTTAAGTGAAGCACCGTCCTCGGTGTGTGAACGAGAAGGAAAAAGAAAGACTTAGCTTATGAGCCCGGCAAAACGGCGCGATCAAGTCCCATAACGGTCGTGAAAGTAGTCCATCCCGAATCCCTAGTCATTGAAAAACATCCAAGAAATACATGCACGGGACGTGGTCCGCGTGCCAAAGCATATAATATAGGGAGAATCCGGGGGTGATAAAAATAAATGACCTCGTCACGTCAGAAGACTTGAACATATGGCATATAGATAGTCAAAATACGAATCAACCATACAATAAACAACCAATCACGTCCAAACGTGCCCAACACAAAATCCACAAATCCAAGACAAGTCACATGAGGCATGAAAAGATGAAAAGTGGGTGCCTTATGGCTTACAATCGGTAGATCGAGAAAAAGTAGCAAAAACATCACCTCAAAACAGGCAAAACACAACAAATGGTGGGTTGCCTCCCACCGAGCGCCTTTGTTTTACGTCGTTGGCTCGACCAAGTGACACCAAAACGGACTCAAACCATAAAAGACTCAAAACAACAATTCAAATATTTCATTTCAAACAAGTATCATCAAAACCATCAACCAAAATCCGAACTCAAAAAGATCAACAACTCAAGAAGAATACAAATAGCAAGCATCATGAAAACCGAGTTCGTTAGAAACTTACCTCTCATAGCCCTCGATGCAACCTCCTCCCAACTCGGGAATCCTCTTCGTCAAAACCTCTCATCATCTTCTTCTTGGAATCACCCCACCACCGTGGTCTTTCCTCTCTATCACCTCTACGTGTGTCTTCCACCCGGGACCCTTCGAACTTAACCTCGTAGAACTCATCCGCACAGAATGGAAAGGAGTAATAATCCGGGACCGGTATATCAAAGATGACCAATCTATCCGGGGTTGTCAACATAATGGGCTCATCCACATGACCTCGAACCACTAGCGAGCTAGGCGGCAGAATGAGCTGTCCCATCTTCTTCTCCGTTTCTAATCCCACCGGATCGACGACCTCAAATAAATCTATCGCACCTCTCGTCAAGGTGTCATGATGGTCATCGTCGGGATGTGGTATGATAGGCAACAGTTCCACCTCCCTTACTTTACAATCATGGGTATCCTCCATGTCCCGCAGCATGGCAATACCAAAAGCTTCCGGCTCACCCAAAAGCGAGGTAGGCTCCACTACAAGTGGCTTGGCATACTCATAAAAATTCTCCACCGACTCGAATGGTACATCATCAACTAATGGAGTGATGGGCGATCCCATATCAATCTCTTGCATCTCAATCTCTCGGCTCGAAATCTCCTCATAGAAAGCCGATTCATCAACCTCACTCTCCACCCGAACTTCTTCACCGACGACTTTCTCGGCCCTATTTCCATCGCGAGTTCTCTCTTAACAAGCAGCCTAACTCCCTTTTCCTAGCTTCCAACTCGTTTGCATCACGGACTCTACCAAAACATCATCATTTTTCAGCTCACTATTCGGGAGTTCACTCGGGAGGACTTGGAAACTCATATAATCAAATACTACAATGGGGGGTGGCGGTGATAAAGCCAACTCAATCACCGAATCCTCCGGGACGAGCACCTCATTATAGCAACTTGACTCGTCAATATCACCGTCTACCCGGACCGTTTGTGTGCAAGACTTTTCATTTTGATCCGGCATCCGGGCCGTCATGAGAGACACGATATCCTGAGACATCCAACATAGCCTGTATCTCATATGGGGCCAATCTTCATTGGCTAGGCAGGTCCTATACTCCCGCTGGAAAACTTGTCTTGCATCTCCCCGGCCCGTTTCAAAGCATCCTCGGCCTCTTTATATAACACGAGCATCCGGTTCAACCAATCGATCAATTGATGTGCCGACACTTCCTCATCCATAGCCATAGAAACCCTTTCCATCGCTCGTGAATAATACTACTTCTCGTTCCTCTTCGGCATAGGCAAGGTCAATCTCGCCGTAAGTGCGATTTTGAGAGCTCCAATTCCAAGGGTTGTTCGAGTCATAATTTCGATTATTCCCTTGTCCTTGATTTGGGCTCCAATTGTAGTCATGCTGGCTTTGATTGCCTCCCCAGTTTCCCGGTCGATTCTGGTTCCAATTTCTGATGACGGTCAAATTATACCCGTAAAAGTCATCAACGTTGACCTTAAATTGAGATTAATAATATGTATTTTATATTAAATCACATGTTTATATGGATTATTTAATGTTTTGTGTTTTATAAAATATAATTTGGTATTTATCCATTTTTTATGGTATTTACCGGTTTTTAGTTATAAATCGGTATTTATCCGTTTTTATTATATTTATCCGTTTTATTTAAATATGATTTATTTTGGGATAAATATCTATTTTGCAGATTTGGATAATTAGGAGGATAAATACAAATGGAAGAATTAAATCTCAAGATAAATCAAAGGAAATTCAAGATAAAGATCGGATAAGCACGAAAAGAGGAGCAAACCACTCAAAGTGTGGCGCCAACATAAGGATACGCATAAGGGGGGGCGCACTTCATCTTATTTTTATTTTGAGATCGGCCGAGAGTTATCTCTTATTTGTTTTGACATTTTGATGTATATCTCTTAATTAGCTTGAACCCCTATATATAAAGGCATACAATACACGCCTTTTACACACTTCTTTACACAATACATTTTTTACACTTCTCAGTTTATAATAAAATCTTCAGTTTTTCTTAGAGCAGTTTTTATGCAAGATCTGCAATAATGTAAGTTCTTGTATTTATTTGTTCTTAGTTCTTTGTAATTAAGTCCTCAATTATTGTTTATCGTTTGAGTTTGTTCGTTCTTCACCGAACGATGTAGATCTAAGGATACGATATGAGGCAGTGGGGATTCCTTGTCTATAAGGATCCACACGCCCATATCTGTTATCCGGTGACCTATAGATGACTTTGGTATGATCGACAACCGTGTTTTTAGTAGATCTATATAATTGCTTTATGAATCTCTATTTTATCCGTTACGTATATAGAAACGCTAAGATTTAGGTTTTCGCCGCGTCAATCTAGCCACGTCTTTATGGTGTGATTGTCCACCAAGAATTTCTTATCTTAGTAGGTATGGCTACGGCTACGTTGCTCGTCTGTTTTAATTAGCGTATGATTAGGAAATACCAATATAGGGCTCCTAGGTCGGCTCATGAATTGATCTTCCGGGACTTTCAGCGAGATCTAGATCTGTTCTGTATTAGGGAATTGAGCTCACCTAGTTATACGTAAATCGTAGATTAACATGAGACCGTGCAGGTAATTGTTAATGGGACAGAGACTGATGCGATCGCTTAGGAAGTACGCCTGAACAAAGGAATGTTGCCTAGGTGAGGAATACGGTTAATATCGGCATCCCTAGTTTTGTAAGCGTGCGAGTCATATGAGATGGAGGCTGAAAAGCGAAGTCACGTGATGTAGCATAGTGATCTAGATGGCCTACCCGGAGCTAGATCTAGTTTAGGGGATGACTCCCGTAGCCAATATAAAAGAAATACGAATCGGATTAATAGTTGTCGAGTCTAGCTTAATTATATAGAATCTCTGGATCCAAACGATATCATGATAATTGGGGAGGTTAATTACGTTATGTGTTGTGTCGAGTCGTCTTTACTGTTCTTGTCTTTTGTTGGTCGTAGACCGCTTTGTGTCCTTGACATGAATGATTAGTTGTTTGTATATAAATGATCCACAATTTGGTTCCCTGTGGGATCGACCTTGATTCGCTATAGCTATACTACGATGGACCTAGTCCTCTTGCTAGTATTGGTTTTGGTGGTCAAGTATTTTAATTTCACTTGATCTACGTCATCAATTTCCCCCAAAATTCTGTCTATTATAGTTCCCCTCATCATATCGATAATCGTCGTCCATTCCACATCCCATGGACGCATCCTGCTCTTGGTCATAAGGTTGATAATACTGATTTTGACCAAGCTCAGGTGCCCAAGGTTGGTAGGTGGATTTTTCTTCATAAAAGTTGTATTGTTGAGAGTATCCACCCATTTATGCTCAATCTGCAAAATCACAGAAAGCAACACGAAAACAATCACAGTGCCTCGTCACCACCACCTCATCAATAGGTGGTGTGGCACTTCAGCTGCAAGTCAAAACAAAGCAACAAGAAAACAATAAAAACGACCTAAGCCCAAGCTTTCGGTCAACTTTTGTGATATCAAAGCATTGCCAATCCCCGGCAACGGCGCCAACTTGATAAGCGGATTTTCTAGGTCCGGTCGATCAAGTAAAAACTCGAAACCTTAGCAAAATCTACTTTCTAACCGGCAGTGGACCGGGTCGATTGTAGGATAGTGCTTGAGGAGTCCGAGGTCGAACCCACAGAGATTGGTTTTTGAGTACCACGGTTGACTTAGCACTCAGTTCAGGTCAAACAGATAGGTGTGAAGTTATACTATTGCGTAAAAGAAAGATTACACTACTCGGAATTCTAAACAATTAAAAGAGGTATGGCCGAACTACGTTTCAGTGGATTACTTTACCCTCAGAAAGATTGCCCCGGGAGTGTGCCTTACTCTACCTTGCTGTCTAACGATAACTCATAGGACAAACCCCGTATTGGAACCGGACTTGATGACTAGGGCGTCAATCTAGTACACGGGTAGGTGTCAGACTACCTTTCAAGCCCAACACTTCTACGGTCCCGAAACCCCGTTCCCACACGTCGCCGCAACATACATTTATAAGCTACATGTGTGCAACAATGAACAAGGTTGTCAATCTCATTCAAAGCTATTAAAACAATCAAAACAAGTTTCGTGATGTAGATTATCGATTAGAACGTTAAATTACGCGCTACACTACCTCCCGGTTCATCTCTCTAATGGTGTTTCACCCGCATTCACGTGGTTCGACCATACGACAAATCTAGCTACTCATAATCGAATCTAAACAATACAAACGGAAGAAAAACATCACAACAATGGTAAAACAACAAGAAAACATACCCATTTCGATTACTTGAAGAACTACCAAATTCGAGCTCCAAAAGAACAAATCTTGTCACTTGAAATGTTACAGATCGAAGCTAAAAGTTAGAGGTTCAAAGAGAAGATCGAAAGAGGATTCTAATGATATATAACACTAATTCTAACTCTAAGAAACGAAGAAAATCGCCCCAAATCGCCTAACCTATCTAATATTATCTCCCCTTATTTTCTGCTTGCGGCTGTGAGAAAATGAGGCAGCTTTATATAGAAAGTCTTCTGTCCGTACGGATATCCGCCATGTCCGGACGGATTGTTCTTGATTTTCCGGGTGTCCGGACGGATGCATAGATGTCCGTCCGGATGAAATGCTCTTGTCCGTCCGGATGCTGGATCGTCCGTCCCGACGAATTCTTCATCAAAGTTTTCCCAATTTCCAGAGTTAGCCGTCCGGACACAACACCTTGTCCGTCCGGACAAACTTTTGCAGCCAAGAATCCATTTTCCAGAGAGTTAGCCGTCCGGATGAGAGGTTTTTGTCCGTCCGGACAGCCACTGAACGCACGTCCAAGGTGTCCAGACGGGCGTCCGGACCCATGTGACCCAAAATCTTCACTTTTTCACCTTCAACCTCCGTGTTTCGCCTCGGGCACGTCTAAACTTCATACTTCTCGCCTTTCCGGCTCTCGAGACACCCTAGTCCTGCATCCATATGAAAACAACAAGCAAACGCATAACCCCGCAAACTACGGGTGCTCGGGAAAAACGAGTATAAAATGCTAAAATAAGGTCGAGTTTACGGAAAACCGACGAATCACTCGCCGTGAAAAAAACCTCATTTAATACTCAAAATAAGGTCTAAACTCACCCGAAACATGCCAGAAATGTGATAATCGTGGGCTGAACTGTACAGAAATGTACTGTAAAGTTGGTTCCTATCAATTCACTCACTCTTCATGCCTTCTGACTTAGTTCCACAACATGAAACCTTACTCAGGCCAGACGGACTTTGGGACCGAGTACTACTCAAAGGTCCTCGTTTGTTTTTAATTTTTATGCGAGGGTCGTACGTCTTATTTTCCGAATTTTCTTACCTCCTGCCATATTCATTTTGAATTAATTTATTTTTCTTGGCAAATTTTCTCTCATATTTTTTCCTTTAAAGCTCACACTCTCGCAAGCCCATTTTTATCCCGTTTTACCTTTTGTGGTGTCCAAATTGCTTTCCTCGTCCTCCAACACTTGGTTAAAGTCTATCTACAGAGAAATATCGATTATCGGTGAAAATAACTCATCATCTCATCTCAAACACTTCTCTTTCAGATCACGTGCTCAAATAATTGAATGCAATGGTAAAGTAACGATTGATTAGTTACTATTTCATGTCACATAATACATGCTCATTCTTCCATATTAAATTGAATATGCTATAGCTAATTTGAAATCATTCTTGGGCTCATTTTCTACCGATTCCATTCATTAGGCAAGTTAAAAATAGAGTTAAATTTAAAATTTTCAAAATACCTCAGTTTCTAGCTAAGACCGCCTACCCCCACTTGTTATAGACATTGTCCCCAATGAATACGGATAAAATAGAAAAAATAGGAAAGGTATTGAGATGTGGAATCGGTCATCCAAGTACTAATCATGGATATAAGTGTTGTGAATCATTTCCCAGGCTATCCACCCTTCAAGTGTGAATCTGCGTTGCAAACACTTCCAAAAGCCATAAGTAACATGCAAAGGGCAATAAGAAAATAAGATGGCAGTAACTGTACATGTCAAATGTCAAATGAATGTGTAAAAATAGTTTAAGCCAGTTTATTCTTTATTGACCTAAGCAAGACGCAAAAAATTTAATGAGGTTATCACACGAGAATCGGAAGAAAGAGTTGGAATACAAAAGATATATGATGAAAAAACCTTCTCGATTGCCATGATACTTTATTGACTCAGTAATTCAAAATAATAAAAAACAAAGTAGAAAGTTTCAAGAGGTATTTTTAAGTTTATAGTCGCCAACTTGACTGTACTGAATAAGCTCCTTCACTTGTAAATCGAGCCGTCCAACATATATACTTCAAATTCGGTGTCAAAATTTTGTTCCAGGTAATGCTTTAGCCTATGGCCGTTCACTGTCAATTCCTTCCTAGAATGTTCGTCTTGTACCTTACATGCACCGGAATTGAATACTTTTACGATGACATATGGTCCCAACCATCTTGACTTCAACTTTTTGGAAAGAGACGAAGATACGAGTTGTATACCAGCACCTTATATCCAACCTTGAAGGTGTGGTTCAAAATCTTTTTATCGTGCTGGCGCTTCGTTCATTCGTTGTAAATCTTGGCATTTTCATATGCATGCAATATGAATTCTTCCAATCTGTTCAAATCTAACAATCTCTTCTCACCGGCTAATCTTTTCATTAAATTTTAGGAACCTTATAGCCCACAAGGCTGGGTGCTCTAGCTCAACTGATAAATGACACGCTTTTCCAAAGACGATCATGTAAGGAGACTTCCCAATGGTGGTCATTGATGATGCTCTAAATGGTACCAATAATTATACCTTTATTCACCCCAAATTCTGCTCAAGAAAGGATAGATAGGCTCGTTATTGCTTGGAATATGTGTTAAATGCTATGTGAGTGTTTCCAGGATCATGATTCTGCATTCATGCTATTTTCCCAATGTTTTGGTACTGTTTTGTCTCGTTTTGCGTATTTTATATGATGTACCGAAACTGGAGCATTGAAGAACGGATATGGACCAAAAGGAATGCATTGGGCTGAGTGATTGAGGTCCAAGAGGAAGCCCGCTGAAGAAAAAGAAGAATAGAAGGCCCGGTAACCCAAGGGTTAGGCCGGTAAACTGGTGACTTATGCAACACGGAATTCATTCTTCCGCATTGTCTAAGTCGGTTAGGGTTTTAGAGAGTCATAAGTCGGTCATTGTATCTATATAAGGCCGCATCAACCGAGTATTACACACATCTTGAAGAGAAATATATATCTTATCAAATACATTATACAATTATTATGAAATAAAGTTTTCTTGAGCTTTGGAGAGTTGTTTTTGGTTTCCTCCCTTCTTCCATCATCTCTAGCTTGAGTAGATCGAGCTAGATCTCCATTGTTGAAGGTATGAAGCTTTGAACATTCCTTTTTATCTTCAATATGGTAGATCTGTTCGTATTTATGTGTTTTAGTTAATCTGCATGTTTAACAACCCCATAATTTACTTATTTTAATCGTACTGAGCAATGTAGATCCAGAAATTAGGAAAAGCCTCCCCCGGTAAACCGGTGGTCTATACCGGTTTACCGAGGCATATTTTAGAAAACCTAAACTGGGATTCACTACAGCTACGTTGATCGGCTGGAATAATTAAAACGAGTAATAGGTCTGGCCAATCAAGTATTCGTAATTCGTAAATTAACATGAAGGACCGCAAGTGAAGTGTTAATTAGGACATAGTCTTGATGGACCCTAGGAACGTGCTGGTCAATGTTGACAGCTGTCTAGGCGGGTTAGCGGTATGAGGTAACGCTCAATATCGGCAGTTCTTGTTCTTTATGCGTATGGGCTATTACGGACCAATTAAGGAGGGTAGCTTGCGTATAGATTTTCTACTTCCATTGTCGGAGTAGATAGGAGTAGGAATTTCACCCGTAGCTGATAAATATGATAATAATCATTAAAAGATCGCTATTAATCTAAGGAAATTATGTGGGGAAGTAAACCTAACGATTAACTAATCCAAGTTAGTAGATCGGTGTGGAGAGGGAGAGGTATACCATGTTTGTTTTCTTTTATGTTATTGTTGGTCAATGACCACCTTTATGTTGCTTCTTAATAAGGTTAGAATCGTTTATACTTATGAGTTGCATTGTCTCTGTGGGATCGACCTTGACTTGCATTTACTATACTGCGATGTACCTAGTATTCTTGCTAGTAATATCGATGTAAGGGACTTACACGTGATCAGTCATGTATGTAGTTGTATACTCCGAAAGATCGTCATCTAATTTCAAGGACCAGCCCTTTCTCGTGGGGCTCACAGTCTTCTCCAAAATCCTCTTAATCTCCTTATTTGTCAGCTTGACTTGTCCACTCGTGTGGGGATGATAAGTTAATTGCCACAATCTTTTGTCTTACTCCATACCTTAACATCTGCTTTTCAAACAACCTATTGCAAAAATCTCTCCCACCATCACTGATCACGGCTCTTGGAACCCCCAACCTCATCAGTATATTCTTTTTCAGAAATCTCAGGACAACCCTGACATCATTTGTAGGTGAGGCCACTGCCTCCACCCATATGGAAATGTAGTCGACTACTACTAGGATGTAACGATTCGATTTTGACGATGTAAAAGGTCCAAGAAAATCAATTTCCAATTCATCAAAAAACTCAACCTCAAAGATACTATGCAGTGGCATTTCGTTTCACTTAGAAATATTACCCGTCATTTGGCAGAATGACAAGCTCGGTAAACTTGTGGGCTTCCAAATATGTTTTCCACGAGACATAAAGAACATTTATTGAAATTCCCTTCATACCAAATGATCATGAATTGCGTCTCGCAACACATCATGACTAATCGAAGAGTCAAATTCAATGACTACTACATTTCATGTGAAACAATTACCATTTAAATAGAATCCTATTGCTTCTATAATATCCATATGATCGTATCTCGAGTGTAATACATTAACGACTGCATCTTATAATCTAGATATCATGCTCTCTCTCGAAGTCACTCATTACTCCCACTTTGAAAAGATTCATGAGAGCTAGACATTCCTTATCAGAATGCCCTTTCAGATATTTACTCCTACTATTAGGATACGCAATTTCCGGACGAACAACATGAATCCTATGCATGCTTAAATATCACACCCATGAACTACCGCATGATTGTTCCTTGAATAGGGGAAACCTCAATAGCGTCAAAGTATGAAAATCCACACCGTGATGTCATAAAGACTCCGGTCTCAAAATAATGACACAACTCCCACATACTATGACACTTAATAAATTAAGCGGGTCAGTCTAATGAACACATTCTCTAATACATGTCCACGTACAGTCCAAGTGTCCCTACACTTCGATAGACGAGATCAATCCCTATCTTCATAAGATAGAAGACATCTAATATGTGCTAGTCTAATCGTAATATTAACGTCCCATTTTGTAGCACATGAGACTAGAGACATTTAAGTATCAAAACAATTGAAATGAATTAAGATCTCATAAACCATAATTGATCGCGTGCTTCTCATGAATTACTAGCAAGAGTACTAGGTCAATCACAGCATAGCAAGAGCGAGCCAAGGTCGATGCTACAGAGACAATGCAACACTGATAATAAACGTATTAATATAACTAAAACACACACAATGGTCTTTGACCAAATAAAGACAGAAAATAAAGTTGGAGTTCCCCTCCTAACCGATCTCTTAACTTGTTGTAATTAATCATTATGTTTACTTTTAAGCATAATTCCCCGATTTACTCAGAATTTATGTTTTAACTCAGTTTAGCTTCGGGTGCAATCTCCTAACCATATTTACATCTATGGGACGGATAGTAAACATCTATGTGTAGTCAACCTCCTTCATTGGTTGTATTAAACCACGCAAAATAAGTTTTAGAAAGTGACGGCTCAAGACTGAGACCTCCCTAGGCAACTATCGACCTGACTAACACGTTCCTAAGGATTGATCCAGACTATGTCCTGACTAACATTTTACCTTGTAAGTCCTTCATGTTAATTTACAAAATACGACAAGTAGCTTGGCCAGATCTAACCTACTGTGAATTAAACATGTTGATCAACTTAGTTGGCTCTGAATTGAGAGAGGGGGTTCCTACTTCGGGAATTTCATAGTTCTATTCTGATTAATTCTGGTAAATTACGGTTCATTTAAATATAAAGATTAATTACATCATTTTAAGTAAATCTAATCAACCATAATGAAAATATAAAGTAACGTTCAAAGCTCCATACCTTCAACTATGGAGATCTAGCTTGATCAACTCAAGCAAGTTGATGGCTTGGGGAAGGAAACCAAGATAAATACCCAAAGCAATAGCCAATAAACTTATTTATTTCATAAAACTAGATAATAATTTGATTACATGTTGCAATAGGGGTGTTACAGGCTATTTATAGGCAATGTAAACCGACCAGGTGCTCTAAACCTTAACCGAATTATTGCAAAATGCGGCATCTTTCTTTTCGTGTTTGTTGGACTTATTTCTTAGTTTTGATGATGAGTGCCATACTAGCTGTTATAGTGCAAAGGCAAAAAGATGTCTAGATAAAATGTATAGGTTTATTAGAGTTTGATTCATAAATAGGTTTAATCAAACAAGCACCGTAAAGGGCCGCCGATTGATATCGACAGACCGGTCTAGGTCGCAGGGTAGATAGGTCGGTGCAGACCGGTCCGGAACCCGCCGAAGCGAAGAGGCGAAGGCTAAGGGATCAAACTTAGTAATTAAAGTCAAGGATATGGAATCGATTTTAGGCAAGTCCGTGATGACCTAAACCGATTACATATGCCTTGTGTAGAAGGTCTAAGTTCCACAAGTTGGATGATGTTTGGAACTTAGTTATATTTAAAATGATGTAATCTAACTTCACAAATAAAAGTTAGATAAAAGTAATCAGCTGCATTATATTTTACAGACAAAATAATGATGTTCAGCAGACTGATTGGTATTACGAGATCGATGAACCTGCTGATATATACCTCGATTAACTCAAGATTGTTGGAAGATTACATGGATAAGAACAGCCAACTACCTCTGACTTATCAAGCAAATCAAAGGCTGAGATTAAAAAGACGTTGGGATGATTCTTATTTTTATCCATTGGATACAAGTCAAAGGGGTGGACAGACTGCACTGTCAAAAAGTAATCCTGACAGTGTCAGTCCTATGAATAGTGACAGAATGCAGTGCAGATGGGACAAATACAAGGAACGGTCACATTTGAATTTTAAATTCAAGTCACATGCACTCTTACCTATAAATAGAGGACTTTCAACTCAAAAACAAAGAAGATGAATTTTGGGAAAAATTTTAAGTAACAATACTGAGCTGAAAAACACCCTGCTGAACTTACTGAGCTTAAGGCTGCTGATCTAGTTATCTTCTTCAAGTGCATTCTGTGTTCAAGCTGCATCAAGCATACACACTTGAAGACTGCAAGCTGCTGATTACATCATCCTAATCAAGCTGCTGCAACTGAATCATTTATTTGATTCATTCTTTATCTTATAAAGAATCTGCTGAAGACAGAGAAGCATCTGTTGGGTGTGAAAGACTGTTGGTTTGTGGTGGAGCCGGTGAAGAGGCAATCCTACCCTTCAAGGACCAGTGGAAGACTCAGGAGCAGCAATCCTACCTGTTCCCAGTTTTCAGTTTGTGAAGCCATAGTTATTGGTGAAGGACAAGCAACCTAGGATTCTTTGTACGTATACCTCAAAGATCACTAGTGAATTTCCTCCAACATCACAAGGAGAAGAGTGGACCGACGAATTACATCACCCGGAACCACTATAAAATCTCTCTACTTACTTACCGCATTTACTTTCGCACTTAGTCATTATCCATATCAACCCGCTCGAATCTAGCAACCGAAATCACACACATACACTACCGAGTATCTAATACTTAGTAACATATTTAACAACAAGTAACAAGGCTTAATTTTGATATTATTCCGCCGCACAAATTTAGGAAATCGAACCGTCGTAGACTATCGTTTATCGCAGCTATCGAGGTCTCAAAGCAGACTCATCGAAGTATCGACAGTCGCCGAAGTTGCGAATTTGTTAACTCCAAAGTTTTAAGTGTTAAGTTTATTCACCCCCCTCTAAACTTAACTAAAGCCTTTTCAAGGGACCAACAATTGGTATCGGAGCGAAAGCTTCGTTCGAAGGAATCCTACTTGTTGTACTTGTGAAAATTCTTTAAAACTTTCTTTCAAATTACCGATTTTCAAGACTTGCATCATGGACAACACACAAGTATGCTAGAACTATGTTGATGTGTTCTCTTGATGAGATTTGATGAGTATAAACGTCGAATGCGTGCATATCTTGCCGCTACTCATGATGAGATGATGGATGTACTAAGCGAAGGACCACCGGAGATTACAAAGGCAAGAATAAAGTGGGTGACAGAACCGAGTACATTCCTAAACCAAAGAGAGAATGGAATGCAGAAGACGAGAAAAAGAGCAAACCTCAACAACATTGCTATTGATATCATCTACGTAACCTTGGATAGCAATATGTACATGAAGGTCAAAGATTGCAAGACCGCAAAGGAACTTTGGGATAAGATTCACTTAATCTGTGAAGGCACTGATGCAATAAAGAAGAACAAAATCAGTGTGGCCAGAAAAAGGTTTCAAAAGTTCAAAATGCTACCTAATGAAACGATTGAGCAAATGGAATCAAGATTCAATGCTATACTGGATGAACTTACCCTACTGAGTGTAAGTTATTCAAAAGAGGAAGTAAACACCAAAATCTTGGAAGCTTTACCTGCAAGAGATGTTTGGAAAATGAAGGTGACTGCAATTGAAGAAATGAGAAAGTTGCATGAGGAAGATACCTTCAAATTGTTCTATGATCTTAAGGCCTATGAATTTAGCAAGAAGCTGGTGCCTGAAACTGAAAAGGAAGAGCCAAAGACCACTGCATTGGCTGCTTCACATCATGAAGAAACATCAGGAGGACAGGATGATATGCTAGATGAAATGCAAGAGCAAATTGCCCTACCGAGCAAGAAAATCGAATGATGAAGACCGGAAAGGCCCCTACAAGAAATTTCACAAAGAGGCCTACCGAAAGAAGGAAAGAAGAACCAAAGAAAGATAATGACTATCTATGCTTTCATTGCAAGAAACCAGACACTTCGACCGATTGTCCCGAGTTGAAACAAGGCAAGGAACCCGATTATCTTTGCTTCAACCGTAAGAAGCCCGGACATTTTAGACCCGATTGTCCGGACCTATCGAAGACCAAGAGTCAACAAAGAAGACATGGCAAGAAGGCTATGGTTGCCGAAGATGAATCGGGATATGAAGTGGAATCGAAAAAAGGAAATGAATCGATGACACAAAGATCGGTTGCCGATATGGAGGATTATGCTTTGATGGCCAATATGGATGAAACCGAGGAGGTATACAACACTGTATCTATAAACACTCCTGCTGGAAGTGATTGTGAATCAACCTGTGGTTCAAATCCTAGAAATTCTGACAACAATGAGACTTTGGATGCCATCCTTAATCAACTGAGGATAATACAATCTGGTTGCGAGGTTGTGAAGGTGAAAAAGAGGCTCTTGAGTTAGAAGTTGGAAGATTGAAAGCTGAATTAAGGGTTTTCAATGGTAAGGAAAAAGAAGTTGGACAGAATCAGCATAAGTCTGCTGAACATCCAGCAGCCTCTGAATCTGCTGAACCATCTTGTTCCAATACCGCATACAAATCGGGAAAGGCTTATGGAGATAGAGCTCGGGCTTGGATTTGGAACTCAAGCAATCTAACAAGAGTGGATCCAAGAAGGTTACCGAACCTAGTACCGCATTTGGTCCTAAGTTTGTGCCCGCACTAGATCCATCTCCTAGTAAGGCCGCCGAAGCGGTAAAACCCAATGAGAATGCCTCAAGGAAGCAAAATCGAAGTCTCGAAGTCAACGACTCCTAGTAAAATGAATAAATCTAAAAATAGGATCGCCGTGCCTTCTAAGCCCGCCGATAGCGGACTGCTACTAAGTCTCATTGGACCACGAAGGGAAAGAAACAGAAATATTCCAAGGATAAGAATCCTAAATCCAAAAATGTTGATCATTCAAGGGATACTTATCTCGGGGGAAAGGTAGATCGTTCCCCGCCGATAATGATTGGAATATTCCCGCATCTAATGCTAGAAACGTAAGTATAACCATACTACTAGGGTAAAACCTAGGCAATGGAATCTGCAGAGGACTTACACAAGACCTCAAGCAGACTCCATATTCTGGTCGTTCCTACCGTACAAGACACCTATGGTTATGCAAATGTTTCTAACAACAAGAATCATTTCAAACAGCATTATGTACCAAAAGGCCAGAAAACATATGTGGTTCCTACACAACCTACTGTTAGAACCTATGGATGTGTGGAATACATGTATGAACCAAAGTATGACACATTTAGGAGAAGACCTTATGGAAACATACCAAGGGTCATGCTTGCCACTGACCACTATGGACCCAAACAGTTTGGGTACCTAAAATGCACTAACTTTGTTTTGTAGGGTGTCCGGTACTTTGACGGTGGATGTTCCGGACACATGACAAAGAATAAGCACTGTCTAACAATCTTTGTGGCAAAAGATGGTCCAAGGGTGAATTTTGGCAACAAAAATACACCTGGATATACAAGAGGATATGGCACACTTATCAGAAATGGACTTACAATCAAGAATGTGGCATATGTGGAGGGACCGGATTACAACTTGCTCAAGATCGGACAATTCGTGATATGGGATACAAGGTCACTTTTGACAAAAACAATTGTATTGTCATTAGTGAGAGAGGTGATCAAGTTGTACTTGTCGGTAGAAGGCACAACAGAACATGTATGTTGTGGATTGGTCTACCTAGTTCCAGAAACCGCTCGATTGTGCATACCAAATCCGAACTCAATTGGTTATGGCACAAGAAGTTAAATCACTTGAATTTTGATGATATTAATCAGTTGGTGAAAAAGAAGTTAGTGATTGGTTTACCTGAGATCACATTCAAGAAGGATGCTATATGTGATGCATGTCAGCAAGGTAAACAGATAAAGTCAAGTTTCAAGTCAAAGACTAAACAATCAACTAACGAGTGTTGGAGCTTATGCATATGGATCTTTTTGGACCAATAACTCCAACAAGTGTAACAGAAAGAAATACACCTTAGTAGTTGTGGATGATTTTTCTAGATACACCCGGGTGATATTTATGAACAAGAAAAGTGAGACACTCCAAAGCATGCCTAATCTTTTGAAGAGATTACAAAATGAGAAAAGTTTAACAACGATCATAAAGATAAGATCGATCGTGGTACCGAATTTCTCAACAAAGTTATAAGAGAATATTGTGAACGTAATGGTGTACTACATCAACTTGTCGTCGTGGTACACCTCAAAGAAATGGGGTTGCCGAAAGAAGAAACATGACATTAAAGGAAGCAGAAGAACAATGATTTGTGAAGCATTGCTACCCGAAAGATATTAATTTGAAGCAAGAATACAAGATGCTATACACAAAACAGAACATCAAGTAAACAAGAAGCCGCCGAAGACACCCTATGAGGTCCGGAATGGAAGGATACCCAACATATCCTATTTCCATCCATTTGGAAGTAAATGTTTTATTCTAAATCACAAAGTTCATTTGAAAACATTCCAACCTAAATCGATGAAGGGATATTCTTGGGATATTCTTCGGCCACAGAAAGCATTCGAGTGGTACCGAACAAGAGGTCACTAAAACATGAAGAAACAATCCATGTTGTGTTTGATGAACCTAAGTTTACCGGAATGGAAGATGAAGATCATGAACCGCTAGGAATCAACAAGTCACCGATCCAGATTGTGTTGAAGTTTTGGAAAGATTCAATGACCTAAAAGTTTCGATATCGCCCTCGCCGAACACCCCGCCGACAATGTTACCGATGCAACAACCGAAGCAGTTCAAGGATCCGTCGACCCCCCGTAGAAGAAACTACAAGCAGACCCTACCGAAGATGATGTTCCCGAAAATCAAAATAACCAAAATCCTCAATGGTTAAGGAATCACCCCGTCGAACAAGTTATTGGCAATGTACAATGCAAGGTGTGAGGACTAGAAGACAACCGGAAGCTATGTTTACTCGTTTTCTATCTCAAATGGAACCTAAAGTTGTTGAAGAAGCAATTTCGGATCCGATTGGATAATTGCTATGCAAGAAGAATTAAATGAATTTGAAAGAAATCAAGTTTGGACACTAGTTGAAAGGCCAAGTCATGCAAATATCATTGGTACTAAGTGGGTATACGAAATAAACTTGATGAATCAGGTACCATTGTGAGAAATAAGGCCGTACTAGTTGCAAAAGGCTATTCTCAAGCGAAGGAATAGATTTTGATGAAACTTATGCACTGTTGCAAGATTGGAAGCAATCGATTATTCCTAGCACATGCCGCATATAAGAACTTCAAAGTATATCAAATGGATGTCAAGAGTGCATTTTTGAATGGGATCCTAGAGGAGGAAGTGTATGTTCAAGCAACCTCCCGGATTTGAAGTTAAAGATCAAGAAGATAAAGTGTATAGACTCAACAAAGCACTTTATGGATTGAAACAAGCACCAAGAGCATGGTATGAGACTCTATCTCAATTCTTGGTAGACAATGGTTTCACAAAAGGCACCATTGACAAGACTCTTTTCGAATCAAGTGAAGGGGACAAAGACCGCCGGTACAAATTTATGTGGATGATATAATATTTGGTTCGAGAATGATTTACTTTGTGAAAAATTTGCAAATCTAATGAAGAGCAAATTCCAAATGAGTATGATGGGAGAAATGAATTACTTTTTGGGATTGCAAGTCAAACAAGTGAATGATGGAATCTTCATTCATCAAACCAAGTATACCAAGGAGTTGCTGAAGAAGTTTGGTATGGAAAATAGCACTAAGAATTCAACCCCTATGAGTACAAACATCAGATTAGATGAAGATAAAGAAGGCAAAGATGTTGATCAGACCTTATACAGAAGGATGATAGGTACCGTCGTACCTCACCGCCACGAACTCGATATATCCTTTGCCGTAGGTGTTTGTGCAAGATTTCAATCTAAACCTAAAGAAAGTCATTTAGGTGCGAGTTAAGAGAATTCTCAAGTATCTTAAAGAGACTTTGGGAGTAGGGATATGGTATTCCAAGGAAGGAAGCTTCAAAGTAATATCCTACTCGATTCTCGATTATCTTGGATGCAAGATTGATAGAAAAAGCACCTCGGGAACCCGTCGTTAATGGGAAATAGATCGGTCTCCGGTTTAGCAAGAAACAGAATTCTATTTCAACTTCCACTGCTGAAGCTGAATACATTGCTGCTGGAAGCTGCTGTGCACAAGTACTATGGCTAAGACAATAATTAAGGGATTATGGAATTGAAGAAAGGGAAATTCCAATCATGTGTGACAACACAAGTGCAATTGCAATCACGAGAAAATCCGTTTTGCATTCAAGAACCAAGCACATTGATGTGAGACATCATTTTATAAGAGATCATGTTGAAAAGAAAGATGTAGTGGTTCTATACATTCCTACCGAAGATCAACTTGCCGATATTTTCACTAAACCTCTTGACGGTGAAAGATTTGCTAAACTAAGGACCGAACTTGGAATCATAAAGATTGACTCGATATTCAAGCAGTAATGTACTTGGAATTCACCAAGGGGATTAGTCTTTGCTATGTTGGGTGAGCTCACTTAGCGATTAGTCATTGGTATCAACAATTCCATGTACTTATGTTTGGACAATTGAGCAAATGAGGTTGCCAAGGGGATTGGTCTTTGTCATTTTGGGTGAGTTCACTTGACAGATCAGTCATTGGTATTAAACCTCATCTTGTATTATCAATTGAACAAAACAAGAAGAAAACAAGGTTCAGCAGTGTACTTTTATCAGCAGGCTGCTGAAGTTGCAGAATTTGTTAACTCCAAAGTTTTAAGTGTTAAGTTTATTCACCCCCCCTCTAAACTTAACTAAAGCCTTTTCAAGGGACCAACAATTGGTATCAGAGCACACTGCTGAGCCCACCCTGCTGAGGATTACCCTGCTGGAGGGAACGTTACTCCGTCAAAATAATTAAAGTCAAAAAGCATATTGGCGGGATATTTATTCTATCCATTATTACCACAGTCAAACCATCCAACGGTTACAAACGTTATGGAGGAGTAATGGGCCACGTGTCACGACAGCATTTAATCAGATTTAATCGTGGTTACCTCAATGTACGTGCTGTGACAGCTTCAACTACCCACTGTCTATAAAATCATACTGTTATACAGCAGTTTCTCCACTTGCAATTTCTGCTTTATCTCTGCAAAATCTACATCGTGTGAACACAGATTTGAGAGCAATCTTTCTTCATCTTTTTCTTATTTCAATGGCGGAAAGGATTGAGGTTCAAATCGAATCAAGCCAAAGTGTAAGAGGCTATGTTGTTGATGCAAACGAACGGAACCGGCCATTAATATAGGTCGAAGAATAAGAAGGTTTGCGGTGCCGGAGAACAAACTCAACATCGATTAGAAACAATATCATACACCAATGTTATTGATTTCGGAAGAATATTGTTATAGAAGAAGGAACCGAAGCATTCAAAACCATCGTGAATGGTGAGGAGCTTGTAATCTCCTCCAATCAATCCGCCGAGAGAAGTGTTTGGTTTTGAAGAAGTTGTTGATGGTTCAAATCAATCCCGAAGCTATGGGATTGGACAAGATGGCCTTTGTAGATCGATCAAGACAAATGCAACTATCAAATCGTACCGTGCATCAATTGCAAAAACATTGGTAATGAATACAAATACCGAGCAAGCTCATTGCAAAGAACATACTTGGGCTAGTTGGCAAGTATGGATACTCTATCGGGACCCAAGATGAGCCGATGATTATCATTTGCGAAGCATGAAATTTGATTGGGGTGGTTATTTCATTCATTATATGAAGAAAATAGCCAAGGAGGACAAATTAAAGAAAAGAAAATCAAAGGCCTTACCCCTAGGTTTGATGGTTCGACCCCGCTCGAATCATCGGAGGTTCCCGATCTTGAACCGTTGACATAAATCGGTCCGTATACAAGAAGGAGATTGATCATGCGATTCCCGGACTAGATGATGATGAAGAGGTTGCCGGAGAGCATCTTGGTGATAATGATGATGGAGATGACGGTGATCGGTGGTGAGCAAAGTTCAAGCAAACTAAGAAGATATCCATCAAACCCGCCGCATCAAAGAAAAGCGCCGGAAAGAGAAAGAGTGCCGATGTTAGGAAGATTACGTAAATCTTGAAATCAAAGAGAACAAGAAAGGAAACAAAGACAGATCGTCGAGTCCGCCGAGGTCAAGCGGAGGTTACCGACCCCGCCGTAGCCGCAAGAAGAACCGTTGTTGAAATTCGACAAAACAAAAGAAGAAGATAGTAGAAAGAGAAAATCTACCGGACATGATGATGATGATGATGATGATGAACCCCTATCCAAGAGGATGAAGGAGGTTGCCAAAAAGAAGAAGTATGGCAAAGGAAAAGAATTGAGAATCTTGGAAAAACAAAAAGTCCAAGAAGAGGTGTCGGTAGAAGAAGAAGAGGTCGTTGAGGTGAGCCCTTAACTATTATTCCACCCGTTGTAATCGTGATTCCTCACCGATGAGGTTATTAAGTCTATCGGAAGTGAACAGTTGTTGTTGAGCAATCTGTTGAAGAATCACAAGACCGTCGTACATCGCAGCCCGCCGTAGAAGATGTTATTGGTGAATCTACCGAAGCCGCACAGTTGTTGTTGAGCAACTGTCGAAGAACCACAGCAAACTACTGAACCTGCTGTGGTGGTTGAAGAGGTGATTGAAGACTTGATTGAAGACCCTGCAAGGTTGGCAATAGTTCAAGGGGAAGAGCAGTCTGCTGCTAACCCTGCTGATGAGCATGTGAGTCAGGGGGAATCAAGTGTGATACGATGGAAGTAGTCGGTACAACTACACAATCACAAACAACCCGCCGATTTTCAAACATCCGTAGAAGAGACCATGAGTCCGCTTGTTGGGACCTTTGGAGGTCAACAAGCCACCGAAGTCGCTCCCGGGGAGATCTTTCATGCCCTTTGAAAGGCATGTGAAAGAGAGGAAGAAAACCGAAGAATCCGTGGATCCCAAACTTCAAGCAAATTGTCGATTATTTTCAATGGAAGTTTGGTTTCTACAAGAAACAAAAGCCATTTCGAATCTATGACCGATTTTGAGGAATGGGCTTTTAACAATTTAGGAGTGGAGAACTTGCCGGATCCGGTTGATACCACTCGCCGCAATCCAGATCGATGGATCTATTTGATGAGCAACGAAGGAGGAGGGTATTAAGTTCGAGATCCAAGAGATGGAGATGATGATTCTTCCTCATCATCCGACTCGGGGAGATTTCCCCTCAGACCGGGGAGAACCCGGTGGACCGCATTGATAAATGATCCACCCGCACAACAATCCACCGGTTGGTAAGTCCGCCGAGGGCCGCAGAGGCGAAGAAATGGATGAGGATCTACAAGATCTCACCATGGATGATCTAGAAGCATTGATCAATGAGGGAATTACATTGAGTGATGGTAGGCTAGTTGATGAATCTGCTACATTTCATGTTGTGTAGAGCCTATTTGGACAACCCGAAGATGAACAGATTGTTGATTTGGATCGGGAAAAAGCCGGTGACTTTAGTGAACCAAGTGCTAGTTCGAGGAATCCATTGAATATCAAGATGGATTTGACATTGAAGGCACTCTTACTAAAACTCGCCATCATCCCGCACAAGATTGGTCATGCGAAGGTTTTCAAGTGGATAATACCAATATCTTTAATCCACATGAAACCGAAGAGGAGGTACAGTTTCGGGGTACAAACAAGACTCGGACAAAGGTTGGAACGGGAGGTACAGTTGCCGAGTCTCAAACAAAGACCGGACACAAAGTTGGAACAAACTTTGGGTTTGGAGGAAACCCCGCCGTTGCTAAGGCCGCTTGTAGTGGAGCCTTCGGAGCCAAGACCACCGTAGGGAAGGATAATCGCAGGCCGCCGGTGTTAATCAAGAAGAACAAATTTCTTTGGATTATGACTACGGTGATGAAGAATTTCAAATTTTTGGACAAGAAGAAGTTGCCGAGGAACCCGCACAAGATCCGGTCATGGAAGACATTCTTGGTGCAATGGTTGAGGAAGGACCTCCCCCGCTAGGAGAGATTTGAGTAAAGCAATGGTCATCGTAGACAACAGCACAATATAGAGTTGAGGAGCCTATCGATGGACCTACCGATAGTAGAATGACTAGTGGAGTGCCAATTGAAGTTGTCAATGAGTTAAGAAGCGTAAGAAATGACATGCAACAGAGTTAAGAACTCAATTGGACAGTAAGAACAGAGATTTGAAGAAGCGATGAAGATGGTAAATGATAACAGACAATCTACTGATACAGTTGCTTCAAACTTTGCATCTACTCAAAATGCTATGAATGATTTGATACTAGATGTCAGGGGTATCAAAGTTGGAAATAAAGCCAAAGACAAGTCTCTCGAAAGACCAACTTCTTTCTATACATGAGAAACTTGACAAGCTTGTCGAAGCTCCCAAACCCGCCGAGCCTCGCTCGCCGCACAACAACCTCGCTATGCCCGATCCCAAACTCACCGAAAGGATCAACGGACCGGAGGAGACATTGCAATCTAGGATCACTACCATTGATACTAGAACCGGAACCATGGAAGGCCAATTGCATAGAGTGATTGTATCACGGAGGGTATTCATGGCCTCATCTCCCGTTTTGTTGATGATGTCACTAAGGGGGAAGAGGGCAAATCGACCGCAAAGAAAGGAGGCCGCAAGACTCTTTGCACGAGAAAAGATGGATTGATGATACAAATGCTTTTAGGAGACCCGCACTGCGAGTTCAACTCACCGATGATCTTCTCGTCACAATACAAGAAAGAATTTTATAACGAAGGAGACCTTACCATGATATGGGATTTCATGAAGGCCTTAACTCTTTCTTGAGTTTGAAATTTTGGGAGGCAAGAGTCGAGCCTTAAGGTCAAATTACAGAGGAGGCGAGAGGTGGAAGAAGTGGCGAGAGGTGATAGGGTGTTGCCTATCACAAAAGCAAAAGACTCACTTAATGAATTCAAGGATCTTTATATGAGATTTGGATTCGAGTGAATGATATCAATCTTGTCCCGCTGAAGCATGGAATTGGTGGAAACAAGTCAACTCTTATATTGATTTCACACTTATTGAAAATGAATGGATGAGGGACATGATAGAAGAAATTAGAGCCTATCAAGAGCAAGCCGAGAAGGCCGGACAAGAAAGAGAGAAGAGACAATAGATCGCCTACTTATCATTATTTTATCTTTGCCGATGCTAGATCGTAATACCGTGAACAATTATTTATAATGAGAATTGATTTGAATTTGTTCTGTTTTTGTTTTTATCTTTTTGCTTTGCCGATTAGGTGAGGGTAGTGGCATCATCACCAAAAAGGGGGAAATTGTTGGACTTATTTCTTAGTTTTGATGATGAGTGCCATACTAGTCGTTATAGTGCAAAGGCAAAAAGATGTCTAGATAAAATGTATAGGTTTATTAGAGTTTGATTCATAAATAGGTTTAATCAAACAAGCATCGTAAAGGGCTGCCGATTGATATCGACAGATCGGTCTAGTCCGTAGGGTAGATAGGTCGCAGACCGGTCCGGAACCCGCCGAAGACCGAAGGCGAAGGCTAAGGGATCAAACTTAGTAATTAAAGTCAAGGATATGGAATCGAGATTTTAGGCAAGTCCGTGATGACCTAAACCGATTACATATGCCTTGTGTAGTGAGTCTAAGTTCCACAAGTTGGATGATGTTTGGAACTTAGTTATATTTAAAATGATGTAATCTAACTTCACAAATAAAAGTTAGATAAAAGTAATCACCGCATTATATTTTACGGACAAAATAATGATGTTCGAGCGGATCGATTGGTATTACGACAGACCGATGAACCCGCCGATATATACCTCGATTAACTCAAGATTGTTGGAAGATTACATGGATAAGAACGAGCCAACTACCTCGACTTATCAAGCAAATCAAAGGCCGAGATTAAAAAGACGTTGGGATGATTCTTATTTTTATCCATTGGATACAAGTCAAAGGGGTGGACGGACCGCTTGTCAAAAAGTAATCCTGACAGTGTCAGTCCTATGAATAGTGACAGAATGCAGTGCAGATGGGACAAATACAAGGAACGGTCACATTTGAATTTTAAATTCAAGTCACATGCACTCTTACCTATAAATAGAGGACTTTCAACTCAAAAACAAAGAAGATGAATTTTGGGAAAAATTTTAAGTAACAATACTGAGCTGAAAAACACCCTGCTGAACTTACTGAGCTTAAGGCTGCTGATCTAGTTATCTTCTTCAAGTGCATTCTGTGTTCAAGCTGCATCAAGCATACACACTTGAAGACTGCAAGCTGCTGATTACATCATCCTAATCAAGCTGCTGCAACTGAATCATTTATTTGATTCATTCTTTATCTTATAAAGAATCGCTGCGAAGACATGAAGCATCCGTTGGGTGTGAAAGACTGTTGGTTTGTGGTGGAGCTGGTGAAGAGGCAATCCTACCCTTCAAGGACCAGTGGAAGACTCAGGAGCAGCAATCCTACCTGTTCCCAGTTTTCAGTTTGTGAAGCCATAGTTATTGGTGAAGGACAAGCAACCTAGGATTCTTTGTAACAGATACCTCAAAGATCACTAGTGAATTTCCTCCAACATCACAGGAGAAGAGTGGACTGACAGGATTACATCACCTGGAACCACTATAAAATCTCTCTACTTACTTACTGCATTTACTTTCTGCACTTAGTCATTATCCATATCAACCTGCTGAATCTAGCAACTGAAATCACACACATACACTACTGAGTATCTAATACTTAGTAACATATTTAACAACAAGTAACAAGGCTTCATTTTGATATTATTCCGCTGCACAAATTTAGCAAACCGAACGTCGCGTAGACTACGTTTATCGAAGAGCTGCGAGGTCTCGACGGACCTCGAAGTATCGCCAGCCGCCGAAGTTGCGTAATTTGTTAACTCCAAAGTTTTAAGTGTTAAGTTTATTCACCCCCCCCTCTAAACTTAACTAAAGCCTTTTCAAGGGACCAACAGTGTTTCCCAAGTCTCGCAGCTGCGATTGGGCCTCCATAGTTTCAGGCCTGCTTCCAGTATTTTTCACCTTAGCAGACTTCCTCATAGACTTTCTTACTTCGGCCCAATGACTATTTCTCACTCGGGTTCATCTCCATTGATTCCATAATATGGTACACCTGAAAAGTATGGAAAATGAGGCAAAATAGTACCATGTTTGGGGGATAATATGTAAATGCCGAACTAATGACCAAGGAACCGACACTAAGCAATTAACGCATATTTCACACAATAACCGGAATATATCTCTTCCATTGAGCATGATCCAGGGTAAATAATGGTATAGTTTATGGTACTAAATACGGTGTTATCAACTATCTCCCATATAGCTTTTGATCGTCCCAAACTAAAAGGCGA
Organism: Gentiana straminea; assembly: GCA_036785695.1. Taxonomy (NCBI): domain Eukaryota; kingdom Viridiplantae; phylum Streptophyta; class Magnoliopsida; order Gentianales; family Gentianaceae; genus Gentiana; species Gentiana straminea. The sequence continues at coordinate 3,125,233 of JAVUPR010000398.1, forward strand.
AAGAAAATGAACACTCGGACCAATATACAAGTTAATTAAAAATAGCCATGCGTCTCGTGTCAACTACTATCCATAAGTAACGCATTAAAAATATTCAATTCCTGAACCGGTGTGTATGAAATAACATTCAAGCCTCAGTAACGTAGATAGAATTACATTATATCGACTCAGGGTCTAACTAGCAAATCACGAGAATGTTTGACCCTTTACACCATTGATTTTATAATTTTGATTTATTTATTTTGGATTCATAGGTGAGGTCAACTGGGCAAGGCGGATCGAGAACTGAGTACTACTCCAAGGCTCGCGTTTATCTTATTACTTGTTTAATTTTATGCGAGGGCCAGGTAATGTATTAAACAGAAGCTTGAAATGGTGATTACCAAGAAATGTTTTTATCAATTCTAGTCCCGAACTTGCTACCCTCTTTCCGAAGAACTTTTATTCCTTTTCGGGCAGGTTGGACACTCTAAAAAATCTATCAATTCAAGTAACGAACTTGCTATCCTCACGGTCCCCTCAATTTGATAAACAACCGAATTTGTGAATCCTTGGCCCTTATAAGATCCAAAACATTTCCTAAATGACCATAGGTATAACAAAACTCAGAAAACTAGGGTCAACACAAGTCAAAATAATGCGTCATCTAACTATACACTGAAGAAAGTGAGTTATACGTGCTTAAAGGGCAGTTCATAAAAAGAATATGCGGTTAATACGTGACTACTTCAAAAGTTGGCATGACTTTCATCCGTTCATCATGAAACATAGATGTAATTAATTAGCTTCAAAAGGTCAAAGACTTCATATCTTTTCTATATTTGAATACGACTCAAAAGGTAAAGTGGAGAAAAATGCATACAAAAGGATCGAGATACTCGAAAATCGACAAAATATAGTGTCGAGAGCTAAGTGACGTTCCTACCCCCTACTTAATCAAAAAAATTTCCCCAATGATGAAATCATTAAAATGAGAAAGGAACTTAGCTTCGGTAAGCTTGGAGCGGGTGTTTACGACTAATTTTGTGGTTTATATCGAGTTATTCCGTAACAATATCTTCCGTGTTTTAGTGTTTTTTTTTTATAGAAAATCACTTGCTAAAAGGATAAATTGGAAGAATGGGTTTAGAATTTATTAAAGTGTGAAAATCGAGTTATTTATGTGGTTTTTATTTATTTATGTACGATTTTACACTTTGCTCGTTTCTATCGCCTTGTAGGTATGCTTGCATGTTGTGAAAGGGGCTAGAACGGTTTTTGATTGAAGATTAAAGGAAGGAGAAAGATGCAAGTTTGAGATTGGGATGAAGGTTTACATGGCTGAATTGGCATCCATTGCATCCGTCCAGTGGACGGGCGTCTGAATATATGGACGAGCGTCTAGGAGAGGAAATTTGATACAGAGAGTTTGGACGCAGCATGGACGGACGTCTGGAACAAAGTCAAGATCCTTGGACGGGCGTCCTTCGGCCGACTTAGCAGAACCGACCTAGTTCCCTATAAAAGCAGCAGCGCCCCAAACCCTAGAAAGAGATCAGACCGCATCATAAAAAAATCAGAATTACACAGCAGCCGCATAGTCCTAAGAGCAAACTCAAGAAGATGAAACTCTTCCATCCCAACAATCATGATCACCAATATGATTGTTGGCTAAGCAATTCGCGGTGGGACAACGGAGGAAACCAATCAACAACTACACCAACTAGAGGATTTTTAGCTACGTCTTTAGTGAGTTAAATTTATGGTTTTTCATCAATTGAATGTTGTGATTTATTGTTTATGTTTTATTTGAATCGAGAGATCGATGGAACTGCTTTTTTTGATTGAATTTATATGAGAGTATTGATTCAAGCTTTGATCTTTTCAATTGATGCAATTAATTGTGATTCAAGAGATTGTTCATGATTAGTTGAGTAGAGTATTGGAGACAATCTCATGATCTTGTTATGCATGCTAGTTTAGTTTTGCTTGAGAAAGAAAACGAAATCCTAGAAATTGATTAAAGAGATTTAATCGAATTCATGATTTGATCATAACTAAAAATCGTATCTTTAGCGCGCAATCTAGTTGGGGTTGGTTGGTTGATTGGTGGATTCTCGTTGTCTTGCCGTTCTTTTAATTATTTGATAAACCGATTCGTTCATATCAATTTTTGTTGCTAAGTTTAGTTATTTTAAAAACCCTAGTTTTTACCTGCTGTTTTCTGCATATTTTCTGTTTCCAGAACGTTATCGGACGCCCGTCCACATCAGTGAACGCCCGTCCAGTGTCGTTTTTGTTCTATTTTCTGCTATTTTCTGTTTCTAGTCATAGTTTCTAGATTATAATTAATATACACCTTAGTTTTAGATAATAATTTGTGACATAATCGATACAATAACTGTACTTAATCCGATAGACGTTAGATTCCCTTAGGACGACCCGTTAACACCCTTTACTACGAACCTTATACTTGGGGTGTTTCGGTTTATAAATTTAAAACTAGTTTTTACCGAACATCGGGTAATGAATCTGTATCGTCATAACATCGGGCAAAAGAAGTAATCTGCAAATTCGACAATAAATCTAACATACTAAACAAGGCGAAGCTCTCGGGGTAATAGAAAGTGGTAGAATAAATTTAACGGCGGAAAGTAACTAAGAAACTCAAAACAGATTAAGCTGACAAAATTTATAACATTAATGATAAGAAAAAGAACTACAGAGTTGATGTGAAGTCGGGAAATAAAAAAAACAACAGTGGATAAAAATACTAAAGAAACAGAAAAATGTCTATTCCTTAGAATCAGACATGTAGTAATCCTCCGGCGAGGATGGTGATCTCTCAAAACCGGGAGGTGGTGCAGAAGTAGAAGGTCCATTAGCTGAAGAAGATGCCGCACGATGAGGGGCACATGGAGGCAGTGGGGCAAATGATAGAACACCGAGATGATGTATAAGGTGATCCATCTCCCATGCAAGGCAGCTATCTCTCTAGTGAACCCTTAGTTGATCTTCTACTGAGACCTGACTCCACCACGAACCGGTGTGTGCTCCTTAGCTCCTGCGGGACGTCTTCTATGCCGTCCAGTGACAGTCACTACAGCACTATCAAGGATCGGCATCGGCTTTACTCACTCATCAGCAGCTAAAACAGGAAAATCTGCCTATATTGCAAGTGCATGAATCATGTGCCCGTATGGAAATATCTCTCTACTAGACCAGGAAACTTCCCGAATGCGGGTATGCATCAGCAAACCAACATTCACCTCATTCTTGATATCAAGAAAGAACATGAGTTCGGCTTGCCAAGGCGTAACTGAAGCACGATGATCACAGAGAAGCATATGGGAAATAACAAACCTATGTAGCATGCGCCCTTCCTATGTGAAGTCGTTCAACAAAAAGATCGTCGGAAACTCGTTGACGTCCAACTGCCACTCGATGTTGTAATGGCCAGCAATGATGTGCAGCCTCTCCAAGTTACATTCTTGAGTAGCAGTTCTGTACTCATCCTCACAAACAGGAGCGTTCTCAATGACGAAATACGAATTGATCCTCTCGATGGAGAAGTCAATGGTAACCCCTCTAACAATAGCATAATGTACAGTAGGGTTGAACAAGGATGATTGTGGCCTTTGGGTGGTGATGGTGGCGGAAATGGTGGCCTTTGGGTAGAGATGGTTGCCGGATTATTCAAGAAAGAATGAGAAGAAATTTTGGTGTTTTATTGAAATAGGAGTGAAGAAATGGTGGTGTGAAGGTGGGTTTATATATAGGAAATGAGTGGAGGTGGAGAGTTGGAGTGTGGGAAGAAGAGAGAAGTTATGGTGGTGGAGGGATTGCTGGGATTGTGATAGGATTGAGGTGTAGGAATAATGAGGGTTTATGGGGAAGGAGAAAAAGGTGGGATATTGGAAGGGGTGGATGGGACGGTTGACTGCTATGCCACACTGCTCGCAATAGCGCATGGTAGCACTCTTGTGAGGTGGGTCCCAGAAAAAGTTCAAACCTCGGGATCTGGGCCTAGTCGTGCTCGTAATTGTGAATGTGACCTCACAATTTTTAGAGTATCTTCTTTCCCATAATCCTTCAGGCTTCGATCCTGCTTACTTCTTCACTGGATCCTTAACAATTGATACTCCATACTGATTCTTCCTTAGCTGTTTTCCATCCTTTTTGTATCTTCACCAACTCATACCTAACCTACTTCACCTAAGTGGTTATGGAGTAAAAGAAAACCTCCCCACCATCCATCGGTTTTTGGCCTTTGGATGCGGTAGGATGAAAAAAAAGCTCGTATCCATTCAGGCTACCCTTATTTGACTCGATCTATCTAAGGGATGAGAACTAGTTTTAGTTTTGAGTTTAGAGTCGCCAGCTCGACTTGCCTTATGACCTTCTCCCAGTCATATTCTCAGGCTCCCTTGAGGATTTAACAGAGGTGTGCCTTCATTCCCTCTCAATCGATGCTCTTTCTTGCCTTTTGAGGCCAGGGAAGAAGCATTCCTCCTTACTATCCACGATGGTGAAGGATGTAGGAGCTCAGATCTAAATAAATTAGATCTTTTCGCAGCGGATGGATCACGATCTATGAACTACATATCATAAACAAATGATCTAAACTTCCTACAAGGGGGTTTAGATCTACTTACCAATAGTTGGATGAGTAGCCTTAATCTTCCAACGTGTGTCTCCAAACAGCGGTTGGTGGACACCGATCCTTGGAATCAGAACCTCCTTGACATGCAACCAAGAAAAAACCGAAGTTTTTCTTCAACCGGGGAATGCTAAGGATCGAACTCCTTAGCCTTTTTATGTATAACTTTCGTGGATTGTGTGTATGTGAGGCTCGGGAGAGATCTCCTTTTATAGAAGAAAAATCCTTGGCCTCCAAGGAAAAATATAATTTAATTAGATAATTACAATTATATTTTCCTAATCATATTAGAAAATCCTAAGATATTCTAGAACCAATCTAGAATCAATTAATGATCAATCTAATATATTTGTAATTAATTAAATAACAGATAAATAATTAATTACTGCGCAGTATGATATCATCCAAGAAAAACTATTCCAAGGAGGAAACCCTCATACTGGCGCCACACACACCACCCCAGGCCCACATAAAATGTCTTTTATGTATATTATATTATTAAGCCCAACTAAATAATATTTCGCACATCTCATCACTGAGGCCCAATAACAAGAAAACACTCGTATTATAGGAGCCACGTTGGGGACCATGGACCAATAACCAGTAGCTCCAATAATTAAGTAAAATATTCATCGAATAGAATATTCATACTTAAATTATTAATTCCGGATTACGCCACCATAAACCCGAAGCTGAACTCTACCAATTATAGATATATACTTACACTCAACCCATCGAGTAAATAAGCGTCCACTGATATAATCACTACATACGGACTAACCCTCCATAGACTGTCCATTCTGAGTGGGAAGTCTTTGTGAACCCGACTCAGAATATCTTATCCTTATTTACCATTAACCCCTTAGTGATCAATTAGTTCACATATCTGACTAGTAGCTAATTAGTCTAATATGAACTGGGCCCATCGATCATTTTCTTAGGGCTAACAAATAAGGGGACTGTCTCTCTACTTACCGTAGGAAGGAATGTATTCCATGTCTGTGAAAAAAAGAACTACTCACTCATCAGGGAATAGTGCCAACGAGAAGTGACTTGGATCACATATCAAAGTGATCCGTAACTAACACATCAAACACTACCCCGAGAAAATCAGCATCCTGTGATCACCTCAGGATTAAGGTCAATCCATATATGATCATCTAATGATTTAATAAGATTTTCTGATTACGGAATTATATCAAGAAATACAGATTAAATCGGTCCAGTCCTATATGAATGCCATCATATATAAATGCCCAACATCGGTACCTTCTACCGACAGTCCAAATAAGACTCTCACACCCTAAGGTGTTCTGGGTGCATTATTGGTGTTTTAATCATGAGACCTTAAACTCTGATTAAGTTCACCACGGACTAACAGTTCAAGTATATCACAACTAACTCAATCCTCACGTGCATGCCATACAATGAATTAAGTGGTTACATACTGATATACTTAGGGTTTGCAGTAGTGTATACTTTATAAGCACATAGCAAATAATAAGATGAATAATAAAATCTTCCATAAAAAACAATTACATAAATTGTCTTTCGGGCACTACATCTAACAATCTCCCACTTGCACGAATGACGAGTAATAATTGTTTTAGAGCACACCCTATCTTTATTACAGCAAGAACTACATCTCCCACTTGCTCTAAAGAAAATGACTCATGTCCCAAATACCCATGTCTTCCAAGTGCCTCGAAAAGACTTCTATGGAAAGCGTCTTTGTGAACGGATCAGTAAGGTTGTCGGTTGAGGGAATTTTCCTGACGGAAATGTCTCATCGTTGAGCAATCTCTTTGATCAGATGATATTTCCTCTCTATATGATTTGACTTTTGGTGACTCTGGGGTTCTCTGTATTTCGACATGGCCCTATTATTGTCACAGTAGAGACGTATCGGATGTTCTGTATTCGGGATTACTCCTAAATCTCCCAGGAACTTCTTGAGCCATACCGCTTCCTTAGCTTCCTCAGAGGCCTCTATGTATTCAGCTTCCATAGTCGAGTCGGCGGTGCTAGACTGCTTGACGCTCCTCCAGACTACTGCTCCACTTCCCAGAGTAAACACTGAGCCTGATGTCAATTTACGATCATCCTTATCTGACTGGAAGTCAGAATTAGTGTACCCTGCTATATCCAGGTTCGCACCCGAATATACAAGCATATAATTCCTCATTCTCTTAAGATACTTGAGGAGATTCTTCACCGTTGTCCAGTGCTCCAAGCCTGGATTTGACTGAAAATGGCTGACCAAGACCACGCCATAGCAGATGTCTGGTCTAGTACACAGCATATCGTACATCAGACTACCAACAGCCGAAGCATATGATACTCGCCCCATACTCTCAATTTCCTCTAGTGTCCGAGGACACTATTTCTTAGAGAGTTGAATGCCGTGACGGGTTGGTAGGAAACCCTTCTTTGCACTTATCATGCTATAACTCAACAACATCTTATCTATGTAAGATGCTTGGGATAGAGCCAACATCCTGTTCTTCCGATCCCGTATAACTTGGATCCCTAAAACATAACTCGCCTCTCCCAAATCTTTCATTTGGAACTGCGTGGCTAACCAATTCTTCACATTTGACAATATCCCCTTATTGGGTCCAATTAGCGGAATGTCGTCAACATACAACACTAAGAACACCACCTGATCTTTGACGACCATCTTGTATACACAAGGATCATCAAAGTTTTGTTCGAAACCATACGACTTGATGGTTTCATCAAGTCTATGATTCCAAGACCGAGAAGCTTGCATCAACCCATAAATGGACTTGAGCAACTTGCACACTTTGTGCTCTTGGCCTTTCTCGATGAATCCTTCTGGTTGCTGCATATATATTTCCTCATCAAGATAGCCATTAAGGAAGGTTGTCTTAACATCCATCTGCCATATCTCATAATCTAGACATGAAGCAATCGAAAGGAGGATCCGAATGGACTTTAGTATTGCCACAGGGGAGAAGGTCTCTTCGTAGTCGATTCCCTCTCTCTGTGTGTAGCCTTTGGTCACTAGCCGAGCTTTTAAAGGTTTCAACCTTTCCATCCACTCCTCGCTTTCTCTTGTAGATCCATTTACTGCCTATGGGTTTGACACCCTCAGGGCAATCTACAAGTTTCCAGACTAAGTTAGAGTATATAGACTCCATCTCCTGATTCATCGCATCAACCCACATGTCATTATCAGAATCAACCATAGCCCTGCGATAGGACATTGAATCATCCTCCAGTCCATCAGAGACGGCGACATTCGCCTCTTGTTGCATACCGTACCGCACTGGTGCCCGAGACACTCTGGCCGTACGGCTAAGTGGTCCAGGACTGTCAGGGTCGTCAGGTGTATTAGTAGTGTTGTTATCCATGACACTAGGTGTCATCCGTGGTCTGACCTCATCAGAAAGTAACTCCTCGAGTACAACTTTACTCTGAGGCTTGAAGTCCTTCATGTCTGATCCTCGAGAAAAGTGGCATTAGTCGAAACTATTACCTTCTGATCTTCCGGATCATAGAAGAAACCTCCTCGTGTCCTTTTCGCATACCCTACAAACAGACATACTTTCGTACGTGCTTGCAATTTGCTAGTCTTGTCGTCCAGCATATGTGCAGGACACCCCCAAATACGGTAGTGACGTAAACTAGGTTTACTCCCACTCCATAACTCAAGGGGCATTTTCTCGATAGACTTTGACGGCACCATATTTAGAATGCGGACCGTTGTTTCTAGGGCATGTCCCCAAAAGGAAACTGGCAGTGAGGCGTAGCTCATCATTGATCTGACCATGTCTATCAATGTCCTATTTCTCTGCTCAGCAACTCCGTTTTGCTGAGGCGTTCTAGGCACGGAATGTTGGGAACATATCCCTTGTTCCAAAAGATAGTCAATGAATTCAGTATCTAAGTACTCACCTCCGCGATCAGAGCGAAGGCATTTCAAAAACTTTCCTAGATTCCTTTCGGTTTCTGCCTGGAATTCCTTAAACTTACCAAAAGTTTCGGATTTCCTGTGCAGTAGATAAACATATCCGAATCTCGAGTAGTCGTCAATGAAAGACACAAAATACTCGAATCCGCCTCTAGCCTATACATTCATCGGACCACACAGATCTAAATGTACCAATTCTAGAGGTTCTTTGGCCCTATAACCCTTTGACGTGAAGGGACGCTTAGTCATTTTTCCCTCCAGGCAAGATTCGCAGACTGGCAGTGAGTCAATAGATAACTCACTTAAGGTACCGTCTTTGGTCAGTCTTTTGATTATTTCCATTGAAATATGACCTAGCCTAAGGTGCCAAAATGTTTTATCTTCGTGAGAAACTTTCTGCCTTTTAGCAGAAATTTGATGTGCTACTTTAAACATTTCAGTATTAAGCAGTGGAGTATCGGTTGGTTTAATGACATACAGTCCGTTTTCTAAAATTACAGAACACAAGTTATGTCCATTTCTGGAAATAACAATCTAATTATACTCAATAGATAAAGAATACAATTGTTCTTGCAAAACAGACATAGAAATTAAATTTCTTCTAAAATGCGAAATATAAAAGACATTGTCCAATTTAAGGACTTTATTTCCAAACATTAAACGAACTACTCCCACTGCTTTCGCTGAAACTACTGCCCCATTGCCAACTCTCATCTCATGAGCCCCGTCCTCTAGCTCCTCATACGAACTGAGGGTCTGCAAAGAAGAAATAACATGGTTAGTAGCTCCAAAATCCAGTATCCAAGTTGATACATCTTTAGCTACACCGTAGGATTCCAAGACAAGTAAATTATCTGTCTTATACTGCCCCTTGTTTGCCTAGCCCTTTCCTTCCTTCACCACTTTGAGATATTTCGGGCAATGCTTGCGCCAATGCCCTACCTCTCCACAGTGAAAGCACTTACCCTTAGGTTTGGAAGGAGTTGCCTTTTTCCCTTTCTTCTTCATGGGCTTCGATTTCTGTTCTTTTACAGGTTTGACCTTCGAATTTCCCTTTGTTCCAGAGGTTGACGATTTGGCCTCAGCCACATTGGCTTCGGCCTTCTTTTCCCCTTCTCGTGTTCTACTGTTATAGTAGACACCCTCGAACACTTGCAGCTCATTTATCAATCGTGTCAAGTCAAACTTAAGCTTGTTCATGAAGGCTCAAGAGAAATATCTTTTCCGAAAAATTAATCGCATGTATGATTAGCAAGCACAACGTTCTAGTTACTTACCTCTTTTAAACGAAGCCGTTACTAGTCAATTTAAAGCATACAATAACAGTCTAGTACCATAGAGATATATATATATATATATAGTTGTAAATAAAATTGACAGAAAATAAGTCCAAATCATACACTACTAATTAATTTTAGGAACTATAAACTAAATGTATAGTCTATCCTACCGTTCCAAGATCTAGTCTCACACCTCAGTGCCGCCTTAGGGTAGGTCAAAGAGGTGGCGACTAAATTGAGATCTTTCTATCTCGATGATTAAAATGGAATCGAACATCCAATTTTTAATCCTCGATTACCCTTCTTTTTCAGCCAAGGTATTACCAAAAATACCCATAATGAGTGTGACCTACTATTTCATATTTTTAGGAAGACCGCAAGTATGCCGCCTTAGGGTCGGTCAGTGACCCGATGAGTACCCAAAATCCTATCCTTTAGGAGACCAAGCCTTGAATTTTGATAGCGGTGAAGGCCTTCCTTAGGGAGGCCGGTCCCAAGCCGGCACTAGGCGTCACCATTCTCTCACGTTGCTTGTGTCAATAGTAGAGGCCGTGGGGTCGGCTGTCGCCTTTCCCACTCCCACTCAATATTTTGATAAAGTGGTGGGTTTAATGATTACGTTTTTGGACTTGCTGTATCTTTAAGGAACAATAAATCATAGGCCCGAATGGTGTCGGTTATATGGGCAAGCCCACCAGTCCTATTCGTTGGATCATATGTGGCCATCGGACAGATCAGGGCTAAGGGAGCCCCGTTGAGTCATAGTTGCTCGTCGGTTAGCTCAACCTAGCCAGGCCCCCGTGCAAACGCCACAAGTGGAGGGTTAAGCTCAGTTGACCAACCAACCATGGTTTGACCATTTTCGAACCATATTCGCCCATAATTATCCAATCCGTTAACATCAAACTTTCACGTAGACACTACGGACAAAAAAACATAATCTCGTCGAGGTTTCGGGATTTTACTCCCTATGCTTTCGCATGGTGGAATTCACCGAGAAGACATCACCCAACCTTGACGATTGACAAAACTCGGAATCCTCGGTTTCCTTAATTAGTTTCTAATTAATTTCCATACTATTAATTAAAACTAATCGCGAGTTGTATACATGCCTAACTAATTACTCGAATTAATTTCTACACGTATATGCATATGGAGTGGAATTCATGATATGATTCATGTCATGGCAATTTTCCGGTTCTACACATACACCCTAAGAACACATATTAGTGCATAAAATAAAACACCGAGATGGATCGTTGGTACCCCCGTATCTAACCTATTAAACAGAAAAATAAACAAACCCAAACTAGGGTTTACTATTTTCTAATCTGCTGCTGATCCGTTTTATCGATGATCGGACATGCAAACGAACTTTGATCATCATGATACTTTATGGACATGTTCTTTACTCCTCCAAATTCAATATGGATGGTTAGATCCGAGTTTTGACAGCCCAATTGATCCCAGAAAGCCGCCGATCCAACTGCTGCAACTGTTAATGACTGCTGCGCAGTTGTGTCTTTCCGGAGCCGATCGGACATCGAGACAAAAACCCGATATTCCTGAAATTTTTAGGGCTTGTTCATAATTCCCTGGTAGTCAATCTGAACGGTCGGATCGTCGTTTCAACGGTCCAATCTCTTCCATAAATTCGACGAACTAACAGCTGGGGCTGCTGTGCTTTTATGACACAGCAGCAACTTTATTGCAACGATCGAACATTGAGATTGACTCCGAACGACACGAAATTTTGAGGGCTTGTTCTTCAACTTTTATTCTTCATTCTGACCGGAGGGATATTCGTTTCAACGGCTCAATCTCCGAGAATAAATAATAAAAAACGAACAACAACAAAACAGATCTACTTCTAGAAAACTAAAATTACAACAACATATAAATTACATAATTTCCTATATTCATATAAACGAATTTATAAGAGTTTACAATAGATCTAACGGGTAAACAGTGCCAACCCCAATCCATCTCTTCAACCATAACAACAAATACGCATATAGAAAAAAAATCTACATGCAATTCCTCTCCTTTTAAATCGTTTATCTATGAATATAATTCATAAATCGCGGAACTTGGCTCTGATACCACATGAAGGATGTAGAAGCTCAGATCTAAATAAGTTAGATCTTTTCACAGCGGATGGATCACGATCTATGTACAACATATCATAAACCACTACACCAAAACAGGCCTTTGGCGACACTTTGTTTGTGTCATTTTAATAATTGTCGTATATTTTCCGGCACTAGTTATTAATTGCCATGAAAGTACGACATTTCTACGACATATTGTTTTATGTCGTGAATTGCCGACAATTAACCGACACTCATTATTTATGTCACAAATTCGTGACATTTTTTGCGTCAGTTTAATGTTATGCCATACAAAATATGTCACTTTTCTGACACTACATTAAAATGACATAAATTCGAGACATTTTTTGTGTCAGTTTAACGTTATGTCGTACAAAACAAGATTGCAATGACTCAATATAGTACATCGGGTCGTTGATGTCTCTATGTACACACTCTTGTTAGTGAGCTCGGATCCTCTACGGTGCACACAACCGACTTGTGAAGAAAATCCTTTACGATTCAAGAAACTCAAGAAAAACCTTTACAATGCACACAACCTCCTTCACAGAAAAACAATCAAATTAAAAATGTCATATTGATGTGTTAACATGTTTTTACAAACATAGGACCAAAACAACATCGTTTACGTCGTTTTGGTCTAAACACTATCGGTGCATAATGGAAACAATAGAGGACGTTGTGCCATCATTTACGAAGATAGTTACTCCATATGTCCCTTTAAAAATGACATTTTTCTTTGTTATAATATGGCATATTCCATTTTATGCAATGCTTTATTATTATATACCTAAAGTGAAAAGATAATGAGTAATTAATAGGTATAAAATTAAATGTGTACGCTAAAAATATTAATAAAGGTCAAATATTAAGGGTACATTTCAAAGAAACATAATAATAATTTACAAAAAATAGACAAAAATAAATAATTTACAAATAATATTGTATTTTCCATGACAAATTAGCTTTCAACAAACACTATGCGTAAAAAAAAAAAAAAAAAAAAAAAAACAACAACAACAACAAACACAATACAATATACAATAATAATTTGAAAAAAATGTAGCAAGTAAGACTCGAATCTATGACATTGAAGTCAGGATAGACGTGTGTGCCAACCAGACTACCAAGGTTTTTGTTAATTAGTTCCGAATACTTATAATAATTATAGCAGTGAACTCTGATAAGTTATCAGAATCTTTTTTTTTCTCCCTTATTGCTTCATCGTTAAGAAATTATTTCTCTTTATAAAAAGGCTATAAATATTGCAAATATATTTTTTTGAAAAACACACATATAAATGTATGATACATATAAAAATAATAATTATACTAATTTTTTTTCACATCATTTTGTGTGTGTGTGTGTATATATATATATATATCAAGCATAATAATTCAAACTAAAAAATATTTGGTTTTAAAGCACTTATATAGTTTCCTTAAAAAAAGCACTTATATAATTACTTTAAATTATTTACAGTAGTGCTGAAATAATAAAAAAATATTATTAAATAATAATATAATAAACTAGTTGACATGAGACTTATAACATAACAATCATCGTTATTGATGGTCGATCCAGCCTGAATAACTTCAACAATGTTTTTACGTTAACTAGATTTTAAATCGACGATCGATCAAGCTTGAGCAACCAAAAACGTTGCGATCGGGTTACGTGAACATTAAACTAATGGTAGACTGAGCCTGGTCAACCCAAACATTGTAATGAGCTAAGTGAACATCAAATTGATAGTCGATCAAACCCGATCAACACTAAATACTGTAATCGGGTTAGTGAACCTAAGAATGACGGTCGATCAAGCAAGATCAACCAAAACACTAAAATCATAATAACTTGACCTTTAATCGACGGTTGATCAAGCCTAATCAACATAAACACCATAATTGGCTTAACCTGAACGTAATTTTTATGGTTGATCAAGCCCCGTCAACCATAAACAAAGTAATTGGGTTAATTGAACCACAAATTGACGGTCAATCAAGCCCGATCAACCTTAATCATTGTAGTTGGGTTAGATGAACTTCAAGTTCAACTTTGATTATGCCCGATCATGCAAAGATACTTTAATCGAGATAGGTAAATCTCAAATTGATGGTCGATCAAGCTTAATCAACCACAAACACTATAATTGGGCAAGCTAAACATCAATTTGACATTACCCATGCCTGATCAACCATACACACTCTAATTGGGTTAACTGAACCTCAATTTACGATCCATCAAAGCCCGTTCAAACTTAACCACTTTGTAATAGGGTTAAGCGAACATTAAATTGACGATCGATGAAGCTCGCCTCAACAACGTAATCGAGTTAAGCGAACCTTAAATCGACTATCAATCAAGCCCGAGCAACCACAAACATTGTAATTGAGTTAATTGAGCGATCCTTAATTTGACAAGTAGATCGAACTGCTAACCCCAAACATTGTAATCGGATTATGTGACCATCAAATTGACATTCGATCAAGCTCGATCAACCCTAAAAATCTTAACTAGGTTAACTAAACCTCCAATTTACGATCGATCAAACACGATCTACCGAAACACTATAATCAAGTTAATTGAACTTTGATTTGACCGTCGATCAAGCCAACCACAAACATTGTAATTAGGTTAACCAGAACACCAAATTTATGGTAGATCAAGCCTAGTCAAACATTAAACATTGTAATTGGGTTAACCACTACACCAAATTTATATCTAGTACGGGTATAAACGTCTTTCGACAAATTTTCATTTTCGATTAATTTTTTAGGTGGCTTTCGATAAAAAAAGGTTAATGCTTGGTCAGTGGATTTAATGCAAATTTAAATATAATTTATGGTAGAAATAAAATATGTATATATGAAATATAAAAAAAAAAACCAAACCCTTCCCTTACTTCAGAAATTATTCCCCTGTAACCACTCCTCAAATATCTCAACCCTATTCTTCGTGTACCAAGGGAAAAGGTTCGAAAATTCATAATTAATCTTCTATTTCTCTAAAAATCAGACGAAGGCAATCATCGCGATCAGCGCTTCACCACGATCGCGTAACAAAATCCTCACCACGATCCAAGAGGTATATCGTTTTCTCACTTTCTTCTTTAATCTCAATGTGTAGGATGAAGAATAGGGTTCTTAATCTCCAATTGTAATTTTTTTTTGGTGAAGGAAAATCGTAGGAGTAATAATTCCTCATCCAAGGATTTGCTCTTGGGAAAATAAAGGGCGGGCATAAAGACGAGAAATTCCATTAACGAATGTAGGTTGAGGTTCCTAATGATAGCTAGTTTGGTAAATTAAATAAAGAAGAGGAGAAGTGTGGTGATTGTCATATGTATGTATATATAATACAAGTGTAGTGGGAAAAATAGAGGGATAGTCATTAACAGATTAAGTGCAGTAGCAATTATTAGGTGCAAGAATGTATATATTGTAAAATATTTTGTTGGATACAGTATATATCATAAAAAGTATCCAGGAAGGTGAGGCAGTGAGGAGAAAACAATGGCCATCATTGAGGTCAATTAAACCGTGAAAAGAAAATGATTCGGTCACCATTCAGTCACAATTTGTTAACCCAATTTAAAAATAACTTACGAGCAAGTGTTGGATATGATTTTTATAAAAATTGAGAGCTTTAATTTTAGATTTGGGCTTAATGTCGTGACTTTAATTTTTAGGGTATTGTCGTACAGCCGTAGTATCAGCTTAGTCGTGTTTCTTGATAGATTTCTTGACCAAGAGCATATGATATTTGTAGGGAACTCGTAAGACACTTGTATCCGCTTGAAGATGTTGTAGACCATCGAAGTATAAGGTAAAGGGGTATGCAGCCGTGTTGTGGGTTTTATTTGTAGCCTTGGATTATGGTATTGTTGGTTAAATTGGTTATGTGTTATTTGTTAAGATTAAAGGGCGGAGATCTTCAGTATATATGGAAGAACCAAATTATTTTTTTATTTTTTTATTTTTTTTTTTTTTTTTTGCATCATAAAGGTGATAATACCGCATAATGAAAAAAGATGAGTATGGTGGATACTATACACATATAACTAAAAATAGGATTTCATGTCTAAAAAATGGGAGGAAGAAGCTGGTGGTGTAGAAGAATTGCAGAAGAAGGAAGTGGACCAGAAAAGGATAAAAATTAGTATAAGTGTACATTTGTTATCGTAAGTAAAAATATAAAATTTCCCCTAGATGTACTAATGAAAGCTATGGCATTACCGTCTGCCTCTGTTATATAACTTGACATGGGATTATGCGTTAATTGAAAGTACCTTCCCGTCCACTTATGTTCTAGACTTGCTGAGATATATTTATAGTATTCAAGAAGGGAAAAATTGAAATGTAGAGGAATATGTCTTGTTGGATAAATAATGCTTGTTTAGTGACATTTGTTGACTAAAGGGCCCTAGTTAAACCTAAAAGATGCCAGTTTATTCAATTATATTATCATACAATTGTATTTTAAGACGGATATTACGCTAGAGAATGGTCATTGTAGGTTGCCTTTTTGCATTTTGGATTGACCTATGAGCCTATTAGACTTGTAATTTTCTTTCTAGTTGTGTAATATCAATAGATTGTGGAATAAGATTGCGACTCTTTAATCGAGAACTTGTAGTCACTCTTTTATTATATGTTTGAAATATGCATCTGCCTTCAGTTGACCATAAATTGGCGTTGGTTTAATGCTCTTTTCCATGTGATGATTGGCTGCAAGGTGATTGTATCTAAGAGATTATTAAACACACATGATTTAATCCCACTTGGTTACTCAGCCAATGTCTTTTTCTTTCATTTGTGCCCAATATCAGTCTGCTAGTTGTGTGTTTTGCTTGTAAATGTTCTGTCATGCTTCTGAATCAACATAAACTAGATTACATGTAAACATGTTTTGTTTGAAGGTAACTTAGTTACTTTTAGTTTAAAATAATTGAATGAAATGGGTTAAGTGTTGAATAAGCATTCTTGGATATTATGTATTGCATATTCTAGTCTTTGTTTCAATGATTCTAGTGATTATATTGATACGTCCATTATCTAGACCTAGTTTTTTCATGGTCCTACTTGTTTAAGAGTAGTGTGTGATGGTCTGAAAGCTTTTTTTAAAGAATAATTTCTTGTTTCATGCGTTTTTTGGCTGGTTTAAAATCTGATAAGGTGGTTGAATATCTTTGATGCATATGTTGATTTTCTTAAAGATCTTTGCAAGTTTACCTTAGTAAGTATATGCATATTCAACGGCCAAGACATTTGGAATTTATGTAAACATAGAGGGTTGGAACACTCTAACAAAATCATTGAGTTGAAGAAGTCTGTGTTGAATTGGAGAAAAACATAAGCGCATCTTGAAAAGCATCTCATGTCTATGATGTCTTGCTCTTTCCTTCTCCCCTTTCCCTCTGTATCATTCTTTTTTTCCCTATAATCTCCCGTTAAATGTTGTGTGCACAAGTTCTATTTACTTAGATGAACACACTTCATCGTTTATTAATTTAGCTAAGATTTAGAAATAAAACATGATCCTTCTTTTGTGTGAGATTTTGTGGTACATAACTCCCTTCCATTTTTCTCATGATCCGTTGCATTATGTATTAGGAATGTGAACAGTTTACACCGTTGATGGGGCATGAATTAAAAAGACCTATACAATAGTTCTAGATATTGCTGAAAATTATTTTCCAAGAAATGCAGGATCTGCAAACGGAGTTTTAAAGATTTAGAATACAATCTTGATTTCAATAGCCAAGAGGTCAATACCGTGCATGGAGGACGTTCGATTGGAGCTGGACACACTATAACGCATGAAGTAAATATATGTTTATTTTGTTTAATTCCGTTGCATTTACATACATAATATGTTTCCTTCTTATTTTAAATTTTCTTCTTTATAACAACTTGTCATGTTTTAGATTTTTTTGTTGCAAGAGATTGTTTGAAAATAGATCTAAATAAACTCAAAGAAGAAGAGGTCAAAAAACTACACGGCTTAGTTGGCACTATGAGGGAGGGAAACATTAGTGATGCGAATACTCTTCTTGATGTATAAAGGGTGAGAAGGAGTTATACTGATTTGCAGAGTAGAAGAGATCTAGTTGAACTTGATAAGAAAGGTGAGAATCTATTGTGTATTAAATGTTATTCATGAATCTATTACAATCCAACATTGTGGAATTTCTGTTGTTTTTTTTTCGGATTTCACCTATAAAATGTTTATCACAAGGATAAGATATTTTGCTTGGGGTTTTAAAATGCAAGCAATGTCAGGATAATGAAAGCGAGTGGATCAAGAAATATGTGCTGAAGTTACTTAACGTTGATGCTCGATGTGGTTAACTACCTGCAAGATGAAGGAAGACTATGGAGGGAGTAAGCAACAAAAGCTATGCATAGTCTTTGGGGTGAATTATTCAACTTGCTCAATTATTAAATTTTCATTTTCGGTAACTCCCTTTAGGGCAACTACTGTTACTCTTGAATATAGCTAGAGAAATTTGATCTACGTTTTCAACTTTTGAATATCAATTTGATAGAGGTGGTGTTTATGTTGACTATGTCTTTTGGTGAGGTTCTTGAAATTTATGATATTAATGCCCAAGTTTAGTACTTTACTCATATATGGGCAAACTGTGACCTAAACATGGCCAACAATTTTGTCAAGTGTGTAAGAAAGCAGGTTACTAGATCCCCGACAAACGTATTATTTTTCAAGAAATTGTCATTAATACAAAATGGACGGTTTGACTATGTACCATGCAATTGCTGTAAAAGTCATGATAATTAAAAAAAAATTATCGGTAAATGACTATTTAAAAAATGCGGCACATGTAACAAATGTTGGTAAATGCCATAAAACAGTGTCATTCTAAATGACAAGGTGTCGGCAAATTTGCCACAAAGAAAGTGCAAAGTGACGGGAAAACCGCCATAAAAGAAATTCGACATATTAGGAAAGTGTCGACAATGTGCCGCAAAAGAAAACCCAACACTTTTTCTAAGTGCCATATAATTGCCACAAACGTTTACCGACAGAACAAAAAAGTGCCGCAAACATTGCCGACGCCAGTATTCACGACACTTAAATAAATGCCATTTTATGTGTCGTGATTGTTTTTACGGCGCTTAATTCCTATTGTCCTGGCATTTATTTTGCGCCGCAATAAGCCAAAAATGTTGTAGTGAACAAAGGATCTAAACTTTCTACAAGGGGGTTTAGATCTACTTACCAATAGTTGGATGAGTAGGCTTGATCTTCCAACGTGTGTCTCCAAACGGCAGTTGGTGGACACCGATCCTTGGAATCAGAACCTCCTTGACCTGCAACCAAGAAAAAACCGAAGTTTTTCTTCAACCGGGGAATTCTAAGGATCGAACTCCTTAGCCTTTTTATGTATAAATTTCGTGGATTGTGTGTATGTGAAGCTCTTGAGAGATCTCCTTTTATAGAAGAAAAATCATTGGCCTCCAAGGAAAAATATAATTTAATTAGATAATTACAATTATATTTTCCTAATCATATTTAGGATATTCTTGAACCAATCTAGAATCAATTAATGATCAATCTAATATATTTGTCATTAATTAAATAACGGATAAATAATTAATTACTGCACAGTATGACATCATCCGAGAAAACCTTTTCCAAAGAGGAAATCCTCATACTGGCGCCACACACACCTCCACAAGCCCACAAAAAATGTCTTTTCTGTGTATTATATTATTTAGCCCAACTAAATAATATTTCGCACATCAATCAATTAGCCCAGCCAATTAATCATCACTGAGGCCAATAACAAGAAAACACTCGTATTATAGGAGCCACGTTGGGGACCATGGACCTATAACCAGTAGCTCCAATAATTAAGTAAAATATTCATCGAGTAGAATATTCATACTTAAATTATTAATTCCGGGATTACGCCACCATAAACCCGAAACAGAACTCTTCCAATTATAGATATATACTTACACTCAACCCATCGAGTAAATAAGCATCCATTGATATAATCACTACATACGGACTAACCCTCCATAGACTGTCCATTATGAGTGGGAAGTCTCCGTGAACCCGACTCTGAATATCTTTTCCTTATTTACCATTAACCCCCTAGTGATCAATTAGTTCACATATCTGACTAGTAGCTAATTAGTCTAATATGAATTGGGCCAATCGATCATTTTCTTAGGGCTAACAAATAAGGGGACTGGCTCTCTACTTCCCGCAAGAAGGAATGGATTCCATGTCTGTGAAAAATAGAACTACTCACTCATCAGGGAATAGTGCCAACGAGAAGTGACTTGGATCACATATCAAAGTGATCCATAACTAACACATCAAACACTACCCCGAGACAAGAAGCATCCTGTGATCACCTCAGGATTAAGGTCAATCCATACATGTTCATATAATGATTTAATAAGATTTCTTGATTATGGAATTATATCAAGAAATACAGATTAAATTGGTCCAGTCCTTATATGAATGCCATCATATATAAATACCCCACTTAGGTACCTTCTACCGATAGTCCGGATAAGACTATCACACCCTAAGGTGTTCTGGGAGCATTATTGGTGTTTTAATCATGAGACCCTAAACTCTGATTATGTTCACCACGGACTAACAGTTCAAGTATATCACCACTAACTCAATCCTCACGTGCATGCCATACAATGAGTTAAGTGGTTACACACTGATATACTTAGGGTTTGCAATAGTGTATACTTTATAAGCACATAGCAAATAATAAGATGAATAATAAAATCTGTCATAAAAACAATTATATAAATTGTCTTTCGGGCACTACATCTAACAGATGGCACCTTCTCGGACTTGCTTGTATGGGGCTCAGTCTCTCTACCTTTCATATTTGGCTCTCCTAGACAGTGCACTTGGCTTCCCTTTTTACTTCGAGTTGTACTTTTAACATTCAAAGGATCTATTTTGTTTTCCTTTAAATCCAAGCTTTCACCACGCGGGGTGGGCTTATCCATTCCTGAAAGATCTGGATAATTCGCCTCCCGTGGCGCACTTTATTGGTCCTTATACTCATGTTCTTGAGTAAAATTGTCAATAACTCCGGCTCACTAGCTCCTAATACAGCTACTTCTTTTTCACTACATCAAGGCTCGTCTCTTTCGTACCCTTTGCTTATCTAGAACTTGAGCTTAACACTCGGCACTCTCTTGGTTTATTTGACAGGGTCTCTAAGATCGTAAAGTATTCGACCTTAGTGTGATGCTTCCATTATCCATGTCCATAATGGCTCTACTGGTAGCTAGAAACTGACGTCCAAGTAGCACACTTGCACTAGGATCTTTGAGAAATTCTAAGATTAGGAAGTCAGTGGGGAAGTTGAAACCTCCTACTCTGACGGTGTAGTCTTTCAGGACAACAGAGACCATATCAACTTGGTGATCTACTAATCACATAGTGATATTCTTGTCCATGGTGACCGAGACATGTACCTTTCTACAGAAGGAAAGAAGGATGATATTGCTACTAGATCCAGAGTCATATAAACCTAATCTTATAGAATGACCATTAATCAAGATTGGGAGCCTAAAAATACCAGGATCTCCTAATTTAACAATTACATCATAGTACTAAGAATCCTCAGGCTCTGACGGAACATAATTAGGGTCTTCCTCAGGGTTAGACTTAGAAGAAGAAATATCATAGATTTGTATAAGAGACTTACCTCTGTAGGAGTTTGCGTATTCATCTAGGCTTTCATTTATACCTATTCTGGTACACGTCTCTTCTTCTTCCAGCTTCACTCTATTTTTATTCTCTTCACACTATTCTCTTATTCTGGAACCGGATGTATCAAAATAGGCTTCAATTTCAAAATGAAACGACTTCTTGGAGGCATTGTGCTTTGTTCGGAATCTCCTGTAGAAAATTTGGTTGAATGAAGATCAAAAGTGTCATGCACATCCTGGAAAAGAAACAAAAGAAAACAAAAACACGGTAAGAAAACTTTCACTTCAGTTGTGTTTAGACTCAACTATTGCAGACCTACTAGCTAAAAACTAATAGGTATTAACACAAAAATACAGGGATTCGATCAGAAATGAGTTTCTAGGTTCTTGCTTTTGGGAGATGACTCTCGCAATTGCGAGACCTGTTGTCCATCTTCTGGTCGTAAAATGGTACATGATGATGCAGAAATGACTCAAGACTAAAAAATAAAATAAACAACATAAAACATAAAGTTCTTAATTAAAATTAACAAATTCATTATCAATATTGGCCATTGTCCCCGGAAACGGTTCCAAAAATTTATCGCATGCTACTCATGAATTACTAGCAAGACTACTAGGTCAATCGCAACAAAGCTAGAGCGAGTCAAGGTAGACCCAGTATTTCCTCTCTATATGCTTCGACTTACTGTGCTTTCGAGGTTCCCTAGAGTTGGCAATGGCCCCATTGTTATCACAATCGAGAGTAATAGGATCTTCAGCATTCGGGACAACGCCTAATCCGCTGATGAACTTTCTTAACCAAACTGCTTCTTTAGCTGCCTCGGAGGCCGCTATGAACTCAGCTTCCATTGTTGAATCGGTTGTGCTGGATTGCTTTTTGCTTCTCCATTTTATTGCACCGCCACCAAGTGTAAACACTGAACCAGAGGTTGATTTAGAATCATCTCTGTCTGACTGAAAGTCAGAATCGGTGTACCCCGCTAACTCCAAACTCCCACTCGAATAGACGAGCATATAATTTTTGGTTCTCTTCAAATATTTGATGAGATTCTTTACTGATGTCCAGTGCGGTTGCCCTGGATTTGATTGAAAACGGCTGACTAATCCAACGCCGTAACAAATATCTGGTCTCGTACACTTCATAGCATACATAAGACTACCAACAGCCGAGGCATATGGCACTCTTCCCATAGCTTCAGTCTCTTCAGGAGTTTGAGGCCCCTGAGTCTTAGAGAGGTAAACGCCGTGACGGGTTGGTAGAAAACCCTTCTTTGCGTTCTCCATCTGAGGCGTGCCAGCACCTTATCTATATAAGTTGCTTGGGACACAACTAACGTCCTGTTCTTGCGATTCCTTATGATTTGGATCCCTAGAACATAACTCGCTTCTCCCAAATCCTTCATTTGGAATTGCGTGGTCAACCAACTTTTCACGTCGGACATCATCCCCTTATCGTTGCCAATAAGGAGTATGTCATCAACGTACAACACTAGAAATACAATACTATCTTTGATAACCATCTTGTACACATAAGATTCAGCAAAGTGTTGTTCAAAATCATAAGACTTGATCATGTGATCGAATCTATGATACCAGGAACGAGATGCTTGCTTCAACCCATAAATGGATCTGAGCAACTTGCACACCATGTGCTCTCGACCTTCTTCAATGAATCCTTCTGGTTGCTGCATATAGATTTCCTTATCGAGAAAGCCATGTAAAAACGCTGTCTTAACATCCATTTGCCAAATTTCATAATCTAGACATGCAGCAATCGAAAGGAGGATACGGATGGTTTTCATCATGGCCACAGGTGAGAAGGTTTCCTCGTAGTCTATACCCTCTCGCTGGGTGTAACCTTTGGCTACCAGCCGTGCTTTGAAGGTTTCGACCTTCCCATATACTCATCTCTTTCGCTTGTAGAGCCATTTACATCCAATGGGCCTTCCAAACCGAGTTAGAGTACATAGACTACATCTCTTTGATTCATTGCGTCAACCCATTTATCCTTATCGTGATCCAGTAAGCCCTTCTTATAGGTCGGAGGATCATCTTCCACCCCATCAGAGGCGACTACGTTCGTCTCTAAATCCATGCCGTACCGAGCCGGTGGCCGAACCACTCTCGCAGTACATCTAGATGGAACAGGAATGTCGGAAGTGACTATTGTATTGGTAGTGTTGTTTACAGGAACAACAACAGCCACAATAGGCCTGACGTCATCGGAGAGTAATTCCTCTAGTACAATTTTACTTCGAGCTCTGTGGTCTTTCATATAACTTTCCTCAAAAAATGTAGCGTTAGTCGAGACTAGCACTTTGTTATCTTCCGGATCGTAAAATAGACCACCACGTGTACCTTTTGGATAGCCTACAAACAAACACACTTTCATACGCGATTGTAGCTTGGTAGTCTTGTCCATCAGCACATGTGCAGGACAACCCCATATGCGGAAGTGACGCATGCTTTCGCGACGTCCGGACCACATCTCTACGGGTGTCTTTTCGACAGACTTTGACAGTACTGCATTCAAAATGTAGACCGCTGCTTCTAAATCATAACCCCAAAAGGATATAGGTAGTGAGGCGTAGCTCATCATTGATATAACCATGTTAATCAATGCCCTGTTTCTCCTCTCAGCAACTCCGTTTTGCTAAGGTGTCCTAGGCGCTAAACGTTGGAAACAAATTCCTTTTTCAGCCATGTAGTCAATGAACTCAGTATCTAAATACTCACCTCCACGATCTGAGCGAAGGCATTTCAATGGCTTGCCTAGTTGCCTTTCGGCTTCTGTTTGGAACTCCTTGAACTTACCGAAAGCCTCGGATTTCCTATGCAGCAGATAAACATAACCGAATCTCGAGTAGTCATCAATGAAAGTCACACATTACTCGTATCCGCCTCTAGCTTGTACGTTCATCGGACCACAAAGGTCTGAATGCACTAAGTCTGAATGCACTAAGTCTAGAGTTCCCGTGGCCCTATTACCCTTTGATGAGAAGGGACGCTTAGTCATTTTTATTTCCAGGCAACACTCGCAGACAGGCAGTGTGTCAACAGATGACTCACCTAAGGCATGAACCTTTTCTAGTCTTTTGAGTTTTTCCAAGGAAATATGGCCGAGCCTCAGATGCCACAAGTATGTTTTATCTTCTTTTACTTGAGAAACTTTCTGCCTTTTAGCAGATCTTTGATGAGCAGTTTTAAACATTTCAGTATTAAGTAGGGGAGCTTTATGTGGTCTTACAAAATATAAACCGTTTTCATTCGTAGTTGAACACAATTCAAAGCCATTCTTCGAAATAACAAATTCACCATTCAAATTTGAAACAGAAAATGATTGTTCAACTAAGGCAGAAAGAGAAATTAAATTTCTCCTGAAATTCGGAATAAAATAAACATTTTGTAAATGTAAAATTCTATTATTATTAAAATGTAATTCCACAGCTCCCACTGCTTTAGCCGAAATGAGCGCCCCAGTGCCTACTCGCATCACTTGAGAACCCGCTTCCAGCTCCTCGTACGAACTAAGAATCTGCAATGAAGAACATATATGGTTAGTAGCTCCAGTATCAAGTATCCAAGTGGACACATCTTTAGCTACATTAAAAGATTCCATGAATAGTAATTCCAAATTACCTTTCTTATCTTTCCCAGTAATAGCCTTGGCTTTGCCATCTTTTACATCATGAAGATAATCCGGACAATGGCGTTTCCAATGTCGTACCTCCTTACAGAAAAAGCATTTGCCCTTGGGCTTGGCCTCGTCAACTTTCTTGGCTTTCTTTTTCTTCATTGGCTTGGACACAGGTGCAACACTATCCTTTTTCTTTGGTTTGGCCTTAGGCTTGTTTGATGGCTTAGCTTCGGCCATATTGGCTTCAGCTTTCTTATCCCCTACTTGGACCTTATCTTTCGATAGTAGGCCCTCGTAGATAGTCAGTTCATTAAGCATCTGTGTCATTGTCAACTCATGTTTGCCCATTAGATACTGAGTTTTGAACGGGATAAACTCAGGAGTCAACGATTCCAAAATCATCGACACTTGAGTTGCTTCATCGAACATTGATCTATGAATACAGGCGTCATTGAAGTAACTGATCATATTCAGAACATGACCATTCACTGCTTGACCTTTCTTCAATTTCGTGTTAACAGCCATCCTGATGGCATCGTGTCTTGCTTGGTTGCTAGGTGATCCAAACATCGAAGTAAGTTTCCACATGATTTCTCTTGCAGTCTCAAACCCTTCAATCTGGGTCCTAATGACCTCCGACACTGCCGCCAGGATGATCCTACGAGCCCGGTTATCTGCCTCGATCCAGCGATTACGCTGTTCGATCTCAGCTTTTCTGGGTGTTTTTGGATCGCCACCATAGGGCATTCAGAAGTGAGTACATATTGCACATTTTCGTATATGAGTACCACGTTTAGATTACTCTTCCATTTCTTAAAGTTGTTTCACGATAATTTTTCAGACAGTAAAGCAGAAATTTGAGCAAACATTTTTGCTGAAAATAAAATGACATATATTAATTCATGTTTAACACTACTATATAAGTTTATTTTAGGAATTGTAAACTAAAATTAAGTCTACTCTACCATTCCAAGGTTTTAACCTCGCATCTCAGTGCCGCCGTAGGGTAGGTCAAAGAGATGACGGTTAAATCGAGACAATCTCATCAATGAATAACTTGTGAGAATCAAACATCCCACGAGAATCGAACATCCCTTTATTCATTGACTACCTTCCTTTTTTAGCCTAGGTATTATCAAGAATACCCTTGATGAGTGTGACCAACTATATCGGATCTCTTAGGTACGCCCCGAGTGTGCCGTCGTAGGATAGGTCAGTGACCCGACGAGTACCCGGAAATCCTATCCTTTCGGAGACCAAGCCATGAATGTTGATAGGGGTGAACACCATCCGTAGGGGGACGAAATCAAAGCACCGCGAGGCGTCACCCTTCTCTCACTTGTATCTATAGTAGAGGCCGTGGGGTTGGCTGTCGCCTCCCCCGCTCCCACTCAATATTTTGGAAGTGGTGGTGGGTTAACTAACCACGTATTTTTGATGTTAACATAAAAGCACATCAAATCAAGGATTCCGAATGGTGTCGGTAACGTAGGCAAGCCTACCCATCCTATTCGTTGGAACATATGTGACAGTCGCACGAAATCGGGTCAAGACAGCCCCATTGAGATAAGAAGGAATCACCCCTCCGCTCTCCATTGTAGCTTGGTCTTGCCGGACCCCCGTGCATACATCACACTAGGAGGGTTAAGTCGGTCGAGCGAAGCTTAGTTGACCACCCAACCTATAGGCGAACCGTTTTTATCCAAGATTTATTGTTCTTTTACCATCATTCAATCTCGTAGACACTACGAATCGAAAACGTGATCTCGTTTGGGCTTTTAAGGCGGTTCACCGAGAACACACACCGAAAAGGCTTAACGATTTCATAACCCGTCCTCGGATCTTTAATTAGTTACTAAATTAATTAATTACCACGTATTAATTAAATTTCAACTAATTACGCGAGTTTGTATACATGCCTATTTTAATTACCAAAATTAAAATTCTACATGTATGCATGGAGTGGATTTATGATATGATGCATGTCATGGCAATTCCGGTTTTATATCTATTTTATGATCAAACACATAAAAAATAAATTGCGGAAAATTTAAACACCGAGATGGATCGTTGGTGCCCCCGTATCTAATCTATCCTAGGAAAAAAAATAAATTACAATCTTGTGTCTTCATGTCTTTGATCTTCGAGCCTTGAACCATGAACCCAAAAGGAGAAGGGGCCTTTATTTTATAAAATAAAATAATTTTTTTCTTAAAATCCTGCTGTATTTTTATTCCAGAAAAAATAAATATATTTTAATTTTAAAAAATACGGATTTTGTTAAAAAAAAATTAGGGTTTGATAATAAAAATAAAACCCTAGGCGTGTGAAAGAAAAAAAATTACAACAAAAAATTTTCAGCCCCGACTCCTATGCATACCTTGAGTTCCGTCTTCATCTCGTGTTCATCATCGTTCTTCGTCGTTTTTCCAAAATTACGAAAAAAAAAAAAAAAAAATTTGCCGAAAAAATAATGAAATAAAAACAACAATTTTTACATCAATCCTATGCTCAAACGATCTAAATCGAGAGAGCTTACAATAGATCTAACGAGTAAATAGTACCAACCCCAATCCATCTCTTCAAACCACAACAATCGCAACATAAAAAAAAATATATATAAATTTCGGCCCCTATAAAAAATTGGGACAAAAAATCTACATGTTTTCCACTCCTAGATCTAATATTTTATACGTATAAATATAGATCACCAGGCGACTGATACCACTGTTAGTAATACCATCCGCAACGGAAGCGATTTAAGGATCTAGATCTATAATATACACGTAATAAAATAACTAGATCTACTCTACAAGGGGGTTGTAGATCATACCTCTTGGATCTCAAAATCCAAGTAGAAGAACCGCAATATGAAGAACAAAAGGATGGTGTGAAGAGCACCACGATCTTCCACACGTGTGATCCAAGCAACTCCCGGTGGAAGTTAATCCTCGTCTCGAATCCTTCCGATATGCTATCCGGAAAACCTCCAAGATTTTTCCCTTTCTCTCCCCTTGGCCTAAAATTATCTCTTCCTCTCTCTAAGAGATGAAGTCAAATTTTATGTGTGTATTAGGCTTGGGAGAACTCTCTTTATATAGGAGAGTAATCCTTGTCCTCCAAGGATTTTATTTTGCAAATAAATAAATACAATATATAAAAGATAATCCCATAATATTCTAGAACAAATCTAGAATAATATTTATCTTAATTTCTTACCATAAATATTTATCCAATAAATATTTTGTGCACATGTCTTATTAATACACAAGAAAACAATTTCTTGTTCCATAATACATGAGGGGGGCCGAAAATTCCCTTGTGACCTAGTCACAATAATTTTCGGCCATACACACTAATTGGGCCAAGATTATGAAAAATGTCTTTTTCACATATTTAATTATTTAGCCCAACTAATTTAATAGTCCACTAAACAATTAATTCACATATCGTTTTAATTGAATTCTAATAAGAACTAAATTAATATTATTAGGATTCGACGTCCGAGAATAGCTATGCTATATTGGAGGCACGTCGGGGAGCATGGACTAATAATCAGCGGCTCCGATAAATCAAATAAATAATTATCTTACGAACAGAATAATTATATTCGATAAATCAATCACAAGAATATGCCACCATAATCCCGTGACTGCACTCCTCCGATTATGAGATTATATTTATCTCCTCACGAGAATGATAATAAGCGTCCATTGATATAATCATTACATATGGATTAATCCTCCACATACTATTCATTCTAAATCGGGAAGTTACCGTTAACCCCTTTTTTTTAGAACCTCTTATCCTTATTTACCATTAACCCCTAGTGATCAATTAATTCATACAACTCACTGGTAGCTAATCAATGTAATATGAACTCGTACGATCGATCAGTTTCTAGGATTAACAAATAAGGGAACTGTCTATCTACTTCCATAAATGGAAGGAATGGATTCCGTATCTGTGACAACACAGACTACTCACTCAATCCAAGTACAATGCAAAGATGGGGTAATTCGGATCACGGACTCGGTGTAATCCTTAACCGTCAAGTCAAACCTCATACCGATTCAAGCGGTTATTTCGTGATCACCCTACGGATTAAGATATATCCATAAATATGATCATCGATTGATTCGATAAGACTTCTCGATTACGGAATTATATCGTGAACTCTAATAAAATCGGTCCTGCCCTATATGATATATCTATCATATATAAATGCCCCCACTAGGTTCTCTTAACCGAAAGTACGGATAAGACAATCACACCTATTGTGTTCTGGGCGCATTAATAGCACGTTAAAGGAGAGACCCGATACTCTCGATTAACTTCACTACGGGCTAATTGTATTTTAAGTACATCTTCACTAACTCAATCCTCCCGTGTATATCCCATACACTGAGTTATTCTGTAGTGTAAATACTATTGTCACATCGGTGAATATGAGAATAATAGATATGAATAATAATATCATTTCATTTATTAAATAAGACAATTACAAAATTGTCTTTCGGGCATCACACCTAACAAATTGGTCCCGGATAATAATTAGACGATTACCAGCATCGCCAAATTAGTGCTAGAAGGAGGGCTTTCTACTAATAAGCTTGTTCAAGGTTCTGCGATCGTTCCACCATGGTGAAAACACGACAACAGATGGTAAACGGCCAGAACACCGATAATGGAAATGCCGCTGCCTCCAACGCTGGCAATCAAAATCATGAACAGGAGGAAAGTGTCATCAGTTCTGTCCAGCAAGCACTGGTAGATCAATTGGTGGATATGGATGAAGCTACTAGGCAAGCCATTCTTGAGGCAGCCACAATAACGATGATGTGGGAGAGGATCTTGAAGAAGAAGATCTACAGGAAGAGGATTTAGAGCAAGAAGATCATGAAGAAGAGGATTTGGAGGAGGAAAATCCCAGAGAGGGAGATGAGCAAGAAAAGACACCTCATCCCCCTCCCGAGCCTAAGCGAGGCAAGAGGGACGATCATGCATCCTTTTCAAACCGCGGGAAACAATCGTTGGATCCCCAAGCAATAGACGCGGGTAGAGCTGAACTGGACGTCATACTGGAAAGCGATCTATGGATCTCTCCCTCGCGTCGCCATTCACGGAATGGGTGGAGAATTATCCCCGACCTGCGAGGTTATAAACATAAAATGGAATTTAATCTACTTATTTTCTTATTTTATGTTAACCTAAAAGTTAATAATTAAAAATAATGTATTTATTAAATAGGGATTTAGTTATTTAATTAATATCTATTTAAGGAAAATAATCCCCAAAATCTTCTCATAATGTAGTCGACGCAGGTTCTAAAAGAAAATAGTTGGAGGCAACGCAGAGTTGCCTGGAAGCGGAGGAAGGAATCTTCAATCACGCGGCTAATCCGTCAGGAATTTGGACAGACTGCAGAAGACAGAAATCAATGTCTCATCGAGACGAACGTTTCCACCTTAACTATATGCAATATGGTAAACCTTCGTTTTAGCCCTAAAGCTAGATTCATTTCCGTTCTTGAGAAAAATATGAGCTTTTTGTGAAATAGAATGTTTTCTAAATATATGATAATGGATAATGATCGTAGGTTATTCGTAAAAGTGATTGGTTTCAAGAATTCAAGGCTTTTGCTTTTAATTTTGCTTTCAAATTTGCTTTAATATTGCTAAGGTAAGGGGGTGCTACGATTTTGAACTTCTCGACAAATATAATATGTTTTGTTATTCTAAGCGGGTATTCTATCATTGGTAATGAAGAACTTGCTATTCTTAATAAACGGTTTTGTTCGGTGTTTTGTTTCTATTTTTATGATGAAATATACAGGTTTTTGTGGTGAAATAAGGTTGGGATCGATTGGTCTAAAAATGGTTCGAAACATCTGTTTTCCAAGATTCCCGATCGTTTAGTGCGCGCCAAACACACGTGAAACTTGGGATTCGGTTCTGCTCGAGTTCAGCATACTGCAAAAGGTGTTCACGTGTGCCAAGGAGGTGACATGTCAAGAACATCTTGCAATATCATTATAGCGCCCGCTAGGAAGGGGTAGCGCGTGCCAAACACACGTGACACTTGGGATTCGGTTCTGCTAAGTTCAGCGCAAGGCAAAAGGCGTTCTCCTACGCCAAGAAGGTGACAGGTCAGGAACAACTTGCAATACCGTTTATAGTGCGCTCCAGGAAGGGGTAGCACACACCAAACCAATGCTTTTGGCACAAGTTACTTTTAACGCGCACCAAAGGTGCGCTGCGCGCGCTATAAATGTAGCATAATGGGAATTGGGTTCTGGTGTAGGTTTACCACACGTCAAAAAGGTGTTGCGTGTGCCAAACCCTCTCTTTCCCCTATTTTTGATATTTTTTTTATGTGTGAAATGTGTTGGTGATTGTTTTGAATACCTTTAAGGACATTAAATGTTAATTTACATTGTCTAACTTCGACTTCTGGTAGCCTTGTCTTGGTACCACAACTGAGACCCTCTGTGGGGAGAAGGTGGAAGCATTAGAAGGCATTGTTAAGGCCTTGTGGAACATTGAATTAGTAGTCATTGATCCTTTTACAACTTGTTAAGTAGAGTAACTAGATGTCTAGGACTAGAAGTCCTAAGGAAGTCTTTTATGTGAATGAATCACATAGTTGAATCTAAGCTCGTAAATACATATGTGGATGTCTAAAAGCTAAAACGTCAATATCATTGGTGAGACACGTTTTTGATATTGAAGCATGGGACACTTACAACTCCACTTGCTTTGAGGATGGAACATGAGACCGTGCCCCTAGAGCGGTGCAACCCATGTTGTGGTGCATTCTCACCACGCGTAGTGTCCTTTCGTATTGATGTAACAAACATTAATTGTGCAAGGATGTACAACGGATCTAGTAGAGGGTGTGTGAGTTCTACTGTTACTACTTATATGTTAGTGATTGTAGAAAGTGTTCATGCTATGTATGTACGTACTGCTATTTATTATTATCGTTTCTTCTACCCTTTACTAAGTACATATGTACTTACCCCTTATCCTCTTTAGTCCCCACCTCAAGAAGGTCGTGTATTTGTAGGTTGTTTTCGAGACCACTAAGGAGTGACCCGGAGATGAGGTAGACGAAGTCTACCTTTCTTTATTGCTTTGCAATTTGGTATAGATTCACTTATCCATTGTAATGATAGAAATCAATGAGTTGAGTTTTGTGGATAACAAAGTGTAGTGGATTATTTGTACTTGATTGTTATAATTAGTCTTTTGATGATGTAATAGATGCAACATGTGTTACTTACGATCGTTTATTAGTTCTTTTAGTTACCCGAGTCTGTAGTTTTGTCTTCCGCCTTGTTCTCGGATGCTTACTTGCGAAAGTATTACATATATAATTGGATTAAATTTTAATTATATGCGTGTATGACATTCTTTTCCGGATAAAGACTCGGTATCCGGGACAGGGGCGTCACAATTGGTATCAGAGCGGCAAGTAACACCGCCGCATACGATTTAACTTTTTAAGAAGTGGTCTAATGGTGTTTAGGTACGTAATATGGGAATCTTGGATTTAGATCTCTTAAGTGTAGACCTCTTAAGTTAGTCTATTAAGCAATGAATCCTTAACGGTTGAAGTCTCTAAACCAAACTATGTCACCTAGGACTAAGGGAAACCCCCTTAGGTGAAGCTTTGGGATCGGAGCTACACCTTTAAGTTGAGGTCCTCTTGGTTGAATTTTCTTTACACTCCCTATTGTGATCTCTACACTTCATTTTACACCTCAATGTGAAAGACTACACTTTGGCTTGACCTATTGTTGTAGAGAATGATGTCCGACTCAACTGTACAAATCCTTCACTCCCTGTTTTCACCATTACTTGGTTGTTATAATCAAAATTATTTGACCTTACTTTGCTCGAGATGGGTTCAACATGAATTCCATATACAACTCTATCATTTCCAAGTGCTTCTCACCCGTTTCGACTATTAGTTTTAATGGTTTATTGCTTTGGCACATGGTGACTTGATCCAACGCGGATGAATGCTTTTGTTTCCGTGTTTTCTTTTCATGTAAGACCATTTACCCTGCTCCAAAAATTCTAAAAATTTTCAGCAAGATGGACCACTGTTTTTTCTACAATTCCTCTTTTTACATCAACTTGATAATCATTATGGATTGTTCGGAAAATTCATGTTAATGCTGGACACTCTGTCCAAAAAATCTGCAACACCACTTCCACTTCTTTTTATTTGAACATGTTTAACACCTTCAAATGACCTGACTTTTTTATATGTTGCATACAACACTTTTATAAACAACTTTACTTTGGGAATTGAGTTCAAATTACTTTCTTTTTATAGCAATTTGCAATTCAAATCAGTGTTTACTAATCTGAAAATCCTGACAGCTTTTGCAATCGGCAAAAATGATTATTTTTGACCGAATTCTTCTCATCCAAAATTTCTAATCTTTTTATTTACCCTGGAAAACTACAGTACCTAGATTTTTTCTCTTTTGATCGTTCTCAAATTCCTTTTCGTTTGGGCTTCACAAGTCGATAACGATAGGCCTGGAGTAATTATCATACACGACAGCCTAAAAATGAATCCCCGCCTCCTTGACTTAAGGCTAGGGTAAGAGAGTAATAAGTTATGACTGTTGTGTGATAGAAGTTTTTCCGAAGTTGATCTTCTTCCAGATTAAGTGTCGTAGTAGGACGTACGAAAGCTGATGTTATGGTTTCTTTTGCAGTATAAACAAGCACCAAGATGCGATCTTCCAGCATACATTGTTTGATGCTCAAACCTTTTATGTCTTTCTTCGATCATGCCTTTTTTTGGTGAATTATTTCCCATTTAATTCTCCAATTGAGATCTTTAATCTCAACAAGTCCTCTCCATATTAGGTACCTCAGAAATATATCTCCATAGGCCCTTCTTTTTAACAAGTTCATACCTTCTTACTTTTCAAATCAAAGAAGCAAGTTCTCTCTAATTTTGCATTGTTGCACTCCCATTCTTCATTTCAAGTTCAAATTCGATTGAGCCTTCTAAGGTCAAAGCATTTTTCTTGCTTGTGTTCATCCCCAACTTCCCTTCTAAGGGTAGTGTCGATGTTGTAACTTTACCACCTAGTGTTGCCTATTCTTTTGAAGGTACGCATCTCCTCATGTTACCAGTCAGATATTTATCCTACCATGACATCCATTTTCAAATACTTGCCTTTAACTTTCTGGCAAATTATGCTAGCCCAATTTCAGGCAGAAGGTAGTCTCTTACCATTATGTCTTACGAGCCCTTTTTGCCGGCCATCATTTGAATTCCAAATTTTTATTAAGACCAACCCAGATTAATGCACCTTGTACCCTTTAGTTTTAAATCTCTTTCAGGCCACTGAGATCCATGAACCGCCAGAACATCTTTTGACATTCCCTCTTCCGTCTTGGTGTTTCTATAACAATTTTGTTACACCGGTTGAAATGTCTATTTTGTTTTAATCTTTTCATTCCCTCATAATGAATAACCTTGAGCACTTATTCATTGGCATTGTATTATTCCTCTCGAGTAGTGCAGCCTTAAACCCTTGAATTGGATCATCAATGATCTTTACCCCTCTTTTGAAAGTTTGAATTAATTATATGAAATCAAACTTTATCTGACATTTATTAAGTGTCCTTTCTCCCTCACTTCAAAGCTTGTTTATCGCAGACCCCTTTCCAAAACTTTTGACTTTCTTTTACATTATCTTAAGGGAATTTATGTCCTCTTTCAATCATGAAATAACCTCTCTTTGATGCAAACCTGGACATTTATTGACAAGTTTTATTCCATTCCGGGACCCTATTTGGTGTACTCGTTTGACCACGTAACTTCTTCATGTCGAGGCTTTTACTCACTTCTTGATTTTCCTAGTTATTTAGTCCTCCGGGTGCTTGACCCTTCACTTTTGCTTTGTTTTCTATTGTTGGATGATTTCCCTATGACATTCATGCGAATTGAAACCTTCTTAATTCGCCAACAACTATTCTGTTGATCAGATAATTAACAGTTAAGTTCACTGGCCTAATGTTCTCAATATCAATCTTCTCTTCTTTTTGCATTAAATATTTGCAAGCCCAACATGTGATGTTCCCTTAATATCCCCACTTTCTAAGGGCTTTTGTGGAAGCTTATTATCATCCTTCCAAGCAATCCGAGTTCTTTTGCAGACCACCATATCTTGCAGAATTCCACTCTCTCAAAAGAATCTCATCTGCAAGATGTTCTTTTGTTTTTTCTTTCGGTGGCTATATTTTGTATTATGATACAATTCTTCATCCTTCGATTTTGAACCAATTTCAAACTTCCATCGACCTGGAATTACAAGGTTTTGTTTTGTAACCCCAGCAACATCTCTTGTTTTGAGAACTTATTGCCTCTCTTCGGCTTACCAAGTTGACATACCACCCTGGTGCTCAACTTGTCACTCTTCAACTTTATTTTTTTTCCAAGCTAAACCTTATTGGCGTAAGGATTGGATCAGACCGTCAGACAGAAAGTATAGCAAATGCGTGTTTCTTCCTTCCTGAAAAGTCTCAAAAACCCTTCAGCCGGAATCCCTACAGTTCTTCAGCAAGCTTGTGCCGTAGTGATGGAAGTTGAGATCGAAAGAAGTCAAGTGTACCAGAAGTTATGGATCAGCTGGGAAGTTTCAGCTTCCCGGATATAGGCCAGTATGAGCAAGTTAAGCATGTCGTTCCATTGATTTCAAGATTCGAGACAGTTGAAGGGAATGTGAAGAAACTATACGAAAGATCCAGTTGTTGTTGGTTACAAGCGAGTGGTCAGGACCCAAACCAACAAAGGGTTAATGAGTAAGATGAAGATGGAAACCGTTGGCACCAAAATCAGAGTTGTGTCCCGAATATGGAAGAGCTGAGGAAGAAAGTGATGAATGAAGACCACAAGGTAGCGTTGCAGTCCATGCCGGGGAAACCAATATGTGTAGAGAGTTGAAACCAATGCTGGAGGCCTCTCATGAAAATAGAGATAGCAGATTGTCTACAACACTACTTACCACGCCAGTACCCAGATGCCCTTTTGAAGCTCTGTATGGAAGAAAGCGTGGAATGCTAGTTTTCTAGGATGAAGTAGGGAAAAGACAGATTACAAGACCAGAGTTGATACAGCAGGCCAGATAGGAGATTGAATTGGACCATCGCAACCGCAAGAGGTCTCAAGACAAGTACAAGAGTTGGGAAGATGAAAGAAGAAGATTGTCAGAGTTTGAAGTTAAAGATAAAAAAGAGTAAAACGGATTGGGCAGACATGCAACTAAGCCCCAGTTATGAATGCCCTTACATGATCTTGGCTAAAGTCGGACCTTTAGCTTATTCGTTTGGAGTTACCAGAATACCTTTTACGAGTGCGTGACGTCCATCATGTGTCAAAGATAAGGGAATGATTAACCGACATTGATGTGGATGCAAGCTTTGACCTCAAAATGGTTGAAGAAATCTTGACCTACGTGGAAGAATCAAGTGCACTTTAGAACGGAAGATGAAGAAAGTTAAGAGGGAAACATATAGCTAGTCAGTAGAGCAGTCACACATCGGCAGAGGCGACATGAGAGTTAGAAGACGAGACGCTTTGCGAAGTTCCATGTTCAACTACCTCCCAGTTGTGTTCAGTTTCGAAGACAAAACTTGTTTTAAGGGGGAGGGATGTAACACCCCGAAAATCCAAGAAGGGTATAAACGTAAAATGGAATTTAATATATTTATTTTACTATTTTATGTTAACCAAATAGTTAATAATTAAAAAAGATTTAATTATTAAAATGGGATTTAGTTATTTAATTAATAGCTATTTAAGGAAAATTATCCCCAACGTTCAATCGCGCAGGTTCAGAGCTTCTTGGAAGCAGAGGAAGGGAACTTTCAATCGCGCAGTTAATCCATCAGAAATTTGGACAGAACGCATAAGACGGAAATCATCATCTCGTCGAGATGAACGTTTCCACACTAACTGTTTGCAATACGGTAAACCTTCATTTTAGCCCTAAATCTAGATTCATTTCCGTTTTTGAGAAAAATCTGAGCTCTTGGTGAAATAGTGTTAGGAAATCTATACGGGAACGCAGCGGAATTTAAAATTTTATTTCCTTTTACCAAGATCAACTTCGTTTAAGCAACAAGCATAAAAGAAGTAACCGAGAATTAAAGTTACCTTGAATGATCAAAATGATCGAAGCTTTATTGTATACGGTTGATGATCCAAGCACCGAGCCATCCAAGTGTCCGGCCTCTAGCCGTAATCCACACAAACGATCGCCGGAATCCTCGAAGGACTGCTACCGGAAAATGTCGACTTCTAGGTCGCCTTTTCTTCCTCCCATAAAACTCTCTCTCTTTCTTTCACTAGAATATTGCATGAATATAATGATACCAAAGATCTTGGAACAACCCCTTTTATAGGTGAGTGAGGCGCCAGTTTCTATTGGCATGGAGTGGAGAACAAAAAACTATTTTCCCAGTAGAATGATGATTTGATAAATCAATCAGATATTTGATTGATTATCTCATTAAGTACTTTCCTTAAAATCATATATGCCATAAATTTAATATCTTATATTAAATACTTTCCAATATATATTATCAATATCTAATATTTAATATATCTTTATTATATTACCATAAATATATATATCAACTACACATGTGCACATGTATATATCACATATATACATGTCACACACATTTATATATAAATACATAGATATATTAATATCTAATATTAATACATCATAATATAATGCTATGATTAATTAATTTACAAAATCCACGTGTATCATATATACACAAATTTTGACCCATAATATATATATATATATATATATATATATATATATATATATATATATATTTATTTATTTAATTAATCAACATAATTAATATCTTGTATTATATTTATTCATAATAAATAAATACCACAATATTAATTTCCATCATAACAATTTATAGTAGACATAAATAAATCCTCATCCGGTTATCTCTGTAACCACAAATTAATTCCGGCTTGTTATTTATATGTGTGTGACCCGATAGGTTTCCGAATATGTTAGCCTTAAGTATAAAGTGCATATAGTAAAACACCCGTCACACCTAACGATCATGGAGAGCGTCTAGCAACACGTCCACGACCCTCAATCATCAGAAAGAGTTAAGTGCTATGACTACAACCTTTCATGTGAAACGGTTACCGTGTAAATAGAATAATATCGCTATTACAATATACATACGGTCGTATCTCGAGTATCAATACATTAACAACCATATCTTATAATCTGGATATCATGCTCTCTCGAAGTAACTCATTTACTCCCACTTTGCAAAGATTCACGAGAGCTAGACATTCCTTATAAGAAGGCCCTTTTGGATATTTACTTCTATTGTTAGGATACGCGATTTACGGATGATCGACATGAATCCTACGCATGCTTCAGTATCACACCCAATAACTACCTCATGATTGTTAGGAAATCTATGAGGAAACGCAGCGGAATTTAAAATTTTATTTACTTTTACTAAGATCGACTTCGTTTAAGAAACAAACATAAAAGAAGTAAACGAGAAAATTACCTTGGATGATCAAAAAGATCGAAGCTTTATCGTCTACGGTTGATGATCCAAGCACCGAACCATCCAAGCGTCCAGCCTCTGGCGGTAATCCACACGAACAGCCGTCAGAATCCTCGAAGGACTGCTACTAGAAAAAGTCGACTGCAAGGTCGCCTTTTTTTCTTCCCACAAAACTCTCTCAAGAACTCTCTCTTTCTTTCACTAGAATATTGCAAGAATATTATGATACTAAAGAGCTTGGCATCTCTCCCTTTTTTTTATAGAGTAGAGGGGCTCCAGTTACAACAGGAGTGGAGTGAGGAACAAGAAACTATTTTCCCAATAGAATAAGAATTTAATAAATCAACTAGATATTTGATTGATTATCTCATTTAGTATTTTCATTAATCTTATTAAGGATTTTCCTTAAAATCATATCTGCTATAAATTTATAGTTTATATTAAATACTTTTCAAGATATATATTGTCAATATCTAATATTGAATATATATTCATTATATTACCATAAATCAATTTACATATGTATATATCA
The DNA here is from genome assembly GCA_036785695.1 of Gentiana straminea. Classification (NCBI taxonomy): domain Eukaryota; kingdom Viridiplantae; phylum Streptophyta; class Magnoliopsida; order Gentianales; family Gentianaceae; genus Gentiana; species Gentiana straminea. The sequence continues at coordinate 3,164,698 of JAVUPR010000398.1, forward strand.
CATATATATACTAGATGCATATGTATATATATATGTCATGTGTAGTAGATATATACATATATACATGTCACATGTATATCACATATATACATGTCACATATATATATATATATATATATATATATATATATATATATATATATATATATATACTAATATCTTATATTAATACATAACAATATAATACTATGATTAATTAATTTGCAAAATCCATGTGTATCAATATACACAATATGCGCCCCATGTATTAAAATACATACATTTAATTAATCAGCATAATTAATATCTTGTATTATATTTATTCATAATAAATGGATACCATAATATTATATTATCACTATACCACTTTATAGTAGGCATAAACAAATCCTCTTTATAGTAGGCATAAACAGATCCTAATCCGGTTATCGCTATAACCACAAATTAATTCCGGCTAGTTATTAATATGTGTGTGATCCGATAGGTTTTCGAATATGTTGGCCTTAGGCACAAAGTTCATTTACTAAACTAACCCTCATACCGAACGATCATGGATAGCGTCTAGCAACACGTCCATGACCCCGAATCATCAGAAAGAGTCAAGTGCTATGACTACAACTTTTCATGTGAAACGATTACCGTGTAAATACAATCCTATCGCTGTAATAATATCCATACGGTCATATCTCAAGTGTCAATACATTAACAATTGTATCTTATAATCTAGTTATCATGCTCTCTTGAATTAACTCATTTAATCTCACTTTGTAAAGATTAATGAGAGCTAGACATTCCTTATAAGAAGGCCCTTTCGGATATTTACTCATACTATTATGATACGCAATTTCCGGACGAGCGACATGAATCCTACGCATGCTTCAGTATCACACCTAATAACTATCTGTGAAATCCACAAGAGGCACTGGAAGAGGTGGATCAAGCGGCACTGGAAGAGGACAAACTACTGAACAAAGGCTAAGAAGTTTTTCACCACAAGACTCTCTAGATGAATTCAAGATGTATATGAAAAGAGCCTTTACTTTCTGAGGCATTCAAATGATTGTTGATGAAGCTTGGGGTAGTTGGAAGAAGATACACATCTCGATTGATTTCTGAAGAATTGAAAACCAATAGACGATAGACATGAATAGAGAAATCAAAGTGTACCAATAGAAGAGAGATAAAGAAAGACACTAATTCACCAGACCCCCATAGAACATTATCTTATGCTGAATGTAGTTGTAATAATCTTTTGAACAAGTTTGAACCACAATGATATATATATATATATATCTATGAAAATTTGTTCAGTTTTAAATTTTTTTTATCCTTTTGTTTTGTTGTAAGGAGGGTATTGACATCATCACTAAAAAGGGGGAAAATTGTTAGACATAATTTAGTTTTAATGATGAGTGCCAGACTAGCTGTTATAGGGCAAAGGCAAAAAGATGTCTAGAATGAATGTACAGGTTTATTGGAGTTTGATCATTGTATAGGTTTGATCAAACAAGCACTATAAAGAGGTCAGCCGACTAGCTTAGCAGACCTATCCAGACTAGGTTTTAGTAGAGTGTCTATGACCTGCTGAAGACTGAAGACTAAGGGTTCAAACTCAGTATTGAAGATTGAAGGCTAAGGGTTCAAACTTATTAATGCAGAATTAAAAGCCAAGGATATGGGATCAAAATTTAGGTAAGTCTGTGATGGCCTAAACTGATCACATATACCTTGTAATGAAGGTCTAAATTCCAAAAAGGACATATGATGAATAGAACTTAGTTTTGTTTAAAATGATGTACTCTAACTTCACAAATAAAAGTTAGATGAGAGGCAGTCAGCTGAGTGTTCATTTGAGAAGATAGCAGACCAGAAGTCAGCCGACCAGTATATATCTCCGCAAACACAGGACCCAGACATCAGCTAAGTATTCATAAATTAATTAATCTATTCCAAGAATTATTCTAGAAGATTAAATAGATAAGGATGAATATCAAGCATTGGATTAACTAGTCAATCAATGATGGAGATTAAAAAAATGTTACAAAGAATTCAGAGCCAAATCAATGGAATGAAATCATTGGTTGATAGTCTGTCTGTCAGAAGGACATTGACACATAGTACATCAGAGGGAATTTCAGGGAATAACTAGAAATTCCAATAACGGTCAGATTTTAATTTCAAATTCAAGAACTAGATTTTCACCTATAAATAGAGGACTTTGGAACCAGAATCAACACCGAACTTACAAGCAATCAAGAGCATTACAACCTGCTGACCTAAGCTTACATACTGATCCAGAATTTCTTCAAGTGTACCTGCATTCAAATATCATCTAATAGACACACTTGGAGAACCTAAGCTACTGAACTTTTCATCCTGATCAAAAGCTTGTCAAAGCAAATTCACTTTCTTAATTCAAATCTTTTGTTTATCAAAGAAACCTAAAGACGGAGAAGCACTGCTGATTGTCAAGAACTATTGTTTTTGTGGTGGAGCTGGTGATGAGGCAATCCTACCCTTCAAGGGCCAGTGGAGTACTTAGGAGTAGCAATACTACATGTTCTTAGTATTCAGTTTGTGAAGCCATAGTTATTGGTCAAGGTCAAACAATTTAGGGCTTTTGTAACTACAATCTCAAAAGACTTTAGTGAATTTCATCCAACATTATAGGAGAAGAGTGGACTGACAGGATTACACCACCAGGAACCACTATAAATCTTGACTTACGTTATTTCCTACATTTACTTTCTGCATTTTTATTTACTGCAAGAACATCAACATCAATATGTTGAAATAGCTGCTGAATTCACACACAACTTACTACTGAGTATCTAATACTTGGTATCATATTTTAACAACACGTAAAAAGGCTTAAGTAATTTTCTGCTACATCAGACTCTATAGACCTTATAGCCAGCAGACTAAAAGATCAGCTAATCTGTTAAACTCCAAAAAAATTTCAGTGTTAAGTTTATTCACCCCCCTCTAAACTTAACCAAAGCCTTTTCAAGGGACCAAGTAAGGGCTTCGTATTGACACAGAAAAGTTGAAGCTTTGAGAAAGGTTAGTTTTGCCATACTTTTCGAAACAAAAAGGGATGATCAAGTTTTATGGTTTTGTTTAGGTTAAATCGTAGTTTCAATCATATAGAATCCTTTGATCACACTTAATTGTTGATCAACTAGGTTTTCTTGGAGAAGTTCAGAGGTGCTATTAGAAATCATGCTTAGGTGTTGTTGTTGTACTATGATATGCTATGGTATATTAAAGTTGGGTTTTTTTTGTTGTTTTCTTGTCCTTTTTGATGATAATCAAGTTTGGTTTCGGTTAGAAATCGTATGAGTGCAGAAAACTGCTGTTTAGGGCTGTTTTATAGTCAATGCACGTGCATAGGGTGCAAAGCGCGTGCATTGCAGGTCTAGAATGGGTGGAAAATGATACAGAGCCGTTTTAACGCACACATATAAGGTAAAACACGGGCATTAGTGGTCAAATAAGCATCCTGAAAGGTTCAGGATGGTTGATGCGCACGTATTAACCCCTATTTTGTGAAATGATGAGTTTTAAGCCCCGAGTCCAGTCTTGAATGTTGTTTCTTGAACTAATAACATTAAATGAACATGAACTAGCCATGATTTAGCTTCTGATGCGTTTAGTTCCGGCATAGAATGGAATCTTTATAAGAGTTGAAGTTCGGGACCGTCGGAAGAGCATGATTGGCTTGTGCTTTGATGAATTAGCATTCATAAATGTCTGTGTATGTGCTAGGATGTTGTGTCTAGTTGTCTAAAGAGAGGGAGTGAAAGGAGTAATGGAGCTCTACTTTAAAATACTTAGGTTGCTAGTTAACAACTAATAATATACGTACTTGTATATTTAAAAGACTAAACATCATGTTATTCTTGGTAAGACACAAGTTTATATCACGATAAATGGGCAGTCTGTAAAAGTGAATAACTCCGTAAGTCTACCATAAAAGACTCCAGGTGCGGAGGACTTCACCGAACGTGTATAATATCAGGGTTAGCCCGTGGCTATTGGTGTGATCCACTGATAAGTTGCCAACGATATCTCGTGGTGGATATACCCTATGCGTAGTGCTCTTGAATACGGATGTAACATAAATAAGTTAAGTTAGAAACCAATAGTCACGATATGTTGATGAGCATGAAGTGAACCCTAGATTTGGTGTCGGTCTCACAAAGACAACTTAATTAGCTAATTTGAACCATTTGTTGTAAAACTTAATTATTCAATATCTTCTTCCTCTTATCTAAGTATGTTGTATTTACCTCATTTGCATGTTTGTTTGTATGCATTGTGGGGTGAGAAGGCGAATAGGTTGACCATGAGCTCGTTGAGGGTGATATGTGATGATGATGGTGATGCCTTGATGATGCTTTCATGCACTTTATTTTATAAACGTTGTTCTAGTCTATAATGTGCTTTCTTTTAGAAAATAGGTTGTACTTTTATTTCATTTTTGTAAGCCAAGCTTGTTGTTTCTTTTCTTTTGTGACATCGTAATTTGTGAGATAAGTTTCATTGTTGTAAGTCGAACTTTCTATCTTTAGCATGTTTGTAATATATCCTCAGTAGCATTTATGGTTTTCGCCGAGTCTTTTGGCTTCCGTTTTGCTAAACTTGATACAACGTAGTAGAAACTTACGTATAATATTGGATTTATTTGATATTATACGTACTGAACATTTTTCTTCCAGATAAGGACTCGGTATCCGAGAACGGGGCGTTACAAATTTGGACTCCTTGATTATTTAAAAAGGAATTACAAAAACATCACGTTAGAATTTTATGACCTGAGAGTTGCATTTCTAGTGTCACATCAACAAAAGTAGACATCTCTAGCCATGATTCCATCGCCATTGATGTAAAGATTTATAGCAATCGTTTTAATTCTCGTAGGTTCTCTCTAATTTATATGCAAGGGAATACCTCATCCCAATTTCTTTCCTGCATTGAGTTTAGCTTGCCATCCATTCGTAATGGATGTTGTAATTGTGAAGGCTTCCTTACGCTCTTTCTTGCATTGGAAACCTTGGCCGTAGCAAATCATGTAACTAGTTGCTCTAGTGACTCATTCAGGAGATCATCAAAAGGTGTTCATGACTGATATTGGGACTGGCATATAAAAAAATACTAGACTTGCCTGTTGAGATAAAGGAAAATAAGTCTCATGAAATTGAGTATTTCTTGCAACAATGATGTCATTGTTGGTGATATCCAAGAGTATTGCACCTTTGGAAGTGTTCGAGTTTCCAAGATAGACACAAGTCATGCATCTGGAATCAAACTTTGTCTTTTACTGCTGAAGCGTGCAAGAGAAAACTAAGCAACCAAGACATTGAACGGACAATAATCTGGTTTGGTGCCATAAAGCACCTCAAGCGGAGTGCTTTTGATGTCTCGTGCAACTCACGGACTACTTGAAATAGGACTAGGTGTATCGCAGTATAGCAAAGGCAAATCAAAGTGTCGAATCCACAGAGACACTTAAGATACAATCAATCGAGATTGAGAATAATTAGTGCAGTCTATGACCAATAAAGGTGTAGAGCAAACAATGGTGACAATGATGCGCAAGATAACACAATTATTCACTTCTATGAGTTTGTAAAGTTTAGTTCAAACTATGAGTGATTAGTTATTTCCCCCAGTTTATGCATCGATCCTTCCTGTTGGTAAATTTTAATTATTTGCCAGCTACGGGTGCTAACCCCTAATATTACGCTACTTCCATTTGCAAGGACAATATGTGCCTATGTCTATCTAACCTCCTTAGGTTGTATTAACTCACACGCAATAAGATCTAGAGATAGCCGGCTAAGGACCGATAACCTCCCTAAGCAGCCATCGACATTGGCAGGCACATTCCCAGAGATCGATCTAGACTATATCCGAACTATCACTTCTCTTTTAAGTCCTTAATCCGAATTTACAATGACATGAAAATAGTTGATCAAGCTACAAATGATGTCGTGTGTGAGGTCGCTTATACTAGAAAGAGTACTAGATCAATCGTAGTATACCAGCGGCGAATCAAGGTCGATCCCACAGAGACAATGCAACCTTAGAAATAAACACACTCAATCTAATTAAGAACACAGGCGGTCTATTACCAGCATAATAATGAAAACAAACGGTATTCCTCCCTTCCTAACCTATCTCACAGCTTGGTGTAATTAATCATCATGTTTACTTCCCCCAATAATTCCTCAAATCAATCAGAAGATGTTTTATATTCAGTTTTAGCTACGGGTGCAGTCTCCTAACCTTGTTTACTTCTATTGAAAGGATAGTAAACGTCTATGTGTAGTTAAACTACTTCATTTTTTGCATTAACCCACACGAAATAAGTACTAGAAACTGCCAGCTTAAGACCGAGAACCCTCCTAAGCAGCTATCATAGATTGACTAGCACATCCTAGTGATTGATCCAGACTATGTCCTAACTAAAACTTCACTTTATTGTCCTTCATGTTAATTTACGATGACATGCAATTAGGTGATCAGGCTAAAAACAAGTAAATTAGATCTGCCGATCAATGTAGCTGACGCAGAATCTCCAGATTAAGGTGACCTGAAGTTGCCTCGATTTACCAGTATAGACCGCCGGTGCATCGGGTGTGGTGGTTCTTAATTCTGGAATTAAATCAATTCGTTCTTACTAACTCTAGTAAATTACGGGGTTGTTAAAAATTCAGATTAAATATATCGCATAGAAACAAGTAAATCTACCTTAACTAAGATACAAAGGAACATTCAAAGTTTCGTACCTTGATTATAGAGATGTAGCTTGACCTACTCAAGCTAGAGAAGGGTTAAGAAGGAAACCGGAAACAAATCACAAAGCAAAACTATAAACTTTTATTTCATAAATAATTGTATTGTATAATATGATGGATAGATATGTTTACAACGGAGTTTTGTAGCTTTATATAGGCAGTGTAGCCGACTTAAGACATACTAGTAACCCTAGCCGACTTAGATAAACCGTGTAGGTCGGTTTTGTGTCCTCCAAGAACTCGAGGCATCGGTGGTCGGCCTCGGGCTATCGGGCCTAACTTCAGCTCTTTTCTTCGACAAATCTCTTCATGGGCTTTCTTGATTCGGCCCTATGACTTTGTTCCGTCCAGATCCACGTCTTTACTGCTCCGGATAAGGTACATCCTAAAACTCACATAAAACAATGCTGAACAATACCAAATCCACAGGATAATCATGCAAATGCAGTATCACTATCTAAGGAACATTTACTATGTATTTAACATGTATTTCACACAATATCTGGACTATCTTTCCTCTCTCGATCATGATTCAGGGTAAATAAACGTAGAATTTATAGTACTATTTAGGGTGTTATCAACAAACATGTAAATTAAATCCGTCGTTCAGATGTAGCTGGCGCTGATTATCATGAAACATGATTTACTAGGTATCGCTCGAGCGTTAAAGGCCGTCGCTCATGCGAGAGAGCGTAACCTCTATTTCATGATTTCTTCACCAATGATACATATCTATTCATAAATGGGGTAAAATAAACTAACAGCTACATTGAAGAACTAATATAAACAATTAAAACATACTCATCACGAAATAACAACATATCTACAGCTAGAAAGCTGAAAAATCATACCCTCGAAGCCGAGCGAAGATCTTCTCTCCCTAAATGGAGAATCCGTTGGATAATTGACTAGCACTCATAAAAAAATAAATAAAGAAAGAACAAACTTTTATTGCATAATGTATTTGTCTTGTGAAAATTTGTACATTGAAACTGGGCCTGGGGCCTCATTTTTATAGTGGTAAAACTTAATTCGCTAACATAAAAAACTACCCCCCGTCCAAGAAAATGCGTAGACACTGCTTTATGAAGGCTCACTTGTGCGGCACTTGTGTTCACTATTTCAAGGGCAATTTCATCCTTTTTTCTCTGCTAACTTATCTTGGAAGCTTCTGAAAACCGTAGGTCTGAATCTTCAACCAGTCTGCTCCACTTATCCCTTATTGACACTTGGCCCAAATTCCGTTACCTGAAAATAGCCTAATAAAACACAAAACAATACCGATTTTGGAGATAATAAAGGAAAATACCAAATACTTGACTCGTGAACCTGACATATCGCATTTAACACAAATGGCTCACATTTAATGGCCGAAACAACTATTCTTATCTTATAATGGGTAGAATGTTGATGTCGTAGGATATTCTATTTTAACCGACATCAACTACCCCTCACTAGCCCTTTGCTCATCAACGAGCAGAGTATAAAGGCCGAATGTACCTCCAAAAACAATCTCCATCAACTACCACATATTCAATAAAGATTTTAGGCAAAGCACATGTCAAACAACAGTCCATAAATTTCTCATTGATTACTCCCTACCAATACATCAATGTGTCGTGTGATAGATCTTTTGTGATAGTGCGTTCACCAAAAGACTCAAGTTATATCAACCTCACAATCTTAACATACCTGTGCATTCACTCACTCTTCATGCCTTCTGACTTAGTTCCTCAACATGAAACCTTACTCAGGCCAGACGGACTTTGGGACCGAGTACTACTCAAAGGTCCTCGTTTGTTTTTAATTTTTATGCGAGGGTCGTACGTCTTATTTTCCGAATTTTCTTACCTCCTGCCATATTCATTTTGAATTAATTTATTTTTCTAGGCAAATTTTCTCTCATATTTTTTCCTTTAAAGCTCACACTCTCGCAAGCCCATTTTTATCCCGTTTTACCTTTTGTGGTGTCCAAATTGCTTTCCTCGTCCTCCAACACTTGGTTAAAGTCTATCTACAGAGAAATATCGATTATCGGTGAAAATAACTCATCATCTCATCTCAAACACTTCTCTTTCAGATCACGTGCTCAAATAATTGAATGCAATGGTAAAGTAACGATTGATTAGTTACTATTTCATGTCACATAATACATGCTCATTCATCCATATTAAATTGAATATGCTATAGCTAATTTCAAATCATTCTTGGGCTCATTTTCTACCGATTCCGTTCATTAGGCAAGTTAAAAAGAGAGTTAAATTTAAAATTTTCAAAATACCTCAGTTTCTAGCTAAGACCGCCTACCCCCACTTGTTATAGACATTGTCCCCAATGAATACGGATAAAATAGAAAAAATAGGAAAGGTATTGAGCTGTGGAATCGGTCGTCCAAGTACTAATCATGGATATAAGTGTTGTGAATCATTTCCCAGGCTATCCATCCTTCAAGTGTGAATCTGCGTTGCAAACACTTCCAAAAGCCATAAGTAACATGCAAAGTGCAATAAGAAAATAAGATGGCAGGAACTGTGCATGTCAAATGTCAAATGAATGTGTAAAAATAGTTTAAGCCAGTTTATTCTTTATTGACCTAAGCAGACGCAAAAAATTTAATGAGGTTATCACACGAGAATCGGAAGAAAGAGTTGGAAGACAAAAGATATATGATGAAAAAACCTTCTCGATTGCCATGATACTTTATTGACTCAGTAATTCAAAATAATAAAAAACAAAGTAGAAAGTTTCAAGAGGTATTTTTATGTTTATAGTCGCCAACTTGACTGTACTGAATAAGCTCCTTCACTTGTAAATCGAGCCGTCCAACATATATACTTCAAATTCGGTGTCAAAATTTTGTTCCAGGTAATGCTTTAGCCTATGGCCGTTCACTGTCAATTCATTCCTAGAATGTTCGTCTTATACCTTACATGCACCGGAATTGAATACTTTTACGATGACATATGGTCCCAACCATCTTAACTTCAACTTTTTGGAAAGAGACGAAGATACGAGTTGTATACCAGCACCTTATATCCAACCTTGAAGGTGTGGTTCAAAATCTTTTTATCGTGCTGGCGCTTCGTTCATTCCTTGTAAATCTTGGCATTCTCATATGCATGCAATATGAATTCTTCCAATCTGTTCAAATCTAACAATCTCTTTTCACCGGCTAATCTTTTCATTAAATTTTAGGAACCTTATAGCCCACAAGGCTGGGTGCTCTAGCTCAACTGATAAATGACACACTTTTCCAAAGACGATCATGTAAGGAGACATCCCAATGGTGGTCATTGATGACGCTCTAAATGGTACCAATAATTATACCTTTATTCACCCCAAATTCTGCTCAAGAAAGGATAGATAGGCTCGTTATTGCTTGGAATATGTGTTAAATGCTATGTGAGTGTTTCCAGGATCATGATTCTGCATTCATGCTATTTTCCCATTGTTTTGGTACTGTTTTGTCTCGTTTTGCGTATTTTATAGGATGTACCGAAACTGGAGCATTGAAGAACGGATATGGACCAAAAGGAATGCATTGGGCTGAGTGATTGAGGTCCAAGAGGAAGCCCGCTGAAGAAAAAGAAGAATAGAAGGCCCGGTAACCTAAGGGTTAGGCCGGTAAACTGGTGACTTATGCAACACGGAATTCATTCTTCCGCATTGTCTAAGTCGGTTAGGGTTTTAGAGAGTCATAAGTCGGTCATTGTATCTATATAAGGCCGCATCAACCGAGTATTACACACATCTTGAAAAGAAATATATATCTTATCAAATACATTATACAATTATTATGAAATAAAGTTTTCTTGAGCTTTGGAGAGTTGTTTTTGGTTTCCTCCCTTCTTCCATCATCTCTAGCTTGAGTAGATCGAGCTAGATCTCCATTGTTGAAGGTATGAAGCTTTGAACGTTCCTTTTTGTCTTCAATATGGCAGATCTGTTCGTATTTATGTGTTTTAGTTAATCTGCATGTTTAACAACCCCATAATTTACTTATTTTAATCGTACTGAGCAATGTAGATCTAGAAATTAGTAAAAGCCTCCCCCGGTAAACCGGTGGTCTATACCAGTTTACCGAGGCATATTTTAGAAAACCTAAACTGGGATTCACTACAGCTACGTTGATCGGCTGGAATAATTAAAACGAGTAATAGGTCTGGCCAATCAAGTATTCGTAATTCGTAAATTAACATGAAGGACCGCAAGTGAAGTGTTAATTAGGACATAGTCTTGATGGACCCTAGGAACGTGCTGGTCAATGTCGACAGCTGTCTAGGCGGGTTAGCGGTATGAGGTAATGCTCAATATCGGCAGTTCTTGTTCTTTATGCGTATGGGCTATTACGGACCAATTAAGGAGGCTAGCTTGCGTATAGATTTTCTACTTCCATTGTCGGAGTAGATAGGAGTAGAAATTTCACCCGTAGCTGATAAATATGATAATAATCATTAAAAGATCGCTATTAATCTAAGGAAATTATGTGGGGAAGTAAACCTAACGATTAACTAATCCAAGTTAGTAGATCGGTGTGGAGAGGGAGAGGTATACCATGTTTGTTTTCTTTTATGTTATTGTTGGTCAATGACCACCTTTATGTTGCTTCTTAATTAGGTTAGAATCGTTTATACTTATGAGTTGCATTGTCTCTATGGGATCGACCTTGACTCGCATTTACTATACTGCGATGTACCTAGTATTCTTGCTAGTAATATCGATGTAAGGGACTTACACGTGATCAGTCATGTATGTAGTTGTATACTCCGAAAGATCGTCATCTAATTTCAAGGACCAGCCCTTTCTCGTGGGGCTCACAGTCTTCTCCAAAATCCTCTTAATCTCCTTATTTGTCAGCTTGACTTGTCCACTCGTGTGGGGATGATAAGTTAATTGCCACAATCTTTTGTCTTACTCCATACCTTAACATCAGCTTTTCAAACAACCTATTGCAAAAATCTCTCCCACCATCACTGATCACGGCTCTTGGCACCCCCAACCTCATCAGTATATTCTTTTTCAGAAATCTCAGGACAACCCTGACATCATTTGTAGGTGAGGCCACTGCCTCCACCCATATGGAAATGTAGTCGACTACTACTAGGATGTAACGATTCAATTTTGACGATGTAAAAGGTCCAAGAAAATCAATTTCCAATTCATCAAAAAACTCAACCTCAAAGATACTATGCAGTGGCATTTCGTTTCACTTAGAAATATTACCTGTCATTTGGTAGGAATGACAAGCTCTGGTAAACTTGTGGGCTTCCAAATATGTTTTCCACAGACATAAAGAACATTTATTGAAATTCCCTTCATACCAAATGATCATGAATTGCGTCTCGCAACACATCATGACTAATCAGAAGAGTCAAATTCAATGACTACTACCTTTCATGTGAAACAATTACCATTTAAATAGAATCCTATTGCTTCTATAATATCCATATGATCGTATCTCGAGTGTAATACATTAACGACTGCATCTTATAATCTAGATATCATGCTCTCTCTCGAAGTCACTCATTACTCCCACTTTGAAAAGATTCATGAGAGCTAGACATTCCTTATCAGAATGCCCTTTCAGATATTTACTCCTACTATTAGGATACGCAATTTCCGGACGAACAACATGAATCCTATGCATGCTTAAATATCACACCCAAGAACTACCGCATGATTGTTCCTTGAATAGGGGAAACCTCAATAGCGTCAAAGCATGAAAATCCACACCGTGATGTCATAAAGACTCCGGTCTCAAAATAATGACACAACTTCCACATACTATGACACTTAATAAATTAAGTGGGTCAGTCTAATGAACACATTCTCTAATACATGTCCACGTACAGTCCAAGTGTCCCTACACTTCGATAGACGAGATCAATCCCTATCTTCATAAGATAGAAGACGTCTAATATGTGCTAGTCTAATCGTAATATTAACGTCCCATTTTGTAGCACATGAGACTAGAGACATTTAAGTATCAAAACAATTGAAATGAATTAAGATCTCATAAACCATAATTGATCGCGTGCTTCTCATGAATTACTAGCAAGAGTACTAGGTCAATCACAGCATAGCAAGAGCGAGCCAAGGTCGATGCTACAGAGACAATGCAACACTGATAATAAACGTATTAATATAACTAAAACACACACAATGGTCTTTGACCAAATAAAGACAGAAAATAAAGTTGGAGTTCCCCTCCTAACCGATCTCTTAACTTGGTGTAATTAATCATTATGTTTACTTTTCAGCATAATTCCCCGATTTACTCAGAATTTATGTTTTAACTCAGTTTAGCTACGGGTGCAATCTCCTAACCATATTTACATCTATGGGACGGATAGTAAACATCTATGTGCGGTCAACCTCCTTCATTGGTTGTATTAACCCACGCACAATAAGTTTTAGAAAGTGACGGCTCAAGACCGAGACCTCCCTAGGCAACTATCGACCGACTAACACGTTCCTAAGGATTGATCCAGACTATGTCCTGACTAACACTTTACCTTGTAAGTCCTTCATGTTAATTTACAAAATACGACAAGTAGCTTGGCCAGATCTAACCTACTGCGAATTAAACATGTTGATCAACTTAGCTAGCGCTGAATTGAGAGAGGGGTTCCTACTTCAGGAATTTCATAGTTCTATTCTGATTAATTCTGGTAAATTATGGTTCATTTAAATATAAAGATTAATTACGTCATTTTAAGTAAATCTAATCAACCATAATGAAAATATAAAGTAACGTTCAAAGCTCCATACCTTCAACTATGGAGATCTAGCTTGATCAACTCAAGCAAGTTGATGGCTTGGGGAAGGAAACCAAGATAAATACCCAAAGCAATAGCCAATAAACTTATTTATTTCATAAAACTAGATAATAATTTGATTACATGTTGCAATAGGTGTGTTACAGGCTATTTATAGGCAATGTAAACCGACCAGGTGCTCTAAACCTTAACCGAATTATTGCAAAATGCGGCATCTTTCTTTTCGTGTTTCCCAAGTCTCGCAGCTGCGATTGGGCCTCCATAGTTTCAGGCCTGCTTCCAGTATTTTTCACCTTAGCAGACTTCCTCATAGACTTTCTTACTTCGGCCCAATGACTTTTTCTCACTCGGGTTCATCTCCATTGATTCCAGAATATGGTACACCAGAAAAGTATGGAAATGAGGCAAAATAGTACCATGTTGGGGGATAATATGTAAATGCCGAACTAATGACCAAGGAACCGACACTAAGCAATTAACGCATATTTCACACAATAACCGGAATATATCTCTTCCATTGAGCATGATCCAGGGTAAATAATGGTATAGTTTATGGTACTAAATACGGTGTTATCAACTATCCCCCATATAGCTTTTGATCGTCCCAAACTAAAAGGCAAAAGAAAATGAACTCTCGGACCAATATACAAGTTAATTAAAAATAGCCACGCGTCTCGTGTCAACTACTATCCATAAGTAACGCATTAAAAATATTCAATTCATGAACCGGTGTGTATGAAATAACATTCAAGCCTCAGTAACGTAGATAGAATTACATTATATCGACTCAAGGTCTAACTAGCAAATCACGAGAATGTTTGACCCTTTACACCATTGATTTTATAATTTTGAATTATTTATTTTGGATTCATAGGTGAGGTCAACTGGGCAAGGCGGATCGAGAACTGAGTACTACTCCAAGGCTCGCGTTTATCTTATTACTTGTTTAATTTTATACGAGGGCCAGGTAATGTATTAAACAGAAGCTTGAAATGGTGATTACCAAGAAAAAACTTTATCAATTCTAGTACCGAACTTGCTACCCTCTTTCCGAAGAACTTTTATTCCTTTTCGGGCAGGTTGGACACTCTAAAAAATCTATCAATTCATGTACCGAACTTGCTATCCTCACGGTCCCCTCAATTTGATAAACAACCGAATCTGTGAATCCTTGGACCTTATAAGATCCAAAACATTTCCTAAATGACCATAGGTATAACAAAACTCAGAAAACTAGGGTCAACACAAGTCAAAATAATGCGTCATCTAACTATACACTGAAGAAAGTGAGTTATACGTGCTTAAAGGGCAGTTCATAAAAAGAATATACGGTTAATACGTGACTACTTCAAAAGTTGGCATGACTTTCATCCGTTCATCATGAAACATAGATGTAATTAATTAGCTTCAAAAGGTCAAAGACTTCATATCTTTTCTATATTCGAATACGACTCAAAAGGTAAAGTGGAGAAAAATGCATACAAAAGGATCGAGATACTCGAAAATCGACAAAATATAGTGTCGAGAGCTAAGTGACGTTCCTACCCCCTACTTAATCAAAAAAATTTCCCCAATGATGAAATCATTAAAATGAGAAAGGAACTTAGCTTCGGTAAGCATGGAGCGGGTAATGAATCTGTATCGTCATAACATCGGGCAAAAGAAGTAATCCACAAAATCGACAATAAATCTAACATACTAAACAAGGCGAAGCTCTCGGGGTAATAGAAAGTGATAGAATAAATTTAACGGCGGAAAGAAACTAAGAAACTCTAAACAGATTAAGCTGACAAAATTTATAACATTAATGATAAGAAAAAGAACTACAGAGTTGATGCGAAGTCGGGAAATAAAAAAACAATAGTGGATGAAAATACTAAAGAAACAGAAAAATGTCTATTCCTTAGAATCAGACATGTAGTAATCCTCCGGCGAGGATGGTGATCTCTCAAAACCGGGAGGTGGTGCAGAAGTAGAAGGTCCAGTAGCTGAAGAAGATGCCGCACGACGAGGGTCACATGGAGGCGGTGGGGCAAATGATAGAACACCGAGATGATGTATAAGGTGATCCATCTCCCGTGCAAGGCAACTATCTCTCTAGTGAACCCTTCGTTGATCTTCTACTGAGACCTGACTCCACCACGAACCGGTGTGTGCTCCCTAGCTCCTACGGGACGTCTTCCATGCCGTCCAGTGACAGTCACTACAGCACTATCAAGGATCGGCATCGGCTTTACTCACTCATCAGCAGCTAAAACAGGAAAATCTGCCTATATTGCAAGTGCATGAATCATGTGCCCGTATGGAAATATCTCTCTACTAGACCAGGAAACTTCCCGAATGCGGGTATGCAACCGGAAACCAACATTCACCTCATTCTTGATATCAAGAAAGAACATGAGTTCGGCCTGCCAAGGCGTAACTGAAGCACGATGATCACAGAGAAGCATATGGGAAATAACAAACCTATGTAGCATGCGCCCTTCCTATGTGAAGTCGTTCAACAGAAAGATTGTCGGAAACTCGTTGACGTCCAACTGCCACTCGATGTTGTAATGGCCAGCAATGATGTGCAGCCTCTCCAAGTTACATTCTTGAGTAGCAGTTCTGTACTCATCCTCACAAACAGGAGTGTTCTCAATGACGAAATACGAATTGATCCTCTCGATCGAGAAGTCAATGGTAACCCCTCTAACAATAGCATAATGTGCAGTAGGGTTGAACAAGGATGATTGTGGCCTTTGGGTGGTGATGGTGGTGGAAATGGTGGCCTTTGGGTAGTGATGGTTGCAAGATTTTCAAGAAATAATGAGAAGAAATTTTGGTGTTTTATTGAAATAGGAGTGAAGAAATGGTGGTGTGAAGGTGGGTTTATATATAGGAAATGAGTGGAGGTGGAGAGTTGAAGTGTGGGAAGAAGAGAGAAGTTATGATGGTGGAGGGATTTCTGGGATTGTGATAGGATTGAGGTGTAGGAATAATGAGGGTTTATGGGGAAGGAGAAAAAGGTGGGATATTGGAAGGGGTGGATGGGACGGTTGACTGCTACGCCACACTGCTCGCAATAGCGCATGGCAGCACACTCTTGTGAGGTGGGTCCTAGAAAAGTTCAAACCTCGGGATCTAGGTCTAGTCGTGCTCGCAATTGTGAATGTGACCTCGCAATTTTTAGAGTATCTTCTTTCCCATAATCCTTCAGGCTTCGATCCTGCTTACTTCTTCATTGGATCCTTAACAATTGATACTCCATACTGATTCTTCCTTAACTGTTTTCCATCCTTTTTGTATCTTCACCAACTCATACCTAACCTACTTCACCTAAGTGGTTACGGAGTAAAAGAAAACCTCCCCACAATCCATCGGTTTTTGGCCTTTGGATGCGGTAGGATGAAAAAAAAGCTCGTATCCATTCAGGCTACTCTTATTTGACTCGATCTATCTAAGGGATGAGAATTAGTTTTGAGTTTAGAGTCGCCAGCTCGACTTGCCTTATGACCTTCTCCCTGTCAAATTCTCAGGCTCCCTTGAGGATTTAACAGAGTTGTGCCTTCATTCCCTCTCAATCAATGCTCTTTCTTGCCTTTTGAGGCCAGGGAAGAAGCATTCCTCCTTACTATCCACGATGGTGAAGGATGTAGGAGCTCAGATCTAAATAAATTAGATCTTTTCGCAGCGGATGGATCACGATCTATGAACTACATATCATAAACAAAGGATCTAAACTTCCTACAATGGGGTTTAGATCTACTTACCAATAGTTGGATGAGTAGCCTTAATCTTCCAACGTGTGTCTCCAAACAACGGTTGGTGGACACGATCCTTGGAATCAGAACCTCCTTGACATGCAACCAAGAAAAAACCGAAGTTTTTCTTCAACCGGGGAATGCTAAGGATCAAACTCCTTAGCCTTTTTATGTATAACTTTCATGAATTGTGTGTATGTGAGGCTCGGGAGAGATCTCCTTTTATAGAAGAAAAATCCTTGGCCTTTAAGGAAAAATATAATTTAATTAGATAATTACAATTATATTTTCCTAATCATATTAGAAAATCCTAAGATATTCTAGAACCAATCTAGAATCAATTAATGATCAATCTAATATACTTGTAATTAATTAAATAACAGATAAATAATTAATTACTGCGCAGTATGATATCATCCAAGAAAAACTATTCCAAGGAGGAAACCCTCATACTGGCGCCACACACACCACCCCAGGCCCACATAAAATGTCTTTTCTGTATATTATATTATTAAGCCCAACTAAATAATATTTCGCACATCTCATCACTGAGGCCCAATAACAAGAAAACACTCGTATTATAGGAGCCACGTTGGGGACCATGGACCTATAACCAGTAGCTCCAATAATTAAGTAAAATATTCATCGAATAGAATATTCATACTTAAATTATTAATTCCGGATTACGCCACCATAAACCTGAAGCTGAACTCTACCAATTATAGATATATACTTACACTCAACCCATCGAGTAAATAAGCATCCACTGATATAATCACTACATACGGACTAACCCTCCATAGACTGTCCATTCTGAGAGGGAAGTCTCCGTGAACCCGACTCAGAATATCTTATCCTTATTTACCATTAACCCCCTAGTGATCAATTAGTTCACATATCTGACTAGTAGCTAATTAGTCTAATATGAACTGGGCCCATCGATCATTTTCTTAGGGCTAACAAATAAGGGGACTATCTCTCTACTTACCGTACGAAGGAATGTATTCCATGTATGTGAAAAAAAGAACTACTCACTCATCAGGGAATAGTGCCAACGAGAAGTGACTTGGATCACATATCAAAGTGATCCGTAACTAACACATCAAACACTACCCCGAGAAAAGCAGCATCCTGTGATCACCTCAGGATTAAGGTCAATCCATATATGATCATCTAATGATTTAATAAGATTTTCTGATTACGGAATTATATCAAAAATACAGATTAAATCGGTCCAGTCCTATATGAATGCCATCATATATAAATGCCCAACATAGGTACCTTCTACCGACAGTCCAAATAAGACTCTCACACCCTAAGGTGTTCTGGGTGCATTATTGGTGTTTTAATCATGAGACCTTAAACTCTGATTAAGTTCACCACGGACTAACAGTTCAAGTATATCACAACTAACTCAATCCTCACGTGCATGCCATACAATGAATTAAGTGGTTACATACTGATATACTTAGGGTTTGCAGTAGTGTATACTTTATAAGCACATAGCAAATAATAAGATGAATAATAAAATCTGCCATAAAAAACAATTACATAAATTGTGTTTCGGGCACTACATCTAACAATCTCCCACATGCACGAATGACGAGTAATAATTGTTTTAGAGCACACCATATCTTTATTACAGCAAGAACTACATCTCCCACTTGCTCTAAAGCAAATGACTCATGTCCAAATACCCATGTCTTCCAAGTGCCTCGAAAAGACTTCTATGGAAAGCGTCTTTGTGAACGGATCAGCAAGGTTGTCAGTTGAGGGAATTTTCCTGACGGAAATGTCTCATCGTTGAGCAATCTCTTTGATCAGATGGTATTTCCTCTCTATATGCTTTGAATATTGGTGACTCCGGGGTTCTCTGGATTTCGACATTGCCCTATTATTGTCATAGTAGAGACGTATCGGATGTTCTGGATTTAGGATTACTCCTAAATCTCCCAGGAACTTCTTGAGCCATACTGCTTCCTTAGCTGCCTCAGAGGCCTCTATGTATTCAGCTTCCATAGTCGAGTCGGCGGTGCTAGACTGCTTGACGCTCCTCCAGACTACTGCTCCACTTCCCAGAGTAAACACTGAGCCTGATGTCAATTTACGATCATCCTTATCTGACTGGAAGTCAGAATTAGTGTACCATGCTATATCCAGGTTCGCACCCGAATATACAAGCATATAATTCCTCGTTCTCTTAAGATACTTGAGGAGATTCTTCACCGTTGTCCAGTGCTCCAAGCCTGGATTGACTGAAAACGGATGACCAAGCCCACGCCATAGCAGATGTCTGGTCTAGTACACAGCATATCGTACATCAGACTACCAACAGCCAAATCATATGATACTCGCCCCATACTCTCAATTTCCTCAAGTGTCTGAGGACACTATTTCTTAGAGAGTTGAATGCCGTGACGGGTTGGTAGGTTACCCTTCTTTGCACTCATCATGCTATAACTCAACAACATCTTATCTATGTATGATGCCTGGGATAGAGCCAATATCCTGTTCTTCCGATCCCGTATAACTTGGATCCCTAAAACATAACTAGCCTCTCCCAAATCTTTCATTTGGAACTGCGTGGCTAACCAATTCTTCACATCTGACAACATCCCCTTATTGGGTCCAATTAGCGGAATGTCGTCAACATACAACACTAAGAACACCACCTGATCTTTGACGACCTTCTTGTATACACAAGGCTCATCAAAGTTTTGTTCGAAACCATACGACTTGATGGTTTCATCAAATCTATGATTCCAAGACCGAGAAGCTTGCATCAACCCATAAATGGACTTGAGCAACTTGAACACTTTGTGCTCTTGGTCTTTCTCGATGAATCCTTCTGGTTGCTGCATATATATTTCCTCATCAAGGTAGCCATTAAGGAAGGTTTTCTTAACATCCATCTGCCATATCTCATAATCTAGACATGAAGCAATCGAAAGGAGGATCCGAATGGACTTTAGTATTGCCACAGGGGAGAAGGTCTCTTCGTAGTCGATTCCCTCTCTCTGTGTGTAGCCTTTGGCCACTAGCCGAGCTTTTAAAGGTTTCAACCTTTCCATCCACTCCTCGCTTTCTCTTGTAGATCCATTTACTGCCTATGGGTTTGACACCCTCAGGGCAATCTACAAGTTTCCAAACAGAGTTAGAGTATATAGACTCCATCTCCTGATTCATCGCATCAACCCACATGTCATTATCAGAATCAACCATAGCCCTGCGATAGGACATTGGATCATCATCCAGTCCATCAGAGACGGCGACATTCGCCTCTTGTTGCATACCGTACCACACTGGTGCCCGAGACACTCTGGCAGTACGGCTAAGTGGTCCAGGACTGTCATGGTCGTCAGGTGTATTAGTAGTGTTGTTATCCATGACACTAGGTGTCACCCGTGGTCTGACCTCATCAGAAAGTAACTCCTCGAGTACAACTTTACTCTGAGGCTTGAAGTCCTTCATGTCTGATCCTCGAGAAAAGTGGCATTAGTCGAAACTATTACCTTCTGATCTTCCGGATCATAGAAGAAACCTCCTCGTGTCCTTTTCGCATACCCTACAAACGGACATACTTTCGTACGTGGTTGGAACGGTGGATTTATTTCTCTTAAAATCGACAAAAGATAGGATTTTGGTATTATAAACTAATTTAACTAATAAAACTAAATAAACTAAAAATCTAAAAATAAGTAAAAGAAAGGTTCCGGTTAAATTCATTATATCCACCTCGATTTACTCAATTCCGATCACCTCGATGATCAACGATGCAGATGACTCGTTAATTCATTGATAAACCGGTTATAGTTACCGACACGCGCCAAGTAACCAATCTCTCCTAATTTTGGTAATCAGGACACGGTCACTAATTACCATCTAACCGAAAGACACCCCTAGACACGGTCATAGGAGTTTGGTGTTCCGGCAGCACTACAATCTGAGAGACCCGAATTCTGAATATTAACGCACACGCGGGTTAATTTTAATTCAGATTATTCATCTTTATGATAGCGGATTTTCCCAGTTGCGAACCGAAAAAATCATATCATGTGCTACTTTTATGAAAATCACAAACGATTACGGATTTGCTATTCCAACTAGGCGACGATTGAATGATTAAATTACTTATCTCGCGAAAATAACCAACCTAACCATTAATCGTAGAGACAATCAAATCAAAAAATGAATAAATACCAACAAATATACGAGGAATAAGACCCAATTCGATCTCACAGTTGCATCAATCGAAGTTTCAATAATAAATTAACCGGAAAGAAAATAAATTAAGAACTCACCATAAAATTGAATGATCCAAAATATGGTGAAGAATCCATAAAAGAAAAAATAAAAGAAAAAGCTAGCGACAATGGCAGTAGAATGTGCCGCAGCAGCGTAGTCTCAAAACCTAACTCAAATTGTTTATTTGCTGAATCCTTGAATATATGTGGCCACGCCACTTGTTTTTGCTAATAAGGGAAATATTTGGGTTTATTTTTAAAATAAATATTAAAATAATAAAGAAAAGAAAAGTCAAACATTATTCAACCAATAGAAAATAAGGAGTCTTTTAATTATTAACCAATAGGAAATAAGCCTTGCAAAATTCATCTTTTTTAGCACACTTTGCAAACACCACACTTTAATGTAATGGTATGATCATACCATTTTCCGTTTTTCTTCTGCATTCATCACATCTTTTATAATCCACTCTTCCATTCCATGTCACACATGTATAAAACACTCCTCCAAAGCTTATTTTCATCAAATACGCAAAACAACATCAAACACACCATAAAAGCGCATATCTCTATAGAAAATAATCTAAAAAATGCAATGAAATAACAATAATTTACGATTCCATCAAACTCCCCCACACTTGAATGATGCTTGTCCCCAAGCATCCTACTACTCTCGACTAGACCGTGAAATGCAAAATGCATGGTGCATGATCCTAACATGTCTTCAAAGCACCAACAATATCCAAAAATGACGCACGTCCAACCTTCTTATGTATCTCACGTGTCATAATTCAAGTCAAATGGTGATCAAACAATATATATCACACACTAGAGTTCATACAACTCACATTATCACATTGATTCACAAATTTTCAAGTGGCAAAATAAACAAACCCCAACATGTCCTCACGGGTATCGCTCAATATGATAAATGCATAGGGACTATTCACACACCCTCAAAATCAACACACATCCAAGCATTACCATATGTTTGCATATCAATCAAATCTCCACCACTATGCATCCAAATCCAATACACAAATCATGAGGTCTTTCACATGGTTGTAACGGGGCTAGGGACATAAAATAAGGTAGGGAAAAGGGAAAATGGGCTAAATTGTCAAGGAGAAAGAATGAATAACCACACCAATTATCACTCAATCACCAAAAATGTTCCCAATTGAACGCACAACATGGCTCCAAAACATTACATCTCATAACTCAGAATAGAAGTGCAAACAATATTTTCCAAATAAGCTTGCAAAAAATGCGCGGAAACAAGCTACTTCTTCAATATATAAAACACTCCTTCACTGTAATCCTTTTTTCGTTTCTTTCTTTTCTTTTTCCTTTTTTTTCAACACTTTTTTTTTCGTTTTATTTGGCAATACACATCACACTCAAGCAATTTGAGCAATTTTCAATATTCACTTCTTGGTAAATTTTCCTCAAAATATCATGCAACTATTCATACAATCTCCTGACAAAAGGGTCAACAAGAGAGGGGATATCGTAAGAAAAAGGCCATTGGTTTATTTTCTGGAGTTTTATCAAAGAAGAGGTCAGGCTAGAAGGGGCTCACTAGGGGATAAATATCAGGTAGGCTAACAAAAGTGGGTCTCGAAGGGGTTAAATCCTAGGTGCCTCAATCATTTAAGTGCACTGAACCTGAAAATGTGGTCTCGAAATGTATGTCAATGCAAATTCTAGAATGACATTGGAATGTGTGGATACCACTCAAAGAAAAATACGAGCGAGTGCGCTGTTTGGCTAAGTAAACCTCACTTTTAAGTGGCTTTCGTTAAGGTTCAAAGATTTTACTACCGAAACTCATAAACAAACATCATAATGTGAGTGCGCATCAGCAAAAGTGTGTGATTACATCAATTACTCACCGTTTGGTTCCTATTAATTCACGCAAGATTGAACTAAAAAGGTTGGTAAAGTGTCTAGAATGTGCATTCTTGGTGCTATGAAGTTCTAAAATGCAACACTAAAATTTTAACATGTATGTGTTTTTTTTTTTTTTTTTTTTTTTTTTTTTTTTTGAATGCAAATAATAATGTATGATGTAGTCTAAAAATGATAAATATGTATGATGAATGCATCATCTCCCCCACACTTGAAACATACATTGTCCCCAATGTATGGCCAGATGTGGAAAGGAAATGAAATGAGACTCAACTAATATGCTTTATGTATAATGCTAATGAGATAACTAATATGCATGCATTGAGAGTAGTAAGTAGAAAAGGACTTCCCTGAAACTGTGGTGGGATGTGGTACTCCATCCATTGTAATCGAGACATAAATCACTTTCTCCATCTGTATGCAACAAGTTTGTGTATGGTCTATACTCTTTCTGAAGATTAGGAAGCCTCCAATAATATATTCACTCATGAAAAATCAGACACAAATTAGATGTAGAAGCTGCCCCAAAAATTTGATTCCAGAGACCAAACTGCCGAACGGTATGATCATACTGTTTCACTCAAACCAAACTGATTTGAATATAAATTTTCTGCCACTAAACTGCTGAATGGTATGATCATACCGTTTCACCATTTATCAGGCTGACTGCATTATTTAACAAATTTGAACTTTGCAAGACCATAACCCTTCAAACCACTCATCAATTGTCTCCAATAATAAAAAAAAGTAATGAATAAACATTTTAAACATTGGGTTGCCTCCCGATAAGCGCCTTTCTTTAATGTCTTTGGCTAGACATTGGTACCTGGACTATCCATTGTCAAATGGAATAGTTTTTCTTGCATGGTTCTTCAATGAATATTCAGAATATGAGCCATCCATTTTTCCATCAGCTGGTAGAATTGGTCGTGCCTTGGCTCTAGGCACTTTTACGAAGTATCTTCCCAAGAAAATCTGAACTAGATTAAGGGCCTCCACTTCCAAGTTCATTATGTAGTGGTCAAGGGGGAAGACTACTTCTTTCTCGCTTGCTTGCATGTCTACAGTTACGTCAAAAATTATAGGCACCAATGGCTCCTCAAACGTGATTACCTCCGGGCAACTTTCTTCTTGATTAGACACATCATCCACTAATTTCTCCAACCCCAGGAGAATTTCTTCATCTTTTTCTTGATCATCATTGTTATTAATCTCTCGGTGTTGGATCAATCATAGGACAATCCTCTTCATCATCATACCATATAAGAGGAGAGGGTGTTTTCAACTTTTGTTCCTTAAGCCGATCCACTTTAGTTTTCAGCTCACCAATTTGTCTTTGCATTTTCTGAACCCAAACAAGATGCTCTTCTTTGAAATGTGAAGCCTCTTGTACCAACTTTTGAAGAGGTACCATTTCAATTTGGATTATCTTTGCAATAGTGGTAGAAAAGGTCTTCATAAGTTCTTCAACGGTTGTACCTGAATTTGAAATTGGCAATCCTTGTTCACTAGGCGGCTGGAAAGTAGACCGATCATGAGAAATGTGTGAAACACAATAATTGAAATTGGATTGGTCATTCCATCTTGGATTGTACTCTTGTGGGAAAGAAGTGCAGCCCCAATCCTGATGGTTTGGCCCACTAGGATAATATCCCTCCTCATAAGAATCGTTCACCCGGTTACCATACTGATCTTGATTTACCATAGGACTTGTGTAGTTGTAACCTGACATGCTTGCAAACAAAGGAAACACAAAACAAAACAAAACAAAACAAAAAAAACTATATACAAAATTTCAAAAGAAATAAATCACTTAGAAACCGCTCCCCGGCAACGGCGCCAAAATTTGGTGGGTGTCAAACAACCAAAAATAAATTTACCTACTTCCTATAACGAGTATAAAGTGGTGAGTAGGGATCGTCTCACGAGGAACGGTGGATTTATTTCTCTTAAAATCGACAAAAGATAGGATTTTGGTATTATAAACTAATAACTAATAAAACTAAATAAACTAAAAATCTAAAAATAAGTAAAAGAAAGGTTCCGGTTAAATTCATTATATCCACCTCGATTTACTCAAGCGATCACTGATGCATAGATGACTCGTTAATTCATTGATAAACCGGTTATAGTTACCGACACGCGCCAAGTAACCAATCTCTCCTAATTTTGGTAATCAGGACACAGTCACTAATTACCATCTAACCGAAAGACACCCCTAGACACGGTCATAGGAGTTTGGTGTTCCGGACACTACAATCCGAGAGACCCGAATTCTGAATATTAACGCACACGCGGGTTAATTTTAATTCAGATTATTCATCTTTATGATAGCGGATTTTCCCAAGCTGCGAACCGAAAAACTCATATCATGTGCTACTTTTATGAAAATCACAAACGATTACGGATTTACTATTCCAACTAGCAGACGATTCAATGATTAAATTACTTATCTCGCGAAAATAACCAACCTAACCATTAACCGTAGAGACAATCAAATCAAAAGATGAATAAATACCAACAAATAAACGAGGAATAAGACCCAATTCGATCTCACAGTTGCATCAATCGAAGCTTCAATAATAAATTAACCGGAAAGAAAATAAATTAAGAACTCACCATACAATAGAATGATCCAAAATATGATGAAGAATCCATAAAAGAAAAAGGAAAGAAAAAGCTAGCGGCAATGGCAGAAGAAGTGCCGCAGCTCAGTAGTCTCCCAAAACCTAACTATTCAAATTGTTTATTTGCTGAATCCTTGAATAATGTGGCCACGCCACTTGTTTTTGCTAATAAGGGAAATATTTGGGTTTATTTTTAAAATAAATATTAAAATAATAAAGAAAAGAAAAGTCAAACATTATTCAACCAATTGAAATAAGGGAGTCTTTTAATTATTAACCAATAGGAAATAATAAGCCTGCAAAATTCCATCTTTTCATCCACATTGCAAACAGCCACTCTTTAATGTAATGGTATGATCATATTTTTTTTCCAGTTTTTCTTCTGCATCACATCTTTTATAATCCATTCTTCCATTCCATGTCACACATAATAAAACACTCTTCCAAAGCTTATTTTCATCAAATCGCAAAACAACATCAAACACACCATAAAAGCGCATATCTCTATAGAAAATAATCTCGAAAATGCAATGAAATAACAATAATTTACGATCCATCACATTCATCGGACCACACGGATCTAAATGTACCAATTCTAGAGGTTCTTTGTCCCTATAACCCTTTGACGTGAAGGGACGCTTAGTCATTTTTCCCTCCAGGCAAGATTCGCAGACTGGCAGTGAGTCAATAGATAACTCACTTAAGGTACCGTCTTTGGCCAGTCTTTTGATTATTTCCAAGGAAATATGACCTAGCCTAAGGTGCCAAAATGTTTTATCTTCGTGAGAAACTTTCTGCCTTTTAGCAGAACTTTGATATGCTACTTTAAACATTTCAGTATTAAGTAGTGGAGTATCGGTTGGTTTAATGACATACAGTCCGTTTTCTAAAATTACAGAACACAAGTTACGTCCATTTCTGGAAATAACAATCTAATTATACTCAATAGATAAAGAATACAATTGTTCTTGCAAAACAGACATAGAAATTAAATTTCTTCTAAAATGCGGAATATAAAAGACATGGTCCAATTTAAGGACTTTATTTCCAAACATTAAACGAACTACTCCCACTGCTTTCGCTGAAACTACTGCCCCATTGCCAACTCTCATCTCATGAGCCCCGTCCTCTAGCTTCTCATACGAACTGAGGGTCTACAAAGAAGAAATAACATGGTTAGTAGCTCCAAAATCCAGTATCCAAGTTGATACATCTTTAGCTACACTATAGGATTCCAAGACAAGTAAATTACCTGTCTTATCATGCCCCTTGTTTGCCTGGCCCTTTTCTTCCTTCACCACTTTGAGATATTTAGGGCAATGCTTGCGCCAATGCCCTACCTCTCCACAGTGAAAGCACATACCCTTAGGTTTGGAAGGATTTGCCTTTTTCCCTTTCTTCTTCATGGGCTTCGATTTCTGTTCTTTTACAGGTTTGACCGTCGACTTTCCCTTTGTTCCAGAGGTTGACGATTTGGCCTCAGCCACATTGGCTTCGGCCTTCTTTTCCCCTTCTCGTGTTCTACTGTTATAGTAGACACCCTCGAACACTTGCAGCTCATTTATCAATCGTGTCAAGTCAAACTTAAGCTTGTTCATGAAGGCTCAAGAGAAATATCTTTTCCGAAAAATTAATCGCATGTATGATTAGCAAGCACAACGTTCTAGTTACTTACCACTTTTAAACGAAGCCGTTACTAGTCAATTTAAAGCATACACTAACAGTCTAGTACCATAGAGAGATATATATATATATATATATATATATATATAGTTGTAAATAAAATTGACAGAAAATAAGTCCAAATCATACACTACTAATTAATTTTAGGAACTGTAAACTAAATGTATAGTCTATCCTACCGTTCCAAAGATCTAGTCTCACACCTCAGTGCCGCCTTAGGGTAAGTCAAAGAGGTGGCGACTAAATTGAGATCTTTCTATCTCGATGATTAAAATGGAATCGAACATCCAATTTTTAATCCTCGATTACCCTTCTTTTTCAGCCAAGATATTACCAAAAATACCCATAATGAGTGTGACCTACTATTTCAGATTATTAGGAAGACTGTGAGTATGCCGCCTTAGGGTCGGTCAGTGACCGATGAGTACCCAAAATCCTATCCTTTAGGAGACCAAGCCTTGAATTTTGATAGCGGTGAAGGCCTTCCTTAGGGAGGCCGGTCCCAAGCCGGCACTAGGCGTCACCATTCTCTCACGTTGCTTGTGTCAACAGTAGAGGCCGTGGGGTCGGCTGTCACCTTTCCCGCTCCCACTCAATATTTTGATAAAGTGGTGGGTTTAATGATTACGTTTTTGGACTTGCTGTATCTTTAAGGAACAATAAATCATGGGCCCGAATGGTGTCGGTTATATGGGCAAGCCCACCAGTCCTATTCGTTGGATCATATGTGGCCATTGGATAGATCAGGGCTAGGGGAGCCCCGTTGAGCCGTAGTTGCTCGTCGGTTAGCTCAACCTAGCCAGACCCCCGTGCAAACGCCACAAGTGGAGGGTTAAGTCGATCGAGCCGTAGCTCAGTTGACCAACCAACCATGGTTTGACCATTTTTGAACCATATTCGCCCATAATTATCCAATCCCTTAACATCAAACTTTCACGAAGACACTACGGACAAAAAAACATAATCTCGTCGAGGTTTCGGGATTTTACTCCCTATGCTTTCGCAGGGTGGAATTCACCGAGAAGACCCAACCTTGACGATTGACAAAACTCGGAATCCTCGGTTTCCTTAATTAGTTTCTAATTAATTTCCATACAATTAGTTAAAAATAATCGCGAGTTGTATACATGCCTAACTAATTACTCGAATTAATTTCTACACGTATATGCATATGGAGTGGAATTCATGATATGATTCATGTCATGTCAATTTTCCGGTTCTACACATACACCCTAAGAACACATATTAGTGCAGAAAATAAAACACCGAGATGGATCGTTGGTGTATCTAACCTATTAAACAGAAAAATAAACAAACTCAAACTAGGGTTTACTATTTTCTAATCTGCTGCTGATCCGTTTTATCAATGATCGGACATCCAAACGAACTTTGATCATCAGGATACTTTATGGACCTGTTCTTTACTCCTCCTAATTCAATATGGACGGTTAGATCCGAGTTTTGACAGCCCAATTGATCCCAGCAAGCCGCCGATCCAACTGCTGCAACTGTTAATGACTGCTGCGCAGTTGTGTCTTTCCGGAGCCGATCGGACATCGAGACAAAAACCCGATATTCCTGAAATTTTTAGGGCTTGTTCATAATTCCCTGGTAGTCAATCTGATCGGTCGGATCATCGTTTCAACGGTCCAATCTCTTCCAGAAATTCGACGAACTAACAGCTGGGGCTACTGTGCTTTTATGACACAGAAGCAACTTTATTGCAACGATCGAACATTGAGATTGACTCCGAACGACACGAAATTTTGAGGGCTTGTTCTTTAACTTTTATTCTTCATTCTGACCGGAGGGATATTCGTTTCAACGGCTCAATCTCCGAGAATAAATAATAAAAAACGAACAACAACAAAACAGATCTACTTCTAGAAAACTAAAATTACAACAACAGATAAATTACATAATTTCCTATATTCATATAAACGAATTTATAAGAGTTTAAAATAGATCTAACGGGTAAACAGTGCCAACCCCAATCCATCTCTTCAACCATAACAACAAATACGCATATAGAAAAAAAATCTACATGCAATTCCTCTCCTTTTAAATCATTTATCTATGAATATAATTCATAAATCGTGGAACCTGGCTCTGATACCACATGAAGGATGTAGAAGCTCAGATCTAAATAAGTTAGATCTTTTCACAGCGGATGGATCACAATCTATGTACAACATATCATAAACAAAGGATCTAAACTTTCTACAAGGGGGTTTAGATCTACTTACCAATAGTTGGATGAGTAGGCTTGATCTTCCAACGTGTGTCTCCAAACGGCAGTTGGTGGACACCGATCCTTGGAATCAGAACCTCCTTGACCTGCAACCAAGAAAAAACCAAAGTTTTTCTTCAACCGGGGAATTCTAAGGATCGAACTCCTTAGCCTTTTTATGTATAAATTTCGTGGATTGTGTGTATGTGAAGCTCGGGAGAGATCTCCTTTTATAGAAGAAAATCATTGGCCTCCAAGGAAAAATATAATTTAATTAGATAATTACAATTATATTTTCCTAATCATATTAGAAAATCCTAGGATATTCTAGAACCAATCTAGAATCAATTAATGATCAATCTAATATATTTGTCATTAATTAAATAACGGATAAATAATTAATTACTGCGCAGTATGACATCATCCGAGAAAACCTTTTCCAAAGAGGAAACCCTCATACTGGCGCCACACACACCACCACAAGCCCACAAAAAATGTCGTTTCTGTGTATTATATTATTTAGCCCAACTAAATAATATTTCGCACATCAATCAATTAGCCCAGCCAATTAATAATCACTGAGGCCCAATAACAAGAAAACACTCGTATTATAGGAGCCACGTTGGGGACCATGGACCTATAACCAGTAGCTCCAATAATTAAGTAAAATATTCATCAAATAGAATATTCATACTTAAATTATTAATTCCGGGATTACGCCACCATAAACCCGAAACAGAACTCTTCCAATTATAGATATATACTTACACTCAACCCATCGAGTAAATAAGCGTCCATTGATATAATCACTACATACGGACTAACCCTCCATAACTGTCCATTATGAGTGGGAAGTCTCCGTGAACCCGACTTAGAATATCTTTTCCTTATTTACCATTAACCCCCTAGTGATCAATTAGTTCACATATCTGACTAGTAGCTAATTAGTCTATTATGAATTGGGCCCATCGATCATTTTCTTAGGGCTAACAAATAAGGGGACTGGCTCTCTACTTCCCGCAGGAAGGAATGGATTCCATGTCTGTGAAAAATAGAACTACTCACTCATCATGGAATAGTGCCAACGAGAAGTGACTTGGATCACATATCAAAGTGATCCGTAACTAACACATCAAACACTACCCCGAGACAAGAAGCATCCTGTGATCACCTCAGGATTAAGGTCAATCCATATATGTTCATATAATGATTTAATAAGATTTCTTGATTATGGAATTATATCAAGAAATACAGATTAAATCGGTCCAGTCCTTATATGAATGCCATCATATATAAATGCCCCACTTAGGTACCTTCTACCGACAGTCCGGATAAGACTATCACACCCTAAGGTGTTCTGGGCGCATTATTGGTGTTTTAATCATGAGACCCTAAACTCTGATTATGTTCACCACGGACTAACAGTTCAAGTATATCACCACTAACTCAATCCTCACGTGCATGCCATACAATGAGTTAAGTGGTTACATACTGATATACTTAGGGTTTGCAATAGTGTATACTTTATAAGCACAAAGCAAATAATAAGATGAATAATAAAATCTGTCATAAAAAACAATTATATAAATTGTCTTTCGGGCACTACATCTAACAGATGGCACATTCTCGGACTTGCTTGTATGGGGCTCAGTCTCTCTACCTTTCATATTTGGCTCTCCTAGACAGTGCACTTGGCTTCCCTTTTCTACTTCGAGTTGTACTTTTAACATTCAAAGGATCTATTTTGTTTTCCTTTAATTCCAAGCTTTCACCACGCGGGGTGGGCTTATCCATTCCTGAAAGATCTGGATAATTCGCCTCCCGTGGCGCACTTTATTGGTCCTTATACTCATGTTCTTGAGTAAAATTGTCAAGAACTCCGGCTCACCAGCTCCTAATACAGCTACTTCTTTTTTCACTCCATCAAGGCTCGTCTCTTTCGTACCCTTTGCTTCTCTAGAACTTGAGTTTAACAATCGGCACTCTCTTGGTCTATTTGGCGGGGTCTCTAAGATCGTAAAGTATTCGACCTTAGTGTGATGCTTCCATTATCCATGTCCATAATGGCTCTACTGGTAGCTAGAAACTGACGTCCAAGTAGCACACTTGCACTAGGATCTTTGAGAAATTCTAAGATTATGAAGTCAGTGGGGAAGTTGAAACCTCCTACTCTGACGGTGTAGTCTTTCAGGACAACAGAGACCATATCAACTTGGTGATCTACTAATCACATAGTGATATTCTTGTCCATGGTGACCGAGACATGTACCTTTCTACAGAAGGAAAGAAGGATGATATTGCTACTAGATCCAGAGTCATATAAACCTAATCTTATAGAATGACCATTAATCAAGATTGGGAGCTTAAAACTACCAGGATCTCCTAATTTAACAATTACATCATAGTACTAAGAATCCTCAGGCTCTGACGGAACATAATTAGGGTCTTCCTCAGGGTTAGACTTAGAAGAAGAAATATCATAGATTGGTATAAGAGACTTACCTCTGCAGGAGTTTGCGTATTCGTCTAGGCTTTCATTTATACCTATTCTGGTACACGTCTCTTCTTCTTCCAGCTTCACTCTATTTTTATCCTCTTCACACTATTCTCTTATTCTAGAACCAGATGTATCAAAATAGGCTTCACTTTCAAAATGAAACGACTTCTTGGAGGCATTGTGCTTTGTTCGGAATCTCCTGTAGAAAATTTGGTTGAATGAAGATCAAAAGTGTCATGCACATACTGTAAAAGAAACAAAAGAAAACAAAAACACGGTAAGAAAACTTTCACTTCAGTTGTGTTTAGACTCAACTACTGCAGACCTACTAGCTAAAAACTAATAGGGATTAACACGAAAATACAGGGATTCGATCAGAAATGAGTTTCCAGGTTCTTGCTTTTGGGAGATGACTCTCGCAATTGCGAGACCTGTTGTCCATCTTTTTGTCGTAAAATGGTACATGATGATGCAGAAATGACTCAAGACTAAAAAATAAAATAAACAACATAAAACATAAAGTTCTTAATTAAAATTAACAAATTCATTATCAATATTGGCCATTGTCCCCGGAAACGGTTCCAAAAACTTGATCGCATGCTACTCATGAATTACTAGCAAGACTACTAGGTCAATCGCAACATAGCTAGAGCGAGTCAAGGTAGACCCCACAAAGACAATGCAACACTGATAATAAACGTATTACTCTAACTAAGAACACACATAATGGTCTTTGACCAACATAAAGACAACAAATAAAGTTGGTGTTCTCCTTCCTAACCGATCTCCTAACTTTGTGTAATTATCATTATGTTTACTTTTCCTCGTAATTCCCCGATTCAATCAGAACTTATGTTTTAACTCGGTTTAGCTAAAACTGCAATATCCTAACCTTATTTACTTCCATGAGACGGACAGTAATCGTCTATGTGCAGTTAACCTCCTTCGTTGATTGTATTAACCCACACGTAATAAGTTCAATAAAGTGCCAGCTCAAGACCGAGAACCTCCCTAGGTAGCTATCGACACTAACTAGAAAGTTCCTAAGGATTGATCCAGACTATGTCCTAACTAACACTTCACCTTGCAAGTCCTTCATGTTAATTTACGAAATACAACAAGTAGATTGACTAGATCTAACCTATTGTGAATTAAATCTGTCGATCAACGTAGTTGACGCTGAATCTCCAGATTTTGGTTGACCTAAAGATGCCTCTCAATTACGATATAGACCATCGAGGTTGGAATGATGGAGTCCAAGGATACTTTATATGCTCGAAAGAGAGTAGGAGTTTGCGGTTAGTCGGAGGTTCCTACTTGTTGAATATCATAGTTGTGTTCTGATAAATTCTAGAAAATTACGGGTCGTTTAAATATGCAGATTAATTATATCATGTTAAATAAAGCTAATCAACCATAATGAAATTATAAAGGAATGTTCAAAGCTTTATACCTTCATATATGTAAATCTATCTTGATCAACTCAAGCTAGTTTATGGCTTGGGAAAGAAAACCAAGAGAAATACCCAAAGCAATAACCAAGAACTTATTTATTTCATAAAACTAGATAATAATTTTGAGTACATGTTACAATAGGGTGTTACGGTCTATTTATTGGCACTGTTAACCGACCTAGGTGCTCTAAACCCTAACCGACTTAATGCACAATATGGAAGCTTTCTTTTCGTGTTTCCCAAGTCTCATCTGTGAGTGTGCCTTCACAGTTGCGGGCCTGGTTCCAGCCTTCTTCACCTTAGTAGACTTCATCATGGACTTTCTTACTTCGGCCCAATGACTCTTTCTGGCTCGGGTTCATCTCCATTGCTTCCAGAATATGGTACACCTGAAAAGTATGGAAAACGAGGCAAAACACTACCAAGTTGGGGGGATTAATATTAAATGTAGAATTAATGACCAAGGAACTAGAACTAACCAATCGATGTATATTTCACACAATAACGGAATATCTCTCATCAATTAAGCACGATTCGGGGTAAATAATGGTATAGTTTATGGTACTAAAAATGGTGTCATTAATAATCACTATTATTATTTCTCCATCCCAGTTTGACACTAGGTACATTATCATAATTAGTTCGTTAAACAAACAAACATATAATAACAGCAAACCATTTTTCATATGTAAAAACATAAAGATATAGTAAAAACCAACCCGACCCGGTCGGATCCGATCCAACCCGATTGGGTTTAGGGCAATACATCAACAATCTCCCACATGACCTAAAGCCAATCACTCATACATATAAGACCAAGTTGAAACACAAGAATCTCATGCAATACTCGCAACCAACCCTAATCATGAACATGTCACTATCCGTGGGGACTCAGACTATCTATATATCATGCTCCAAATGATCAAGTCAAAAGGAACCACCTCAACACATACATGAATCTCTGGTGAGACCTTGGTCCTTGCTTCAGTCAATGAATCCACTGCTATATCAACTATACAGTTAAAGTGGAAGAACCGTACAAGGTTCAGGAATGAACATCTTAGATCCACGTACTGCTCCCGATGTGCCTCTAAGGCAATACTGTGTTTTGGCCTAGTTGTAGAATTTACAATGATCTTTCGTTAAAAAATTTCCATCTCACTGAATCGCTTAATTAAAGCGATCACAAACCCGGATTGTAGCTCCCACTAGCTTCATAAGACTTAGGGTATATATATATGTGTATCTACATTTATCCAATTCATGTTTCAAGAAACTTAGAACCCATCCTTAACCTTTAAGGATATTCTCAACATTCAAAACAATCAATTTTATACTTGCTCATGACTCTTCATGAAGTATGAACATTTGGTTTAAATCACAACACTTATGTTGGATCCTATTGCTTCAGCATAAGGGAACTTTCCATAAGTATAACCTTTCACCTTTTGCTCAGGATGAACGTTTCGTCATAGATAAATCCTAAGAATACCGGCTAGCAGTATCTCTTGTCGTGATCCATTATCAACTCTTTTAGCATCCCATCTATAAGGGTGAACTGTGATGATTAAGCAGTATCTAAATCTATCACTATAGATTCTTATTTCAAAATAAGAACTGCTACTTCCAAGAACTTTAAAAAGACCTTGAACTAACAAACATTAATTGACCGCAACATAGGGTGTCAACCTCCAAGAATGATATGCAATACCTTACTCAAAATTGTAACACTCCAATTAACCCTATTGCACATCAATCATATCTTTCCTTTTGATCAAATCAAACTCTTTTGATTATCAAAGTAAAGAACTTATATAGAGAAACTTGTTTGAGTCCATAAGTAGATATCTCAAGTTCACATATCATCCAGCGTCCATAGACATCAAGCCTTTGGCCTAACATCATTCGCACTATCATATATTCATGATACGTAACTATGACAAGCACAATCTGAATAAATTTAAGCATAGCTGAAAGCATAAAGGTAATTACAAGGTTTTCACCCTGTAGCCTTCAGCCATTAACTTAGCCTTATGGTAACTGAATTTCCATCCATGTCAGCCTTTCATAAATACATGCTATACCTTTCATAGATATCCCATTCAGGTAAGTCAAACTAGGTTCATAACCTATGTTATCACACATGGAATCTGCTTCAGATACTATGGCTCTAAGCCATATCTCTTAATCATTCCTTTCAAGCATTCCTGCATGAGTCGTGAGATCTTCTTTATTCCAGATGAAAACACCATTATCCTTTTCAAGCTTATGATTATCTTTAGACTCATAGAGTACTTGTGTGCTCTGAGCAATGTTCTACACCTCATCACTATGTGGTACATGCTCACGTTCTGACGGTTGAATATTCTATGTGGTTCTCAAACTCTTTTGAGATTTCTTTTACTGCCACTGTTTCTTTTGGGAAAAACATTTCCTCTAGAAAATAGCATGTTTGAAGACAATCACTTTTTGCTCAACGGGTAAGTAAATAACATCTAGCGTACTTGCTAAGTTTTCTACAAAGTTCCATATGTCATACTAGGCTCCATGCTTTTTTGACATTGCCATTTGCCTGAAGCACGACAACCTTAAATCATCGATTAAGATGGATTTGATGTCAACGCCTTACATATTTGATATGGAATTCATTCAACCTTATTTCAGAACGTGGTTAAGTATGTGTATTTGATAGGGACACTATCCCAAAACAAGTAAGGGATACTTCACATGGCTTACACCGCACATTTATCGTATAAAGTGCTATTTCCCTTTTAGAAACACAATCTAATTGCATATCCCGAAATGGTATCCTTCAAGGGATAATCTGATTCTTTTTTTAGACAAATTCTGAAACACCCTTCAGGTATTAATTGCTTCAATCCAATTGAAGATTAATTCCTAAGTTATTTATCAATCTCATATTCATACTAGTTCGAACTTTTCCGACTCTCCGAATTACGTACTTCACTGAGTACATTCAACTATTTCTAAAATAGTCAACGAGAGTAATAAACAATAATATTATTTATGG
The DNA here is from genome assembly GCA_036785695.1 of Gentiana straminea. Lineage (NCBI taxonomy): Eukaryota > Viridiplantae > Streptophyta > Magnoliopsida > Gentianales > Gentianaceae > Gentiana > Gentiana straminea. The sequence goes on from JAVUPR010000398.1 coordinate 3,201,679, forward strand.
CACCAATTTTCATAAGTCTACAAAAATCAGTATGTTTAAGCTTTGAGAAATTTTCTAGATTTTATGACCTTTTCATTAAAGGGTATTTTAGTCATATTCAGATAAGATATGTATTACCCACATGATTTATAATCAAATGGTTCAGACACCATCAGAATGACATTTGATTATATGTTTCTCTTCAATAGAGACTATGTCTCGAACAACCACAAAATATTTAGGATAATAGCTATACAATTACATAGTTGAGATTTTATCATCTATATCGACTATATAGTGACATTCATCTAGTATGTTAGATTTAGTGACTATTCAACTTTACTGGAATAACATTTATTCCTTCCAATTGGATTGTCTATTTAATCCTAACATATAACTGAAAATCATGTTCTTCACAAGAACCGGAACACAATAAAATTTATTTAGTTCCTTTATAAGTTTACTAGATTCGGAATACAATATGGTAAATGCTACAACGTTTGCTTCACTCTCCATATCATAAAATACTCTATATCCAATATTTCTAATTTAATCATACTCATAAGATATCATATATCTAAGAGTTGACTTGAGTTTGGATAGATTTATATAAACCTACTTGCTTAGAATAGAGACTTCGATAAGTTCTCTTATTTTAAGCCTGATGTATTATTTTTATATGATTAAAAATACGTTATATTATTATGTTTTATCAACGAATTCTATGTAAAATATATGAAATTATGATATAAATGTTATGAAATATTAATCTTTATAGTTTAGAGTAGTTAGTAGTAAAAATAGTAAAAAGTTGTAATTTTGTACCGATTTTAGTAAATCGGAGTGTCGTGTCAGATTTACGTGGGTATTTGTGGTATTTATTGCGGTTATAACCCGAGACCCCGAGAATCGACATATTGAAGTTTAATCATATCTACGGAATGATTTAGAGAGTGCCACGAGCTTAAATGGTCAATTGAATAGCTTAAGTGGTCAAGTGGCCAATCAATCCGGTTAAGTGGTAATCGAGAAATGTCTTCGACAAACGAATGGCTCATCAAAACGACATTTTCAGAAAAATTGTTCTTCACGAAAGTTGTAGAATTTTCCGAAAGCTTTCCAATGCAATTTAAATTATGAAGAATGGAGGTCTACAACTTAAATAGTGATCAAGTGGCTAATCGATTTGGGTTAATAAAAATCCCGAAATAGCTTCGGAGGAACACGAGGTAATCAAGAAGGCGTTATCTGAAGAAGAGTCCTTCATGAAAGTTGTAGAGTTTCTCGAGACCTTAATTTTGGCATTTCGTTTGCAATTTTTGGAGGTCCGAGAATTCGAGATATGAATTTTAGAAGTTTAATAATTATATATAAAAAATAAATATCTCAACGCACATGCTGAAGTGATTAAGCTAGTGGATACAATCATTATACCGGACCGATCCGGCTTAATCTCGGACCGGTCCGGCCCCTTCACCTTTGCCTATATAAGAAGATGCAGCAGCAACTGATCGAAGGGTACCAAAATATATATAACCATATCATATATATATTCTCCTCTCCTCTCTCTTTTCTTTTTATTTTTTTAGTTGTAGTTGTAAATAAGGCCTTACGCCGTAATAATGTAATTTTAGTATCGTTATAATGCTCGGGAAAATCTCGGAAGTTCGGTTTCTTTGAAGAAGTTGTAATGTCCGGAAAATACGATTTACGAATCAAGCTTGCCGTATTCGGGTAACTTTTCGAAGTATTTATGTTTATGTTGTTTATTTTCATCTTTTTAGTCGTTGTAATGTTTTTAGGCTAAATATAATACGGCCAAAGCTATGTAATCGGTTTTATTTCGATCTTTTCGTTAAAGAAATGTTGTTAAGTTAAAATGATTAAAATTGAGTTAATTGAATCTTTTTCTATTTTAATCGTATTCGTATTGACATATTTAATCGATGCGAGGAATTCATAATCTAATTATGAATTGACGCCTCGTAGTTAGGATATGAGATAAAAGATAGAAAAACCGGAGGGTAAAATTGGCCGTGTGAATAACGTGATAACGGAATCCGATTTCCTACCCGGGGGTAGATTTGTTTTGGGAGAAATGAATCTTATTATAATTTGTACTCGAGATCGTAATAATGTTAAATCATCAGTTTAATTGAAACTTAAACCGGAAAGTTGAATCGTCCGGCTTTGACAACCGGAACCTTTTAAATAAAATTGACCGTTTGACGAACGGAATGACTCCTTTTTATCTAAAGGTAGATTTGTACTCGGGACATGTTCAGAAAAACCGTAACAGTTGTGGACCTTGGACTGATGCAATGGACATATGACAATTTCATACACTCGTGTGAGGAGGAATTGTTTACCTCGGGAGTGCACCGTTTCATTTACTCAATTGGACCTAAAATAAAAGGAGAGATCGAACACATTTCATTTAATCAAAAGATCGTATAAACCAATTATATAAGTTTTGGCCGGTTCTAAAATTATATCGTTTAATATTTTGGTATCTATATATACTTATATCTATATATATAAATTGCGGTTTATGCGGATCTATATATATTTATGTATTTATATATATCATGTTAGTATAGTTTTTAATTTTCGTATTTATTTTATGTTAACTAGAATAGTAGTGATCGTGTTATAAAATTGCGGTTTAGATCGAGTTAATAACGACTCTTTGGTGTTTAACCACACGTAAAAGAATTACCAAGTTCCCTGAGGATTCGACACTCTGACTCACCATACTATTACTACAGTTTGACCCGGTACACTGCCGGTAAGGATCGTGTAACCCAGGAAAGGCTGCGTCAGCTTTCTGGCGCCGTTTTCAGGGTTAGGTTTAGGTCTGTCAGATTTTTGGCGCCGTTGCCGGGGAACGTCGCTAATTTCTTTTTTTGTGTCTATGGTTACTACTTGTATTAGCTCAAAATTCTCGAGAATAAGTCAACACTTTTCTTATCCCATTTCTATTTTATTTTTCGTTGATACTTACCTTATAGGTAAGTTACCAATTTTTTCTACTACTATCAATTTCTAGTTATTTTCTATTTTCGTTAGTTGATGACCAGAAGTGGTAAGGCCCCACTCACTCCTTATAAGCGACATAAACACTTACGAAAGGCGAGTTAAGAGTAGAGAGTAAACGAGGTCATACTAGTCGGGGAAATCCGACGACGAATCATCTTCAAACGAGAAATACGAGAATGGGTGAAATCGGTGATGAAACACACGAACAAAAGTGGAACATGCTCTAGGCATGGCATGGACGAACCCTATTAACCCTAATAATAATAATAATAATAGAAATAATCGAATCGGAACCGAATAATCGAAATAACCTACCAAACCCGAGACCAATCGTGATCAAACCGTGAGAAGAAACCGGACTAATAATCCCATACTTTTACCTAATGAAGGAGCGAATAATTTCGAAATTAAATCTCATCTTTTTGGTTTAATTGATGCAAGAGCCCAATTCCTAGGAGAGGATGATGAAGATCCACATCATCATCTCTATCTTTTGAAGAAGCGTGCAATACGGCCAAAAGTCAAGGTGCTCATAAGGAATTAACGAGGATGACTATGTTTCCTTTTTCTTTAAAAGGACGAGCCCGAGATTGGTTTATGTCTCTTCCACATCATTCACTTACTAGTTGGGAGGAGATTCAAGCGAATTTACGAAACAATATTTCACTCTGGACGAAATTTGGAATTAAAAGTCGAGGTTGCTAACTTTAGACAAGGATGCGAGGAAACTCTCGGGAATGCGTGGGAAAGGTTTAAAAAAACTGTTAAGAGCTTGTCCCGATCATGGTTATTCCTTAGATATGCAAATCCAACTTTTCTGTCGTAAATTAAGGAAAGATTCACGTGCAGATGTAGATCATGCATGTGGTGGTTCGTTAATGATGAGTGAAGCTCAAATAGTTTACGATGCTATAGAAAAGATTTCCAAAAATAACAGAATGTGGGAAACCGGTTCTAGCACCAGAAAAGTAGCTTTTGCAGGAGAATGTACGTCTAATACGGAAGTTCTAGCACATTTAGAAAATTTGAGTAGGAAATTTGATGGTTTACAACAGAATAAGAACCAAAGTTCAGAAAATAGTAAAACAAATGAATACTCAAGTCATGATAATGTGTCATTAGGGAGTGAAGAACCAACAGGATACTCAAGGGAGGAGGTGAGTTTTCTTCAGCAGCATAGGAATTTGAACAATGCATATTCAAACTCGTTTAATGCTATTAGAAGAGATCATCCTACTTATCGATGGTCTGAAAACCCTAGTAAGCGAGGACAACCGCCATATCCAGTTCAGTATAGGAATATGAATAATAATCAAGTTTATCAAGAAAATACATCTAATCAGAATTTACAATCATTACCTAGATCCTATCCTCAACATACCACTCAAAGTATACCGGTAACTCGAGTTCAACTCAACTGCGAAGGAGTTGAAAAATGGGAAAAACTAATGGAAAATATGATGGGTGTAGTATCTACTCAATCTAAGAATATGGAAACAATGATGACTTCTATTGGTACAGTCACTAAAGATATGAGTACAATGAAAACATCTATGAGTGGACATGATACCAGAATGAGAATGATAGAAGCCTCATTGAGGAATATGGAAGATCATTTGAGTAGGGAAGGTGAACGTAATAACAGCAGACCCCCAGGAGGATTACCAAGTAACACTGAAAGAAACCCAAGAGAGGTAAATGTTGTAGTTACGAGAAGTAGGAAGCTCTGTGGTAGTAATGGAGTTGAAAACTTTGGGAATAATGAAGTAGAAGATGATTTAGATGGTAAGAATGATGAAACTAAAGATGAAATTGAATTCACTGATGAGGAAGAAGAAATTATAGAGAATTTCTTGAAAAGGAATAGAAGTTTGGAATCTGAGAATGAAGGTGAAAAATGGGTAAAAATCCCTAGGATTTTGAAAGACCCTATGGATAAAGATTTAAGGACTTTATTCAAGGAACATGTTAGAATAGATGAAACTAGTAATAAGGATGAGAAACAGGAAGAACCGAAAGAGTCGAAGTAGAGATTGATTCGGGGAACAATTTAAAAGAAAAAATTCAAGATCATGATACTTGGCGACTAAGTAATACTCAAAGGTTTAAGGAAAAAGGAAAAGAGAAATTGACTAAGGAGCCAAAGGTTATAGATTTAGAATCTTTACCTTACCCTCCTAAAGATCAAATCAAAAAGGCAAAAATTGATAAGAAGTATGCTCGTTTCCTTGACACTTTTCGTCATCTTCATGTTAATATCCCTGTTATTGAAGCTCTGATTAATATACCTGCCTATGGAAAGTTTCTGAAAGATATACTATCAAATAAGAAAAAATTAGAGGAATATGAGAATATATGCCTAAATGAAGAATGTTCTGCAGTTCTGCAGCATAAGTTACCACCTAAACTAAAAGATCCTGGAAGTTTTACGATTCCATGTGAAATTGGAGGATTTCTGTTTAAGAAGGTCTTATGTGATCTTGGAGCTAGTATAAATCTCATGTCTTATGAGGATTATAAGAAGCTAGGCATAGGAAAGCTTACTAAGGCGAAATGACTCGCAAATGGCGGATAGATCGATTAAGTACCCTAAAGGGATTATTAAGGACGTATTGGTTAAAGTAGACAAATTCTATTTTCCAGTAGACTTTGTAGTTATGGAAATGGAAGAAGGATATTCAGCACCACTTATTCTAGGTCGTCCATTTCTAGCTACAGGAAGAACTTTAATCGATGTTCAGAAAGGAGAATTAATTTTGAGAGTCAATGAAGATGAAGTTGCTTTCAATATTTTCAAAGCTATGAACCATCCATATACATCACCAGAATCATGTTCTTTTATAGAAGATATTCATTACGTCTATGATAATCAGTTACCAACTTTTGAAGACAGATTAGAAGAATGCTTAACTCTGTCTATCTATAAAGAAGATGAGGAAGACATTGAAATGAAAGAGATAATCCTTTCTCTAGATAAAGGAAGCTTTACTTTTAAGCCACCATGGCATAAGTATTTGGAGTTAGAACTAGAAGGACCAGTTCTTAAATCGTCAATAGAAGATCCGCCGAAGAATGCGGAATTGAAACCGTTACCTTTAAATCGAAATATGCTTTTCTTGAAAGGCGATAATCTATTACCGATTATTATTTCATCAACTTTAAGCGAGCAACAAGAAGATCAATTACTTAGAATGTTAAGAAAGCATAAGAAAGCTTTTGGATGGACGATTGCCGATATTCGAGGTATTAGCCACGAGATTTGTGTTCATAAGATAATTCGAAAGAAGATGCTAAACCTTGTATTCAACCGCAACGCCGCCTCAACCCGAATTTACGGTTAATCGTTAAGAAAGAGGTGATTAAGCTATTAGAAATGGGAATAATCTTTCTATATCGGATAGTGAATGGGTAAGTCCAACTCAAGTTGTACCAAAGAAAGGAGGTTTCACGGTGAAAGAGAATGATAAGAATGAATGGATTCCAACAAGGGAAATTACGGGATATCGAATGTGCATTGATTTTAGAAAGCTAAATGATCATACTAAGAAAGATCATCATCCACTTCCATTCATAGTTCAAATGTTGGAACGTTTAAGTGGTCATAAGTATTCTTGTTTCTTAGATGGTTATTCGGGATATTTACAGATTTTCATTGCGGCGGGAGATAGGGAAAAGACTACTTTCACTTGTCCTTATGGAACTTTTGCGTATAAGAGAATGCCGTTTGGTTTATGTAATGCTCCTGCTACGTTTCAAAGATGTATGATGTCGATATTTTCTGATATGGTTGAGAAATTCTTAGAAATTTTTATGGACGACTTTAGTGTTTACGGAGATTCTTTTGGTAAATGTTTGTCGCACTTAGAAAAAGTGTTACAATTTGTGAGGATACCAATTTAGTTTTAAAGCGGGAAAAATGTCACTTAATGGTATCGAAGGAATTGTTCTAGGTCATAGAATCTACGAAATAGGAATTGAAGTTGATAAAGCTAAAGTCGAAGTGATTGAAAAATTACCACCACCGGTTAATCTAAGGACTCTAAGAGGATTTCTTGGACATGCGGGATTTTATAGGAGATTTATTGCAGATTTTTCGAAGATAGCAAAGCCTCTAAGTCATTTGCTTGAAAAAGAAGTACCTTTTAAGTTTGATAGTAAATGTATGGAATCATTTAAGACCACGAAAGCGAAGTTGATTCTTGCACCGGTATTGGTAGCACCGGGCGGGATTTGCCTTTTGAGATTATGTGTGATGCAAGCGATTTAGGTTTGTAGGAGCTGTTTTAGGTCAAAGGTATAACAAAATTCTCAAAGCTATCTACTATGCTTCTCACACATTAAACGTAGCTCAGCTTAATTATGCAACTACAGAAAAAGAACTGTTGGCTGTAATTTTTGCCTTAGATAAGTTTCGATCAAATATTGTTGGTTCTAAGGTAATAATCTACACGGACCATTCGGCTACGAAGTATTTTTGCGAGTAAGAAGGATGCGAAACCACGTCTTCTTAGATGGATTCTCCTACTTCAAGAATTTGATATTGAAATTAAAGATAAAAAAGGAAGTGAGAATGTAGTAGCGGATCATCTAAGTAGAATGGGAGGCGAGGAAGAGATAGGGAATGAAATTAAAGATTCATTTTCACGATGAACAACTATTTAGAATAGATACTCCTTCAACCATGCGGTTATTAAAAAATAGAATTCCTTTAAGGAAATGTCACCTTGGTTTGGAGATATCATTAATTACTTAACTTTGTGATTATATTCGTCTCATTGGACTTGGCAACGAGAAAAAGAAGTTCTTTTATGACTTGAAATTTTATTGCGGGAGGAACCGGACCTTTTCCGTAAGTGTTCGGATGGGATAATCGAGAAAATGTGTGCACGATAATGAAATTTTAAGTATTTTATCGTTTTGTCATGATCGTGAGGCGGGGAGGTCATCATGGAGGATGGAAAAGCTTGCTTTTAAAGTTTTACAATGTGGTTTTTATTGGCCTACGCTATATAGAGATGCTTATAAGTATGTTAAATCTTGTGAATCTTGTCAAAAATGGGGAAATGTATCTAAAAAACATGAAATGCCTATACAACCTATTTTAGAATGTGAGTTATTTGATGTTTGGGGTATAGATTTCATGGGAACTTTTCCTATATCTTTTGGAAAAAGATTTATTCTTGTAATGGTAGATTATGTTTCAAAATGGGTAGAAGCTGAAGCTCTTCCCACTAATGATACCAAAGTTGTCATACGATTCCTTAAAAAGAATATATTTACCAGATATGGCATTCCGAGGGCAATCATTAGTGATAGAGGTTCACACTTTTGTAATAGACCATTTACTAAAATAGTTGAGAAATATGGTGTAACGCATAAACTAGGAACGCCCTATCATCCGCAAACTAGTGGTCAGGTAGAGGTATCGAATAGAGAGATTAAAAGAATCGTGGAAAAAACAGTTGATTCAAATCGTAAAAACTGGGCAGTTAAATTAGATGATGCATTATGGGCGTACAGAACAGCTTTTAAAACACCAATTGGTTGTTCTCCCTATAAGCTAGTCTTTGGTAAGTCTTGTCATCTCCCGGTTGAGTTAGAACACCGAGCCTTACGGGCTATAAGATTTCTAAATTTCGATCCTAAATTTGTCGGTGATCATAGATTGCTTCAATTGACGAGAACTAGAAGAATTTCGTCTCGATTCTTATGAAAACGCTCGAATCACAAGGAACGCACGAAATCTTTCCATGATAAGAGAATCTTTAAGCGTGAGTTCCATGTAGGTGATCGAGTGCTTTTGTACAATTCACGTTTAAAGTTGTTTCCGGGTAAGCTTAAATCAAGATGGACGGGTCCATTTAAAGTAACACGGGTTTACAAAGCTGGGAGTTTGTTGAACTAGCGATGGAAATACAACTTTTATAGCCAATGGCCATAGAGTAAAGTTATTTGTGGAGGGAGAAGGAATCACCTTTGAAAGAAGAAATAATGCTGCGATTGATCCCCGACAAATTGAAAAAGCGAGAGGAAAATAAAAGAAGCGAAAAGCGAGAAACTAGAATCGGCCGAATACCGGAGTGCTATCTATCTTTACTCTACTTTTAATTATGTTTAAACTCTTTTCGTCTTTTACCGGATAGACGTAAAAGAAGCTGGATGCCTTTTTTAGATAGAATAGGAGTTTTTATTTTACTTTTAAAATTAGGCCTTGATAAAGATGTCGCGTTTTCTATAGAAGCTTTAGTTTTTGAACAAAACAAGAAATTGTTGAGAGAGATCAGATTGAGAGAAGTATGTAATGGAACATCAAGAAGTGCGATAAAAAGAAGGGCAAAGTTTCTAATGAGATGCGAATCTGTGGAAAAAGTGAACATGTTGGATGACTGTGGGAAAAACACAACCAAATCCCAGGATGAGTGTTTGAATATTGTTAGGAAGGGAACGATTAGGTGGTTATCCGAAAATCCCGATGGAATTCCGAGAGATAATTCAAATGCTTCATTTTTAGGAGTTAGGTTGATCGAGCATTATATCAGAACTATGGAAGATTTAGAAATCGAAGAATCAGGAACCCCTTAAGTTTCGAGTCTTTTCTTATATTTTATTTTATAAAATTTTCGCATAACTTCTGAAAATTTTATAAAATTGGATCTTTATGAAATTTGAGGAGTTTTATAAAAGTTTTATAAAAGTTTTTTTTTTTTTTAGTTTTAATTTAGATGTTTTATAAGAGTTGATATAAATTTATTAAATTTTTATAAGCTTTTTATTAAAGTGTTATAAAGATTTTATTAAATTTTTAGAAATTGTTATAAAATTATAAAATTTCCTTCAAATTTTATTTTTAGTAAGTTTTAATTTTTATAAAATTATTTTTAAGGTTTTAATTAAGTTTTTTTAAGGTTTTAATTAAGTTTTATTAGAATTTTTATAAGTTTTCATCAAAAATCATAAAAAGTAAAAAAAATCGAAAAAGTGGAAAAATTTGGGCACGGACCGATCCGGCCTTAACCCGGACCGGTCCGGGGTCTAAAATCATAAAAAGACGGGGACCCTTCTTTTCTTCTTCTTCTTCCCTAATTTTTTTTCTAACAGCCGCAAAACACCCAAACCCCACCATTACGAAATTTTTTCACTTTTCTTCAACAAAACTTCATCTCACTCTACACCACTACTTGATTTCTTCCTCTTTTCATCTCCTCTCTTATACAAAAGTTTGGAAAAATCAAAAAAGGATCAAAAACAAGCAACATTTCATTCCGGCGACTTTTCAACTTTTCCGGCCTACTTTTCAACGTTTTCTACATATTAAGGTATAATTTAGTTTATTTAGTTATCAATTTCGTATTTTTCATAATTTTTTAGATTAATTTCAACTGTTTTGATTTTTGAGTGTGTTGTGACATTTTTATTTTTTTGTTGTTTTTATTGTTGTTTTTGTTGTTGATTGGCATTACCAATATCGTAGAATGGCTGAGTCGAGTAGGAGAGTCTCTAAAAAGCGAAAATCAAAATTCCTATATCAACTCTGTCGTAGGCACGGTAATTTTATCATATCGAGGAAGAAGCCGTAAGCTTTGAAAAAACCGCATCACCTGAGGCTAAGAAAGCGTATGAGAACATTTATAGTAAATGTGATGTTCTGGTTGAAAAAGGATTAGACTTGGATGATTTAGGTGATGAAGTTAAAAACATTTTTACGAGACGTCAGTGGTTAGATTTAGCAGCCAGAAGGGAAGGGGAGATAAACACGACTCTAGTAGCTGAGTTTTATTCGGTTTTATCTACATTGTCAAAAGAACAGCTTACTCAGTCGCAAACTGTACCCTTACGAACCAGAAATATTCCTTTTAACCCTGCCGTCATAAATGCAATTTTAGGAGTTGAGGTTTTTCCTGATGAGGAGGATTACAGGGCAGTATATAATCTAGATGATCCTGCAAGCTTTGAGCGGACGCACGAGAGCTCGAGGCTTGTTTTTGACCCAACCCATTTGTATGGGTTGAAAATCGATTTAATTACGGAAAGCTGTTTTAGAGGTTTAAGGGCAATTAAAAGGTTTATTAGCCATAATCTCTATCCTTCTCGTAAACATATCTTGCTTTTGGAAAGGAAGATGTTTGTATCGCTTGGGCGATGGTAAACGATGTTAGAGTGGATGTTGGAAAGGTCATGTTTAAGAGAATTTTTGAAAGTATTGTCATCGCCAGACCAGGGAGTCATCTATACTTCCCTTGTTTTATCTATGATTTATGTCGTAGGTTGGGAGTACCATTCCTGCCTAATGACAAGTTATCTCTGGCTGATGGAAATCTGATTGGACCTAGTTTGACTAGTCTTCCGGATGGTAGTATTAGCTCTTTGATTAGAAGACGTCAAACTCAGCCAGCTCCACCAGTTTTTACATCTTCTTCTTCTTTTCCATCTTTTTCTAGTCAGCCTCAACAAACTCCTTTCTCCAACACTATCACATATGACATGTTTCAATCTTTAGTGACAGATGTTGCACGTGGTCAAGCCAATGTGGCTTTATATGCTGAGAGTAATAGGCAGTGGTGTGATGATATTCGTAGAGGTTTAAGGAGGAACGAGCAGTTGCTTCGTAATCCTACTTTTGATGATCCTGCCTATCCACCTTGTCAGTCAGATCCTTATACCTTACCAGAGTGGGTAACACCTATTCCACCACCTTCGAGCTTTCATCCATCGTCATATCCTTTTGGAAGCCAATCTAGTGGGACAGATGTATTTTCGACCGGTGTTCCAGAGACCAGCGATGTCGAGTTGGGGAGGATTCACGAGTTTGCACATGTCACGGCGGCATGAGTTCGATGGGTCTTGATAGTTCAGTCAGGACCACGACTACAGTTCAGCCATCAGCTTCTCAGTCGTTTCCGAGTTCGAGTTTTCAAGTTGATCCTGAGGAAGACTACGAAGAAGATTGAATTTAATAACTATGATTAATTAAACATTTTTATTGCACATTTCATTTTATTTGACATTTGTCATTTAGATATTGGTTTGTTTTCATTTTTCGTTTAGTTTGATTTTACAATCGTTTTTATCAAAATTTGGTTTGTATTTTAAATCGGTTTAGTTTTTATAAAAACTATAAAAAAATCCCAAAAATAATTTTTGTAGAATTACTACGTCATTTTACAAAAATATAATGTGTCATTTTATCCGTTAGTATCAATATATATGAATCTTTTGCAATATCTTCAAGTTGATAGGTAGTATTAGGCACGTGAAGTAAAAAAACAAAATACAAGTTGTCTTTCACCTCTGTCCCCTCAGTAAAAGTAAGATGAGGCCGGACCGGTCCGGCATATTCCCGGACCGGGCCGTGAAGAAAAAAGGGTGAGTCATTCTTGAGTCCGTCTAATGCATCCACGTATGTACACTTTTTCATCTATTAAAGGAAGTAAGGGCACGAGTAAACATTCATTCACTACCTTTCCTTTTACTTTCAACTCTGTTTTTTTTATAATTTTAAAAATGTCAAACCACTCATCACCATCGGTTAATTCTTACGAGCCTAATACCCCGGATCTTCCGGAATCTCAAGCTTCCAATGAGAGTATCATCTTACACAATCGTTTTGCGAATTCTCCAATCCTATTGGAGAAAGGTTTAAATTTAGATAAGATTGATCAATGGGGAAAAACTATCATTCGAAGTTTTGGTTGGAAAAAATTTGTCAGTACACCGAGAGGTAGGATAAATGTCTCAATAGTGCGAGAATTTTATTCTGCACTTATGACGACATCTATGGTCGATATCACTCAGATTGTTCTAGTAAGAGGAGTGGTTGTTCCCTTCTCTTCATCTGTTATCAACCAAATCTTTGAAATTCCTCCAGTTACGATGCCACATTTTGAAATGCAATGGGGACTACAAAATTCCTCTAATCATTTGAATAAAGTACACGAGTCGTTCCAATGTCTGTTCCCACTGTTTGATACAAATCACGACATGTCAACACGAGCTCTACTTCCACATCTAAAGGCGTGGAAGCATTTCATAAATTCTCGAGTTTATCCCCACGGGATTTTGGAAGTTTGGTGAGAATGAAATGCTTCTACTTTATGCTTTGACATTCGGTGTATTTGTCGATTGGGGTATATTGATTCAAAGGACGGTGTTGGAGTTTGCGATCACGAGAGGTAGTAGGGGGAAACCTATGCCTAATTCATGGATGATATCGCGTTTGTGTATTCTTCTGAATGGAGTAGAGGAGCTGGAGACGGACGAAATTTTTCCGTCTAGAGATAGTCAAGTTGGATTATTATCGGTTGATACACCGGGTTGTTCGTCCACGATATAGAGAGTTTGTTGGTGGTTTGTTTTAATAAGTTCTTTAGTTAAATTTGAAGTTTTATTTTCTTTAGTTAAGTTTACGTTTTTCTTTTAAGTTTGTAATATTGTATCTTGTTTAATATATATGTCTTAGTTTTTTAAGTTTGTTTAATTTAAATGTTATATAATTAGTATACGCTAAAAATAAACTCGGAATAATAACGATAATATATAATTTTAATTTTATTTTCCATCCTACTTATTTATTACTCATTGAACATCGGGACGATGCCACTTCGTAAGTGGGGAGTAGAGTTAGGTTAGAAAATTCATTAAAATTTTCGAAAATTATAAAATTATAAAATTTTTATTACTTATTTTCAAATTTTTAGTAGTTAATATATAAATAAGAATAAGAAATAATTGGGAAGAATAAGTTTTTAATTAAGTAAAGTATATTAGATATATTATAATTATATTTTATGTCTAATTTAGATTTTAATAAGATTTTAAGTTTATATAATTGAGTAATTAATATTAGATATTGTTTTTATGAAATTATATAAGTATGTTGATATTTATAAGTAAAATTTTTAGAATCATTTTCAATATGAATTATGAGTTTGGAATTGGACTAAGTATGTTGATTTTTGGCACCACAAAAATATAACTATAGCCAAATAACCTACCTCAGCCTTGATTAGAGTGATCAAGACCTCACTCGAAATTGTCAATTGTGATTAAATAACCAACCTTTAGCTAATTTTGGTCTACATTTCCTTGAAATTCCGCAAGTTTTGTACGTACTTATGAAAAGAGATGGAGACATAAAAGCTAAGTTTTGGTATATCTTTGAGATTGGAAAGATTAGATAAGTAGTAGTATATTCGATCTTACCTCATGACACTTGCAATATAGTCGATTTTGGTAATAAGTTCGGATATATTAATTTTCTAAATTAAGAACAAAGCACCCTATTTACACGAATTAATCGAATACCGGGTATCTTCCTTATACGTGATTAACAACTTAAAAAGAAGCTGATCGGTTGTAGCTACCAATGATTGGAGTGAGTAGGGTATTATCACGAAATGTCCTATATCACTATGAGGTAATTAAGCTCCCGATTGCACGATGATAGTAGTCCAGCTATGGTATTATCTAGAAATGTCCTATTGCTGGGAATGAAGGCACAAGATAAGATGAAAAGAAAAAGTTGAATCATAAGATCTCAAGAATTATTACAAGTTTAAGGAAACCGGACTTGTAATTTTCGATCGAAAGAGTAGTACTCCGATCAATCTTGATGAAGCAATGCCTGTAAGTTTGATTTTCTACACACACTCACGCTCTTAGTTCTTAATCTTGAAAAAAAAAGAAAAAAAAGATGCTATTAATCGAGATTGCGTTTTTTTTCAAGAATATGAAGATGTAGGTACGTACGACTTGCCTCTCTCTCTTTTGATTTCCCTTTTTTCCGATTAACCAACATCTTGAGCCTAAACTTTATAAGCCATTTTTTGTCGACTACCTGATCAATGTTTCCGATTCTAGGATTTCATAATAGTTGCGATTAAAAATAATTCTAATATTTTATTTATACTTATTAAGTATTACATGTACAATTTTATCTAAATAATATTTAATGTTTAAATTATTTAATTTATATACTCTTTCTGTCCTCTTAAGATTTTAAATTAGATAAGTAATATATTTATAATATTGACAATATAAATTACATTAAAAACTGAAATCTGATCAATTATATTATCTTTTATTACCGCTTATTTTTGCTCGAGGACGATCAAAAGCTAAGTGGGAGTAATTTGATGTATTATTTTTATATGATTAAAAATACGTTATATTATTATGTTTTATCAACGAATTCTATGTAAAATATATGAAATTATGATATAAATGTTATGAAATATTAATCTTTATAGTTTAGAGTAGTTAGTAGTAAAAATAGTAAAAAGTTGTAATTTTGTACCGATTTTAGTAAATCGGAGTGTCGTGTCAGATTTACGTGGGTATTTGTGGTATCTTATTGCAGATTTATAACCCGAGACCCCGAGAATCGACATATTGAAGTTTAATCATATCTCTGGAATGATTTAGAGAGTGCCACGAGCTTAAATGGTCAATTGAATAGCTTAAGTGGTCAAGTGGCCAATCAATCCGGTTAAGTGGTAATCGAGAAATGTCTTCGACAAACGAATGGCTCATCAAAACGACATTTTCAGAAAAAGTGTTCTTCACGAAAGTTGTAGAATTTTCCGAAAGCTTTCCAATGCAATTTAAATTATGAAGAATGGAGGTCTACAACTTAAACAGTGATCAAGTGGCTAATCGATTTGGGTTAATAAAAATCCCGAAATAGCTTCGGAGGAACACGAGGTAATCAAGAAGGCGTTATCTGAAGAAGAGTCCTTCATGAAAGTTGTAGAGTTTCTCGAGACCTTAATTTTGGCATTTTGTTTGCAATTTTTGGAGGTCCAGAATTCGAGATATGAATTTTAGAAGTTTAATAATTATATATAAAAAATAAATATCTCAACGCACATGCTGAAGTGATTAAGCTAGTGGATACAATCATTATACCGGACCGATCCGGCTTAATCTCGGACCGGTCCGGCCCCTTCACCTTTGCCTATATAAGAAGATGAGCGAGAAGAACGATCGAAGGGTACCAAAATATATATAACCATATCATATATATATTCTCCTCTCCTCTCTCTTTTCTTTTTATTTTTTTAGTTGTAGTTGTAAATAAGGCCTTACGCCGTAATAATGTAATTTTAGTATCGTTATAATGCTCGGGAAAATCTCGGAAGTTCGGTTTCTTTGAAGAAGTTGTAATGTCCGGAAAATACGATTTCTGAATCAACTGCCGTATTCGGGTAACTTTTCGAAGTATTTATGTTTATGTTGTTTATTTTCATCTTTTTAGTCGTTGTAATGTTTTTAGGCTAAATATAATACGGCCAAAGCTATGTAATCGGTTTTATTTCGATCTTTTCGTTAAAGAAATGTTGTTAAGTTAAAATGATTAAAATTGAGTTAATTGAATCTTTTTCTATTTTAATCGTATTCGTATTGACATATTTAATCGATCGAGGAATTCATAATCTAATTATGAATTGACGCCTCGTAGTTAGGATATGAGATAAAAGATAGAAAAACCGGAGGGTAAAATTGGCCGTGTGAATAACGTGATAACGGAATCCGATTTCCTACCCGGGGGTAGATTTGTTTTGGGAGAAATGAATCTTATTATAATTTGTACTCGAGATCGTAATAATGTTAAATCATCAGTTTAATTGAAACTTAAACCGGAAAGTTGAATCGTCCGGCTTTGACAACCGGAACCTTTTAAATAAAATTGACCGTTTGACGAACGGAATAACTCCTTTTTATCTAAAGGTAGATTTGTACTCGGGACCTGTTCAGAAAAACCGTAACAGTTGTGGACCTTGGGTGATGCAATGGACATATGACAATTTCATACACTTGTGTGAGGAGGAATTGTTTACCTCGGGGAGTGCACCGTTTCATTTACTCAATTGGACCTAAAATAAAAGGAGAGATCGAACACATTTCATTTAATCAAAAGATCGTATAAACCAATTATATAAGTTTTGGCCAGTTCTCTAAAATTATTTGTTTAATATTTTGGTATCTATATATACTTATATCTATATATATAAATTGCGGTTTATGCAGATCTATATATATTTATGTATTTATATATATCATGTTAGTATAGTTTTTAATTTTCGTATTTATTTTATGTTAACTAGAATAGTAGTGATCTGTGTTATAAAATTGCGGTTTAGATCGAGTTAATAACAGCTCTTTGGTGTTTAACCACACGTAAAAGAATTACCAAGTTCCATGAGGATTCGACACTCTGACTCACCATACTATCACTACAGTTTGACCCGGTACACTGCCGGTAAGGATCGTGTAACCCAGGAAAGGCTGCGTCAGCTTTCTGGCGCCGTTTTCAGGGTTAGGTTTAGGTCTGTCAAAGCCCATGTCCCGAGAATCCCTTAAGCACTTGTTCATATTTCTTAGTTTAGTCTTCATAAGACTTAAGAAAAATCACAAGAGCTATGTCTTTAATTTTTCTTTCATAAAGATAGTCCAAAGTGTGATTAAATAGTTTATTAACATTTTGAATCATATTTTCTTAGCATACCATTTAATTAACCTTTAAGAAATTATTAAAGAATTAAGTCGATACTTAAATCTTGCAATCTTGAAAACAATTGTTTCCAAAATTCGTTGTGGTCATTCACATTTAACGCATCTAATGTTTGAATTAATTGTCATCGTATGACAGAATTACCCATTGGATGTCGTCGTTTCCAATATATGAGTAATTCGTTGAAACTCATTTCAAGTGATTTAATCATATCATGAGCTTCCATTTTGATTAATAATTAAAGTCTTAGAGCACTCAATCAAATACGTAGTCTCCTTGTCTTTAACTACTATAACGTAGTTGATCGTCTCATTGCTTATTTTTAAAAGGATTAAAATTATTTAACCCTATTTGAGAAATGTTCTCAAAATGTAACAGTCATTTAATTTTGGTTTTAACTATCAAGAATAAAAAACATAAATAAAATTTAGCTAAAACTATAGCATAAAAATAAAGACAAAGAGAGTGTTGTTGTTTATACATGCAAAATAAAAAATGGCCTTTTGATTTATAATTTCGCTCCCACTAGTAAGCTATTCTCACTTGACTTTCAAGAATTTTCTAAAATCTTTAGTGGACAAGATCCCATCTAGTTACCCCGATTCCCGACGTGGGCTGATCAACAGAGATAATTCGACATGTAGGTAACACTTTATCAATCATATCTCTATGTGACTCTTAGTTGTTGACCAGTCAACCCTTTGACACTTCACATCACAATGTGATAGCCAACCCTTTTTCGCAAAATTTAGACGGTCCTGACGTGGGCCAATCACCGCAAAATTTTTAGTTAAATCATAAGCCGATATTCGCGAGATCTCATACGATCATATCTCAATAATAACGATATAGCTAAGGTTGGTCACCTCCCGACGTGGGTCGATCAGTTGGATCCGAACAAGGGCTCTTCAACGTCATTATAATATTGGGAGACAAAATTATGACTTAATTTTTTTAATTATGGGATTAAATTTAAATTAATTCACTTAATTAATTTTAATTAATTACGGTCTCATCAAACATATATATCCTTATAGACATACACCTTACACATTCATCTAGATCGTGCTTAGTCATGCATACATCGTATCATATAAAATAAATACATGCACAAAATAAATAAATGCGTAAAGTAACCGGTATGATAATGAACTTTTCCTATGTGCGGTTTTGAATACATACTGACGAAACCGTGAATCACAAATCTAAGGGTAGCTGCAACCACCAACATGATCTCTATGTCGTCTTTCTTTGGCCTCCATCTTCTGCTCCATCTTGTCACATAAAATATATCTAATAAAATTTACACCCGCCGCACACAAGGGGGGGGGGGGGGGGGGGGGGGGTTAACGGGAAAGGGATAAATGCAAAAAATAAACTAAGCTCATTCTTCATAACAACCTATGACAAATTTAAACCAACGAAAAATAAACCATTCAACATCTATCCTATTGACCGAGTTAATGATCTATAGGGGACCATATAATCATATTATATCAATCACAACATCTAATCCATAGAATAATATCTTATGATTAAATCGGCATATTTCCGGTGGGGGTGCTGCCGCCGATCGGCCGAGCACCCCAAGCCGCCGATTATAATTTTTTTGTTTTGTTTCGCGAATCTATATCATGCATATAGAAAAAGTACTATGCAAATTTATGATGCTTATGGCTTAAGTTCGAAGACTTCTCTGATACCACTGTTAGGAAATCAAAACGGGAACGTATCGGAATTTAAAATTTGTTTTTTTTTTTTCAGGATCGACTTTGTTTAAACAATAAACATAAAAGTAGTAGTCGAAGAATATACCTTGACTGATCTAAAAATTGAAGCTTTATCGTCTACGAAAGACTATTAGTGTGCAAAGCCGCCCAAGTGTTCGGCCTCCACCAATATCCACACAAACAACCCGCCAGAATCATGCCTTGGATTGCTACCAGAAAAACTCGGTTGCTAGATCGATATTCTCTCTCTCTCTCTCTCTCTCTCAAATCTCTCAATAGGAAGCTCTCTTATTTTCTAGTAAATTATAACTCTTATAATTGTGATGATTCAAAAGAGCTTGGTACCCACTACTTAAATAGTGGTGACCTGCGCCCCTTAGTGCCACAATCTGATTGGAAGAAGCTTTCTGCTTGGAGTAGAAATAAAATATTTTCCTGATAAAATAAAGAAAATACATTTTCTTGATTTATCTCATTTAATTTAATATCTTATATTAAATAATCCCAAGATATTGTCCATATCCAATATTGAATATATCTTTATTATATTACAATAAATCAATTTACACATGTGTATGTATCATATATATACTACACACACACACACACACACACACACACACACACACACACACACACATATATATATATATATATATATATATATATATATATATATATATATATATATATATATATATATATATATTAATACATAATATAATACTATGATTAGTTAATTTGCAAAATACATGTGTTTCATACACCGATATTTATGCGCCTCATACATATATTAAATATATATATATTTAGTTGATCAACATAATTAATATTTTGTATTATTTATTCATACTAAATAAAAACCACAATATTAATTTATCATATAACACTTTATAGTCAAGAAAAAAGTTTACTTATATGATTATCACAATAATTGCATTTTAATCGGCTATATGTTCTTATGTATGTGACCCGATAGGTTTCCGAATATGTTGGCCGTAGAAATAAAGAACATATACTGAAATGGCCTTCATACCTAACGTTCGTGAATAGCGTCTAGCAACACGTCATGACCCTCAATCATCGGAAGAGTCCAATGCAATAACCACTACCTTTCATTTGAAATAGTTACCATGTAAATAAATTCATATCGCTGTTATAATATTCCTACGGTTGTATCTCGAGTATCAATATATTAACGACCGCATCTTATAATCAGTATATTATACTCTCTCGAAGTAACTCATTTACTCCTACTTTGCAAATATTCACGAGAGCTAGACATTCCTTATAAGAAGTCAATTTCGGATATTTACTCCTACTATTAGGATACACGATTTCCGGACGAACAACATAAACCCTACGCATGCTTCAATATCACACCCAAGCACTACCACATGATCTCCCTGTGAATAGGGGAAACCTCAATAGCATCTAAACATGACAATCCACACCGTGATGTTATGAATAATCTAGTCTCGGGATAATTACACAACTGCCTCATACTACGACACTTATTAAAGTAAGCGGATCAGTCTAACGTACGCATTCTCTAATACCCGTCAACGTACAGTCCAAGTGTCCGTACAATTCGATAGACAAGATTCTTCCCTATCTTCAAAAGATATAAGACATCTAATACGTGTTAGTCTAATCGTACTATTAATGTCCCATTTAATAGCACATACGACTAGAGACATTTAAGTATCAAACCAGTTGAAGTGAATCGAAGTCTCATCAACCATAATCACTATTACTCCCTCTGTCCTATTTTGTTTGTCCCGTTTGACTTTTCACACAGATTATGAAAATTGTAGTTAATACTTTGAATCTTATTAAATAATCAAATATTTTTATATTTATGCCATTTAAATAGTTGTTGGAGCATTTAATGCTACACACTTTTTATTGTAAATATTGTAATGGGGAAGGACATTTGAAGAAATTTGACAATTAATGCACACAGTGGACACTTATTTTATGACAATCCAAAAAGAAAACGTGGACAAATTAAATGGGACGGAGAGAGTATGATTTATCTATCACAATGTGACACTAGAGACGTTATCATATATACAATATCGTAATTGGTTCGTTAAATGAACAAATATATAATAGCAGAAAACCATTTATCATATGTATAAACATAAAGACGTAGAAAAAAATGACTGGATCCGGTTGGATCCAATCCAACCCGATTCGGTTTAGGGTACTACATCAAGAGATTTATATAGAGCATGACCAGTCATAGGTTATGAACCTCTTTGATACTCTGAACCTGCTGTGCTGCACTGTGGTGTGACCTGATGCACTTGTTGATACCTGATGAGTTCAAGTTTAACACTGTTGTGCATCTACTGAGCCTTCTTTATTACTGTTCTGAAAATCCTATGCTGTGACTAATATAGAATTGAATCTGTTGTGTAGCATCTTGTCATAGGCCTTTGTAATAGGACTGCTTCTGTGCTGATCTTTCTGAACCTGTTGTGCTAAGATCTTGATCAATAGTACTGATATATAGTCTCAGCTCTTGGCTCTGACTATCAGACCTAGGCATCAACTGAGTGGTCAGCTTAGTTTCTGATCAGCTCTGTGGTTGTATCCTTTTTTAGTCTGTTATTTTATCTCTATTGACAGCTCTGTTATTCTGTATATCACTGCTGCAACTTGTTTCGAACTGAACCTTACAATCTGAATCTTTGTTGTATTTGGTATTAGCTGACTTGTTGATTTGTATCAACTTTTAACCTGCTCTTGAATCTTTTATGCCAACGTTTTTTTATTTTATTTTATTACATTAGAGTGATTAACTATCTATCCACTATTAAAAAAAAACATAAAGATCGCAGTTTTTAAGTATGATACATTCAAATTAGACACGATTTCCAAAGTGTGGCATATTGAGGTGTTACATAAAGTATTTTAATTCAATCACATTTAAAAATTGTGATTTATTATACTTGTTATCACACTTAAAAACAAAAATCTAATATAATTTCAACACATTTAAAAAACTGTGATCTATTTTAGTTGTTATCACACTTAAAAACCGAGATCTATTATAAAAGTTGTGATCTATTTTAGTTCTTATCACATTAAAAAACCGAGATCTATTATAATTTCAATCACACCTAAAAAAATGTGAACATTCTTTTTTTCGAAAACGAAATATACGCATACATTTTTTTCTCCAGTGGTACTCGAACCCGGATGCTCCGGATTAAGGAGCCACACTAATAACCACTGGGCCAATGCCGTCTTTCTTCTCGTTTTCGACCACACGAAAGTAAGATCTCATTATAAAATATCATATTATTTTAATCACAGTTTTTGTCTCGGTGATTCTGGATTGATTGATGTTTTTGGCTCAGTTTTCCTAAAAACAGTGATAACAAAAAGAGAGAATTGAAAATATATATCTTTGGGTAAAAATAGTTTTCGACGTATACCCTTATTTTTAATTCTTACATTCATAACCCCGCTAAAAATCTCAAGTGGCCGGGTTGTTTCCGTCAAAAATCTCATGTGGCCGGGCTATTTTTTCATCAGGCTGAGATATTTTTGCAAGATGCCGAGTAAATTTTCCCTAAGGCCGGGCCGGGCTCATAGCCTGTATTAAATTTTTTTTAGAGATCGCAGTTTTTAAGTATGATATATTCAAATTAGACACGATTTCCAAAGCGTGGCATATTGAGGTGTGACACAAAGTACTTTAATTCAATCACTTTTAAAAGCTGTGATATATTACAGTTGTTACCACACTTAAAAACCAATATGTAATATAATTTCAACACATTTAAAAACTATGATATATTTTAGTTTTTATCACACTAATTTGATTGCATCATACACTTTGTAGCCCGGCCGGGCCGGGCTAATTTGATTCCAACATACGCTTTCTTGCCGAGTAAATTTTCCCTAAGGCCGGGCTAGGCTATATAGCCTACGTATCCAAGGGCAACACCTAATTTGATTCCAACATACGCTTTGGATACGTAGGCACCCTGAAGAAAATCTCAAGCTCAGTCTAAATCCCCCCAAAACTCCTTCCCTCATTGTTTATTAGTCCTCAACCTATTACCACTAGATTAAGCGACCCATATTTTATAATTGATGAATTTTGTGTCGTCAATTGGTGTTAGAAGGATGGTCTTTCTATTGGTAATTGTTGAAAATATTGGAATCAATCATTATGCACCAAAACCAAACACACGAGCCCAGAAGGTTGCGGCGGCAAATGCATAAAACGCCCAAAATAATCAAAACGACGACCATGAAGAAGATGTTGATACGGAAAGCTAGATAGAGCAATCCGAAGAAGTTTCTCTAAACCCAAAGCAGCAAGCTGTCCTTGACCAGCTAGCGGCCATAGAACCCGCCACCAGGAAGGCTATTATCCAGGCGGTACACACAGGACAGTGAGGCAGGAGAGAGCACAGGAGGGGAAGCACCCTCAAGAAGCAAGCAATCTGTAGAGGCATCTGCCTCAGGCAAAGGGAAAAGGCGCTGAATTCTCAAGCTAAGGAAGTGGCTCGTGCTGAGATAAATGCCATGATGGGCAAGAGAGATGACGAGTTCTCCTTCGCCTTTCACAAGGAAAATAGACGAATTCGAACGACCGGCTAGCTTCAAGGTACCAAAGCAAGATCCATATGATGGATCCAGGGACCCCTCAGATCACCTTTGTCAGTATATCACTCAGATAAGTTTGTTTAACGCTTCAGATGAGATGAAGTGTAAATATTTCCCACACTTTTGACGGGCAGGGCCTGCGAATGGATTTGGAGACTCCCACCAAGGTCAGTATCTAAGTTTGAAGACCTAGGGAGAATGCTTCTTACGGCTTTTGTCACAGCTAGGGCGTTCCAGAGAAACACGACCCACCTCCATACAATCAAGCAGAAGAGGAGGAATCTATCCTCAAGTACTTGAAGAGATTTAACGAGGAGTCCATGTAAGTTAAGGGCGTGGACGACTCACTGTCGATTACGTTGTTTGTGGCTGGGCTCCGAGAAGGACAACTGTATGCGAAGCTGAGTAGTAGACTTCCCGGACTATGGATGAGTGAATGGATGTTGCGTACAAGTATAGCCAGAGGGAAGAGGCAAATAGGCTCAAAGGAGAGTCAGAGAAGTGAGAATCTAAAAGAGAAAGGGCAGAAGAGAAGGCCGACAGGAATAGGAAAGCAGCCTGGGACCGTATGACTACCCCAACCACAGATCGGTCGGGGAAGAAATGTGATCTACAAGAAAGGGAATTTATCCCTTTAATAGATCTCGTGTGCAAATCTTGTCCATCATGGAGAGAAAAGGGTTGGCAAGAACCCCCTTCCGATGAAAGGACCCCCATAAAAAAGAGACCAGAGCAAGTTCTGTGCCTACCACAAGGATGTGGGCCATAATTCAGAGGAATGCAAATATCTGATAATTGATATTGACGCTGAAATAATGGAGGGAAACCTGGATGAGGTCGTAGACCGATCCCAGGATCCCGAGCCCCGAGATCGAAGAGATTTCAGGAGGAAAACATACCGGCAAGATTGGGACCGACAGAATGATCCGTGAAGGAGAAAGGACAGGACTCCGGACACA
Source organism: Gentiana straminea (assembly GCA_036785695.1). Classification (NCBI taxonomy): domain Eukaryota; kingdom Viridiplantae; phylum Streptophyta; class Magnoliopsida; order Gentianales; family Gentianaceae; genus Gentiana; species Gentiana straminea. The sequence goes on from JAVUPR010000398.1 coordinate 3,226,527, forward strand.
GATCGACAGATAGACAAATGTCCGGTCAACACCATTAACACCATTATTGGTGGACCTAACATCAGATTGGAAAGCGTAGACGGACAAGTCGGAAAATCTGTGATCTACGGTCCTAAAGACCCACTTCCCATGGTCACCAACAATGAGGGCCTAGTGATAGAGGCCATGGTGCACAAGAATGTGGTGAAGCGCATCTGCGTTGACCCGGGGAGTGCTGTTAACGTTTTATATTACTCTGCCTTCCAGTCCATGAAACTAAAGGATACTAATCTCACCCTTGTATCGGCGCACCTTTTTGGTTTTACAGTACCTTCAGTTCATCCTCCTGGATTGATCAAGATGGAAACGATATTTGGAAGGGAGCTGAAGAGCAAAACCATGATGGTGAACTATGTAATGGTAAAAGCCCTTTTGGCATACAACATCATTATGGGAAGACCGGAATTGATAGAGCTCCGAGCGGTCATCTCGCCTGCCCATATCAGTCTGAAGTTCCCCATCGCAGATGGATCGGTGAAAATAAAGGTAGACGTTGAAGCAGCTAGGAGCTGCTACACAGCGATGATCAGCAGGAAAGGGGTCGAGTTGGCACAGCCCGAGCCGAGCTACAAGTACTATTGATCTATTGTCCCTTAAACTTTTTTTTAGTACTTTTACTATCGGTTTCTTATACTTTTATTTGGATGATCTGATTTTGCACTTGGCGGGTGCTTTATTTTATGCAATCTACATTTTTACTTTATTTTTGGTGCGTGATATGAATGATTATACGTGAAGTTTTCACATGATAAACTTTATGGCCCGCAAGACGGATCCGCTGAGTTTCGCAGGTCGGACTAGTGTAATTGTCTTTAAGTCCGCCGGACAGACCCGGAGTTCCGCAGGTCGGACCAGCATAAATTTATCATGTCCGCAGGATGGACCAATGTAATTTTTATCTAAGTCTGCAGGGCAGACCCGCTGAGTTCTGCAGGTTGGACCAGTGTAATTTTTATCTAAGTACGCAAGGCGGACCCGCTGATTTCTGCAGGTCAGACCAGTGTAATTTTTATCTAAGTCCGTAGGGCTGACCCATTGACTTCCTCAGGTCGGACTCAGTGTAATTTTTACCTAAGTCCACAGGGCGGTCCCGCTGAGTTTCGGGACGGACTTAGTGTAATTTTCCCAATCTATGTCCGCAAGACAGACATGATGAGTTCCGCAGGTCGGGGCCAGCCTACAGGAGGGACGTGCTAAGTCCTGCAGGTCGGACTCAGCGTTATTCTATCGAATCCACATGACTCACTGGAAAAAGGATGAAATAGACACAAAAAAGAACAAATTCATTCAAAAAACCCGAAGGTTCTACAAAGTGCGAGCAAAAGAAAATGTGAAAGTAAGGGCTAATCCATGCTAAGATACGCATCCATATGACAAACATGCATTCACAACTACTGGTACAAAGATTTGAGATCAACCAAGCGAAAGGTACAGGATGGGCAGGATCTATTGTCCTCGTAAAATTGACGGCCTCGCGATGAATTATGACCCTCTAATTGACACCCACCTGTGGGGTAAAGATAGCATGAATCAGGATGGCCTCTTCATCAGTATGCACCTCAAAATCAAACGTCGGGATGGCACGGGTATTGATGAACCGCTTCTATTCCCGATGTGACCGGCGCATCCCGAAGGCAACACCCTACAAAACAGGATCTCCTTCACCTAGAATAAGCTTTGGTATGCGTCGGCCCTATGAGCAAAATAGGGCACCTCATTATCCAGATCCTAAGCCATCTCGTAATGCATGGCAGAGAAATGCATTTATGACCGTTGGAGTGAAGCCAACAGGACTCCTCAAAGAGAAACCGAGGTGACGCCCTCGACAGAGTCAGCTTCTGATAAAACGGAATAGAACTCCCGCACCAAGGTGAGGTTATACCTGCCTCTAGGCGCCGCAGTAAAGTCACCCCACCCTGAAAAAATGACGTGAAACATGGAACCGTTTCCTTCAACCTTATGCATGTTCAAACCACTCTCTGCCAAGGGACACTACCCGTTAAAATACCCCTAGAAATTCACACGGGCAGTAGCAGACGCTGTAGCGAAGAAAGGGGACAAGCCAGGGGAAAGGGTTGGGGAGGACCTAGTAGAAGACATCGACATAATGAAACAAAAAGAAACCAAGGCTTTGAGTTTGTAGGTGTGATGAAGGAAAGGAAAACCGCCCTTTTATAGAAAAATGAAAAGAATCGGACAACCAAGATTGAACAAATCGAACGGACAGGGCCCATAGGGACTTTCCAGATTCAAATCCCAAGGACCGCATGTATTCCCTAGTTACCAAAGCCATAGTCAATGTAAAATTAAATGTACGGTCATCAAAGGAGCGGCAGAATTGATTGACGTGCTGCGATCCGCAAGTTGGACTCATGGTAAATTTGTATCGATATCCACAGGATGGACGTGATGAATTCCGTAGGTTGGACACAGTGTAAAATTTTATCATTGTCCACAAGACAGACATGTTGAGTTTCGCAGGTCGGACTCAGTGTGAATCTTTGATTCTATTAAAAGATCGACCCGAAGAAGGAAAGAGATAGCGAGCATGAGTCAAGTATGCCATCAATAGATATACAAGTTATTGAAAGGCATACTAGGGGGATACCCAAGACATGCAGATCAGAATCAAAATATTAAAGATGTGAATCCAAATAAGTACTTAAAAACTTACAGAATAAAAAAGAGAGAGATAAAGAAAAGCTTATATTATTCATGGATGTTGTTACTTTACAATTTTTATTGATATTTCCAAAAATAAAAAGTATGCAAATTAAGGCCCAGGACCCGAACTTTGCCCTGGCGTCATAGCCGTGCTTGACCTAGGCTGGTCGGTAGACCTTCGAAAGGAAACTGCTGAGCCTCATGCCGAGCTACAATGTCCACCCCCTTTTGAAAGTCCGCCACACGATCGTTATAAACTTTGTCCATACCCAACCTATACAGATTGGTATGAGGAAGCTGTGCAGTGACCAGATCGGGAAATCGGGCCAATGCCTTATTGATTCCTATAGTATACATCTCACAGGCAGCGGGAGCGAGCAGCAAATTTAAAGCCTGATTGAAGTCTGGGGAGGCCTTGTACTCTTGAAGTACCCGAGTAGGAGCAATGGCAAGCTCAGCCCCCAAAGCATTCTTTTCTTCCCTAAGCTTGTCTATAACTGGCCCCATCTCCGACACTTCAGCCAGATGATCCTTCTTCATGGATTTAAGAGAATCCTTGTAGGCAGACCCTAGCATCTGCAGTTTGGCTTCTTGGGCATGAAGCTGCCATTTAAGAACCCCGTTTTCTTGGATAGCTGCAAACTTTTACCGAACTGCTCTCGCTCGGACGAGCCCCTCTCTAAGTGAACAATTCTTTGCCGTAAGCTCTGAACATAAGAAGAAGTAGCAGCCAGCCTTTTATAGGCCTCTTCCCCGATACGAGACACCTATGGATAGAATATGGTAAATACAATTAGGAATAGAGAACTAGGAATAATACCTAAAAAAGCGAGTAAAGATACTTACATATTCAATAACGTTGATCCCCTCATTGGTCAGCTGTTCGTTGGTATATCTAGTAAGAGGTCATGGTCTGAACCTTCTACCTCACCCTCAACCTCCTCCTCCTCTTCAAACCCCTCCTCCCTATGGTTGGATGGTTCAGGAGTTTGGTCCAGAGAGGCCTCGGACCTACCCCTCTTCCTCGATTGGCTATTGTTAGCCTCCGACCGACTCCTGTGAATACGGGGAGTCTTCGTGGTATTATCCTCCTCATCATCCGGGATTTCGATGGCCGGAGTCCTGAGCTCTAATCTCGGAGCAGAAGAAATGGAAGTAGATTCCCGTTGAGGATTTGGATTTGGCGCAGCCATGCCAGCGCTTATTGGCATAGCGTTAAGGGTTATCCCCGTAGCTCGGGGAATAAGTTCGTTGGTATGACTTCTTTCGGTGGAGATATTCCCACCAATTCGTTCCTCCCCAACGGCTCCCGGTGGATACAATAGAGTGATCACTGCAAAAAGAAACAAGAAGAAATGTCAGATTATGAAACTCAAAAGTAACAACAAAAATACATAGATAATAACAAGATCTCTACATGAGGCATGCTCTGCATCATTTAAAGGCACGAAGGGCTCTTGTCCAGCATCGTATAGCCGAGCTGCTTCGATCAGTTCCAAAGATAGCTCTTAATCAAGAATGAAGAAGTTGCCATTCAGGTGGTACGCACGTCGGAAAAGCCCTCCGGTCGGGAGCAATATCTCAGTCCATATTAGTTGTTACCCGTCGGCTCAGTTCAACCTGGTTTCCACTTTGGATGAAGAAGAATTGCGTCCTCCAATTTTTAGCCGGTGAGGAGCCGTCAATAATGTAGGATCGAACACCAGGGCGACGGGGAAAGATAAACCACCTAGTTGGCCCTAGGTTCTTCTGAATTTGATTGAAGCACCGAAAGAGGTTAACTGAAAAATGTATGTTTCCCATCCGGTAGAGGATGGCAAAGCCTATAATGCTCCTAACACCATTAGGAGCCACTTGGGTAGCACCAATCCGGTAGTATTTTAACACATCCAAAAACGCAGGGCACTAGTGAAGTCATAATCCACCCTTCAACTGGCCCTCATAGATGGTGCCGAATCCCTCTAGAGGATGACAGGCATACGGCCGAGGTTCTACCTGAAGCATTGTAGTATACATCCTCCAGTTATTGTTATATTCCTGGCATATGTAGTCTAGGTTGTGCTTAGCAAGAACAGAGGCTACCTCAAAGCTACCAATGAGGTGTTGCCTACCCTCTTGGATCCATAGGTGAGTCTCTAGGTCAAGAGTCATAGAGTAACGATGAGACGAAGCACCGGCCAAATTGGTTGAAGAACCTTCGACCTCTGGACCAATCTCCACTACATTAGATCCTTCCATAGAAACACTTGTGGGAGTCGAAGCTCTAGCTCTCATCGTCAATAGAAAATAAAAAGAGAACAAAATTTAAACGGAGAAAGAGATAATGAAGACTTACAATCACTCGATGAATTGACGCTTTCTGTCTGTCAAAACGGTGGACATAATAGGGGGCTATAAGGCAGAGCCTGCCCTCGAAAACTGATCCTAGTAGTGGGCGGGAAAATGCCTCGTATCTCAAAAACTTTATGGCATAAGTTATGACTGTGCCACCTGGCATAGTTGACTCCATCAACTCCGTTAAGGCAAGGACCGAGCACCGGTACGACCGAGCCGGGCAAGCCTAGGAAAGACATAATACATATTTCATATCCGACCTGACCTCAAAAGAGCATAGTTGGATCTAAGGGCTTCTGACAATACCGGATTTCACCGCTCCATGTGCCAGGCACATGACACCCAAATAATATTGAGAATGGACCTAATACCCTAACTGTAAGGGCCATGAGCCCTATTATAGGCCTAAGGGCCGAACTGAGTCCTCATGACGGATGGTTGTTCAGGTCGTCCCCCGATCCACCACAGGTCGGTCAGGACAGGGAAGGGGTAGGACTGACGCAGCTCGGTCGAGTCGAAGTGTCTCAAGGTTGGTATAGTATAATAATAACAATTGTATGATAATTATGAAAAGAATCCTAAGCCTTTAAGCCTCTGACCCTCGTCATTTAAATACGGATATTCGAGTATCTCAATTATCTCCTAAAATCAAGGGATAATCCCAGGATTATGTCTAACTTGAATAACACAGTGAAAGAGTCCACCATGGACACAACCCATGCAGTCCTAGGGCACAATCGCCCCATATGTAAACGTTCACAAAGAACTACGGTAGACTTGATTCCAACATACGCTTTGGATACGTAGGCACCCTGAAAAAATCCTAGGCACAGTTTAAATCCCCCCAAAAAACTCCTTCCCTCCTTGTTTACTTGTCCACAACCTATTACCACTAGATTAAGCGACCCATGTTTTATAATCGACGAATTTTGGTCGTCAGTCAGCGGCGGTGGTGCTAGGTCAGAGCAGAAGGTTACACATCTGGTGTTTTTTCTTTTGTTTAAAAAAAAACCTAATTTAACTGCTTAGAAAATCCTGGCCGAAGGAATGGTCAATAAATTTAATAATAACATAAATAAAAAAATAATACAGGCCATGTAGTCCGGCCTTAGGAAAATTAGCTCGGCTTCTCGTAAAAATATTCCGGCCTGATGAAGAATAGCCTGTCCACATGATATTTTTGACGGAAATATCCCGGCCCGATGAAAAAATAGCCCGGCCACGTGTGATTTTTCACTGGTTATGAATGTAAGAATTAAAAATAAGGGTATATATATTAAAAACTATTTTATCAAACGGTATATATTTTGAAATTCCGTCTAATAGGGAGTTAATGTGTTCGTTTTATTTTCTTTGTTTGGGTTTATTAAAAATTGAGATATTTGTCATTTTAAAATGTGATATTTATCTTTTTGTAATAGTGAAATAAAATTAATCATACCCCAAAACCGAAACTTAAATATAAAATATCTAACCAATTTAATCACAGTTAAATACTGAGAATTATTGGTATAATACATCTCGGTTTATTCAATAACTGTGATAAAAATTTTAAGTGTGATATATACATTTTCTTTAACTCAGTTCTTTTAAAAGTGTGATCATTATCATTCTATAAGTGTGATCTTTGTCTCTTTTTCTAGTAGCTGATATAATTTGTCTCACTTTTTCTATAACTGTGACAAAAATATCATATGAATTCAGTCACAGTTTAAAAATGAGATTGATTGATATAATTTATCTCTTTTTTTTCAATAATTGTGACAAAAATATCATACCAATTCAGTCCCATTTTAAAAGTGAGATTGATTGATTTAATTTATCTCTCTTTTTCAATACATGTGACAAAAATATCATATCAATTGAATCACTGTTTAGAAGTGAGAGTGATTGATATAATTTATCCCGTTTTTTCAATAATTGTGATAGAAATATCATATCAATTCAATAACAGTTTAAAAGTTAGATTGATATAATTTATCTCGGTTATTCAATAACTGTGACAAGAATATCTTTTTTTTTTAGAAAACTTCAACAGAAATATCATATCAATTTTTAATAATGAGATTGATTGATATAACTTATCTCAGTTTTTAATAACTATGATAGAAAGTTGTAAGTGTAACGCTCTGCTCCCAGATACCGAGCCCTTATCCGGAAGAGAACGTTCGGCGCGTATAGCATTAAATAAATCTAATATTATACGCAAGCCTCTACATCGTCGTATCAAATCAAAGCAAATGGAAGCTAAAAAGACTCGGGTAAAAACATAAATGCTACTATCAATAGAAAGTAACCATGCTAAAGATGGATAGTTAAATTACAACGAAGAAAAACCCAAAGACTTATACAATACGATATCTTAAAAGTAGAAGTACAAGAAGTCTAGTACAACCTTTACAAAGAAATAAACTAAGAGCTTTGTCAAGACTTCAAAGCCTTAAAAAGTCGTCATCTACCTGATCAACCTGTTCGTCTTCTCACCCCACAATGCATACAAAAGAAAATGCAAAGGAGGTAAGTACAAAGTACATAGTAAAAGTGAGAAACTAATGAATAACTAAGTTATACAACGAAAGTTTATTATTATGATTATTAATTATCTTTATGAGACCGACTCAATCTAGGGTTCAATCCATGCCCATCGACATGTCATGACTAAACGTTTCTAGCTTAGCTTATCATTGTTACATCATTACTCAAGGACATTGCGCCTGGCGTTCATCAGCCTGAAGATATACTTGCTAACTAACGGTGATTAGCACCGATTAGCTCCGGGGTCTCTCCGGTATGCGTATACGTCCGATGAATTTCCTCTACTGCCATTCAGCCATTTATAGGCCAGCAACGTTGTTTGGGTCCTTTTTGTTTAGTTTTTGTATTTCTATTAGTCTTAGATTTATACCTTTCTTGATTTTTAGGCTGAGTATGGTCAGTTTTCACAAAATTCTGCTTTCTTGACCCGAACGGCTTTTCACTCTTGTGAAACTGAGTGAACATAGGTCCATTCCAGTCTTCATTAGTAGGAAAGCGTCTCCATTTCCCCCTAATCTTTTATCCCATGAATGGTTATCATTTTTAGATGGATGTGACTTGAATGTCCTTTTAACTGATCTCTGATCAGTTTTGCCTTTTTCAGTCTTCGATATTTTCTGTAAATTCTTCCAGTTTGCTGTTTCCTACTGACTGATTTTACAGTTTTGTCAGTTTTGAGTTGAGACTGAGCTGAGTAATTGTCAGTTCTAATAACTGTGTCATTTTCCTGAATTCTTGACTATTGTGCACCTACAAACTTAGGTGCAACTAAACTAGGTCCGAACTTAGAATTTTGCTGACTATCAAACCCTAAACCTGATCTGTCTCCAAATGGTTTTCAAGGTTTGAATTGAAAGTTGGAAATTAGATCAACTGATGATTCTGTAATATTTATTACTTCCGTTAGTTCATCAGTTGAGCAAGTTTCCATAGTTATATTATTAGTCTTGATAAGATTGATCTCAGCAATCAATCTTAGAACTTCAGTTTTCAATAGATCTTTTTCCTTTTTGACATTCTTATAATTCTTTTGAATTACCTCTAATTCCTTTATGTGTATGTCCAAGGTTTCATTGAAATCTTCATTTTTATGATTGTTCACGGCAGTGCAAGTATTGGATGTAGATGCATTTACCTCATGATGTTTTATAGATAAATTTTCAGTTGTAGCTTCTTCATCTGCTAGTGTCTACTTCCCTTTATCCAATCCAGCATTGTTGCTTGTTAGGCCAGTTCCAAAAAGTATAATCTCCGCATCACTTTCACCATGATTATTTCCACCAAAGCTTAAGGGTAATATTTCAACATTTTCTTCATTGTTTGTGGGGGATGATTCATCAATGAATTTTTCAATCAGATTTTCTTGAGTTTCAGCGGTAAGAGCCTGAAATTTTGTTTTATAGTCATCAAATCTTAAAAATGAACAACTAAGCATATTTCTAAAATGATTGTGTGACTCTATGATGGAGGTTTTTAAAATCAGCTAAGGTTGGTCACAGAAACAAGTGATAAGAACTGATTGTTAGTATCGAAAATAACTGATGCACGAAGCAGTAACCGACTTGGGTCACCTATTGTAGCGAATCTTCTACTCGGAAGAGATCTCCTATTGAGCTTTATACCAATTGTTAGTATCTATTGAGCTTCCGATACCAATTGTTGGTATCAGAATAATTGGTGGCCAGTTACTTAAACTGATAAAGCTCAATAGGAGATCTCTTCAGAGTAGAAGATTCGCTCCGATACCAGTTGTTGGTCCCTTGGAAAGGCTGACACAAGTTTAGAGGGGGAGGGGGGTGAATAAACTTGCCACTAAAACTACATTTTAGGCGAATTAGGTTAATTAAAACTTGTGCGGAGTTAAGCTAACATAGCTGAGTGTCAAAAACTGACTTATCCTTAACTGAGTTAACCGGCAGTGGATTTAAAAAGCCTTTATAAAATATAATATATCAGTTAATATGCTGACTCAGTTTTTGGTGTTTGCTGAATAGGTGAACTAGATGAGTATAACTATTATGCAGTAAGTAAATGGGCAAAGTTAAAAAAACAAGAATTATAGAGGTTCCAGGTGGCGTAATCTTGTCAGTCCTCTCTTCCGTTTGATGCGGAGGCTAAATTCACTATGTTCTTGAGGTTTACAGTTACAAGACACAAAGTACATTCTAGACACTTGATTGTCCTTCAGTAATCCCTAGTTTCACAATCTTCCAGCTTTAGTCTTCAACTTGTAGGATGGCTGTTTAAACTAAGCTTGCTTCACTGGTCCTTAGAGGGTTGAATTGCCGCTTCACCAGCTCATCAAAAACATAGTCTCCCTGACTGCACTCAAGTGTCCTTCACACCTTCTTGTTGTTTCACAGTTTAAAACCTTTGATTAAATCAAAGTTGAGACTTGAATTAATAACTATGATTCAATTGTGATTCGAGCTTCTCCTTCTAAATATGTAAGTTATGCACAGCTCTGTATTTCTTCAAATGATTGTTCTTGATCTTTCATTGAATGCTTTGAAGATCACTTGAAGAAATTTCTTGATCTTGCAAATAAGTATATAGCAGGAATTCTTTTTGATTACTTTTCACCCTTAATTTGATCTTTCTTGACGAGATTGATTCTTAGAATTCTGCACTCTTCTTGATGTAGAAGAGATCTATTTATAGGGGGTTTTCTAACGGTTAGTTCATTTGAATTTGAATCCTTATAGCCGTTAGTGGTCCTGCTTTCCTGTATGTATGTCAGTGTCCTTTCTGACATTCATAACGTCCTGATCCTTTATCAGTTTTGCTTATTTCCAGTTCCAAAACTGATTCAATACGACTTGGTCAGTTTCCAGTTTTCAAGAGCATTAACTGAGTTTTTACTCTTCTTCAAAATCACAGTAGTCTATCCTTCATCTGATTATTATTGACTTAATCAGAGTACACCTTTTTCAATTGTTCATCTAAGATATCATTGTCCTTAGGATTTTTAGTCCACCATACAAGATGTATAAAGTCAGTTCAAGTCATCATAATCTTGTCTGAAGTCTAACTTTATAGTCTCGATTTAGTCTTCATAACTGAGTTTGAACCCTCAGTTCTTCAGTCTTCAATAACTGAGTATGAACCCTCAGTTCTTCTATCTTCTAGATAAGCCAACTGAGTCTGTGTCGCTCAACGAACTTACCATCTTTAGTTCTTTCATAACTGAGTTTGATCCCTCATTTACGGTTGAAGTACTCTTGATCAAGTTCAGTTGGGAATTCAGCTCAATAAATCAGTTTCTCATTTTCTCAGTTCTGAACCTAGAATTATTACAGTGATTGTTTGATTAACTTATACAACTATCAGACTCTATTAAATCCTATACAATGATTTCTAGACATCTTTTTCCTTTGCATTATAACAGCTAGTTATGACACTTCATCAATAGGGTTTAAGAACAATAACTGATTAAGTGATTAATCATCATCAAGACATAAATTTTATTTCCAACAGAACCCTAATAAGAAATGGACTTACTATCAAGAATGTATTTTATGTGGAATGACTTCACTACAATCTACTCAACACAAGTCAATTTTGTGACATGGGATACAAAGTAACATTTGATAAGGAATTCTGCATTGCTGTTAGTGAAACAGCTTATCAAATAGTTCTTTCCGGACGAAGGAAAGAGAATATTTATGTTGTAGACTTGTCTACAACAGTTTCAGAAACATGTTTAATTGTGCACACCAAGTCAGAACTCAGTTGGATATGGCACAAAGAACTGAGTCACTTCAATTTTGATGATATCAACCAATTAGGCAAGAAGAACTTGGTGATCGGACTACCAGAGATGTCATACAAAAAGGACAGCTTGTGTGATGCATGTCAACATGGAAAGCAAACCAAAGAAAAATTCAAGACTAAGTCTCAGCACTCAACAACTAGAGATTTAGAACTGATGCATATTGACTTGTTTGGACCAAATACACCAATCAGTGTTAGTGGAAAGAAATACACCTTGGTGGTAGTTGATGACTATTCAAGATATACATGGGTTATCTTCATGTCTAAGAAAAGTGAGACTAAGAAACACCTTACAGAGTTACTGAAGAGACTCCAGAATCAGAAATGAGTGACAATGGTCAAGTTTAGATCTGAAAAAGGAACTGAATTTCGCAACAATATAATCATTGAGTATTACGGAGAAAATGGAGTACTACACCCGCTTGCAGCTACAACAACACCTCAGCAGAATGGAGTAGCTGAAAGAAGAAATAGAACTCTCAAAGTAGCATCACATTGACAGAGGCCCCTGAATCGCATAAAACATTGTGGAACGTGTGGCCTTCAATCATGCAAGAGATTGAAGGTCGTCCGGGGTCACCTCGCTTGATTGCAACGCTTTGTGAAACCGTTGAACATTCTTCTCTTAGCACCTCCTCTGCCATTCCCTTAAGCTTCTTCTTACTTCCACAGGCATTCTTAAGATACTTAGAGCACTTAGGCATCTCCGTTAATACCTCAACAAGTGGCATAGTCACCATAGTATCTCTAAGCATTCTTCTCACTCCGTCATACTGTTTGTCAGAGTTCGAAATATTCTCTCTTTTCTTTGCCGGATAAGGAAGGGTTTTCGAATGGTTGACTGTAATTTGACTATTAATGGCTTCGTCCTCCTTATCCTTCCATCTGACAAACTTCTCAGTTTTCTTTTTAGTCAGGGGTTCAGCTACATGACTTCTCTTCTCAGTATCCTCATCACTATCCCCCGAAAAATCATCATCACTCAGCTCTTCCTCACTGTTGCTTTCTTTGGCATTTTTATCCTGTTTACCTCCTCCTAAACTTATGGCGTCAGGAGGGGCTACTCGTTTCCCGACATCTTTTCGGGTCCAAAGCTGTCTTACCGCTTCTGAGGGTGACTGCATTCAACTCCTCCTCTCCATACTCCCACTGAGGTGTGATGGCAGTGCAAGCATTGATATCTGCCTTAGGGTTTTTATCTGTATAACTATGCACTCTTCCTTGAGGTCTGCTTGCTTGTTGATCAGCCATCTGACCAATCTGTCTCTCCATCGTTTTTTGACCGGTGGCTAGTGTTTTCACCATGTCTACTAGCTCATCGAATTTCTTCTGAGAGACATAGGTGGGCTGTTGATTTTGCGTTTGAGCCCAGTTACCTTGAGGTCTTTGGTTATTGGATGCACCAGGCGGTGTATAATAACTATTTCACGGATTTCCCGAAAAGTTGCGGTTTTGAGTTTGACTCGATTGACCAGAATTTTGACTGAAGCCTCTGAAAGGTTGATTCTGGTTCTCCATGGCTTGTACTTCCTCATTCATCACATTCCCGGCCTGTATACCCGAGTGATTCACATCTGGCTGGCCCTTCTTGCGCTTCATTTGTAGATTGGCTAGTTGCTTGTTCATTATTTCCATTTGAGCAACTAGCATCTTTGTCTCGAGTCACTTGCAAGCGACCTCCTTTTTGCTTCCACCGGCATGGGCCCTCTTTTGAGTAGCCCACATGTTATTCTTAGCTATTGTTTTCGCTACCCCGTAGGCAAAGCATCATCTCCTCCTCCTAAAAATGATCCATGAGCCGTGGAATCTAAGTAATCTCTATTCGGTTGAGTAACACCCCGATAGAATAATTCTAGAAGTTCATGTCGAGTGTATCCATGGTTAGGGCATTTCCTCATTAACAAAGTTCAACCGCTCCCAGGCCTTTCCCACACTCTCTCCTTCTAATTGCTCGAAAGTAGCTATATCTCGTTTACGGTCCATTATCGTTCCAGGTGAAACGAATTTCAGAGCAAAGGCTCTTTTCACATCGGCCCAGTTATGAAGAGAGTGATGGGGTAAGGACTTAAACCATCGATTTGCTTCACCCTTCAAAGCAAACGGGAAAAGTTTCAATTTAACAACTTCGAAGGGACGCCGGGGTAGTGACTCGCTTCACATATTTGCACAAAAGTAGACGGGAAGTCATGTGGGTCTTTCGCAAAGCGGTGCCATGGAATGAACTATTTTGGACCATCCCCACAACTCCATTCTTAAGATCAAATGCATTCCTCCCATCTCGGAGGCCGAATTGGTCTATGCCCTTCCAAGAAGTCTTGATCAAGATAAGGCGCATAAGGGTCTTGCCGCACAACAAACTGCGTAGCCGCCGGGGTTGTTCTTTGTTGAACATTCCGAGGTTGTTGTTGCATCGTTTGGTTTATCCAGCTTGCTTGATCTCGTTGTTGGTTCCGCAACATTTGCATCAGAATTTGGTTTAATTGAGCGGGATCTTGGTTATTATTCCCTTGGTTCTCCGGTTCGTCATCACTAGAACCGTGTTGGCTCATATTGTCAGGATTTTGAAATAATCTTCTTCTGACAATGTCTCGCTCAGGTTCGGGTTAAAGATAAGATTTCCCTTCTTACTCCTGGTTTGCATAAACCAGAGAAGCAGAACAGGAAGAAATCAACCTTAGGGTTGATGAGAGGGGAATGTAGAGATGAGTAGAGGCTTAGAGGTTTAGAAAGAGAGAAGAGAGAGAAGAGACCGAAACGTGAAATTTTTAGAGACAGAAGTGGCGTTCAGTGTAAGTGGACGCTAGTTCAGAGAGGATTCAGGAAGTGAACGCTCGTTCAGAGCACTGAACTGGCGTTCAGAAGACAAGTTGGGGGGCAGACGGGCGTTCAGTGTGGGTGAACGCTCGTTCAGAATGTTTTTATTATTTTTTTATTTTTTATTTTTTTTATTTTATTTATTTAGAACAGATAAAGAAACAGAAACAAGAAAAGAAACCTACCTACGAAAAATTTAAAACAGAAAAGGCACTAAGACGGAAAAAAAACGTGTTGAAATCTTCTAGGGCCAAAATGGAGGGGAAAACAGCAGATTTTGACCTCGAAAACGGTGTCGAACAACCTACAGCATTTGGCACGTCGTCGGCGTTGGAACGAGCTTTCCGAATTGGGGTCCTGCGCGCCAAACGGACACTCGAGCCGAAAGTTATGGTCAAAATACTACCGCGTGCAATAGCGATCCTTTTGACACAGAAAACTGCACTACGAAGAATCCGACAACCGTTACCGACTCCCCGGCAACGGCGCCAAAAACTTGTTCGGTAAAAACGTGTTTTAAATTTATAATTACCGGAACACCCCAAGTATAAGGCTTGTAGTAAAGGTGTTACCGGGTCGTCCTAAGGGAGTCGAATGTTTATCGGATTAAGGTGCAATTATTATATCGATTATGTCACAATTTATTACCTAGAACTAAGGTCTATACTAACTATAATATAAAAACGATGAGTAAGACTAAACTAAAATAGGAAACAGGAAAATTCGACTATGGACGGGCGTTCACCAAGGGTGGACGGGCGTCCGATTATGATCTAAGAACAGAAAATATGCAGAAACAGTAGGTAAAAGCTAGGGTTTTAAAGAATAACTAAACGAAGCAAAAAGTACAAACTTTTCTTATGAATATAAAGGAACAGTAGGGCAACAAGGATCCACCAAACAACCACCACCCAACCAAGTCATGAATTGAGTTATATTTCTTGGTATGATCTAACCTAAATTTGATCTAGTTTCCTTAATCAAATTTACTTAGCTTTCGTTTTCTTTCTCAAGTAAAACAAAATTAACAATTTAAGAACATGATCACGAGTTCGTCTCCGAATCTCCTACCCAATCAATAATAAACAATCTCTTGAATTATTACTAATCGTATCAAAAGAACGGTTCTATATATGGATCCAATTCTCATTAAAATTCAAAACAGATAAACGTTTCATTGATTTCTCAATCTAATAAACCAAACATTCAAATCTATTCAATTGATAAAGAAATTAAAATTCAAACTCACTAAACAATTGCTACTCGAAAATCCCTTGGTTGTGATGGTGTTGTGTTGGCTTCATCATGTTGTCCTATTGCGAACTGTTTAGCCCTCAATCATCCTTGATCTCAAAGAGAGAATTGAAAGAAGAAGACTCATCTTCTTATGTGTTTGGTGCGGCTGCTGCTCTGTTAAAAAGTGCGGCTGGAATTATGATGATCTTTAGGGTTTCCCATGCGCCGCTATTTATAGATTTTTAAGGCGGCTAGGGTTAAGTCGGCCGTGGACTCCCGTCCGGTTCTTTGGACGCCCGTCCACTCGCTTGAAATCTTCGAATCGGGCCGAGTCATGACCAAACGCCCGTCCTTCTTTAAATCGACGCTCGTCCGCGAAAATCCGAACATCCCGAATCAAAATTCTCCCCGAGGACGCCGGTCCACTATTCCGGACGCCCGTCCGGTGGACGGAACATTAAACGCTCGTCCCGGCTTGCCGAACGCTAGTTCAATACTTCGGACGTTCGTCCAGAATGCCTTCAAATTCGACTTTTCATCTTTATCTCTTTATTCTTCAGCTCCCACTCTTCAAAGCACGATTAAACACCTCAAATCAACTTTTCCTCAGCCGCATTTAACACCTGCACGTCATTGAATACATACCAAAGTGTAACACAACTCAAACCAACATAAAATCATCATTTTAAGCACGTAATTGGAACGTTTTACACTTTTTGTAACCTTAAGACCATTTCTTCCATTTGTTCATTTAATACGTAATTTTCTATAAAAATTACTAAAACACGGGGATTATTGTTATGAAATATTGCGATATAAATCATAAAATTCACCGAGAACAACTAAAAACTTGTTCGGTAAAAACGTGTTTTAAATTTATAATTACCGGAACACCCCAAGTATAAGGCTTGTAGTAAAGGTGTTACCGGGTCGTCCTAAGGGAGTCGAATGTTTATCGGATTAAGGTGCAATTATTATATTGATTATGTCACAATTTATTACCTTGAACTAAGGTCTATACTAACTATAATATAAAAACGATGAGTAAGACTAAACTAAAACAGGAAACAAGAAAATTTGACTATGGACGGGCGTTCACCAAGGGTGGACGGGCGTCCGATTATGATCTAAGAACAAAAAATATGCAGAAACAGTAGGTAAAAGCTAGGGTTTTAAAGAATAACTAAACGAAGCAAAAAGTACAAACTTTTCTTATGAATATAAAGGAACAGTAGGGCAACAAGGATCCACCAAACAACCACCACCCAACCAAGTCATGAATTGAGTTATATTTCTTGGTATGAACTAACCTAAATTCGATCTAGTTTCCTTAATAAAATTTACTTAGCTTTCGTTTTCTTTCTCAAGTAAAACAAAATTAACAATTTAAGAACATGATCACGAGTTCGTCTCCGAATCTCCTACCCAATCAATAATAAACAATCTATTGAATTATTACTAATCGTATCAAAAGAACGGTTCTATATATGAATCCAATTCTCATTAAAATTCAAAACATATAAACGTTTCATTGATTTCTCAATCTAATGAACCCAACATTCAAATCTATTCAATTGATAAAGAAATTAAAATTCAAACTCACTAAACAATTGCTACTCGAAAATCCCTTGGTTGTGATGGTGTTGTGTTGGCTTCATCATGTTGTCCTACTACGAACTGTTTAGCCCTCAATCATCCTTGATCTCCAAGAGAGAATTGAAAGAAGAAGACTCATCTTCTTATGTGTTTGGTGCGGCTGCTACTCTGTTAAAAAGTGCGGCTGGAATTATGATGATCTTTAGGGTTTCCCATACGCTGCTATTTATAGATTTTTAAGGCGGCTAGGGTTAAGTCGGCCGTGGACTCCCGTCCGGTTCTTTGGACGCCCGTCCACTCTGCTTGAAATCTTCGAATCGGGCCGAGTCATGACCAAACGCCCGTCCTTCTTTAAATCAGACGCTCGTCCGCTGAAAATCTGAACATCCTGAATCAAAATTCTCCCTGAGGACGCCAGTCCACTATTCCGGACGCCCGTCCAGTGGACGGAACATCAAACGCTCGTCCAGCTTGCTGAACGCTAGTTCAATACTTCGGACGTTCGTCCATAATGCCTTTAAATTCGACTTTTCATCTTTATCTCTTTATTCTTCAGCTCCCACTCTTCAAAGCACGATTAAACACCTCAAATCAACTTTTCCTCAGCCGCATTTAACACCTGCACGTCATTGAAAACATACCAAAGTGTAACACAACTCAAACCAACATAAAATCATCATTTTAAGCACGTAATTGGAACGTTTTACACTTTTTGTAACCTTAAGACCATTTCTTCCATTTGTTCATTTAATACGTAATTTTCTATAAAAATTACTAAAACACGGGGATTATTGTTATGAAATATTGCGATATAAATCATAAAATTCACCGAGAACAACTCCCCCACACTTAGCTTTTTGTTCGTCCCGAACAAAACAATCAAAACTGGCTTACTGTAAATGCAATCCAAATAGGTCCCTAACTCACGTAACAAAAGATACAACAACTATAGCAAGTAATACCAACATAGAGATAGAGTCGGTGTGTGTGACAAGCCCTTTTCAATCTCCACAATCCTCTCAAACAAGTATCTTCTCGAATAATTTTAATGACTATCCTAGGTATAGGCAGCAGTCGTTCCACACAAAGTCTTCCCGCACACTCAGTAGGATAATCCCTACAGCATATCATTCGGTTTATACTGGGTATAAGTTCAACGATAACAAAGTCTTAATTTTTTTCTTCACTTTCTTTTTTTTCTTCTTCTTTTGCAACACATCAGAATGAGCTCTCACCCGTCATAGTAGAATAGGATGTTTCGGGATAACACCCTACCTTACTCAAATCATAGGGTAGCTTTTTCTGACTGTCGTGAGCTTTTGGTCATCATAGTGGTGTAGGACATTTCGAGATAATGCCCTACCGCACTCCAATCATCAACCACCTTTCGACACACCCCTTTATTTACTATTATCTCAACTTCTTTTTTTTTCAAAAGCATTAGTTACGTTTCACTTATCACATTCAAACCTTCAGATATTCACAGTGCACGTTCTGAACTTAGTTGTTACTTCACTGTTACTATTAAGACCAAATCTCTCTAAGATAAATCACTAAAATAATGAAAGGATACAGTTCAAAATTATTGCTTCAATATTAAAGGCTTTCGTGAGTATGAAATGAATACTATCTCAAATCAGTAAAAGCATGCTGTAATTATCTCTCAAAGTCACATAAAATCATTGTCAGGAAACTACAACTAGCAAGCCTTTGTTTCAATTACATGCTCAAGATTTACAATTATCCAAGTTTACTTTGAAAATTTTTAAAATTGTCGAGAAAATCACACTTACTCATTGTCAGAAATATAGCATGATAACATACCCAATTTAGACACCCCCCACACTTAAATCACATTATGTCCTCCGAATGTGCAAATAAAAGAAAAGAATACTTAGCTGGTTGACAAAATGATTGGCGGCAGAGGTCAGGCCGTAGCATGAACGTACCGCTGCAACTCGTATCACGAACAGACAACACTACAAGTGATAACTGGCAAACCTGCTCAAACGTATCTGCAACACTCAACATAACAGATAATCTCGGGGTATACGGGGTATATGAGTAAACATGTATACACAGAAAACAACCACAAATAAGACAAGGATAACCAACACACAACTCACCAAAGTTTTATTCCTACTAACCTAAAAACTTAACTAAAAAGAAATACTTAAAAGACTAGGCTGCCTCCTAGGAGCGCTTCTTTATTGTCATTAGCTTGACAGAGTAAACCAAGTCAACCTGGATCAGGCCACTTGGGTATGAGGCTAACCACTTCTCTGTCAGGATCAGAATGACTAGGACGGAAATGGTTTTCGCCACAACAACAAGTCAAGTGTGCGAGAAGATCATGAAATTTTTCTCTCCAGACAACACTGACTCTTTTCTTCTTGTTCTTGTTTCTCAGATGCGGCTGAGGTATGCTAACAGGCTCAGGAGCATTGACAGAAGGATCTGCAAGGATAGGGGTGAGAATGTCATCATCCACTCCAAAGAAGTCGGATGGAATCTCTTCACAAATAAACGACTCAACCGTTTCATTTCTCCTTTGAAAGTATAGGACTTCAGGCTTTTCCTTGGGTTGCCCAAAGTACTTCTTAATCCGGTGACCATTGACTTTGAACGGTTGATCGCCGTACCCTTTCAACGTAATGGCTCCACCAGGATGAACATCAAGAATCTCAAAGGGGCCAGACCATCTAGATTTAAGCTTACCAGCAAAAAGATGGAGCCTGGTGTTATACATTAAAGCCATGTCTCCCATTTTGAATTCCCGGTCTTTAATCTTAGCATCGTGGAGTGCCTTCATTCTTTCCTTGCTTAGCTTGGCGTTCTCGTAGGCCCTGAGTCTGAATTCATCGAGCTCATGTAGTTGTTGGTAATCTTTTCTCCCCACAGAGTTGGCTATCGAAGTTTAAGAATTTAATAGCCCAGGAAGCTCTGTGCTCCAGCTCGACTGGTAGATGGCAAGCCTTGCCATAGACCATTTGGAAGGGTGGCGTACCCATAGGGGTCTTAAACGTAGTGCGATAAGCCCAAAGTGCGTCGTCCAACTTCAGACTCCTATTGGATCTATTTGAATTCACCGTTTTCTCCAAAATCCGCTTTAGACTTCTGTTGCTCACCTCGACTTGGCCACTGGTTTGGGGATGGTATGGTGTACCAATTTTATGCTTGACACCATATCTCTCAAGAATTTTATTTAGTGGTGCATTACAGAAATACGAACCTTCATCACTGATAAGGGCTCTAGGACGACCAAATCTAGTAAAGATATTCTTTTGCAAGAATTTCTTTACAACTTTGTGATCATTGGTTTGGGTGGCTATGGCCTCTACCCACTTGGAAACGTAGTCCACACAGACCAGAATATATTTGTTAGAGCACGATGATGGGAACGGTCCCATAAAATCAATGCCCCAGACGTCAAAGACTTCACATTCCAAGATAGGCCTCAAAGGCATCTCCATCCTATTACCGAGTCTCCCTACTCTCTGGCATCTATCACAGCCTTTGCAAAAGGCTTCAGCATCTTTAAACAAAGTAGGCCAGTAAAAACCAGCTTGGAGGATTTTTGCAACAGTCTTCGGTGCTCCGTAGTGTCCACCAGCGGGACCACTATGACATTGCTCCAGAATATCCAATTGTTCATGCTCCGGAACGCACCTTCTAAGCAACCCGTCCTTGCAGACTTTAAACAGATAAGGATCCTCCCATACGAGATACTTTAAGTCGCTGAAAAATTTCTTCTTTTCCTGATACGTCATCTTTTCTAAATGCCCACTTGCTAAGTAGTTGACGTAATGAGCATACCACGGCCTCATAGTCTCTAGCTTCATTAATTGCTCAGTTGGAAAGTCAATGCCTATCTCCTTAGGGACTTCGCCACCCTCGTTCACTAGGCGAGATAAGTGGTCAGCTACAACATTATCACTACGCTTCTTGTCCTTAATTTCGAGGTCAAATTCCTGTAGTATCAGAATCCATCTGAGTAACCTTGGTTTAGCGTCTGCTTTTCCCATAAGGTACCGTAGTGCTGCGTGATCTGTCCACACCACCACTTTGGACCCTAAAAGATAACTTCGAATTTGTCAATAGCAAAAACGACTACGCCAAGAATTCCTTCTCGGTAGTGGCGTAATTGCATTGAGCCGGGTTCAAAGTGCGGGCCGGCATAGTAAATCGGCCGAACTTTTTATCAATTCTCTCGCCCTAGAACCGCGCCCACTTTGCGTAGTTAGAGGCATCGCACATTAATTCAAAAGGTTTAGTCCAGTCGGGCGCGATTAAAATGGGGGCACTGGTTAGCTTATCCTTTAAGCTATTAAAAGCTTTCTTACACCCATCATCAAACAAAAACTCCACTTCCTCTTTCAGCAGGTTGGATAACGGCTTTGCTATCGTCGAAAAATCTTTAATGAAACGCCGATAGAAGCCCACATGTCCCAGAAATCCTCGTACCTCCTTCACTGTCTTCGGGTACGACATTCTCTCAATGGCTTCTACTTTAGCCTTATCCACTTGAATACCATCACTGGACACCTTGTGTCCCAAAACAATCCCTTCTTCGACTAGAAAATGGCACTTTTCCCAGTTAAGCACCATATTTTTCTCAACACAACGTTGGAGTACCATATCTAGATTCTTTAAAATTTCATCAAAACTGTCGCCATAGACTGAGAAGTCATCCATGAAGACTTCCATACATTTCTCCACAAGTCCATCAAAAATGGCTAACATGCACCGTTGAAATGTAGCTGGTGCATTACATAAGCCGAATGGCATTCTGCGAAAGGCAAAAGTGCCTGATGGACACGTAAACGTAGTCTTTTCCTGGTCATTAGGGTCGATGGCTATCTGGAAATAACCAGAATATTCATCGAGGAAACAATAATACTTATGACCACTCAGTCTTTCTAGAAGTTGGTCAATGAAGGGAAGGGGGAAATGATCCTTAGCGGTGACTTCATTTAACCTGCGATAATCAATGCAAACTCTATAGCCAGTCACAAGGCGTAAGGCAACTTCTTCCCCTTTTTCGTTCTTTTCCACGGTAATGCCTCCCTTCTTTGGCACAACTTGAGTAGGGCCGACCCACTCACTATCGCCTATGGCATAAATAATTCCCATGTCAAGCCATTTGATAATCTCCTTTTTGACAACCTCCTGCATGTGCGGATTCAGCCTCCTTTGAGGTTGTCTGACCTTTTTCGCTCCTTCCTCCGTTCGAATCTTATGCATGCACACGTCTGGGCTGATTCCTCTGATATCGCCCACTTGCCATCCGAACGCGAGGATATGTTTCTCAAGCACTTTGATTAATTCTGCTTCTTGCTCCGGCTCGAGTTTAGACGAAATGATCAAGGGCAACTTATCACCGTCTTTAAGGAAGATGTATTTTAGGTGCTGCGGAAGTGGTTTCAACTCTAAGTCAGCAGGTGGTTGCTCGATACTAGATTTCAAGGGACCACCTTTTTCCTTGTGATCTTGGACCGGTTGGTCGAAAAACACCTCATCTTCCCGAGGTGTAACCCCGTAAAGGTATTGAATGACATCATCTAAAGGAATCTTCCGTCGGCTTCCGTTTTTTCTTTCTTATGCTTAACCATCTTCTTAAGTTCTTCTTCTTCAAGCTCTTCGCAAGTCGCTCCCAATCATCCAACTCCCAATTGGTAGTTTCTCTCCGTAAATCTATTTCGTCCCAACTACCCATTAAAACTTCCTCCTCTGCAAGGTTAAAGTCTGCCTGGTTGAGCTCCTTCAAATCATTGCTGCTCATCCATGGAATGTCCCAGATTTTCCGTTCACTCATAGGCTCAGTATGCGCAAGTTGTTGAGTTATAACATCCAGGGCTCCTATCTCCGTGAGCTCTTCCTCAGGGTCGGATTCATCTCCATAGATTGCTTCAATGAATGAAATCTCCTGGGTTGGGGCTTCCGCAGAACTTTTTCCTTGCTCGAGGGTAACGGAAGTGTCCTCTACTCTCAGAGTGATTTGGCCAGTTTGGAAGTCAATGGTGGAGGCAGAAGTGTTTAAGAAAGGCCGGCCCGAGAATCGGGGCATCTCCTTGTCGACCGGTAATCCAAGTATGACCCGCCGATTGGAAAAACTAGATGTTTAACATGGATAAGGACGTTGTTAACACAACCAGCGGCTAAACGGCTAGATCGGTCCACCAACTGAAGAGAGACGGGACGCTCCTTTAGCCTTTTGTCCAGCCCGAGACTCTTGCAGACGTTCAATGGCATCACATTGACAGAGGCCCCTGAATCGCATAAAACATTGTGGAACGTGTGGCCTTCAATCATGCAAGAGATTGAAGGTCGTCCGGGGTCACCTCGCTTGATTGCAACGCTTTGTGAAACCGTTGAACATTCTTCTCTTAGCACCTCCTCTGCCATTCCCTTAAGCTTCTTCTTACTTCCACATGCATCCTTAAGATACTTAGAGCACTTAGGCATCTCCGTTAATACCTCAGCAAGTGGCATAGTCACCATAGTATCTCTAAGCATCCTTCTCACTCCGTCATACTGTTTGTCAGAGTTCGAAATATTCTCTCTTTTCTTTGCCGGATAAGGAAGGGTTTTCGAATGGTTGACTGTAATTTGACTTTTAATGGCTTCGTCCTCCTTATCCTTCCATCTGACAAAATTCTCAGTTTTCTTTTAGTCAGGGGTTCAGCTACCTGACTTCTCTTCTCAGTATCCTCATCACTATCCCCCGAAAAATCATCATCACTCAGCTCTTCCTCACTGTTGCTTTCTTTGGCATTTTTATCCTGTTTACCCCCTCCTGAACTTATGGCGTCAGGAGGGGCTACTCGTTTCCCGACATCTTTTCGGGTCCAGCTGTCTTACCGCTTCTGAGGGTGACTGCATTCAACTCCTCCTCTCCATACTCCCACTGAGGTGTGATGGCAGTGCAAGCATTGATATCGGCCTTAGGGTTTTTATCTGTATAACTATGCAGTCTTCCTTGAGGTCTGCTTGCTTGTTGATCTGCCATCTGACCAATCTGTCTCTCCATCGTTTTTTGACCGGTGGCTAGTGTTTTCACCATGTCTACTAGCTCATCGAATTTCTTCTGAGAGACATAGGTGGGCTGTTGATTTTGCATTTGAGCCCCGTTACCTTGAGGTCTTTGGTTATTGGATGCACCAGGCGGTGTATAATAACTATTTCGCGGATTTCCCGAAAAGTTGCGGTTTTGAGTTTGACTCGATTGACCAGAATTTTGACTGAAGCCTCTGAAAGGTTGATTCTGGTTCTCCATGGCTTGTACTTCCTCATTCATCACATTCCCGGCCTGTATACCCGAGTGATTCACATCTGCTGGCCCTTCTTGCTGCTTCATTTGTAGATTGGCTAGTTGCTTGTTCATTATTTCCATTTGAGCAACTAGCATCTTTGTCTCTGAGTCACTTGCAGCAGCCTCCTTTTTGCTTCCACCAGCATGGGCCCTCTTTTGAGTAGCCCACATGTTATTCTTAGCTATTGTTTCTGCTACCCTGTAGGCAACATCATCTCCTCCTCCTAAAAACGATCCATGAGCTGTGGAATCTAAGTAATCTCTATTCGGTTGAGTAACACCCTGATAGAATAATTCTAGAAGTTCATGTCGAGTGTATCCATGGTTAGGGCATTTCCTCATTAACAGGTTCAACCGCTCCCAGGCCTTTCCCACACTCTCTCCTTCTAATTGCTCGAAAGTAGCTATATCTCGTTTACGGTCCATTATCGTTCCAGGTGAAACGAATTTCAGAGCAAAGGCTCTTTTCACATCAGCCCAGTTATGAAGAGAGTGATGGGGTAAGGACTTAAACCATCGATTTGCTTCACCCTTCAAAGCAAACGGGAAAAGTTTCAATTTAACAACTTCTGAAGGGACGCCAGGGTAGTGACCTGCTTCACATATTTGCACAAAAGTAGACAGGAAGTCATGTGGGTCTTCTGCAGCAGTGCCATGGAATGAACTATTTTGGACCATCCCCACAACTCCATTCTTAAGATCAAAATGCATTCCTCCCATCTCTGGAGGCCGAATTGGTCTATGCCCTTCCAAGAAGTCTTGATCAAGATAAGGCGCATAAGGGTCTTTCGCACAACATGCGGCCGCTACCGGGGTTGTTGATGTTGAACATTCCGAGGTTGTTGTTGCATCCGCCGGTTTATCCGGAGCTGCTTGTCGCTATTGTTGGTTCTGCAACATTTGCATCAGAATTTGGTTTAATTGAGCGGGATCTTGGTTATTATTACCTTGGTTCTCCGGTTCGTCATCACTAGAACCGTGTTGGCTCATATTGTCAGGATTTTGAAATAATCTTCTTCTTCGACAATGTCTCGCTCGGAGTTCGGGGTTAAAGATAAGATTTCCTTCTTACTCCCTGGTTTGCATAAACCGAGAAAGCAACAGAAGAAATCAACCTTAGGGTTGATGAGAGGGGAATGTAGAGATGAGTAGAGGCTTAGAGGTTTAGAAAGAGAGAAGAGAGAGAAGAGACTGAAACGTGAAATTTTCAGAGACTGAACTGGCGTTCAGTGTAAGTGGACGCTAGTTCAGAGAGGATTCAGGAAGTGAACGCTCGTTCAGAGCACTGAACTGGCGTTCAGAAGACAAGTTGGGGGGCAGACGGGCGTTCAGTGTGGGTGAACGCTCGTTCAGAAAGTTTTTATTATTTTTTTATTTTTTTTTATTTTTATTTTATTTATTTAGAATAGATAAAGAAACATAAACAAGAAAAGAAACCTACCTACGAAAAATTTAAAACAGAAAAGGCACTAAGACGGAAAAAAAAACATGTTGAAATCTTCTAGGGCCAAAATGGAGGGGAAAACAGCAGATTTTGACCTCGAAAACGGTGTCGAACAGCCTATAGCGTTCGGCACGTCGTCGGCGTCGGAACGAGCTTTCCGAATTGGGGTCCTGCGCGCCAAACGGACACTCGAGCCGAAAGTTATGGTCAAAATACTACCGCGTGCAATAGCGATCCTTTTGACACAGAAAACTGCACTACGAAGAATCCGACAACCGTTACCGACTCCCCGGCAACGGTGCCAAAAACTTGTTCGGTAAAAACGTGTTTTAAATTTATAATTACCGGAACACCCCAAGTATAAGGCTTGTAGTAAAGGTGTTACCGGGTCGTCCTAAGGGAGTCGAATGTTTATCGGATTAAGGTGCAATTATTATATCGATTATGTCACAATTTATTACTTAGAACTAAGGTCTATACTAACTATAATATAAAAACGATGAGTAAGACTAAACTAAAACAGAAAACGGGGAAAATTCGACAATGGAAAGATTCACTATGGACGGGCGTTCACCAAGGGTGGACGGGCGTCCGATTATGGTCTAAGAAAGAAAATATGCGAAAAACAGTAGGTAAAAGCTAGGGTTTTAAGAATAACTAAACGAAGCAAAAAGTACAAACTTTTCTTATGAATATAAAGGAACAGTAGGGCAACAAGGATCCACCAAACAACCACCACCCAACCAAGTCATGAATTGAGTTATATTTCTTGGTATGATCTAACCTAAATTCGATCTAGTTTCCTTAATCAAATTTACTTAGCTTTCGTTTTCTTTCTCAAGTAAAACAAAATTAACAATTTAAGAACATGATCACGAGTTCGTCTCCGAATCTCCTACCCAATCAATAATAAACAATCTCTTGAATTATTACTAATCGTATCAAAAGAACGGTTCTATATATGAATCCAATTCTCATTAAAATTCAAAACAGATAAACGTTTCATTGATTTCTCAATCTAATAAACCAAACATTCAAATCTATTCAATTGATAAAGAAATTAAAATTCAAACTCACTAAACAATTGCTACTCGAAAATCCCTTGGTTGTGATGGTGTTGTGTTGGCTTCATCATGTTGTCCTATTGCGAACTGTTTAGCCCTCAATCATCCTTGATCTCCAAGAGAGAATTGAAAGAAGAAGACTCATCTTCTTATGTGTTTGGTGCGGCTGCTACTCTGTTAAAAAGTGCGGCTGGAATTATGATGATCTTTAGGGTTTCCCATGCGCTGCTATTTATAGATTTTTAAGGCGGCTAGGGTTAAGTCGGCCGTGGACTCCCGTCCGGTTCTTTGGACGCCCGTCCACTATGCTTGAAATCTTCGAATCGGGCCGAGTCATGACCAAACGCCCGTCCTTCTTTAAATCAGACGCTCGTCCGCTGAAAATCTGAACATCCTGAATCAAAATTCTCCCTGAGGACGCCAGTCCACTATTCCGGACGCCCGTCCAGTGGACGGAACATCAAACGCTCGTCCAGCTTGCTGAACGCTAGTTCAATACTTCGGACGTTCGTCCAGAATGCCTTCAAATTCGACTTTTAATCTTTATCTCTTTATTCTTCAGCTTCCACTCTTCAAAGCACGATTAAACACCTCAAATCAACTTTTCCTCAGCCGCATTTAACACCTGCACGTCATTGAAAACATACCAAAGTGTAACACAACTCAAACCAACATAAAATCATCATTTTAAGCACGTAATTGGAACGTTTTACACTTTTTGTAACCTTAAGACCATTTCTTCCATTTGTTCATTTAATACGTAATTTTCTATAAAAATTACTAAAACACGGGGATTATTGTTATGAAATATTACGATATAAATCATAAAATTCACCAAGAACACAAAACTACCAGAAATATATTGGGCAGAAGCAGTGAATACAGCTTGCTACACTCAGAATTGAACTTTGATGAACAAGAGACATGAAAATATACCTTATGAGATTTGGAATGGAAGAAAACAAAATGTCTCATTTTTTTCATGCCTTTGGAAGTAAATGCTTTGTTCAAAATAATACAAAGGATCAGCTTAAGGTTTTTCAGCCGAAAGCTGATGAAGGAATATTTCTGGGATATTCAAGTGTCAGTAAAGCTTTTAGAGTGTTAAACAAAAAGACACTCAAGCGTGAAGAATCAATACATGTGGTTTTTCATGAATCGATCTTCATTGGAGATACAACTGAAGATAAAGAAGAACCAGTTTGTCAGTCTCAATCTGAAAAGACTCAAGAACCAGTGTTCATTGATATTGCAAGGAGAAGGATCTCAGAAACTTTAGATAGGATCAGTCTCAGTTTCCATTGATAGAAAAATACTTAACCGCTAACCTTAACCGATAGAGTATCAGGTCAACGGTAGTATAGTGGTCTCAAGGTCGAATCCACAGGGAGTAACAGTGAAGTACCAAAGTCGACGTATAACTTGGTTCAGGTCAATAGATAGTGGAAAGATTAACAACTAATGCAGAAATAACGATTACACTACTAGTTTTACTTATATGATTAAAAAGCATAGCCGAACTATGATCCAGCGGGTTACTTTTGCCCCACAGGAAAGACTTGACAATGAGTGTGTCTTAACCGACCTACCTATCCAATTCAGTTTATATGACATCCACGGGTGTCAACTCCTTATTCTTGTGTTAAGGTCTGAACATCTCTCGCTTAACCCCCTATACTAGGCTTATTAACCCTCCCTTTAGAAAGCTAACTCACCTAAGAACCTCACAAAGGCATAGTCCTAACGTCTAGCTAGGTTGTCAATCTAACAATCAAGGCTATGTCTAGTGATTCTAATACCCGTATCCCACACCTCGCCACAAAATACATATATAAGCTCGATGTGTGAGTTACAGTGAACAAGGTTGTCAATCTCATTCAAAGCTATTAAAACAATCAAAACAAGTTTTAGAACATGAATTCATCATACAAACGTTTAATTAAGAGCTACACAACTCCCATCTCATCCCCTTTGGGATTTTCACCTGTTTTCACATAATTCGGCTACACAACTACTTTAGCTACTCATAATCATAATAACAACGAAGTAATTAAAGGAAATTATACTAAGAACAATAATAAAGGAAAGCATAATCATCATAAAAATCAAACCTTGAATATTGAGTAAAGGTACTGCGGTAAAAGTCGAATCTTTGGTGTTGAAACAGAAATTTAATCTAATAAAAAGTATGTAGAATCAATGGAATTAATCTATGGAATATGGGGATCAAAGGGTGTTTAAACTACTCAAAAACCGCCCTAAAATCGCCCCTAAGATGCCCAAAGTCGCCCAGGTCTGAATAGATATGATATAGGACCGAAAAAGAGGGTTTTTATAGGTTTTTTCCGCATCCCGACCGCGAACGGGCGTCTGAGACAAGGCAAACGCCCGTCTGCCAGAAAAGCCCACACGCTGTATGTAAATTTGCTCCGTAAACGCTCGTTTTGATCCTGTCTTTAGTAAATCAGCAATAACTTCTTGTGTAGATCTCTGCAAGATGTGTTGGAAAGCTCGTTCAATTACCTACAACTTTTATGAAGACAACTCTTCCTGAAAGTGTCTCCAAGTGTGACCACAATTCCCCTGAAGTGACTGGTTCTGATTTCGTCAATGATTCTTCACTCTTTTCTCCTCCTTGGCACCAAATCTCGTTCTTTCTCAAGACTCTCTTCCTTATTCTCAAGATTTTACATCAATCTAAGCCTGAAAACAAAGACACGAACACCAAGGTATAATATACATTGACAGAAACGTAACGAAATCCACATAAAACACGAGTTTTTAGGACGAAAACGCCTTTAGTCTCAAAACATGCTTATAAGTGAATATCGTTCATATCCTACCCATAATAGCCCAAAATAACCATGAATAATTCCTAAAAAGAGGTAATCTCATATAAGAAATAAACTACAATTTGACTCCCATCAACTACCCCCCACTTAGCTTTTGCTCATCCTCGAGCAAACAAAGCGACTCTAAAATGTAACATAGAGTCAACATTGTAGTCATACACTGGATCATCATATGCAAAGGGTAAGTGAAAACAACCAGGCAAATGCAATTGAGTCTAATCCTCCCTTATTACAAAAACGGAATGTGAGTGTGTGCATAGCTTCTCAGTCATTCATCACAGTTAACCGGTTCAGATTATAGATCTATTGTTGTTACACCATAGGCTTATACTTCATAAACATCTCCACTAATCGAGGTCAAATCAAGGCTAACTAAGGTCAGGCAGGACTTGCATGGTTGTAACGTTAGGCTGGGGACGGGGTAAACGAAAGGATAAAAGGAATATCAAAAGAGAAAAACGAGTGAGCTTAATCAAAACTTCTTGAAATTGCCTCATAACTCACCTCCTTAGCTTGGTTCAAGCAAGCATTCTCCTTCTTTACTCTAAAATTCCAACATACTTTAATGCAAACTCATCCACCAACGCCACTTTGGAAGAATTAATACACGGCCTTCATCAAACATTCTTTGACTCAACTTTTTTCAAACACTTCGTTCTATTTTTTTTTTGACTGATTTTGATTATGCTTTTTTTTTTCTCTTTTTTTTTTCTTTTCCATAAACCAAACACCAACACTTTTTGCTACCCATTCTCATTCGTAGTACAAAAGATTCACCAACACCACAATTTGATACACATCTTCACCACCCCACACTTGTGCTAGCAAGTGTGCCCAAAATAAGATTAAAACTCACTCGTAGGGTGCCAAAGAAATGTAGATCACAAATAAAGGCTAATTGTCGGTAATAATAGGCTCAATCACGAATGGCTAAAGTTCGGGTGGGGGTCTAACCACCCTACAAAGGCTCAGAGGGGTTTCTGTGGAAATTATGTACAGGGTTGGCTATTTGGCTCTAGTTGGGTCAAAGAAATGCCAGGACCGTCATCCCATAATCTACCAAGAATGAACTTTCTATTTCGCCTCGAAGTTAATCATATAAGTTCTAGGTAACAGAATAGACTGTGACAACTATAAGCATCACTAATTACCATAACTCATGATATTGAAGCTATTAAGTGCGTGTGTAGTCCATTTTTATAACAAGATCACGACTTAACTCGCATGCATTTACTCAATTGTAAAACACTTAACCTAAGAATATCATGATTCAACATATAACACAACATCAATCCAAGAATTTTTTAAAATATGGCCCAAATTCACACGATATAGCAAAAACTAAGACTACAAATCATTCAAGTATATGAAAACATGGCATAAAAATTTATCAACAAAAACGGTGAAGCTAAGTCTCCTACCCCCAACTTAAACGAAGCACTGTCCTCAGTGTGTGAGTGAGAAAGGAAAAAGAACTTAGTTGAACTGTTGGCAAAGCTCATCCAATGCAATGAAACAACCGCAAATGTATCTCCCAGGGTGCCTGTGCTACAAAGTAAACACAAACAATTCTCTACAACGAAAGGCCGAAACCTTAAGTGTAGGTAACACAAACATGGAGATGTATATATAAAGAAAATATCGGCTAAAGCATGCATGTCAAAACAAGAATCGGGTGTAAAATATCCTCTTAGGGTCCCAATAAGATCTAAACAAATAAAGCAAAAAGGTGGGTTGCCTCCCATAAGCGCCTGTTTTTTACGTCGTTGGCTCGACCATATGGCACTAAAGCAGACTCAAATTACTTAAGACTCAAAACAACTCAAAACAGAATATTTCACATAAGCATCAAAACTCGACAACCAAAATCTAGACTCAAGAAGACCAATAGCTTAAGAAAAGTGAACAAAGCGAGAACCATGTAAATTGAATTGTCTAAAAACTTACCTCTTTTGGTCATTGATGCTACCTCTTCCCAATGTGGTCTCGTTCTCACACTTCTTTGAGCCGCATTCACCGGAGGGAGTGAAAACATGATCTCATAATACTCATCATCACAAGGTGGATGAGTGTAGTAATCCGGGACTATCGTATCAGGAATCACCAATCCATCCGGTGGCTCTACCAAAGATGGCCTATCAATCTCATCAGGTTTCCTCATACACTCCTTATGGAAAGCTCCAATTGGGAGTGATAGAGAAATGGACGATCCCATATCAATATCTCGCTCCTCTAACTCTGTCTCATCAAAGAGTACGCTCAAATCTATCACACACCCCTCCACGTCATTATTTTGTGGTTCATCGAGAGGATGTGTAATAGATAGAAGTTGCACCTCTGCTGTCCCCAAGTCCTGCAGCTCATCTTCATCCCAGAGCGTTTCATTACCAAAGACTTCTTGTTCACTCTTAACAATAGTCGGTTCCCCTGCGCACTCCACCAAAGTATCAACTTTCATCTCTTCAATCGGGAGTGATGGAGAAATGGGCGATCCCAACTCATGCTCTTGCTTCTCTGGGTCCGATAGCTCATCATGGTAACCCGAATCATCAACCTCGCTCTCCACCTGAACCTCTTCACTGTCGGCTTTCTCTGCCTCCTTTTCCATCGTGAGTTCTCTCATAAAAGCAGCTAACTCTCTTCTCATAGCTTCCAACTCAGTTTGCCTTCTTGCTCTCTCTGCTGCCTTATTCACCTTATATGCACAAGCTTCTTTTTCACGCTCTATCTTTCGGTCAGACACCTCATTATAGAAAATTGGATCCTCAATCTCACTCTCCGCCTGACCTCCTTCAATGAGCACCTGATCATCCTTAACCACCTCTATTGCACAAGCATGTTCTTCCTGCTCGAACCCCATTATTTCAATCAACTGCACCGCCCTTTCTTGAAGATTTCTTATGGCAGAGTCGGTACTTATTTTGAAATCTTTCATGTCCCGCAGTTGCTCTTCCATTCTCTTGTTCATTTTCTCTAGTAGCTGATGACGGTTAAAATGTACCTATTTATGTCATCAATTATAACCTTAAATCGGAGTTAATTATATATATTTCATATTAAATCACGTGTTTATATTTATTGTTTAATGATAAGTGATTATTAATGTGATAATTGGTATTTAGCTATTTTTTATTATAAAAGAGCAATTAATTGTGTGATAAATACTGATTTTGCAGATCATAACAAATCGGGAAGATAATTATCACGCAATCGAGAAATCTCAAGATAAAAGAGAAGAATATCGGAGCATTGAAGAAAAGATTAATCAGATCAATTCAAAAGCATGGAGTGGGGAACAAGCCAGATAAAGCGGAGTGAAAACGCGTAACAAGGGAAGGCTCGGTCGACCGAGCCTAGCCATTCGGTCGACCAAGCGTGTAGGTTCGGTCACCCGAGCATAATTTGATAAATGCATGTCAATCTTCTGGATTCTCTCTATGTCGGCTACAACTCCTATATAAACAGCAGCCACGATGCTGAGAAAGACACACCACTACAACACAAGACAGTTTATACAATTTGAGTTTTTAGTTTTAGTTTTCTTTTCTTTATGTTCGTACATTGTGGATTCATCGGAGTCTCCGGTTGGGGAGCGCATTAAAGAGTGGGAGTCACTCTCGTCTTCGAGGGTATGACTATTCAATTATGCAATCTTTATTCGTAGATCTGATGTATTTTATTATAGAGTATTTTTTCTTGTATTGATTGCGTGATGTAGATTAATTTACGAACCCATGTGTTTAGGTTAGAAACGTTAAGAAGTAATCATGATTTGTACCAACACAGAACTGTGTTCGGTCGACCGAGACATGTCATTCGGTCGCCCGAGTGCTGTCATTCGGTTGACCGAGCGTGGTAATGTGTAGGGCAATATTATGATCGGCTTCGACTACGTCAGATTCTCTGAATTGGAATTAAAACGAGTAATTAAACCTAATCAACTTAATTATTTGTCATCATAATTTAACATGAAACCCAAAAAGTGATTGTTACTTAGGATATAGATTGAATCGGCATCTAAGAAGTACGCCTTACCCTAGGAATGGTGCTTAGATGAGGTTACGGTTTATACCGGCATCCCTAGTTTCGTAATTGTGTCAGAAGTTATATGAGATGGAGGCATTAAAAAGCGAAGTCACGTAATGGAGGCACGATGATTTACATGGCCTAACCGGAGCTAAATCTACCTTAGGGGATGACTCCCGTAGTCATAATAATTTGTCATTAACGTTTGTTTTATCTCGTTATCATCCTAATTCACATGGGGGAGTTATAATCTACTAGCGTAATCAATACCATTTGTTTAGATAATATCAACCGTATTATCCGTGTTTTAGTAGTCTTTAGTCTGTCTTTGTGGGCTTTTGTGTCTTGTGGTTGTCACTATTTTATTTACTGCATTTAGTTGGTCATAGACCGCCCTTTCAATTCAGTTTTAATAGGATAAAGTTGTGTTTTATTTGTGCCGAGTCTCTGTGGGATCGACCTCGACTCTATCTAGTTGTACTACAATTGAACCTAGTTCTCTTTCTAGTGTGTTTGTAAGCATCGAGTTAATATTTTAACTTGACCTCAATCAAGTTTTTGGCGCCGTTGCCGGGGACTCGAGTCATTAAATTAAGATATAGCTTATTTTGTTAGAACTGGATTCGCAAATATTCTGTGAATAAGAGTCTGTATATTAAACAGTATCGTAATAAAAAGATTTAAAAAAAAAAGGTTCGGTCGACCGAACCACAGTTCTCGGTCGACCGAGAGTTAATTTTTCTGTTTCTGTTCTGTATTAGTTTTACAGTATTCTGCTTATGTTTTATTTACGTTTTCTTTTCTCAAATTTAATACGAGTCTGTTTTAGTTTTATTTAGTTAGTTAAAGGCCTAGCCTTTACTAGTGATTAATTGTTTTATTGTTGTTTATTATTTTATAGTACGCTACTCGGAAATCGAAGGAACCGCTTGAGCCTTATAATCCTGAAATTGAGAAATTTGCGAGAAGGAATAGGAAGTTAGCTAGGGAACTGGCTAAACAAGGAGAAGAGGATCCAAATCTTGAGGAAAGCGAGCAAGGAGTGGAAGAAGGACATACAACCGAACACTCTGAACATTCCGAATCCGAAACAGAAATGGAAGGCAATCCAGTCAATCCAAACCAGGTACCTAATCCTGTTATTAATCCTGTTATCAATAATGCCAATAATGTGAATGCAAATGCCAATAATGAGAACCAAGCCCTAGTTCAAGGAGCAAGGCGTACTTTGCAAAGTTATGCAACGCCCACTATTGAACAATTCATTCCCGCTATCGTAGCACCGCAAGATGCTGTGGAAGTCTATCACCCTAGGCCTAATGTAATTCAAATGGTGACCAACTATTCAACTTTTCATGGAATTCAGAACGAGGATCCTGGTGTTCACGTGACGAACTTCTTGGAGATCGTTAGTACAGTGAAACCAGAATTAATCCCGGAGGGGAACATTCGTTTTAAGCTTTTCCCTTTCACTTTGAAAGATAAACCTAAGCAATGGCTTCTCTCTTTAGAGGCTGGATCTATCACTACCTGGGAACAATTGTTGCAAAAATTCATGAATAAGTATTTTCCCTTGGGAAAAACCTTTAAGTTACGCCAAGACATCCTAGGATTTAAGCAACAACCTGGGGAGAGTTTTGATCAAGCTTGGGAGCGTTTTAAGGAAGCTATGAGGAAGTGTCCTCATCATGACATCTCTCTTTGGCTTTTAATGCAAACTTTTTACCATGGGTTCAGAGAGTCTGAGAAAATTAGAGTAGACACCTCCAGCAATGGACCGTTTGTTCTTTTATCTCCTGAGGAGGCACAAGGGAAGATGGAGCAAATAGCGATGAATAGCCAATGGGGAGGCAATGACATAGCTACTGTGAAGATGGCCGCTGACATATTTGATGATAGTGCATCTACCAAAATCTTAGAACAACTTTCTGTTATCAACAATAAGGTAGATGGGATGCAAGAGAGGATGACAAGAGTAGAGAAAGGGGTTGGAATCGAGGTAGCACCTCAAAGTGAGAATGCTGGTACTGAAGAAGCCAATTATATCGGGGGAGGGTAGAGGCCTAACCATAACCATCCTGGATTCCGATATAGTGACATTAATGCAGGAGAAAGGCCTAAACCGCCTACCACTTATGTACCACAGCAAACTAAAACTTTTGGTTGGGAAGCTGCGATAGAAAAACTGAGTAATGTCGTCACTGACAATATGGGACAACTTTCAAAATCTATGGCTGATTTAGCCACTAACTTTAGCCAATATTGTCAGAAGACCGATGCTAAGGTGACCAATCAAGAAGCTCTAGTCCAAAACCTCACGCACCAGATAGGACAACTAGCTAAGCAAGTCTCAACTAGACCTCCTGGAGGGTTGCCAAGCAACACTGAGAAGAACCCTAAGGATTTGAATGCGATCATGACAAGAAGTGGAAAAGAGGTAACTCCACCATCGTTGCAAGAGAAAGAGAAAGTCACAAAGAATAAGGATGGTGAGCCAAGCAATGAGACTAATACTTCCGAGACTTTGCCTGAGCAAAGAACGTATAAAGAACCCGCCGGCTAGAGTTGAAAGAACGTATAAAGAACTACCTTATCCTCCACCAAAGCCGGCCCGTGGATAGTTTAGTAAGTTACAAATCAATATACCCCTAGTTGAAGCACTAGCTGAAATGCCTGAGTACACCAAGTTTTTAAAAGACGCCGTCTCAACTAAAAGGAAACTTCTAGATTTAGAAACCATATGCCTTAATGAGGAGTGCTCAGCCATTCTTCAACATACGTTACCCCCAAAATGCAAATATCCGGGAAGCTTTTTCATTCCCTGCACCATAGGTAACGTATGTCTAAACAAAGCTTTGAGTGATCTAGGAGCTAGCGTGAACCTGATGCCACTATCTATTTTTCGGAAGCTAGGCATGAAAGATCTTAAGAAGACCTCAATCACACTGCAATTAGCTGACCGTTCTGTCAAAGAACCGTGTGAAGTGGTTGAGGATGTGCTAGTAAGAGTTGAAAAGTTTGTATTCCCTGTCGACTTTGTGGTCTTGGATATGGAAGCTAACTACGAAGTGCCCTTGATATTAGGAAGACCTTTCATGGCCACTAGTAGAATGCTAATTGATTTTTACAAAGGCGAATTAGTATTAAGAGTGAATGAAGAGAGGGTTGCATTCAATGTCTTCGACACTATGAAGCAACCTGATGATGGAGAGGATGCATGTTTCATGTTAGATTCCATTGATAGGATCGTTCAAGAATTTCAACAACATGAAAGTATAAAGGATTTCTTGGATGCTGTCTTAGAAGAAGAAGATGAAGTCAATACGTGAGTAGTGAGGAGGAGAAGATGATATGGCCAGGATGTAGTAGAGGGACCCCTAGGCCTGTAGAGGAAGTAAGTGCTGCGGAGATTGAAAGATTCTATCATAGACCAACGTGGCATAAGTACTTCGAACTCAAACTCAATGGTCAAAAGTTGAAGACCTCTTTGGAAGACCCTCCCACAAATTTGACTTTAAAACCTCTTCCGGCAAATTTGAAGTACGTATTTCTTCAAGATGAGACCTTGCCACTAATTATATCTTCATCCTTGACAGACTTACAAGAGGAAAAACTAATGAGAGTTTTGAGAGAGTACCGCGGAGCATTTGGATGGACCATAGCTGACGTTAAGGGCATTAGTCCTAGCGTATGTATGCACAAAATCTCCGTGGACCCTGAGAGGCGTTTAACCCCACAATTAAAGGAAATGGTTAGGGATGAGGTTATAAAAATTCTAGAAATGGGAATTATATTTCCAATTGCTGATAGCGAATGGGTAAGCCCTATCCATGTAGTTCCCAAAAAGGGAGGATTGACGGTGCAAGCCAATGAGTTGAATGAGTTAATTCCTATAAGGCTAATCACCGGTCATCGAGTATGCATAGATTTTAGGAAACTAAATGATGCGACTCATAAGGACCACTTTCCTCTTCCCTTCATCGATCAAATGCTCGAGAGACTGAGCGGGCATGCTTTCTATTGTTTTCTTGACGGATATTCGGGATACTATCAAATCCACATCTCGCCCGAAGATCGTGAGAAAACAACGTTTACATGCCCATATGGGACATTTGCGTATAATCGAATGCCATTTGGATTGTGTAACGCCCCGCGACATTTCAACGATGTATGATGTCATTATTCGCGGATATGGTGGAAGATTTCTTGGAAATCTTTATGGATGATTTCTCCGTATTTGGAGATGATTTCGATTCATGTCTCGCACATCTAGCACGAGTGTTGAAGAGATGTGAAGAGACGAATCTTGTGCTTAACTGGGAGAAATGTCATTTAATGGTTACGGAAGGTATAGTACGAGGCCACCGCATATCAAAGAACGGAATAGAGGTGGATAGAGCTAAAGTGGAGGTGATCGAGAAATTACCCCCACCTACCAATCTTAAAACTTTGCGAGGTTTTTTAGGCCACGCCGGATTTTATCGTAGGTTTATTAAGGACTTCTCCCTAATCTCTAGACCTCTTACCGAATTATTGGCCAAGGATGTGCCATTCGTGTTTTCTAATGAGTGCATAAAAGCCTTCAACGAAATAAAAAGTAGGCTGATTACCGCACCCGTTCTGGTCGCACCAGATTGGGAACTTCCGTTTGAACTGATGTGCGATGCAAGTGATACTGCTGTTGGCGCCGCTTTGGGTCAAAGAAAAGATAAGATCTTCAGACCTATCTATTATGCAAGTCGGACTTTGAACGCTACCCAAAGAAACTACGCAACAACGGAGAAGGAGCTTTTGGCCGTTATCTTTGCTTTTGACAAGTTTAGATCTTACTTGGTGGGATCTAAAGTCACTGTGTGGACTGACCGTGCAGCTCTTAAGTATCTCCTAGCAAAGCAAGATTCAAAGCCTAGATTGTTGAGATGGATTCTACTGCTACAAGAATTTGACGTAGAAATCCGAGATAAGAAAGGAAGTGAGAACGTGGTGGCCGATCATCTATCGCGCTTACAATTAGAGGATGGTGAGGAGTTACCTGAGATAGGAGAATCTTTTCCTGATGAACAACTTTTCTCCATCACAACCATCGGGGGACATGATGATTGTGTTGCAGTTTCTTCGCGAATAGAGGTTGTGAAGGAGAAGAAGCAACCATGGTTTAGTTTGTTTGTTAATTATCTATCCGCATAGTACTTACCACCAAATCTCACTGTCCAAGAAAGGAAAAAATTCTTTAAAGATCTTAGACACTATTATTGGGATGAGCCTTATTTGTTTAAGCTAGGATCTGATAATGTTTTTCGAAGGTGTGTGCCAGAAAAAGAGTATAATAATATCCTGAAGCATTGTCATTCTTATGAAGTTTGAGGACACTACGGGGGAGATAAAACTGCGGCTAAGGTCCTCCAATGCGGTTTTTATTGGCCGACATTGTTTAAGGATGCACACCAATATGCAAAAGCATGTCATGCTTGTCAAATGACAGGAAATATTTCACGGAGGAATGAGATGCCACTTAAAAGCATCTTAGAAGTAGAACTTTTTGACGTTTGGGGAATAGATTTCGTTGGACCCTTCACTTCATCATTATCTAACCGATATATCTTAGTTGCTGTTGATTATGTATCCAAATGGGTTGAGGCCATTGCTTCCCCTACTAACGATGCTAGGGTTGTGGTTAGATTCTTGAAAAAGAATATTTTTACAAGGTTTGGGACGCCTAGGGCGATTATAAGCGACAATGGTAGTCATTTTTGTAATAAACCTTTTGAAAGGTCGATGATTAAGTATGGGGTTCGACATAAGCTAGCAACCGCATATCACCCCCGGACTAGTGGACAGTAGAAGTTACCAATCGAGAGATAAAGCGTATCCCGGAGAAAACTCGCCAATACAACTAGGAAGGATTGGTCGTTACGTTTAGACGACGCTTTATGGGCTTATAGGACTACATATAAAACCTCGATTGGAATGTCACCGTATAGGATTGTTTTTGGAAAGGCATGTCATCTACCTGTGGAACTTGAGCACCGGGCCATGTGGGCAACAAGGATGTTAAATTTTGATGAGACATTGGCCGGTGAGAAGAGGATGTTAGAATTAACTCGCCTGGAGGAGTTTCGTTTAGAGGCATACGAGAATGCCAAGATTTTCAAGGAGCGCACGAAGAAGTTCCATGACAAGAAAATTCTGGAGAGGACCTTTCAAGAGGGTGATCTGGTTCTCTTGTACAATTCGCGCTTAAGACTCTTCCCGGGTAAGTTGAAATCAAGATGGTGTGGCCCATTTCAAGTACAACAAGTCTTTCCTTCTGGGGCGGTGGAGCTATTCAATTTTAAAGACGGGTCTAGATTTGTGGTCAATGGACATCGTGTGAAGCATTATCAAGGGCTTCCGCCTGATGCTGAGGAGGAGGTTTTGTACCTCGATGACCCTGTCTATAAGTAAACCATCTTGAACTGAGTCGAGCTAGCGACTATAAATTTGGAACTACTACCTATAACTATCTTTTTCGTTTTTCTTTTTAATAAAGTAGCATGCGCCTGTCACGGTTTTTTTCATCTCGCCATGTTCCGAGTCTAAGTTCGGAATAAACGAGGTTTTTTCCTTGATAGCCGTCATGTGAGTTTTTATTTAGGTTTAAATCCCTTTTGGTCTTGTCCATGGAAGTATAAAGTAAAGTGGCTTAAACTGTTTTTAGATATTTATATCTAATTACTGCCACATTATTTTATAACTTCCATAGACATGGTATTTGACGATTTCGTGGAGCTTGTTTGTTTATACAGGATGTGTCTGTCTCTCCACGCTGTGCCGATGATTACTCCGATATTGTTCCTTTACTTGGGAGCCGTTTCCAGAGCTAAGTTTTTTTTTCTCTTGCACTCTCATTTATTTTTGTCATTGAGGACAATGCCATGTTTAAGTGGGGGGGCAAGGAACTTATCTTAGTTATATGTTAGAAATGTAAAGGGCGACGGAATATTGAGCCGAATTTTAAAATTTTTATGGATAAATGCCAAGTTGTTTAACTCGTACCCTTAAACTTGTGAAGCTCTTATTGATAGGAAAGGAACCAAGTTGCGTAAGTACGTGGTCATATTATACTTTTGCGATAAATTGTTAGTAAACTTAAGGATATTCATGCCAACAATTGCAAGTAGTTAGGCATTGTTCAACTACTCAACATGTGAATCGCTTAGTACCGCACGCGTTATAATTGAAAGAAGTATGTGTACACTGTATAGATAATTGGTTATGAGGACCTAATGTCGATATTTGTCGACTGATGTATTCTGATCTTCTAGCCAACAAAAGCAGAGTAATAAGCTTGAGACGTACCTGTGTTTGATAATATTAAAACACTGGGCTTGTAGTAAGTTACCAAAGTAGCCCCGCGCTTGTGGTAATATTCGATGCTATGTTTAATCTAAGATAGGGGGATACTCTATGAAAGTTTTCTTCCTTGAGATTAGTAGTATTCGAAAAATATGCAAAATTGAAAATTTTCGAATTTTTAGAGGCTTTGAGTAGTACTCGGTCTCCAAGTCCAAAAACCCTATAGATGCTCTCTTGCTTATTATTCTAGTGCTTTGACCATTGCGAGGCATAAGAAGTATGAATGCTGATGTTGGTGAATTTTGATATGAAGTCTGCATAAGCTCTAATCTTGCTACATTTATATAAAACCAATGCACATGCACACAATTACTTTGATTCATAGCGAGTAGTGAATAATGTTTATCTTATGAGCATGACTGGTATGAGTTGACTCGAGTTTCTTGTGTAAGTATGAGTTGACCAAGGAAAATGTGTCTTGGGGAATGACTTATTAATGCTTTGTTCGGGACGAAGCAAAGTTTAAGTGGGGGGCATTTTGATGACGGTTAAAATGTACCTATTTATGTCATCAATTATAACCTTAAATCGGAGTTAATTATATATATTTCATATTAAATCACGTGTTTATATTTATTATTTAATGATAAGTGATTATTAATGTGATAATTGGTATTTAGCTATTTTTTATTATAAAAGAGCAATTAATTGTGTGATAAATATTGATTTTGCAGATCATAACAAATCGGGAAGATAATTATCACACAATCGAGAAATCTCAAGATAAAAGAGAAGAAAATCGGAGCATTGAAGAAAAGATTAATCAGATCAATTCAAAAGCATGGAGTGGGGAACAAGTCAGATAAAGCGGAGTGAAAACGCGTAACAAGGGAAGGCTCGGTCGACCGAGCCTAGCCATTCGGTCAACCGAGCGTGTAGGTTCGGTCACCCGAGCCTAATTTGATAAATGCATGTCAATCTTCTGGATTCTCCCTATGTCGGCTACAACTCCTATATAAACAGCAGCCACGATGCTGAGAAAGACACACCACTACAACACAAGAAAGTTTATACAATTTGAGTTTTTAGTTTTAGTTTTCTTTTCTTTATGTTCGTACATTGTGGATTCATCGGAGTCTCCGGTTGGGGAGCGCATTAAAGAGTGGGAGTCACTCTCGTCTTCGAGGGTATGACTATTCAATTATGCAATCTTTATTCGTAGATCTGATGTATTTTATTATAGAGTAGTTTTTCTTGTATTGATTGCGTGATGTAGATTAATTTACGAACCCATGTGTTTAGGTTAGAAACGTTAAGAAGTAATCATGATTTGTACCAACACAGAACTGTGTTCGGTCGACCGAGACATGTCATTCGGTCGCCCGAGTGCTGTCATTCGGTTGACCGAGCGTGGTAATATGTAGGGCAATATTATGATCGGCTTCGACTACGTCAGATTCTCTCGAATTGGAATTAAAACGAGTAAGTAAACCGATCAACTTAATTATTTGTCATCATAATTTAACATGAAACCCAAAAAGTGATTGTTACTTAGGATATAGATTGAATCGGCATCTAAGAAGTACGCCTTACCCTAGGAATGTTGCTTAGATGAGGTTACGGTTTATACCGGCATCCCTAGTTTCGTAATTGTGTCAGAAGTTATATGAGATGGAGGCATTAAAAAGCGAAGTCACGTAATGGAGGCACGATGATTTAGATGGCCTAACCGGAGCTAAATCTACCTTAGGGGATGACTCCCGTAGTCATAATAATTTGTCTTTAACGTTTATTTTATCTCGTTATCATCCTAATTCACATGGGGGAGTTATAATCTACTAGCGTAATCAATACCATTTGTTTAGATAATATCAACCATATTATCCGTGTTTTAGTAGTCTTTAGTCCGTCTTTGTGGGCTTGCCGAGTCTCTGTGGGATCGACCTCGACTCTATCTAGCCGTACTACAATTGAACCTAGTTCTCTTGCTAGTGTGTTAGTAGGCATCGAGTTAATATTTTAACTTGACCTCAATCAGTAGCTCAATTTGACTGTCGGTGAAGCTCTCTTGTGGCATGGGAGCAAATTGATCATACTGACTATAATTCATCAGAGGTGGGTAGTAGGCTTCTTGCCAAGATGGATTCTGATCAAACGGCTGATTCTGTGCAATGTTGTCAACATGCTGAGTGTGAGAACCATAATCATGATAAGCATAAGGGTTCTGATAACCCTCATAATGTTGTGGCTCATTACTTGAATAACCAAAGTTCTGATTCAGGTATGCACTAGGGCACAAATAATCCCAAGAACCCTGGTTATTCTGTTGTTGATACTGAGGCTGATGCACATACTGTTGTTGATAACATTGTTCAGGTGCCTGTAGTTGGTAGTGTGGTGGTGAGAATCTATCTATTGTAGCTTACATTGCAAGATCTCCGAAAACAACACCACACAATCAAAGTACCTCGTCACCACCACCACCACAGCAATATGTGGTGTGACGCTTCAATATACGAACTTCGTCAAGAAAAGAAAAGAAAAAAAAAAGAAAAAAAAATCAAAAAATAAAACGACCCAAGCCCAAGCTTTCAGTCAACTTGCAAGATATTCACTATGTACTCCCCGGCAACGGCCCAAAATTCTTGATAGCAAAATACTTAACCGCTAACCTTAACCGACAGAGTATCGGGTCAACGGTAGTATAGTGGCCTCAAGGTCGAATCCACAGGGAGGAACAGTGAAGTACCAAAGTCGACGTAGAACTTGGTTCAGGTCAATAGATAGTGGAAAGATTAACAACTAATGCAGAAATAACGATTACACTACTGGTTTTACTTATATGATTAAAAAGCATAGCCGAACTACGATCCAGCGGGTTACTTTTACCCCACAGGAAAGACTTGACAATCAGTGTGTCTTAACCGACCTACCTATCCAATTCAGTTTATATGACATCCACGGGTGTCAACTCCTTATTCTTGTGTT
The DNA here is from genome assembly GCA_036785695.1 of Gentiana straminea. Lineage (NCBI taxonomy): Eukaryota > Viridiplantae > Streptophyta > Magnoliopsida > Gentianales > Gentianaceae > Gentiana > Gentiana straminea. The sequence goes on from JAVUPR010000398.1 coordinate 3,270,540, forward strand.
AAGGTCTGAACAACTCTCGCTTAACCCCATATACTAGTCTTATTAACCCTCCCTTTAGAAAGCTAACTCACCTAACATGGTTGACCAGAATAATGAGCCGCTCGGGAACCTGATAAGAACCTCACATAGGCATAGTCCTAACGTCTAGCTAGGTTGTCAATCTAACAATCAAGGCTATGTCTAGTTATTCTAATACCCGTATCCCACACCTCCCCACAAAATACATATATAAGCTCGATGTGTGTGTAACAGTGAACAAGGTTGTCAATCTCATTCAAAGCTATTAAAATAATCAAAACAAGTTTTAGAACATGAATTCATCATACAAACATTTAATTAAGAGCTACACAACTCCCATCTCATCCCCCTTTGGGATTTTCACCTGTTTTCACATAATTCGGCTACACAACTACTTTAGCTACTCATAATCATACTAACAACGAAGTAATTAAAGGAAATTATACTAAGAACAATAATAAACGAAAACATAATCATCATAAAAATCAAACCTTGAATATTTAGCAAAAAGGTACTGCGCTAAAATTCGAATCTTTGGTGTTGAAACAGAAATTTAATCTAATAAAAAGTATGTAGAATCAATGGAATTAATCTATGGAATATGGGGATCAAAGGGTGTTTAAACTACTCAAAAACCGCCCTAAAATCGCCCCTAAGATGCCCAAAGTCGTCCAAGTCTGAATAGATATGATATGGGACCGAAAAAGAGGGTTTTTATAGGTTTTTGTCGCATCCCGACCGCGAACGGGCGTCTGAGACAAGGCAAACGCCCGTCTGCCAGAAAAGCCCACACGCTGTATGTAAATTTGCTCCGTAAACGCTCGTTTTGATCCTGTCTTTAGTAAATAAGTTATAACTTCTTTTGTAGAGCTCCGATTTGAATGATTCAAGATGCGTTGGAAAGCTCGTTCAATTAACTACAACTTTCATGAAGACAACTCTTCCTGAAAGTGTCTCCAAGTGTGACCAAAATGCCCCTGAAGTGACTGGTTCAGATTTCATCAATGATTCTTCACTCTTTTCTCCTCCTTGGCACCAAATATCGTTCTTTCTCAAGAATCCCTTCCTTATTCTCAAGCATATACATCAATCTAAGCCTAAAAACAAAGACACGAACACCAAGGCATAATATACATTGACAGAAACGTAACGAAATCCACATAAAACACGAGTTTTTAGGACGAAAACGCCTTTAGTCTCGAAACATGCATATAAGTGAATATCATTCATATCCTACCCATAATAGCCCAAAATAACCGTGAATAACTCGTAAAAAGAGGTAATCTCGTATAAGAAATACACTACAATTTGACTCCCATCATCTATCATCAGCTGAACCATCTATAGATGAACAACATCAGACTGACCCAATTTAAAATGATCAGGCTCAAGGAAATCAAGAAGAAATTCTTGAAGAACCAGTTCAACAGAATACTGACCCCTTGATGAAACCTCCAGTACATCAATAGATGAAGGATTACCCTGAAGAATAGGTGATAGGTGATTTCCAAGTAGGAGTTCGGACAAGAAATCAGCTAGATGCTATAATAGCATGCTTTCTTTCTCAGTTTGAACCCAAAAAAATTGAAGAGGCTCTAAATGATCCAGACTGGATTCTAGCCATGCAAGAAGAACTCAACGAATTTAAGAGAAATCAAGTTTGGGAATTAGTGGATAAACCAGATCATGTCAACATAATCGGCACCAAATGGGTTTTCGGAAACAAGCTTGATGAAGAAGGAAATATTGTCAAAAATAAGGCCAGACTTGTAGCAAAGGGTTACTCACAATCAGACGGGATAGACTTTGATGAAACTTATGCCCAGATTCAAGTTTAAAGGCAATTAGATTATTTCTTTCTTTTGCAGCCCACAAGATATTCGAAGTGTACCAGATGGATGTTAAAAGAGCATTTTTGAATGGGATACTAGAAGAACATGTCTATGTCCAGCAACCCCTAGGATTTGAAATTAATGATCAAGCTAACAAATTTTTTAAACTGAGAAAATCTCTTTATGGACTGAAGCAGGCACCCAGAGCTTGGTATGAAACTCTGTCTCAGTATTTGGTGGATAATGGATTTATCAAGGGAACCATCGACAAAACCTTATTCAGGATGAAAGTAGAAGAAAGCACTCTTTTATTTCAAATGTATGTTGATGATATCATTTTCGGATCAGAAAATGAACAACTCTGTGAGAAATTTGCAAGATTGATGAAGAGAAAATTTCAATTGAGTATGATGGGAGAATTGAATTATTTCCTTGGATTACAAGTTAAACAAATGAATGGTGTGATTTTCATTCACCAAACCAAGTATACCAGAGAACTGATCAAAAGGTTTGGAATGGAGGAATCAGTTGGCATTGCAACACCTATTGGAACCAACATCAGACTTGATGAAGACAAAGATGGCAAGGATGTGGATCAAACTCTCTACAGAAGAATGATTGGAAGTCTATTTTATCTCACAGCAAGTAGACTAGACATATCCTTTGCAGTTGGTGCCTTGCTAGATTTCAAAGAAGACCTAAGGAAAGTCATCTTACAATTGTTAAAAGAACCTTGAAGTATTTGAAAGACACATAAGGAGTTGGGCTATGGTATTCAAAGGAATGAGAATTCAAACTGATAACCTACTCAGACTCAGATTATGCTGGATGTAAAGTGGATAGAAAATGTACCTCAGGCACATGTCAGTTACTAGGAAACATAATTGTGTCATGGTTCAGCAAGAAGCAAAACACTATTTCAACATCAACAGCTGAAGCTGAGTACATAGCAGTTGAAAGCTGTTATGCTCAGGTTTTATGGATCAGACAATAGTTGAGAGATAATAGGATAGAAGAAGGACTGATTCCTATAACGTGTGATAAAAAAAGTGCAATAGCCATAACTGACAATCTAGATTTGAACTCAAGGACTAAGCACATTGATGTGAGACATCATTTTATAAGGGTCAAGTGGAGAAAAAGGACTTTACAGTTCTATATGTCCCAACTGAAGATCAGTTGGCAGAAATTTTTACCAAACCACTAGACAAAGAAAGGTTAGCTTAACTGAGAACTGACTTGGGGATTATCAAAGTAAGTTAAGTAAGTTTAAGCTCAGTGATTCGTCAAGGGGATTGATTTTTGTCTTGCTGGGTGCACTCATTTGACAGATCAGTCATTGACATCAACAATCTCAAACTGACCTACTGAACTAAAGAATTGATAGAACTGAACACATCTTGGAACTGATCTCAGCCAGTTTGTATCCAGTCAAAAGTCGAAAGGATAAACCGAGAACAGTTACATCGCATATAATTACCGCCGTTTATGTCAGAATTTGTTGTGTGTACACCCCTAGTATTGTCAGATAGTACATGCATTGGTTATACAAACCATCATGGAATTTGAAAAGATGGTACAAAATCCTCAGAGATCATGTACTCAGATCACCAACCGTCGGTCTCCGCACCCCACCATATAATTTCTCTTTACCTCATTTCTTCCTCACCCAAAATTCAAACTCTCTCTCAAAAATTCAGAAAAAGCCTAGAAATTCTTCTTATTTTATATTGGCAGCATCCAAACAAACACAAGAAGAAAGATTAATCACTGAGTTGGACAGTCTATCTTTTGAAGAATATGAAGAATTGTGCAACAACACTCTTCGCGCAATCTACATTTGTGAAAATATGTAGAATCTTCAAGGGTTGACGAATCTCCAGAAAGTAAAAGCGCAAAAAGATCGTGACTTAGAAGGGATTTTGCACTTTTGGGAGAAAATGAGGCTGGTAAAGAACTCCTTGGTGACAGAAGTTCAAGGAGAAAGGATAATCGTCACTGAAGAAAATATAAGGCAGCTATTTGATTTGAAGAAACCACTTGTGAAATCTATAGCCTTGGCCTATTTACCGATTAAAAGGGAAGCCTTTCTTACTCAAATCACAGTAACAAAGAAACCAGCAAATGTTCACACACCTATTCTCAGTCTTAAACCTGAGTTTGCACTCCTCAGCAGATGGCTTAGCAAACATGTCATTTGTCGACAATGGGCTAAGAAAATTATCTGAAGATGGGATTTATTTGATGAACATCATATGAGATGAACTTGAGTTCAACTGGGCAGGATATGTGTTCAATCAGATCAAACAACAACACTTGGCTGAAGTAGCAAGTGTCAGCAAAGCCCAAGCTGAAGGAAGACAAACTGAAGGAAGATTTTGACTAAAGAAGACACTCAGCGAAATTATTCAACATTATTTGGAGAGGCTCGGAAATGGGAAGAAAGCAGAATAAACTGCTACTGCATCTACACAAACTGTTAGTGCATCTACAAAAAGTGCAGCACCAGTCCATTCTAGGAAAGAAACCTCAAAGACTTCCCAACCTAAAGCCAATAAGAAAACTGTGTCTTAGCAGATCGCTCAGCAAAAAGGGATCAAGAGGAAAGTTCACTCACAAAAAGAAAAGTCAGTCGGAAAGTGTTTGTTCCCAGATATTTCAAGTGAGTTAGCACTAACTGTGGGGGAACATCAGCTGACAACTGAAGTCAGATAGAAAACCGGTTTGGTTACTGAAGTTGTTTCTCGCATAAAGCAGAAGATATCAGAGAAACAAGTTTCCGTTATGAAAATCAGTCAAAAGCAACAGCAATCTCAACAACAGCCAATTCAGCAACAACAAGTTCTACAATCAGTATCAGCGTATACTTTTGATGCTGAAAGAATCATCAAAGTAATGAAGTTGAAGCTCAAGACTGAAGACTCTCATGAAGCTATGAAGGATACTTTACAAACTGAAGAAAAGCTATTTTTGGAGAAACTTGAAATTAAAGACTTATATGCATTATTTCCTATGGATGAGTTTCTCACCAATTGCTATAAGAGATTCAACGAAGTAGCTCATATAAGAGAGTCAGTTACATCATCAATACCCAAGGATGTTTCGAAGAAGAAAGATGATGATAACAATGTTGATTCAAGAAAGGAAGCTGAAAAGAGTACAGTTTTGCAGTCAGATACTCAACCTCAAATATAAGAAGAGCAAATTGTCACTCAGTAGGAAGGATTGCCAGTTGAGAACCAGACATCTGACAATCAGCAAGGAGAGGAAGGAAATGATAATGAGAAATTGATGATAATAGAAGATGATACTCAGTCTAAAATCTAATAAAAAGAAGAAGATCCATCCGTGAAGCTAACAACAGAAGAATAGAGCAAAGTACAAGAAAATTTGAAGATTATGCTCAACCAAAAGGACAAGTATAATGGTCTCTTGTCCCAAATCTCCGGATACTTGGATTACAGAAAGAAGACTAACATCTCAGTTAATACTAAGTTGGATTTTATCAAGAAATCCACTTCTAATTCAGTTTCAGAAATTCTCAGTCTAAAGGAGAAACTTGAAACTACAACTATGGAAGATCGAGAAATTCATGCTCAAGTAGAATGGCACTTCAATCAGTGAATCTATGGATTAAAAACTCAGCTCGAAGAAGTTCTCACTTCTTAGAAAGACATATCAGTAGGCCATAAGGCAACTCAACAGGTTATCACTGAGTTATATGATGCCAAAATGGGGGAAGTTGAAGAAGAAAAGCTGAGATTACAAGAAGAAAAGCTGAAGCTTGAAGCTGAATTGAAGAAATGCAAATCAGCAGTAGATCCTTGTGTTCAGAATGTGAAAGAACTAACTGAAGAGTAGCACATTACAAAGTATAGTCAACCTGGAGAAAGAAGAGCTACGCTTACAAAAGATCTGTGGATAAAGTTTGTTGTTGATCATAACAATATCAAGGCAAAGTACCGAGATAAAATTTGAAGAATCTCTTGTCTATTTCTTATCTGATCTCTATCATAATAAGATGATGGCTAATTACAAGAAATTGAAGAGGATTGAAGAGAAGCTTCAAATCAAAGATAAGAGAGAATAGATGAAGGCTGAAGTTGCAGAATTTGAAGACAATTACAAGTATGAAACTGACCTTACTAAGTTGGCTCTATGGAGAAGGTGGAAACTATCAAGCCAAGTGGATTTTCTCAAAATATTCCACAAGGAAGACTCAAAGTTAGAAAATGATTATCGTCTACATGATAAGGAAAAGAAATTTATCTTAATTACATAGAAAGTTGTTTAGCTTTTATTTTAGTCTATTATCAACTGTGTAACTAGTTCCAGTTTTTACATTCATACTGAAATCCAAATTCCAGTTTTACTTTGTTTTGCATTATTTCTATCTTTAAGCTTTTCTTTTAAGGATGGCTTTGGCATCATCAAAAAGGGGGAAATGTTGGATGTAAAATTTTAGTTTTGATGATAATTCATCTTATTTAGTTACTTGTTTGTTTACACCCCATTGATGAAGTGCTGAAACTAGTTGTTATAGTGAAAAGCTAAAAGATGTCTAGAACTGAATGTATAGATTTTACTAGAGTCTGATAATTGTATAGGTTATATCAGACAAGCACTGTAATAGATAGAAGTGTCATAAAACTGAAAACTGGAAATCATCTAGAAAATTGGAACATGACATAAAACTGAAGATGTACACCTAAAACTCGAAGTCTTACTCGGGCGAAGAAGTTAAGTTCGCTGATGGACACATACTCGGTTGACTTATCTAAATGAAGAACTGATGGAACAAACTCAGTATATGAAGAACTGAGGGACACAACTCAGTTGTAGAATATTGAAGAACTGAGGGTTCAAACTCAGTTATGAAGACTAAAGCCGAGACTGTAGAGTTAGAATTCATGTAAGTCCTTGATGGCCTGAACTGACTTTATTGATCTTGGAAAAGACCTAAGGATCATAAAGACAATGATATCTTAGATGATTTGTATAAGGAATGGTGTACTCTGATTAGGTAATATAAAATCAGATAAATAGAGTATTGAGATTTCTTAAGAAGAGTAAAAACTCAATTAACGCTCTAAGTTAGTTAAGAAACTGAAAACCTACACACTCAGTATAAAACTGATTAGGATGCTCAATTTAATAGTAATCCATCAAGCAAATGAAAGTACATTCAAACATTACAAATCAAAGAATTCTATTGGATGACGGACTGACATTTCAGAACGGTCACTGACACCTGACATCTGGAAATATAGACGTTGATACAATTCAAATTCAAGCAAGATGAATGTTGGACCTCAAAATATATATAGAGGATTTGGCATCAAGGATCAAACACTGAATTAACAAGATTACAAGTGTTTTTTTGCACAAGTCCAGTTCATCTGAATTGCTATCAATATTTGCGCTCAACAAGATCACATCAAGATTTCTTCAAGTGTTCAAGCTTCAAAGATCAAATCCAGAATTTGACACTTAGAAGAACCACAAGCAAGAATCAATTTATTGATTCTTAGCCCAACTTTGCTTCTTAATCAAAGGTTTAGACAGTGAAAATCTGGTCAAGGATTTGCCAAGGATAGTTGTCTTTTGTAGTCGGGTAGACTGTGTTTGTAGAGGTAGCTATTGAAGAGGTGATAATGCCCTAAATGGTACCAATATTTATACCCTTATTCACCCCAAATTCTGCTCAAGAGAGGATAGTTAGGCTCGTCATTATGTGGAATATGTGTTAAATGCTATGTCCATGTTTCCGGGATCGTAATTCTGCATCTATGTTATTTTCCTGAGGTTTTGGTTCTGTTTGGTCTCATTTTGCATGATTTATAGGATGTACCAAATCTGGAGCATTGTAGAATGGATTTGGACCAAAAGAAGTATATTGGGCTGGGTGATTAAAGTCCAAGAAAAAGTCTACTAAAGAACAAGAAGAAAAGTCGGCCCGGTTTACCGTGGTCTAGGGCTGGTAAACCGAGGACTTTTTGGACACGAAATTGATTCTGCCACCTCTACTAGGTTGGTTAGGGTTTTAGAGAGTCATAAGTCGGTCATTGTATCTATATAAGGCTTGAATTACATATTATTGTATAAGCTTTCTTGTTATTATTATCAAATCTCTTCAATACACTATAATTTGATGAAATAAAGTTATTATAAGCTTTTGAGGAGTTGTGTCTATTTTTCTCCCTTTCTCACCATATCTTGCTTGAGTAGATCAAGCTAGATCTCCATTGTTGAAGGTATGAAGCTTTGAACATTCCTTTTTGTCTTCAATATGGTAGATATGTTTGTATTTATGTGTTTTAGTTAATCTGCATGTTTAAAGAGCCCATGATTTACTTATTTTAATCGTATGTGAGAAATTTAGATCCAGGAATAGGAAAATATAACCCCGGTAACCCGGCGGTCTATACCGGTTTACCGCGACAATAATTAGAAAACCTAAAACTGGGATTCACTACCGCTACGTTGATCGACAGGTTTAATTAACGTAGGTTAGATCTGGCCAATCTACTTATTGTAATCGTTAACTGGCATGAAGTATGAATAATGAAGTGCTAAGTTTGGACATAGTCTTGAATGGACCTTAGGAACGTGCCGATCAATGTCAACAGTTGTCTAGGCGGGTTAGCGATATGAGTTATCACTCGATATCGACAATTCTAGTTCTTTATGCGTATGGCCTATTACGGACCAATTTATGATGGTAGCTTGCGTATATATTGTCTACTACCATTGTTAGAGTAGATAGGAGTAGGAGTTGCACCCATTGCCGATAATGATAATTAAATCAAAAGCTCGCTCGATTAATTTAAGGAAATTTTGTGTGGAAGTAAACGTAACGATTAACTAATCCAAGTTAGTAGATCGGTGAGAAGAAGGGGAGAAATACCAAGTTTCTTTATGTTTATTGTTGGTGAATGACCGCTTCTATGTTTCTTCTTGATTAGGTTAGAATCGTTTATAATTAAAGTTGCATTGTCTCTGTGGGATCGACCTTGAATTGCATTTACTATACTACGATGTACATAGTATTCTTGCTAGTAATATGGACGTTAGTGACTTAAACGCGATCAAGAGGCAACACAATCCTCCAAGGACCAGTGGCTCAAGCAGTTGGAGAGCAGAAATCCGACATGTTCTTTGATTGTTTAGATAGTGAAGCTAGGGATTAGTCAAGGACTCTCGTTTAGGACTTTTTGTAACAGTATACCTCAAAGAGTTCTAGTGGAATTTTCCTCCTACATCACAGGGGAAGAGTGGACGTACGGGATTACACCACCTGGAACCACTATAATTCTTGCTATATTTAATTTACGCATTTACAATCAGTCATTTACTTATTCAGCGTTTATTATTTAAATACAACATACTGAAACTGATTGTTATACTTACTCACAGTTCACAACATTCACCAGAATTCAGTTTTGTATACTCAGCTTTTTCTTATCGAATCAACAAGATCCAGATATAGGCTAAAACTTAAATATGTTGCAAGTCAGGTTTACTCAGTTTTGTTATAAGTCAGTTTCACTTAGACTCAGCTTAACTCCACACAAGTTAAAAATGAACCTTAATCATTTTAGATCTAGTTTTTTGGGACAACTTTATTCACCCCCTATAAACTTGTGTCAGCATTTCCAAGGGACCAACATGAGTTGTATGATCTGAGAGTCTTTCAGTGCCAGCTTCATACCGGTTCTTCTAGGCTGAGTTCTTTTGCCTGGCAGTTCTGGACATTCAACTTTGTAATGTGCTAGATTTTTGCAGTTGAACCAAAGATATTCAACATATTTTCTTTTCTCATGAGTCTTTTCGATGTATTTTGGTGTGACTGGATGTCCACTTTTCATTCTTCTGATTCTATTCATCGTGAGAGCCATCTGTTCTTCCATTTCATCTAATTGTTGAAGATTGCTAGAGGAATTTTTGATTGTCTTTTGTTGCTGCTGCAAGAGCTGTTGTTTTGGGTTCCTCCAGAGCTTTGATCACTGCTGTTGTGATTGTGAATTCCTCACTGAATTCATAATCTTTCAGATCTGAGAAGATTTTGAAAGTGCCTTCTTCATCAAGCTTCCTTGACTCTTCCATGGCTGTAACCATCATTTTCCAACATGAGGGTAGAGCTAGTTCATCCATGATTGCGCTGAATCTTGTCTCCATTTGTTCAATGGTTTCTCCATGTTTCATTTTAAAGTCATGAAACTTTTGTTTAGTGACTGAGATATTGTTCTCTTTGATAGAGTCAGTTTCTTCACAGATCAGCTGTAGTTTTTGTTGGAAATAAAATTTAGTTTTGATGATGATTCATCTCATTTAAGTATATGTTTGTTTACACCCCATTGATGACGTGCTGAAACTAGCTGTTATAGTGGAAAGCTAAAAGATGTCTAGAACGGAAGGTATAAGTTTTACTAGAGTCTGATAATTATATAGGTTATATCAGACAAGCACTGTAATAGATAGAATTGTCGTAAAACAGAAAATTGGAAATCATCTAAAAAACTAGAACTTAACATAAGACTGAAGATGTAAACCTAGAACTGAAGAAGGTAAGTTCGCTGAGGAACATAGACTCTGTTGGCATATCTAGAACTGAAGGCTAAGGGAACAAACTCGGTATTTGAAGAACTGAGGGACACAGACTCAGTTAAAGAAAGATTAAAGAAGATTGAAGAACTAAGGGATCAAACTCAGTTATAATGATTTTAAGATGAGACTGTAAAGTTAGAATTCGGGTAAGTCTGTGATGGCCTGAACTGACTTTATGCATCTTGAAAGAAGACCTAAGTATCATAAGGACAGTGATATCTTAGATGATCTATATAAGAAATGGTGTAATCTGATTCAGTCACATAAAATCAGATAAATAGAGTACTAAAATTTTGAAGAAGAGTAAAAACTCAGTTAATGCACTAAGTCAGTTAGCAAACTGAAAACTGACACACTCAGTATAAAACTGATCAGGAAACTTTGTTTTATAGTCAGCCATCCAAGCAACTGAAAGTATATTCGAACGTTGTAAATCAAGTATTTTTATTGGATGAAGAACTGACATGTCAGAACGGTCACTGACACCTGACATCTGAAAATATAGACGTTGATACAACTCAAATGGAAGCAAGAGGAATTTTGGACCTCACACCATACATTTAAGACTTTGCACCATGGATGAAACACTGAATTAACAAGATTACAAGCATTTTTGTGCACAGGTCTAGTTCCTTCAAATGGTTATCAATATCTGCGCTCAACATGATCTTATCTAGAATTTCTTCAAGTGTTTAAGCTACACGATCATATCCAAATTTTGACACTTTGAAGAACCACAAGCAAGAATCAATTTATTGATTCTCAGCCCAACTTTGATTCTTAATCAAAGGTTTAGACTATTTTTTTTAAGCTACTTTATTTTATTTTATTAAAGGATGAAATAAAGTGCTACAAAGCATTCGCCATATCCCGGCCCACCCCAAGTTTACGTGATAGAATGCATAGCATGGCCTCCTTAAACCCTATGTGGCAAACCCGGTGTAGGAAAATCCACCACATAGGGAAGAGTACTCGCTTTATGCATTCCCGAAAAAACCCTTACTCCAAAAATAAATACATCAGTGGAAATCAGGATAAAATAAATGGTGGTTCTCTGTCTTCTGTCTTTCAAATTGAAAGTGAAAGAATATTTCCGTTCTCCCTGTCGTGTCATCGTGTGAGCTTTCTTCGATCTTCGCATCCTCTTGGAAGTGCAATTCTGACATGACCGGTACGTAAAGTGGTCAGCAACAACCGAGGTCGAAGCTGTACCAATCATATAAGAGAGTGTATCAAATGGTAGAAGTAACATGAGCACAAAGAGCGATCTTAAAAGTAACAAAAACACCTGGATTGCCCCCTAGCAAAATGGTAGGGGTGCGTCCAAAGGCTAACGTGGTCCTCAAAGCCGAATGCAGAGATGAACCGCATGCAAGATTTATCAGCATCTTCTTTAGCTGATTATTTAACATCTTTAGTCAAACCACAAGCTTCCTATTTCTTCAGTTTGAGCCAGAAATGCACAATAGTTTTCTTAGTTCTTAGAAAATTGTCCAATGCCTCTTCTCTACAACCATGTACAGAATGTGGCATCTAATTAAATTCCCTATATAGCACCGGTTCTAAAGTGATCCTTCTCTCAGCCGGTTGAGCAAATTTCAGTATCAACTTCACTTCATCATCATCCATTTCAGCTCTGGCAGTTTTAAGCTCCTGCCATTTCTCAGCAACTTTTCCAAGTAAAATATCAATTTGATCTACATTGGCTTTTAAAATATCACTTTCTTCCCCCTTATTGGCACCATCCTTTGATAATAGCTTCAATAGAACTGAATTAAGGGTTTGTTGACTGGATGCCAAAATAGCCTGAGCTATTGATGAGTTTTTTTAAAGTATTTTGAATTATTTTAACTCTATCATGCAAATCTTAAGTAAAGTTTACGAACATTTCTTGTGTTTCCTTTGACCTTTATTTTTCTTCTATGGAAGTCATGCCGACATCAGCTAGGATCATGTTGCATGATTTTTTCAGGTTTACAACCTTAGTCAATAACTTTTTTTCTAGTTCCGGATGTCTCCCTTGTCTGTCATAATCTTTTCAATCCGTTCAAGATATCAAGTTTGGATAACTCAATATCCTTAGGTTGAACTATTTTTCCCCAATCTTCAATCTTTTATTCCAAGTTTCTAGATTCAACTTCTTCACATTAATCTTTCTTAACTCCATCTCCCTTCTTTTCAGAACTGTCACCATCAGACTTTTCAGTCTCATCTACTACATTTGTTTCTTCTTTATTTCCTTCATTCTTCTGATTAACTTCCCCCTTAGAGTATATTTGTGGTTGCTTTTTAAGTTACACCATATACTCATCTGTTTGCCTCCTAATTTCCCATTCTTTTTTTCTTAACTTAAGAGCAGATGGATCTTCAACTTTAAGTGGTGGTAACTGAATATCATTCAGCATATCATCGATATCCTCAGGTTCTTCCTCAGTAGTAAATGGGTCAAGAACTTTATTTTCTAGTAGTGTTCATATCATGTTCTGCCTTCTTCAGCTACTCCAACTGTATCAGCTGTCTTAGTCCCAGCTGGTACATCTTCCTTTTTAGCATTCCAGTTTCTTGATCAACTGCATTATCATTGTCAGTAACTTGACCAAGTTCTTCCACCAAATCAACTGCTTTCTTTGGTACACCTAGAATTCCTTTATCAGTGGAGGATTCATAGCCTGTCATCTCTAATTTTCATTCTAGTTTTGGTTCAGAATGAGATTCTGAATCAGATGCAAAAGATTCTCTAGATTTTTATGATTCTTCTACACTTGCTGATTTCTCACCATCAGCAATGTTTTCTGGTTGATTTCATTTTGTTTCTTTTAATGAATCCATGTTTCCTTTCTGCTTGTCTTCATTTCCCTATGAATCATCATCATCATTATCTTTAGAGTCTGGTTATGCTCCACCCTTTAGCTTCTTCTTCAGATATCTTGCCTTGATTGTAACATAACCATAAAGTAGGAATTGAGTAGTATCAAGTAACTCTAAAAAATGGGTAATATTAAAAAATTTCATTAGCCATTTCTCTTCTTCTCTCATAAAGTCTTTCAATGGTTCTTGGTCATCCGTTGTACTAAGTTTCCGTTCAGTATACTTCTTGAATCTATAATGTTCTTATATTCTTTTAGAGTTATCAGCTTCTTTTTCAATCTTAGTAGATTGTAGATCCTCAGCTTCAACAACCCCTTTTTCTGATGTTTCTCCTACCTTAGCAACATTAGCAGCATCTACTTCCTCTTTCTCAGTTGTGGCAACAACAACTTACTCAACAACATTCCCTTTTCAGGCTTATTAAATTCTTCAGGTTGAAGTACATTTTCAAACTTTTCATCAAGTATAACAACTTGTGAGTTTGATTTCTCAATATCTTACTTCTCAGATTGAGCAATCTCATCTTCTTTTATCGTTTCTGCTTTAGCAACACGGCCTGTCGACTTTTTTGGTGTATTTTTTGCTTTCTCCAATAACATCATCATTTCAACAATTTCTTGTGGTACTTCCTCTTCAACTTCTGCATGATCTTCTTTTCTAGTATTCTTCAAGATAGATTCCCTCTGAGTATCTACTTCAGGTAGGGTTGGAACATATTTTTCAGTTTTCTTCTTCATGGACTTATGCATCTTAGTTTTAGTATCTGAGAAAATAGGTTCCTCACTTGGCTTAGTGGTGATTTTTCTCTTCGTCGATGTTTTTTCATGCTCCTTTGCTAGGTTCCCTTCCTCAACCTCAGCAGTCTTTTCTTCTAAAACATTGAGTTTCTTGCTCTTCCCAGATGATTCCTACAGTTTGGTAACAAACTCTTCATTTTTCAGAACATCATCAATGTCAGCTTTTTTGGTGATTTTCTTTTGATAGCTTCAAAGCCAGGTTATTTCCATGCTTTTTTCTTATAGGTAGATTTTCCTTTCTTCTTATTTCCTTTTAGCTTGATTTTTCCCTCTACTACTTTTGTAATTTCATTTAGAGTAATTTCAAAAATATTCAGGATTCTTTGAACAAGTATTCCAAAGGTCTGCGTTTGGTGAAATCTACCATCCTTCATTTCACCTTCTTGTCAAGTTCTCCTTCAATTGTGAACTATTTTTTCAACGTTTGAATATGTATCCAACCCAATTGAAATCTTCCTCAAACCTTAGTCCATATAAGAGTTAGATATTTTCTCCAGAGATATTGCTTAAAGTCCTTGATTTTCTGATTACAAATCTGGCTAAAATTTGACTCAAGTAGCCAAACTCTGGTTTCAGCAAGTTGATACTTTAAGATTGTGAGACTTTTGAATCTGGTAAAATCACTATATATTTCCACAACTTGGTTGTATGTTCTACCTTAAGCTTAAGACTAATTGGATCAGTAGATGATTCCAATCCAAAGTTGTCGATTATAGTTTGATCTGCGACTGTGACTTCCTTTTCATTCACAGTGGTTCGGTATTCATTGTTGTTAGGAGAAATGATGGCATCTTCATAAAATTGGCTTATACATTCCAAGTATACTCCTTTAAGATCGATTTTGAATACAACTTTCGGCCCTTTCACTTTGCTATCTTTTCTTCAATTTGGTTTACTAAACCAGATCCATTATACTTAGATACAAATTGTTCAATGGGGATGGTCATTCCAAGATCTATCTTTGCTTCAGTCGTGATTTTGGAATTTTGGGAGTTTAGGGATATGGAGATGGATAATTTCTGAAGAATTTTGGACGACTAAGGATAACAAAGAGTCCTTAGAGAAATTATATGAAGGGGTATTTATAGATCAACATGTGTGGAACGGTCAGTGGAATTATGAAGAGAGGTGAGCTGTCATGTCATAACTGTAGCATATGTCACGTCATTTTCCTTGAGATAAAAAAAATTAGCATTTGAGTAGAGATCTAAAGTTATGACTGGCATAGGTAATAATTTCTCTGACATCCGTATTGACTTTTTCATCATTTGTCTGACATGGAGTAATCTCAGCTTTGCATATCAAAAATCAGCACATCCGCTTATTTTGTCAGCACATCAAATCTCGACTTTTTGTAAAAGTCGGCTAGGATAAAACTCAATTGTTATTTCTAACATAGTAGCTCTTGATGTAGCTTGTTCCTCAAAAGTCAGCAAAACTTCCTGCAAGACAAATTAGGCTTTCTTTGGTACCCAATCTTGTTTGTGTCCATCAAGATTAGTTTTAGATGTAATCCTTGGACCATATGAATTTTGTTTTCTCCAGTGTGGATTGAACTTTTCCTTTTTAGATATAAAGTTAACTGTTCTATATGTTTTCTTATTAAGCTTTGTTTTCTTCATGTATATGCAAACCTTGATTCTTATTGTTAGGTCTAACTTGTTTCACACAGGTCTGCTGTCTTGGAAAAACAGCTATGTATAGAGGGTTAGCCTTTTTCACTTTGTGAAATTTGGTAGATCTATCAATAGTAATTGAAACATTCCAATCTTCATTAGAAGGAAAAAGTCATCATTTCCCGTGAATCTAGTATCCCTAGATGATTATCAATCTCTAGCATAGTAGTTTTGATTGGTCCATTCTTAACTGATCTAGTACCTATTTTACCATTCTTAGCCTTTTGCTGAGTTTTTCTATATGATCTGTCAGATTGCTGAGTTCTTTAGACTGATCCTCTAGTTTTCTCAGCAATGTTATCTGGGTTTCTTGAGTTTTTGTCAGTTTTTGAAGTTTCAACAGTATTCTAAGGTTTAGATCTTTGTTCAGCTACAATATTAGAACCAATTTTGATATAAGGTTCTGTAGATTTACTAGATCTATCCATAGAATTCTATTGACTTTCAAATCCCAAGCCAGTTCTATCATCATGTGGCTTTCCAGATTGGAATTGTAAAGAAGATGTTGGATTTGCTTATGATTCTGAGATAGTAATTTTCTTAGCTAAGTCATTTTGAATATCATCTGATCTAACTTCCTTCATTTAGTTGTTAGTTTTGACAAAATTATGTTCAACATTTAATCTAAGAACTTCAACTCTAACCTCATGTGTAGCAGCAAAGTACGCCTTCAAACATCTTTTGTATTCGTCAAATCTATCTATCGAGCACCTACAAAGCTTACAAATGTACTGTTGGTATTCCATTGTGCATATGAGTTTTAAAAAGAAATTGAAATATAGATCTAACAAATCAAACCTTGAAACAAGGTTTCAACAACTGATATTGGTTTCAAAAAATGTTGTTTTGAAAAGATGGGCATTGATATGATGATAGAACACAAACCAAACCTCTTTGAAATAGAAGGTCTGCTTTGATACCAATTGTTGGCCCTTGTAAGGGTTGTAAATAAGTTTATAGGGGTGGGGTGAATAAATTTTTAAACTTTTTGTTTTGAAACATAGCTTAGTTTAATGCATGTCAGATCACTTGCCTATTCTCATTTGAGTTTTATGTAGCGGATAACAAATCTTGTAAATATGTTGTTCCACGCTATGTGAATGTGTAATGTGCTCAGTTGTGCTATATCTTGGTAAGTTATACTACATACAAAAAGTAGAAAAGTAAAATGCATAAAGTAAATAGACAAAGGTTTAAAGTGGTTCGGGGTGGTGTAATCTCGGAGTCCATTCTTCTGTTGTGATGTTGGAGGAATTCACTAAGGTTATTTTTCACATAGATACAATACATACAAAATGATTGTCCTTGGTTGTTGATTGCTAAGATTCCCAGTATGGACAACCACTCCATCATAGTTTCTTAGCTGCTTCAATGAAGTTGTTCTGCTACTCCTTCAAGGGTAAGATTTTCTCATAAACAGCTCCACCACACTAACTCAGATACTTCTTAGATTAACTAATTCAGCTAACATCAGTCCTTCAGACTTGCAGTGCTTCACTGATCCAAGAACTTTTTTTAACAAATTTTGTAGTGTTGAATCCTGGCGATTCTGGTTTATAGCTTGATTCTTGATGTATCTTGTAAGTTCAGTATCTCAACATCTAGTGTAGTAAACTAGATATGATCTGTATAAAACTGAGCACTTGAAGTTTCTTGATATTGTTTTAATTGCCTTAGAAATTTTCAGAGAACTTAAGAACTCAGCTCAATTGCTTTCTTGCTCAAATTGCAGTAAATTCCTTGTTTTTTCTGCTGATCCTGAAGTCGTCTATTTATTGGCCCATATCCAATGTTCAAACTTTGAATCCAATTAGCCATTTTTGATATGCACAATTATTCCCCCTGAAATTCCTGTTGTCAATGCCTTGTCCTCGTGACAGTGAAAGGCTCTCAACCAATGAAATTCCTTGAAATATTCTGGTACTGAAATCCTTGTAACAATCACTTAAACTTTTCCATTTACTATATGCTTGATCAGACATCCCAAATCAATCATTATCTTCAATTATATCTTAAAAAATAGCTAGATAAAGGATTAATAGTATTTGTACATTCTCCGGTCTTCAAACAGTTCAACTCAGCTTAGATAAGTGCTTGCTTGGATGTATTTCTACTCAGCTTAGCTAACTTGTATACTCAGTTCGGCAGACTTGTAATCTTTAGCTGATCTGATTCCATTTTTGCCTAAATCTTTTTGGATTCTCGACAATTTATCTGATCATAGTTTATGAGGACATAGTTCACCATATTTTCCATTACTTGAAGTTTCTCATCAAATTATCTTAGAACTTCAAGCCTTCTACGGAAGATCTATAAAGTTAATTCAAGAAATCATAGACGTACTTGAATTTAAAATTATAGTCTCGGATTAGTTTTCATTAGTGAATACTTAGTTTGATCCCGCGGCCTTCAGGTCTTCTTAATTGAGTTTGTCCCCTCAGCCTTCAGCTTCAATATTCATTATTGAGTTTGTTCCCTCAGCCTTCAGCTCAACTCAACTTAGGATCCTAGACTCAAATGGATTTACTATAACTAGTCCTAGTCTATTAAGATCCTATCATCTGACTATTACAATGCTTGTCTGATTAACCTATACAATATCAGAGTCTAGTAAAACCTATACATTCAACACTTGACATCTTTTGCTTGCATCTATAACAACTAGTCAGACACATTAAAACATCTTTTTGCTTGAAACACTAGACATATTTTTGCTCATCATCAAAAAATAAATAAATCTAACACATTAATGCTGTAAAATTGTCTGTGGAGCTGGGGGTGACTGGTTCTGTTAAGGACAAGATGTATTGCCGGTTCGGATGTTTTTTGCTGATATGAGGTCGGTTGAGCTCAAAGTGCAACCCGAATGAGGTCGGCACATTCTAGCTAGACTTAAACCTTCGGAACGTACTAGCTTGAGGGCCCATTAGTGTGTTTATGTTGAACTGGCCCATTGACTATTTTTACCCACTTGAGGGCCAATATGGATGATATAATATAACTTTAGGTTATAGCCATGTCAAAACCCATATGAAGTAGGGAAGATCTTATCGATCAATTTCTCTCCGGGTGCATGAACAACAAATTAATATGCCACTTCTCCAGTAATGGAATTTACTCAGATATATCAAGATACCATCCGGCCTTTGAGTTGAAATATAATCACGCCGTCAATACAACTTCATCTTCTTCAACGCATGGAAGCAATATATGCCACACTTTATGGAAGCTCAAAGCTAAGCCAAGGATATGATTATCCACTTCTTTTGGAAAATTGATGTAAATATAGAGCCATCCGACACTCCACCACCCGTCACAACTAGACTTGGACCCGAAACTTGTCTCCAACGAAAAAAGAGGCTTGACTCGATGAATAATTTGGTCCTACAACATTTTGAAGACTTCGAGACCAAGTGTTCGTCACATTTTGAAGTTTTGAAGACCGTCATTTTATTCGACGGAATCTCGGATTAATTAAGTAATTATTAAATAAATGTACTATGTTACTATACCATAAAATATGTAACATTTTAAGTAGATAAATCAAGGGTGGTGCCATTTTGAGATTACCATGAAGAAAATAGGTTCAATCCTAGTCATCAAAAATATCAAAAGTCTTACTTGGAAACTACAAGGTTACATAGAAGACACGGAAGGACTTTCTTGGAGCATGTAGGGGCCGAAATTTGAAGTGTTTTTTTTAGCTAGAAGTTGTCATTTTTACACCTATAAATACCCAAGCTATGTACTTGTATTTAAACAATCATCTTTTGGCAATAATAAAATTTTATATTTTCTACACTTGGATTAGTGTGTTGAATTCTCTGGATAGAGGTTCTTTCGGATTATCAAAGGCTTGAGCAACCTTTGTGGGTGTCCTATACCAAGGTTCTTAGAAATAGGTTTTCTAAGTGTTGAGGTTATTCCAAGGTGCTTTCTCACATGTTGAGACTGTGTCGAGGAGCTCTGAAAAAATATTCCAAGGTGCTTCTACGCAATTGTTGTAGTTGTGTCGAGGAGAAAGACTTGAATCCAAATACCGTTTTTCCTAGATCCGCGCAAAATCACATCAGTTGGTATCAGAGAACAAGGCGGAATCGACGGTATTCTATCATTCATCTTATTACCTTCCTTATTGTTGCATATAATCGTACGTATTTGAAGAACACTTTATTCCACACAAGCATATATATATATATATATATATATATATATATATATATATATATATATATATATATATATATATATATATATATATATGTATATATTATAAGATTGGGATGCACATCTAAACCGTGTGTATTTGAAGAATAATTTTGTTCCGTACGAGCAACAAGTGAAAAAAAAAAGCCGAGAAAAAAAAAAGGAAGAAGGGATCAATTTTTTTTCTTCGCACTCTTCAATAATTTGTGTTACATTTTGTAGTATTGTTCTTCTTTCGATATTTTCTAAATTTCAGAGTAGCGCCTAGAATTTCCAACGACACTTAACTTCTTGTGTCCACATCTTGTTGTAAGAAATCCTCAAGGTTTCTAAGTTGCTTGATATATTCGGTATATTCTTCAATCTTGAGAAACAACACACATTCAAAATATATATATATATATGAACAACCACAATCAAATTCCTGGTATAGATGAGGGGACCAACAACGCCTACATCAGATTACTCAAATGTTGATTGAAAGAATAGATGATCGGTTTGCACAACTGCAGCTGGCACAAGGTGTTCCAGCACACGGGCCTGAACCCAGTAATCATTCTGCAAATGGAGATGACGATCTTGACAATGCAGGTACTGTCTTGGCGGCACCAAGAGAAAATCTCCAAGGTATTAAACTGAAAATTCCGGCGTTTAAAGGTAATTCTAATCATGATGAGTATTTTCTTGGGTTCTTAAAATTGAGCAAATATTTGATTGTCATAATTATTCGGAAAGAATTAAGGTTAAACTTGCCACAAGTGAATTTGAGGAACGACCTATGCTTTGGTTTCAGAAAACTAATGAAAAGCGCAGGAAATCAAGACAACAAGTGATATCCTCTTGGGAAGTACTTAAAAATGAGATGCATAGGAAGTGGGTGCCCGAGTCGTATCGACAGGAGCAAGTGAGGAAATTGCAAACTCTCCAACAAGGTGAGAAATCTGTTCAAGCCTATCAAGATGAATTGGATATGGCATTAATTCACACCGATACGGACGAATACGATGAACACACCATGGCTCGGTTTTTGGCAGGATTGCGGCCTGAGATAGCCGACCCGGTTGAGATGATGAATTGTACAACTTACGATGAAATGATACATGCAGCTTTGACTAAAGAAAAGCAACTCAAAATGCGGAAAGCACAACTTAGCAAAATTTCCAGCACCGCTCCATATAGTCTGACATCATCTAAGGGCGACGGAGGTAAGTTTCCTGTTAAAAATTCTGCTGTTAAATATACCCCTCCCCAATCTGCGCCTAAGGGAAAATCTGAAGAACCTGTGATTTGTTATAAATCCAAAGTGTTGGGACATAAGGCTAATGAATGTGGAAATAAGCGCTCTTATATTGCTAATAAGGATGGATTATATCAGTGGGAATCGGAGGATGAGAATGAAATTGTTAATGAAAGTGAAAAAGTTGAGGTCGATGAGAATGAAGACCAAGGTACTTTTATGATGAGCGCGCACTGTTTGTAACAAAAAAGGTCCTTAGCACGGTGAGTCAAATTGAAAACAATGAAATACAACGTGAGAATATTTTTCAAACTCGTTGACTTATCGAGAGAAAAA
Source organism: Gentiana straminea (assembly GCA_036785695.1). Taxonomy (NCBI): domain Eukaryota; kingdom Viridiplantae; phylum Streptophyta; class Magnoliopsida; order Gentianales; family Gentianaceae; genus Gentiana; species Gentiana straminea. The sequence goes on from JAVUPR010000398.1 coordinate 3,292,117, forward strand.
TTTGCATGATGATAATTGACTCCGGTAGTTGTACCAATGCGATTAGTAGTGAGGTTGTTGAGAAGTTAAAAATTCCAACAATAAAACATGCACAACCTTATAAATTGCAATGGTTGAACGAGAGTGGATCCATGAAAGTGACAAAGCAAGCATATGTGAGTTTTAGCTTGTCAAAATATGACGATAAAGTTCTTTGCGATGTTGTTCCAATGCATGTCACTCATTTGTTACTTGGCCGTCCTTGGCAATTTGATAAGCATGTTATTTATGATGGGTTTCTCAATAAATATACTTTGACTCACAACGGCAAGCGTATCACTTTGAGTCCTTTACTTCCACACGAGGTTCATGCCGATTATGTCAAATTTGCTGAAAGAAGAGAACAATCACGTACTTCTTCTGAAAAAGCGGTTGTGAAAGTACCGCCCAAGCCTGTAAAAATTAACTCACAAACTCGTGATAAGAAAGTGAGTTGTGCGGCTGTTCGGAGTCCGATTTTGTTCATATATAAGGATTTTTATCCATTGGTATCTCATTCGGGAATTAATAGTGATTTTTCTATTTCATATCCTTGTTGTATGCTAATCCGTGACCTTGCAGGTACCATTCCCGAAGAAGTACTAACCTTTTTGCAGGGATTTGGAGATGTACTAACCTTTTATCTTCAACACAAATTTTACCAATGGTGGCAAGAGTTGCGAGCAAAAAGGAAGAAGGACGTTGAATTAATTTGGGCCGACTTTCAGGCGGATGGACGGGTGAAAGCACCAGAATTGATTGCTGAAAAGGATAAAGAAATTGATGAAAATGAATTTGAGGAAGAGGAAACAAAGGTTACTCAGATGACTTTTAAAATTGTTACTCCGATTATTGAAAAGAAATTTAATTATGAGGAGCTGGATTGTCAATTGCAATGCGATATTGTTAAGTTTGAAAAGCCTAAGATTGTGGAGATGGTAAAACCATGTGTACCACCAGTTCAAGAGTTCCTTAATCTATTTTTTTGGTATATGATCTTCATGAGAAGGAAGCCGGACGGATCGATTCACCAAATGCAGCACCTATATTGAGTTTGGATGAACAATTTCTGATCGGTAATGGTGAAAAGACAATGCACATTTTTCATGATCCTTTTGCTGCGTATGTTGAAAATAATGCAACATTGAACAGCTATGATTATATTTCTGACACACAGGTCTTCATCGACAATTATATCAAACCAAGATACACTTTTCATGTTGTTGTAGTGAAGCAGGGATCTCGACATCAGCATGCAATTTTGAAGTTGTGTATTCGACTCATATTTGATCCCGGTGTTTGTTGGATGATATTTTGGATTTATTTAAGAATGGTGCTTGATTCTGAACTATACGACATTCTTTTGATTCGAGGACGGATCCTTCTCAACCAGGAGGGAATGATGTAAATATAGATTCATCCGACACTCCACCACCCGTCATGACTAGACTTGGACCCGAAACTCGTCTCCAACAAAAAAAGAGGCTTGACTTGATGAATAATTTGGTCCTACAACATTTTGAAGACTTGGAGACCAAGTGTTTGTCACATTTTGAAGTTTTGAAGACCGTCATTTTATTCGACGGAATCTCAGATTAATTAAGTAATTATTAAATAAATGCACTGTGTTACTATACCATAATATATGTAACATTTTATGTAGATAAATCAAGGGTGGCGCCATTTTGAGATTACCATGAAGAAAATAGGTTCAATGTATCCTAGTCATCAAAAATATCAAAAGTCTTACTTGGAAACTACAAGGTTGCATAGAAGACACGGAAGGACTTTCTTGGAGCATGTAGGGGCCGAAATTTGAAGTGTTTTTTTTAGCTAGAAGTTGTCATTTTTACACCTATAAATACCCAAGCTATGTACTTGTATTTAAACAATCATATTTTGGCAATAATAAAATTTTATATTTTCTACACTTGGATTAGTGTGTTGAATTCTCAGGATAGAGGTTCTTTCGGATTATCAAAGTCTTGAGCAACCTTTGTGGGTGTCCTATACCAATGTGCTTAGAAACAGGTTTTCTAAGTGTTGTGGTTATTCCAAGGTGCTTTCTCACAAGTTGAGACTGTGTCGAGGAGCTCTCGAAAAATATTCCAAGGTGCTTCTACGCAATTGTTGTAGTTGTGTCGAGGAGAAAGACTTGAATCCAAATACCGCTTTTCCTAGATCCGTGCAAAATCACATCAAAAATTCTCCACAATGCTCTAGCTACGGGGCTCGTTTTACAAACATAGGGAGAATATGTGATGGATTATGACAAATTTCTCATCGTCTTGAGGATACCACGTGGCATGGCTTTTTTGAATGGGGCATTTCGAAAGCTTTCATAATAACTTTCATATGGAAGATTTCTTACTAAAACAACAGTTACATTATTTCTCAAAGTTCTTCGACGCCATTTTTCAACTTGAAAGCGAAGAGATGCTCATATGGAATATATGGAAGTCGTTGGAACAAATGGCTTTTCAGAGAAGCAGTTGTATGTGTAAATTTAATCTTGGCATCCTCAAAGGACAAATCAGAGGAGTTCATTGCGTGCATGTCAAGGAATGTGGCCAATATTATGAAAGATCTAGTAGAGGTCAAATGGTGATGTATTGGACCCTTAACAATGAAATTGTCAAGAACCCTAAGTAATACTATGAAGACCCACGTTTAGATCCCACAATGAAAACAAAAAATAGAATAAGATGAATGAAAAGACTTGAGCAAAAGTAGTTTAACTCAATGATGAGACTAGAAGAACCAATGGATATGAAGAAAGCAAGATCCTTCTAATGATCCTTAAACCAAAGACTACAATGAAACACTTTAATCTATGCTCACAAACTTAAAATGCACATAATAAAAGTTGTAAAATTCTAAGAGAAACACTCTCAATATGATTATAATTCAAGGTGAGAAATACATATGATGTGCCACTCATTTTATGGCCAAGGATGTTAGCATTTTATTTTCTAAAAATAAAATAAAATAAGAAAAAGAGAAATAACAATGAACCTAGTCACCTTTTATGTCTAGGTGAAAAATAAATAAAGATAATTCCTAAAATAAAAGAAATCTTCGAATCAATCTTTAATAAATATTCCTCCAATCAGATTGATTGATTATTTACCAACATAAAAAGAAGATTTGTTGAAATCAATCACCATAAGACGCCTAAATTTCGTGCTATATGTCCTTGGTAGGCTTTATTGGACACCCATAATAATAAAAAGACGACGAATAAAAATAAAGTAGCAAAAGTCCATCTTCTCTTCTCCGGAATTCTTGATCCACGCTCTTTGGCCCAAATGTGTTAACATAATCAACGTAAGAAATCATTCTCTTCATTTGGACATGTACTTCATCACATTGGGCTTCTCTTAAATGATAGTAGTCAACGGGATGACAAGTGAATCAATGAAAATGTGCAAGTCCTCTAGAATATACGAACCTGCCGAATTTAGCCCGAATAAAGGACAACTTGTATCTGCTAATGAACCGACCCTTGATAATTATGATAAACCTTAAAAATATCAATATGAATCATAAATTTAAGTTCCATAAGTTTTTCATGTTGAAGGGAATGCGAATCTCACACATATCTCTTGATATAAGCCTCAGACAGGTGACGATCATCAATATGAAATTATGGACCATAAAAGATGCAAAGGAAATGATGATGGCATGATGGTCCTCCATCATATCTTCCCCTTTTGAAAAGGTTCATCCTCGAATCCAAAACATCATGGAGAAGCTGAATGCATCATCATGATCCTACCAATCACAACCAACAAAAACAACCAAGCTAGAACAAAAGATTAGTAGATTAGTCCTTCTAACTTTGTGTTTAGTATAACTCTCCATTAAATTTATTCCGCAAAAATAATTTCCTCTATTATTCACAAAGAAATCAAGTAAATTTACTCTCTTCTCCTTGGAAAAAATTTCATCCAAACAAATTTTAAAAAATCTTTCTCTTTTAAGCAAACTTACTCTCATTTACTTATCAAAAACTCCACACATGTTTATCTTGGCAAAAGGATAAAGCGTAAGAGTTCCGCAAAATTTTGATTTCACTAAGCACAACATTTTTATATAGTGAAAAACTAAAATAAAGATGATATGCTTCAACTTTCACTTTCTTTCTCACAAAGTCAATTAAATCATTTTTGCCACATTTACCCTCATTTTCATCACATTTATTTCTCTCAAAACAAGAAAATTGCTATCACCAAAATGATGAGAATTAAAGATAATTTCATTATCATTTAGTAACGGATCTAAATAATTATGAAAAAATCTTAAGTCTTTTATTTTCATAAAAATCTCATCTTTATCTCCACAAACACAAACAAGAGGTGGAGATTCTTCAACCTGCATAAGACATGATTTACAAGCAAAAGACTGTCTTGCAATCAAATCAAGACTTTTACTAATGTCAATATCTTCAATTTCAATCCTTTCATAAAAAGGTTCATCAGAATAAACATGAAAATTATCAAGGACACTGGAATCATTTACACTTGATTCTACCTCGTCAAACAAAGGATTGTTGTACCACTGATTTCAAGACTATTAACATGTAAATCCAAACACATTAGATCCATTCTCAAGCATAGAATATGTTGGATCCATATCTAAATGGGGCTTGCTATTTTCATTCTAAGAATTAATATCACATTCAGCTTCAAGCACAATAAATCTTACACCATTATCTTGTACTATTGGTTCAACAAATTCATTTATTTTGCTTAAACATTTCAAAGATGACACTTTTCTTGAAGTAGCCATTTTTAATTATGTTTCAAGAACTTGTTGATTACTCAAAGAAGTTAGTATAATGGTTTTCTTATTTTGCTTTATTCGAAACCTGTTAAGTTTACCATCATACTTAGTTGTCTTTTCATTTGACCTAGGTTTTCTCAAAATTATATGACAATTAAGCATAGGGACGACATCGAATAAGATCTGATCATGATAAGTCCTAAGAGAAAATGAAATTACGACTTGCTTTGAAACCTTAATTTCCTCAAACTCATTAAGCCCTTGTAGACTATATGGGTTTGGATGATCAAAAATTTTCAAAATAGGCTTTTCTACAGTTTCTTGGCTTACCACATTAGATTCACATATCAATTCTTACCAAACAAATTCGGTCCATCACCAAGAATCTAGTATAGAACTACTCAGGTTCCAAGGAATCAAAAAACTCCACTTCTTTAACCTTACTCACAACCACTTGTTCATGGTTCAAGTGTTGCTCGCTTTCACCAACCTGCTCACAATAAACCAAAGAGGAAGTATTCTTAAAATTAGAAACCCTCACATCCACACAATATTTTTGTTTTTCGACTAAATTTTCTCCCTAAAATCTCTTGAATTTTCAACTTCATTTTCTCCCTCCTCGTTATTCTTTTCAATTTCTTTTTGACCCATTTTTTTCTCAACCAATTCAACCCATGCCTTTTCGAAAATCAAGATTTTGTACATCATCTTTTTGTGCCAAATTTGTATATCTAGAACAAAAAGAATCATGAGAATTAAAATAAGGAATTTTGGTATTTCTTATTTGCTTATAATCAATAACTGGATCATTATATTGTTTCCTCAAAGTAAGACATTTATGATCATAGTGTCCAAAATCATTACAAATGAAACAATATAATCTCAAGTTTTAAAGGAAGTAGAAGAATGATATTTACGAGTTGTTCCCTTTCTAGTCTTAAAATTTTGATCATAAGTATTGGGAGTTTTAGATATCCCTTTACTAATATCAAAAGATTTTATAGAATTGTAATTATGATTTCCCCAGGAAAATGAAAGATATTGTGACATTATTTTTTTGTATTTACAAAGAAAGAAAGAAAAAAAATATATATAGACAAAAAGAAAATAAAAATCCTCACTTTCACTCTTTATTTGGGTGATTGATGATTCACTCGGCTTTTCTCTCCCCTCTTATATACTCACCACACAATTGCCATTTACCGCTATTTCTCGATTAGATTAATAAACGATTAAAAAGTGCACAATAATATGCTTGCAATGCTTTGAGAATCACTATATCCTTAGTCCTCAAATCACAAGAAGTGAAGGCTAGGATGGATTCGATTGTGAGAAGAAAAGATAAAAGAATGGAGCAGATGTGGAAGCGATCAAAGATGTAATAGACTCGGCGCACTTTTTGAGAGTCTGGCCCCTTTATATGATTAGTTTTTTTTTTTTGACTATAAAAAACTCTGAAGAACTAGGATTAGATCAGGTTATCACCTTTTAATCAGTAGTGCCTTAATGATTAGCACTAAAATTTGAGTTGGGTGATTATTTCCTATTTTTGGTCTAGAAATTGAGCCTTGCACTTATTGGCATATACAGCCCAAATGAAAATGAATTTTAACAAAAAGTAAAAGGAAATTTGTAGAATAATGAGTTATTCAGATGATACTCAAAATTAAGATTTTTTGGACTTTTATTGGTTGAACAAAAACCGTTTCTTGTCAACTGGCTCAATCTGTCAAAATTTTCCAGAATTGTAGCAGTGACTTATCTTGCCGATTGTGATCAAACTATGATGAGTATGGAAAAAATCAAAAGATAAAAGTTTTAGAACAAGCAATTTCCTATCACACGAAAACAATTCAACGTATTTAGAATTTTTTAACTAACTCAAACAAAATTCAAACGAAGATCTACTGCTGCAGAATTTCAGAACAGAGTATTCTGTGTTGGGGTGCCGTTTTCAGTTTGATTTGATTCGAATTTCAAGATGCAATAAAAAGAGAAAATGTAGATCAAATGGTGATTTATATGTGATTACAAATTCAGATTTTCTTGAGATTTTACTGGTATTAAACGAATTGACATAGAAACGGGTGTCAAACCAGCAACACCAAAACAAATGGATTGAACCACTTCTCTGATACCAACAGATGTCAATAACCCTAAGTAATACAATGAAAACTCACGTTTAGATCACAAAGTGAAAAAAAAAAAAATTAGAATAAGATGAATGAAAAGACTTGAGCAAAAGTAGTTTAACTCAAGGATTAGACTAGAAGAACCAATGGCTATGAAGAATCCAAGACCCTTCTAATGATCCTTAAACCAAAGAATACAATGAAACACTTTAAGCTATGCTCATAAACATAAAAATGCACTTAATAAAAGTTGTAAAAACTCTAAGAGAAAAACTTTCAATATGATTATAATTCAAGTGAGAAATACATATGGTGTGCCACTCATTTTATAGGCCAAGGATGTTAGCATTTTATTTTCTAAAAATAAAACAAAATAGAAAAAGAGAAATAACAATGAACCTACTCACATTTTATGTCTAGGTGAAAAATAAATAAAAATAATTCGTAAAATAAAAGAAATATTCAAATCAATCATTAATAAATAATCTTCGAATCAGATTGATTGATTATTTACCAAAAGAAGAAGAAGATTTGTTGAAATCAATCACCATAAGACTCTTAAATTTCTTGCTATACGTTCTTGGTAGGCTTTATTGGACACCCATTATAATAATAAGACTCCAAATAAAAATAAAGTAGCAAAAGTCCATCTTCTCTTCTCTTTAATTCTTGATCCATGTTTTTTGGCCCAAATGTGTTAAAATAATCACAGTAAGAAATCATTATCTTCATTTGGACATGTACTTCATCACATTGGGCTTCTCCTAAATGATAATAGTCAACGGGATGACAAGTGGATCGATGAAAATGTGCAAGTCCACCAGAATATGCAAACCTTCCGAATTTAACCCGAATAAAGGACAACATGTATCCGCTATTGAACCGACCCTTGACAATTATGATAAACCTTAAAAATATCAATATGAATGATAAATTTAAGTTCCATAAGTTTTCCATGTTGAAGGGAATGCGAATCTCACACAAATATTTTGATATAACTAAGCCTCAGACATGTAACGATCATCAATGTGAAATTGTGGACCATAAAAGATGAATAGGAAATGATGAAAGCTTGATGGTCCTCCATCAAATGGACTGCCTTAGCTATGGTATGCTAAAATTCAATGCAGTGTTTCTTTTAGCGGCAAAATAGCTGCAACAGAAGGTATTATCGAGATGCAAATGGAACGATTATACGAACTTTTTGAGGAACAATGTTTGAAGTACTAATTTTTGAGGTCCTTGCTATGTATCAAGCCATGGTTTTTGCACTCACCAGGGTTTTTTCAGAGTCATCATCGAGGAAGACTCACTATTGATCCGGCTGTTAGCATTCATACAACCAAACAAGAATTGAAAAGGAGAAGATGAATGCTGGAAGCTTGTGATATTACAATGAAAAGCATACCTAGTAGAATACAAGAGTGAGGCTTATATAGCCAGGCACAAAGCAAAACTAAAAGGAAAAAGACTAAAAAAGCCCTTAAGGCTAAAATACTAATAGCTAATATAAATATATATGCTAACACCCCCCCTCAAACTCACGATGGTACAGCAAAAAGCATCGAGAGTTTGTCAACAAAAAATCTATGACGCTCGACAGTGTGAGACTTCGTGAAGAAGTCAGCCAATTGCAAGGATGACGGAGTAAACGGTAGAGAAATGGTGCCGTGATCCAAATGATGCCGAGTGAAATGACAGTCAATCTCAATGTTTTTGGTGCGCTCATGAAACACCGTATTGTGAGCAATCTGAATGGCACTCTTATTATCACAATACATAGGAGTAGGGTCAGAAAGAGTAACTCCCATGTCAGCCAGTAACCAACGCAACCATATAATCTCAGCCGTAGTGGAAGCCATAGCACGATACTCTGCCTCGGTGGAAGAACGGGAAACTACATCTTGTTTCTTGCTTTTCCACGAAATAAGAGAATCACCAAGAAAAATACAAAACCCAGTCGTGGACTTCCGAAAAGTCGGATCACCGGCCCAATCCCCAACGCATCGAAAACGCACGAAGCTCCAAGGAAGAAGTGGATGGAAACAAAAGACTCTGGTAAAGAGATCCCCGTAGGTAACGCGAAATACGCACAACAGCAGCCCAATGTACAGTAGTAGGTGCTGAAATAAACTGACTAACAATGTGAACAGCATAGGCAATATCAGGGCGAGTGATCGTCACATAAACAAGACTGCCAACAATGGACCTATACAGAGTGGGATCTGGTAGAGGAGTGCCATCATCTGGAGTATACTTTGCGTTCAGCTCGAGAGGAGTGTCAGAGGTGCGAGTGTCAGTGAGCCGTGCACGGTGAATAATATCAGCAGCATACTTGGACTGAGAGAGGAGGTAACCTCGTGATGAGGAGGCAACTTCAATTCCCAAAAAATATCGTAAAGGGCCCAAATCTTTCATCTCAAAGCAACGGGACAAAGTTGCTTTCAAATCCACAATACCATCAACATCATCACCCGTAATAATCATATCATCAACATATAACAAAAGGAGAACACGACCAGCAGAAGTCGATTGAACAAATAAAGCAGAGTCATAAGGGCTAGAGACAAATCCAAGGGAGATCACAACCCGAGAAAATCTATCATACCAAGCCCGAGGGGCTTGTTTAAGGCCATACAGCGCCTTCTTAAGGCGACAAACCTGTCCTGGAGCATGAGAAACACCTGGTGGGGGAACCAAATACACTTCTTCCTTCAAGTCGCCATTCAAAAAGGCATTTTTAACATCCATCTAAAATATATGCCACTGACGAACAGATGCAACAGCAACGAGGACACGGACTGAAGTCATCTTGGCAACAGGAGCAAAAGTCTCCTCATAATCTAAACCATACTCTTGAGCAAACCCCTTAGCAACTAAGCGGGCCTTGTATCGCTCAATAGAACCATCGGATTTTGTCTTAACTTTGTACACCCATCTAGAACCAATAGTCTTTTTACCTGCAGGAAGATAAACAAGGTCCCAAGTACCAGTCTTGTCTAAGGCAGACAGTTCCTCGGCCCATAGCATTTTGCCAATCACGGGAACGAACAGCCTCCTTATAAGAGGAAGGCTCAGAGATAGGATCAATGGAAACAAGAAAGGAAGCAAAAGACTTAGAATAACAAGAATAGGCAAAATCAGGTAACTGAGTAGACTTATGTATGCGTACTGGATAGCGGGGCTCAGCAAGATCCGTCGTCACAAGCGGTGATTGGGTAGCCGTATCAGGGGTCAGAGAATCATCAATAATAGGTGTAGTAGGAGGTGAAGAGTCAGACGAGAAAGGATCAATGTGAATAAGATCAGATTTAGTCAAGTTGTGGGTGCTGGCGGGAATGGTAAAGAAAGGGATATGCTCAAGGAAGGAGACATGGCGAGACACGTATAGTTTTCGAGAGGAGGGATCATAACAACGATAACCTTTTTGACCTATACCATACCCATGGAAAACACATATAGGAACACGAGAAGAAAGTTTGGACAGTTCTACATGTGGACGAAGAACAAAGCAAGTGGAACCGAAGACTCTTAAGAGAGAATAATTAGGTGTTTGACCAAATAATTGTTCATAAGGAGAGAGGCCAGAGTTATGAGCAGTCGGGATACGATTAATAATGTAAGCGGATGTGAGGACAGCTTCTCCCCAAAACTCATTTGGAACACTAGCGGATAGCAACATAGAGACTAGCAGTTTCAACAATATGTTGGTGTTTTCTCTCAGCAACACCATTCTGCTGAGGGGTATCAGTGCATGAAGACTGATGCACAGTACCTTCAGAAAGAAAAAGATCAGAAAGGGTTCCACAAGTGTATTCCCCACCCAAATCAGAACGGAAACACTTAACAACAGTGGAATGTTGGGTTTTAACATAGGCTTGAAAATCAGTATAAATCTTAGTGAACTCAGAACGATGTTTCATCAAAAACACCCAAACATAACGAGTATAGTCATCAATAAAGGACACATAATATCTAGACCCCTTTGGTAGGAATAGGAGCGGGTCCCCAAACATCGAGTGGACTAAATCAAAAGGCGCACAAGATTTTGATGAACTATTATGAAAAGGCAAAGCGAGAAAATTTCCCAAGTTTACATCCACTACAATCGAAATATCATGAGATTTCAAATCACCCAAAACACCAAGTGTTACACAAAAATTTCAAACGAGAGTGTGAAACATGACCAAGTCTAGAATGCCATAAAAAATACTTAGAGGATGAACTCGGTTAAATGAAAAGAAGATAAATCAACGAGAGGTGGCAACAGATAGCCAGGAGCACGCGGCTCATCCAAAACATATAGACCCCCCGTCTACGGCTTGTCCCAATCACCTCTTGGAATCGGGATCCCGCACGAACAAGAAGTGGAAGAAAAATGAACGAGAATATCCAGAATCACATAATTGACCAACGGATGCAAGGCTGGGAGTAAGTTTAGGGATACAATAGACATTTGAGAGAGACACGTGGGGAGTGTGAATAGTTCCAATGCCATCTAATGGCAAATGTGAGCCATCAGCAGTAACAATAGTAGGGGAACATGAGTCAGAAGACAAAGATGTAAATTTAGATGAATCAGGAGACATATGAAAAAGAAGCCCCAGAGTCTAAAACCCATAGGGATGACGGTTTACCTGAGGGATTTGATGAAGGCAAACCTATTGGAGAACGAGTAGTCATGGCAAAATGCTGAGGAGGCGGGACTGTCTGACTTGAGGACGGAGACTGAGTAGCAAGGAATCTCTGAAACTGTTCTGCAAGGGCATCCATAGAAGGATTCTGAGAAGAAGCCACATCCAAATCACCTGTAGGTGCAGCCGCAGCCATATAAGATGACCCACTACGGGTCTGTCCCTGTCCGGTACCCTGTGTGCGTGGCTGTCCACCACGGTTCTGTTGCTGAGACTTATCACCAGACGTCGAATTCTTCAAGGCTAATACAGGGCACTGACTTTTCCAATGTCCAGGCTTCTTACAATAACGACACTCATCCTTTTTAGCGATTTGTCCGAAGCGTTGAGATGGTGCCGCTAAAACGGATACGAAGGGGCGGTTGGTACCTTTCGCTTGTGTTTTCAGACGAGTTTCTTCAGCTAACAACTCGTGAACCACTGAATCGACAGAGGGCAAGGGATTACGATGCATAATCGAAGCACGATAGTGCTCATATTCTGGACGAAGCGAGTGTAAGAGCTGAACAAGACGCGATTCCTCCCGATGAACAATATAAGGTTCAAAGGCCTTCAATTTAGCAGACTCTGTCATAGCCAACTGATCCCAAAGAGCAGTGATTTCAGCATAAAATTCCTAAATGCTGCGATCATTCCGTGACAAAGCACGGATTTCCCCTTCTAACCGAAAACGAACGGATATATTGGTGCGCATAAACAAGTCTTCCCAAGTAGTCCCAAACCTCCTTAGCAGTTTCATACTTAGCCAATTGCACACCAATCTTAACATCGACGAATTATTAATCCAAGTAATAATTTTTTGAATTGGCACAATCCCACTTATCAAGCAAATCAAGCATAATTATCGCACTTTGTGGGAACTTTAGCAACCCCAGAAACATATTTCCACATTTCTTTCCCCCGAAGAAATTTTTTCATCACATAGCTCCATTATGAGTAATTTTTACCATCCAAACGAACACCAATTGACTGCAACGAGTCATCACTAGGGGCCATTGGTGAACCGAAAAAGACCCAAAAAAAAAGGCACAAGTCGAACCTCAAGCAAATCGGAAAATACTACACGATGGCCGGAACCCCAAACAAATCGATGCAAAATCGAGACAAAAATCGATGCAAAACTGAATCAAAAACTCACCAAAGCGACAGTTGGGCTTTCGATCCGCGACAGTTGGGCTTTAGATGATTATAGGCTCTGCTACCATGTTAGCATTCATACAACCAAACAAGAATTGAAAAGGAGAAGACGAATGCTGGAAGCTTGTGATATTACAATGAAAAATATACCTAGTAGAATACTGAGAGAGGCTTATATAGCCAGGCACAAAGCAAAACTAAAAGGAAAAAGACTAAAAAAGCCCTTAAGGCTAAAATACTAATAGCTAATATAAATATATATGCTAACACCGGCATCGCCTGAATAATCCTTCTAAGGACCTATCACCGGTTGGTAGTATTATCGAAGAGTATTACAAGTTGTTCCCAAATTTCGTTCCTTTTTCCTTTTCTCTTATTCAAATTCAAGGAAATAAACATGTTCATCACCTAACTTGGAAATGCTTCCATCTGGTTGAATATGCATAATAGGGTTTCGTACTTGTATCGCAACGAATGATTAATAAGTAAAGCATTTTACCATAAAATAAAACTTTAATGACTTATGTCTGAAGGCCCCCCTCTACCGTAAGCAGGAAATATTTTCTTTATTAGATATTTGACCTCACGCGGCGATATGGCCCCCGCCAAATATAATAAACAAACGTGATGAGATAAAATGAATGCACTACCGCTAAAAGCATATGCTCTTTGCTTTAGCTAATATCAACCATTTGCTTAGTGCGCAGCAGCATACGTGGATCAATCACACGGCAGTTTTATATCTTCTCTATTTTACTTGGTTCAGGTTCCATTTAATCCGAAAGTTGGGCATGTGATGACTTTAATTACGTCGACATGGCAATACATGATGTATGTATGGATGTTGCCCGCGATCATAGCATCAATATTCGTTAAGCATTTCCAGAAAGAAAAAAAAACAATCATTACATGTAGTAAATTTTGGCCTTCAAATAAATGAAGAGTGTAGTTGGAGTGTGTTATTGTGTCTTTAATGTTTTATTATTTGAGTTAGATTGTATAAGATAAAAATTGTGGTGTTTAAATTATATATAATTTAAATTTAGATGATATTAAGTGTAGAAAAAATAATGCTGCTAGTGGGTTTCGAACATGCAGCTCTGAAAACAAAAAAATTGGATCTGCACCTAGACGACCTAGCAAGCTTACATTCTTGTGAAGGATCAGACATGTTTTATACATACATGTATTAATATAATTATAAAAAAAAAATTCAATCCGTCCCTGACTATCTCCTCTCTCAATGTTTGTCCGCCCCTGCTCAATCCGTCCTTTGATCGTTGTTGTATTGTTTTCTTAATGTGTGAAAAATATTAGCAGCTGATTATCATTAATTTATTAACCTACTTGAGCGTCATTGCACATGAATATAACCGTTTACAATTAAACTTGAGTTTTCTCGTTTCAAACTCCTATTTGTTTGCTTGTTTACATAAAGGATTCGATCTCGAATGTAAACTCACGCTCGTTTATAAAACTAACAAACACGAGATTGTTCAGAAATGATAATTCGCATTTAAAATTTTACAAGCATTAAAGACAAATTTTAATTTTTTGTCTAAAATATTCTTAATCACCAATATTGTCTAGTGGTTACACTAGACTATACCCTAGCTTAAGACCAAGGTTCGAGCCCCGCTTGGGGCAAGTGTACGTGTGTAAAGCTCTTGTCTCCGAAAAAATAAATTCTTAATCAACATAGTTTCATCCTTTCTCCCATTGTGAACCGGCTGCTACACTATTTCATTATCTCCTACCAGATATGGTCAGGTCCAGTCTCCGGGCCCAAAAAGTTGCAGGCATGGCCGTGTTGGAAAAGTGGCGGGTTGTTTAACCTGCCGGGTTGAACGGTTTTACGGGCCGTGTTGGAAAAGTGGCGGGTTATGTAACCTGCAGCTTCAAGTCATCACTTACCCACACCATGTCATCTACAGAAACTAATGCAACAATGAATGAAGTGTATGTCCTTTTGATGAACAAACTGTAATCGTGTTTGAGCTGAACAATGACTAGATCTTGTAAAGATTTTGTAAGTTTGTTGTTTCATTTCCTGTTGGCTTGTTTAAAACATATAATGATTTTATAAATTTGCAAACCTTGTCTTTCTCTGTCTGAAACCCTTATGGTTGCCTAATAACCTCTTCATTGAGATCACCATGTAGAAATGCATTGTTAACATCTAGTTATGGTAATTAAATCCAATCCTTAACAGCTGCTAATTAAGGCAAGTAGGATACTGATTGTGTTTATTTTCGCAACTGGGGAAAAAGTCTCTTCATAATCTATGCAAAAGGTCTGTTTATAGCCTCTTGCAACTTGTCTGGCTTTATATCTTTTAATAGAACCATCTTCTTATTGTGTGATTTTGTAGGCCAACTTGCACCCGATTTGTTTTTTTCCAGGAGGTAGATCCACTATATGGTAGGTATTAGTTTTGATTAAGGCATCAATCTCCTTTTTCATTGCCTCTTGCCACTCTTAATGTTGCATATTTTGATCGTAAGTTGTTGGTTCATTGACTTTGTCTACTGACATTACGAACGACCTGTACTTGCGAGAAATATTAGTATAATTGACATTAAAACGTAAAGGATATTGAGTAACATGAGACACTTGATTTCACAGATATTATTCGAGAAAGTCTCTTTTCTCTATGTGACCTCCGAACATTGGGTTGAGTTCTGTCTTCATATGATTAGAACTTGTCTCATTGTGAAAAAGTGGAATCTTATAAGAATCAGTAGGATGTGGAATAAATGAAGCTACAACAGGACTAAGAAAAATAGAATTGTCAGAAATGTATGGAACTGGAAAAGAACAATTATCAGTAGAGTTGTTAGACGTAAGAGAGATATAAGGTAAAATATGCTCATAGAATATAACAATCCTGGAAGAAAAAAAATCCTATGTCTGTGCATCAAACAAAGTATAACCTTCTAGATTAGGTGCATGTCCTAGATTGAGACATGTCCTAGCTTGTTGGTCCCAAAGCATGTCTTACACATGTTTAGTGGGGAAGGGGGTTAATGAACTTGCTCTATAAAATGTTTTCCTTCCACAAAGTTTAGTTTCAACAGATATTAAACCGTTGTAAGCTCGGTTTTAAAAAACGTTCCGAATTAACATTCAAGTGCTGAGATATGTATGCATTCCTTTTGAAAGTCTTGTGGAATGTAAAGTGCATAAGCTAAAAGAATAAAGTAAATGACACAAGGTTTGTTATCAAAGTTTGGGGTCGAGTAATGCCCAAGTCATCTATTCAACTATGATGTTGAACGAATTCACTATTGTTCATAGACTTATCTACAATAGTGTGATTGTCATTTCCAACTCTCCCATTTACTTCACAAACTGAGCAACCAATCACAATGAATTGATTCATTATTCCTTCAAGGGTAGTATTGCCTCTTCAACAAGTCTATCACAAACAACTTGCACAGACGCTCTGCCCCGCTGTACACAATCCTTCCAAGCTAGCAGCATCATATCTTCACTGTTTCACAGTCCTTCAAAGCCAACCTTCTGCACTGCTTCACATTCTTTGAACACAAACCACTTCTTCTCTTCGTTCACCTTTTTGTTGATGTAGAATTAAACACGATTGAGGAGTGAATCAACTAGGTTGATTCACAAAGTTGAGTGTTTTTGGATTTGTCAATGTAGCTTCTAGTTTTGCTTAAATTAATTCAAGAGTTTCCGTTGGATTTTTCGTTGTAGCTTCATTTGTTGCATCATCTCGAATTTCTCTGGATATAGCATGTAAGTCCTTGAATCTCAGTATATTCTCCTTTTCTCATTAGATAGATATTCTCTTTAAATCTCTTAAAGTCTTCCCCCTTAAGACTTGAATCACTGAAATATTTTCCGAGATTAGTCAATCAAAATGACTTAAGTTTAGTTTTATAGGCGAGAGATATACTGGTTTAGCTTTGATTCTTCACCTCTCGTTTCAACTTCTTCTTCAGGTCTAATTGCTGATTTTTCATATTTGACCATTTGAAATCTTCAGTATATATTTCCAAATATAGTCGTTTTAATGATATGAATCTCAATGCTTGTACCTTTGAAATAGCACTTCTTCTACCTGGCGTAACGTTCATATTCTCAATTTTTTGACACATTGTCTCTGATCCGCATTAATTACTTGTAAACCATTTGTATTGTCATAGTAAAGTGGATAATCTTGAGCATCTTGAATATGTGGATCTGATCAGAGTATCTTCGAGTCTTTTTTATATATGTTCAAATCGGATTCGGATTTCAGCTTATCTAGATTTCTACTTTCGATTTGGTTCTTGATTTCTCTGATCTTTATATTTGCCGAGATTAAAGTAATATATATTTATCTTTTTGTTGGTCCCTTGAAAAGGCTGAAATAAGTTTAGAGGGCGGGGGGTGAATAAACTTGTCACCAAAAACTAGATCTAAAACGATTAAGGTTCAGTTTTAACTTGTGTGGAGTGAGTTGACTAAGCTGAGTCTAAGTCAAACTGACTTATAACAAAACTGAGTCAACCGGCATCGGATTTATGTTTTAGCCTTTATCTGGATCTTGTTGTTTCTAAGAAAAAGCGGAGTATGCAAAACTAAATTCTGGTGAATCTCAGTTTGTGAACTGTGAGTGTGTATAACAATCAGTTTAAGTATGCTGTATAAACAATAATAAATGCTGAATAAATAAATAAAAGAAAGTAAATGCATAAAGTAAGTAGAGCAAGATTTATAGTAGTTCCAGGTGGTGTAATCCTATCAGTCCACTAGTCCATGTGATGTAGGAGGAAAATTCCACTAGAACTTTCTGAGGTAGCCGATTTTAAAAAGTCCTGAACGATAGTCTTTGACTAATCCCTAGCTTCACTATCTAAACAACTATAGAACAAGTAGGATTGCTGCAATGAAACTGCTTGAAACACTGGTCCTTAGACTGTTGTTATTGCCTTTTCTCCAGCTCTACCACAAACACAGTCTACCCGACTGCTACAACAGTCCTTGGCAAATCTTTGACCGGATTGCTTCATTGTCTAAACCTTTGATAAAAATAAAAGTTGGGCTGAGAATCAATAATTGATTCTTGCTTGTGGTTCTTCTAAGTTTCTGATGCTTGATAAAGTCTTGTAGCTTGAACACTTGAAGAAATCTAGATATGATCTTGTTTAGCGCAGATATTGATAGCAATTTAGATGAACTAGACTTGAGCACGATAACGCTTATAATCTGTAATGTTGTGTTTGTTATGTGTGTTTGATCCTTGATGCCAAGTCCTCTATTTATAGTGTGAGGTGCAACGTTCATCTTTCTTGAATTTGAATTCTATGAACATGTATATTTTCAGATGTCAGGTGTCAGTGACCGTTCTGACATGTCAGTGCTTCATCCAATAGTATTGCTTGATTTATAACGTTCATATTTCTATTCAATTCTTGGATGACTGGCTATAAAACTGAGTGTCCTGATTCAGTTTTATATTGAGTATGTCAGTTATCAGTTTGTTAACTAACTTAGAGCATTAACTGAGTTTTTACTCTCCTTCAAAACTTAGTACTGTATTCTTCTAATTTCTTTTAACTTTATCAGAGTACAACATTCCTTTAAATAAATAATCTAAGATATCATTGTCCTTATGATTTTTAGGTCTTATTACAAGATCCATAAAGTCAGTTCAGGCCATCACAGACTTACCTGAATTCTAACTTTACAGTCTCGGGTTGAATCTTCATAAATGAGTTTGAACCCTCAGTTCTTCAATCTTCAATAACTGAGTCGGTGTCCTTCAGTTCTTCATTTAATGAGTTTGTTCCCTCAGCCTTCAGTTTCTAGATAAGTCAACCGAGTCTGTGTCCCTCGGTGAACTTACCTTCTTCGGTTCTGAGTAAACTTCAGTTCTTGGTTATGAGCGACATTTTCAGTTTTAAGTCATGTTCTAGTTTTCTAAATGATTTCCAGTTCTCAGTTTTATGCTCTTCTATCTATTACAGTGCTTGTCCGATATAACCTACACAATTATCAGAATCTAGTAAAACATATACTTTTAGTTCTAGACATCTTTTAGCTTTTCACTATAACATCTAGTTTTAGCACTTCATCAATTGGGAGTAAACAAATAAGTAACTAAATAAGATAAATCATCATCAAAACTCAAATTTTATTTCTAACAATTTCCCCCTTTTTGATGATGCCAAAACCCTCCTTAAAAGAAAAGCTTAAAGATAAAAACAATGCAAAACAAAAAAAAATATGGAAACTAGATATATCATTAAGATTCCCAAATACAAACTAAAATAAAAGAGAAGTAGCTCTTTGTGTAACTAGAATGAATTTCCTTTGTTTATCATGAAGAAAATATTCATCTTCTAATTTTGTGTCTTCTTTGTGGAATGTTCTAAGATAATCCACTTAGCTTGATAGCTTCCATTTCTTCCTAAGAGCTAACTTGGGAAGATAATTTCATCCTTGTAATTGTCTTCAAATTCTGCAACATCAGCCTTCATATGCTCTTTTATCTCTGATTTGATGTTTCTCTTCAATCCACTTTACTTTCTTATAGTTGGCCATCTTCTGACTATGATAAAGATCAGATAAGAAATAGACAAGAGATTCTTCATAAG
This sequence comes from Gentiana straminea, assembly GCA_036785695.1. Classification (NCBI taxonomy): domain Eukaryota; kingdom Viridiplantae; phylum Streptophyta; class Magnoliopsida; order Gentianales; family Gentianaceae; genus Gentiana; species Gentiana straminea. Next base: position 3,311,488 of record JAVUPR010000398.1, read on the forward strand.
TATTGTCTCTGTATTTTTCTTTGATGTAGTTATGATCTTTGACAAACTTCATCCACAGATCTTGTGTAACAGTAGCTCTTTTCTCACCAAGTTGACTATACTTCAAAATGAGTTGCTCGTCAGTTAGTTCTTTTACATCTCTAACATAAGGATCTGTTGTTGATTTGCATTTCTTCAATTCAGCTTTAAGCTTCAGATTTTCTTCTTGTAATCTTAGGTTTTCTTCTTCTACTTCCCCCTTTTTGGCATCATACAACTTATTGTTCAACTGATGAGTTACCTTTTGGTTTGCTGAAATGTCTTTTTGAGAAGTATGAACTTCTTCGATCTGAGTTTCTGATCCATAGATTCGTTGATTGAGGTACGATTCTGCTTGAGTGTGAATTTCTCGATCTTCCAGGGTTGTAGTTTCAAGTTTCTCCTTTAGACTGAGAATTTCTAAAACTGAATTTGAAGTGGATTTCTTGAATATCCAACTTTTTATGAACTGAGAAGTCAGTCTTCTTCCTATAATCCAAATATCCGGAGATGTGTGAGAGAAGACCAATATAATTTTCCTTTTGGTTGAGCATAATCTTCAAATTTTCTTGGACTTTGCTCAATTTTTCTTTTGTCAACTTCTCAGCTGGATCTTCTTCTTCTTCTTGGATTTTAGACTGAGTAACATCTTCTATTACCATTAGTTGCTGAGTAATAGTTCATTCTGCTTCTTTCTGATTATCAGTTGTCTGATTCTCAACTGGCAATTCTTCTTGCTGAGTCACAGTTTTTCCTTCTTGATCATCAGTTTGGGCTTTTGGCTATAACACTGTACTCTTTTCTTCTTCCTTCCTTGAATCATCATCATTACCATCATCTTTCTTCTTTAAAACATCCTTCGGTGTAGATGAGGTAGCTGATCTTCTTTTCTGTTCTAGATCCTGGAATCTCTTATAGCATTTGGTGAGAAATTCATCCATAGGGAATAATGCATACAAGTCTTTAACTTCAAGGCTGTCCAAAAATATTTTTTCTTCATTCTGCAAAACATCCTTGAAAGAATCACGAGAATCTTATGTCTTGAGCTTAATCTTCATCAGATTGATAATTCTAATTGGATCAAAGATGTTGTATGGTTGTTGCTGAGTTAGCTGATGCTGAGATTGCTGTTGGTCTTCTTCAGCATTCATAATGGAAACTTGTTTCTCTGATGTCTACTTTTTGTGTGAAACGTCTTCAGCAACCTGACTGATTTCAGTTGTCAGTTGTTGTTCCGCCTCAGTTGGTGCTAACTGACTTGAAGCACCTGGGTACAAACATTTGACAACTGACTTAACCTTATGTGAGTCAGCCTTCCGCTTGACTTCTTTGTGTTCAGCTATTTGCTGAGACACAGTCTTCTTATTGGCTTCAGGTTCGGAAGTCTCCATCCTTGAACTTACAACGGCTGCAATTTTCTCAGTGGTTGTAGATGCAGCTGCAGTTTGTTCTGCTTCCTTTCCCTGACTGAGCCTCTCCAAATAATATTGAATAATTCCGCTGAGTGCCTTCTTCAGCCGAAATCTTCCATCAGTTTGTCTTTCTTCAGCTTGGGCTTTAGCTGACACTTGCTACTTCAGCTACGTGTTGCTGCTTGATCTGATTGAACACATATCCTGCCCAGTCGAACTCTACATCATCCCATATGATGTTCATAAAATATATCTCATCATCAGATAAGTGATTTAGCCCTTTTTAACGACCAATAACATGTTTGCTTATCCATTTGCTGAGGAGTGCAAATTTAGCTTTAAGATTGTTGATAAATGTGTCAACAGCTGCTGGTTCCTCTGTTGCTGAGATTTGAGTGAGAAAGGCTTCCCGTTTGAGCGGCAAATTAACATGCCAAGTCTATTGATTTCACAAGTGGTTGGTTGAAATCAAATAGCTGCCCTATGATTTCTACATTGACGATTACCCTCTCTCCACGAACCTTTGTCACCAGGGAGATCCTTACCACCCTCATATTCTCCTAAAACTTCAAAATCCCTTTCAAGTCGTGATCTTTTTGTGATTTTACTTCCAAGAAATTTCTAAACCCTTGAAGATTCTTGATCTTTTCGCAAATAAAGCTTGCGAGAAGAGTGTTTTGCATATATCATCATATTCTTCAAAAGAGAGATAGTCCAACACAGTTATTAATCTTTCTTCTTGTGATTGTTTGGAGGCTGCCATTGTGGAAATTTTCTGAATTTTGAGAAAGTTTGAGAAACAATAAAATTTCTGGCTTTTGGAGATAGATAAAGTTTGATTTTAGTGTAAGAGGAGATATGATAATGTTTAGATATATAGAGTGGGATTTACGGATTGTGATTTGAACGCATGATCTTCTGAAGGATTTTGTACCAACTTTTCAACTTCCACTGATGGTTTGTATGACCGATGCGTGTACTATTTGACATTTCTAGGGGTATACATGCAAAAAAATTCTGACATAAACGGCAGTAATTTAATGCGATGTAACTATTCTTGGTTTTATCCTTTCCACTTTTGACTATCTTTGACTAGATAAAAACTTACTGAGATAAGTTCCTTGGTGTGTTCAGTTCCATCAATTCTTCTGTTCAGTAGGTCATTTTGAGACTGTTGATGTCAATGACTGATCTGTCAAGTGAGCTCACCCAGCATGACAAAGATCAATCCCTTTGACGAATCTCTGAACTTAAACTGACTTAACTGACTTTGATAATTCCCAATCAGTTCTCAGTTTTGAAAACCTTTCTTTGTCCAATGGTTTTGTAAAGATGTCAGCCAAATGATTTTTAGTTGAGACGTAGAGAACTGTAACTTTTTTTTCTCTACATGATCCCTTATAAAGTGATGTCTTACATCAATGTGTTTTGTCCTTGAGTGCAAAACTGGATTGTCAGTTATAGCTATTGCACTTGTATTATCACACATGATAGGAATCGGTCCTTTTTCTATCCTGTAGTCTCTTAATTGTTGTCTTATCCATAAAAATTGAGCACAACAGCTTCCAGGAACAATATACCCAGTTTTAGTTGTTGATGTTGATATTGTGTTTTGCTTCTTACCGAACCTGACACAAGTCTATTTCCTAGTAAGCTGACATGTGTCTGAAGTACTTTCCTGGTCTACTTTTCATCCGGCATAATCTGAATCAGAGTAGAATATCAACTTGAATTCTCCTTCTCTTGAGTACCATATCCCTACTCCTGCTGTGTCTTTCAAATACTTCATGGTTCTTTTGACAACTGTGAGATGACTTTCTTCAGGTCTTGTTTGAAATCTGGCACAAAAACCAACTGCAAAGGATATGTCTGGTCTACTTGCTATGAGATAGAGTAGACTTCCAATCATTCTTCTGTACAGAGTTTGATCCACATCCTTGCCACATTGTCTTCATCTAATCTGATGTTGGTTACAATTGGTGTGGCAATGCCAGCTAATTTCTCCATTCCAAACTTTTTGATCAGTTTTCTTGTATACATAGTTTGGTGCATGAAAATCACATCATCCATTTTCTTAACTTGTAATCGAAGAAAGTAATTCAGTTCTCCCATCATACTCATTTGAAATTTGCTCTTCATCAAACATGCAAATTTTTCACAAAGTTGTTCATTTTCAGATCCAAAAATGATGTCATCAACGTAGATTTGAACTAGGAGAGTACTTTCTTCAACTTTCATCATGAACAAGGTCATATCAATGGTTCATTTTATAAAACCATTATCCACCAAAAACAGAGACAGAGTTTCATTCCGGCTCTAGGTGCCTGTTTTAATCCATAAAGTGTTCTCAGTTTGAAAACTTTTTTAGCTTGATCTTTGATTTCGAATCCAGGTGGTTTTTGTACATAGACTTCTTCTTCAAGTATCCCATTTAAAAATGCGGTTTTAACGTCCATCTAGTACACTTTGAATTTCTTGTGAGCTAAAAAGTCAAGAAATAATCTAATTGCCTCCAATCTTGCTACTGGGGCATAAGTTTCATCAAAGTCTATCCCTTCTGCTTATGAAAAACCTTTTGCTACAAGTCTGGCCATATTTCTGACAATGTTTCCATCTTCATCAAGCTTGTTTCTGAATACCCACTTCATGCCAACTATGTTGAGATGATCGGGTTTATCCACCAATTCTCTCAAATTCATTGAGTTCTTCTTGCATGGCTAGAATCCAATCTGGATCATTTAAATCTTCTTCAACTTCTTTTGGTTCAGACTGAGATAGAAAGCATGCTATCATAGCATCCAGCTGATGTCGTGTCCAAACTCCTGCTTGGAAATCAACTATCACCTATTCTTCAGGGTGATCTCCTATCCATTGTTGTACTCGGGGTTGCATCAAGGGGTCTTCATTTTGTTGAATTGGTTCTTCTTGATCTTGATCATTTTGAATTAGGTCAGTTTCTTGTTGTTGTTCAGCTGCAGGTTCTGTTATTGGCAACTGAGACTGATCCCGATCTAAAGAATTTGAGATCCTTAATATTCCAATATCTATAAAAACTGGTTCTAGAGTCGTTTCTGACTGAGACTAACAAACTAGTTCTTCTTTATCTTCAATTGTATCTCTAGCGAAGTTTGGTTCATCAAAAACCACATGTATTGATTCTTCATGCTTGAGTGTTTGTTTGGTTAACACTCTAAAAGATTTGTTGAGACTTGAATATGCTACGTACTATTCTTTCATCAGCTTTGGGCTGAAAAACCTTGAGCTGATCCTTTCCATTATTGTGAATAAAACATTTGCTTCTAGAGGCGTGAAAATATGAGATGTTTGGTTTCCTTCCATTCCATATAACAAGCTATATTTACTACTTCTGCCTAATATCTTTCTGGCAGTTTTGATTCACAGATCATTGTCCTTCTAGCTTCTTTAAGTGTTATATTTCTCCTTTTAGCTACTCCAGTTTGTTGAGGTGTTGTTGTAGTTGCATGCTGATGCAATACTCTATTTTCTCCACAATATTCAATGATTATATTGTTGAGAAAATCAGTTCCTTTATCAGATCTAATCTTGACCACTGTAACTCCTTTCTGATTTTGAAGTCTCTTCAATAATTCTGTAAGATTTTGCTTGGTCTTACTTTTATTTGACATGAAGATAACCCATATATATCACGAATAGTCATCAACTACCACCACGGTGTATTTCTTTCCACTAACACTGATTAGTGTAATTGGTCCAAATAAGTCCATATGCATCAGTTCTAAAACTCTATTTGTTGAGTGCTGAGACTTACTCTTGAAACTTTCTTTGGTTTGCTTTCCTTGTTGACATGCATCACACAAGTTGTCCTTCTTGTATGACATCTCGGTAGTCCATTCACCAAGTTCTTCTTTACTTGTAAGTTGACATCATCAAAATTGAGGTGACTCAGTTTCTTGTGCCATAGCAAACTGAGCTGACTTTTAATGCACAATTAAACAAGTTTCTAAAACTGTGGTAGACCAATCTACAAAATACATATTCTCTTTCCCTTTTCCAGCAAGAACTACTTGGAATATTGTTTCACTGACAACGATGTAGAAATATTTGTCAAAGGTTACTTTGTATCCCATGTCCCGGAATTGACTTGTACTGAGTAAGTTGTACTGAAGTCCTTCCACATAAGATACATCCTTGATTGTAAGTCCATTTTGCACCAACTTTCCATATCCTCTTGTATATCCTGGTTTGTCCTTGCTTCCAAAATTTACTCTTGGTCCATCTTTGGCCACAAAATCAACTAGACAGTCCTTGCTCCGTGTCATATGTCTTGAGCATCCACTGTCAAAATACCAAATATCCTGCAAGAAAAATTAAAAGGTTTTAGGTACCCAACTCTATTTGGGTACGTCCATGATAGTCAGCCGTAAGTACAACTCTGGGTATATTTCCATAAGGTCTTCTCGTAGAAATTGTTGCACTTGTTTTCATGTATATAAGCCACACTCCCATAGTATCTATTTTTGGTTTGTGTCTTATTTATGTGTTCTCTCAAGTCTTTTGGCTGAAACTGATTTCCAAAATGCCTACTATTATTAATAGCTTAATAATAACCATCACTCATTCTGTACTAAGGTCTATGCTGACTTCTGTACTGAGGCTTTTGCTAAGAGCTGGGATAAGTTCTCTACTGAGTCTTGGACTGAGAATTTTGATAAGTCTTCTGTCTTGAATAATTGTTCCTATCGGGTTTAGCAATTGTTTTAGTGAAATTCCAATCTTCATCAGTGGGAAATAATCTGCCTTTCCCCCTGAATGTGTGAATTTTTGAATGATTAACATTCTTAGATTTATTATGATTATAATTTCTCTGGTTCTTGACTTGGTCATATTTTGTAGATGTGGCATTTGATCTACCATCTCCTTTTCCTTGAGGTATAGCTAATCTACCCTTTGATTTACCTTTATTGGTAGGTGAACCTGTCTTCTTAGAAGAGTGATGTTTAAACTGAGTTGACTCATGAGAAGCTGACTTTACTAGTTCACAATTTTCTCATTTTGTGGAGGTTGCTCAGCTACAAACTTAATACCTGTTTTGATATTAGGTTCAGCAGCTTTGCTAGTTCCTTCCTTAAAAGATTGTTGTGTTTCAAATCCTAAGCCAGTTCTTTCTCCCGAAGGCTTTCCAGATTTGAATCTAGTAGCTGAACTTGACTTAGCAAAAGATTCAGCTGCTGCAGCTGATGTAGTAGGTTGAAGCTGATTCTTCCCTTTGTCAGTTCTGGTCAGTTTCATCATGTTCAGTTCAGACTTCAATCTTTCGACTTCTAGAATTAGAGCTTCTTTTTCAGCTTTAATTGATTCATAACCAGCTTGTATAGTAACCAGCTGATTAATCATATCATCAAGAGTTTCTTCTAATTCTGGAATTCTAGGATTGGAGTTAGCGTAGTTGAAAAACAAGCATTTTGCATGAAAATCTGAGCTGAGGAATATTTTGAGCTAGATTCACATACATCATTTGAATCTTCCATGTGAGCCATAAGAGCTGTATCATCTGATAGTCTTTCTGTACCAGCTTCATAATCTGACTCATCTCCAGCTAAGAGAGCCCTTCTACCAGTTTTCATTGGTGAGTCTTCTTACTAATCAGTTCTGGACATGCAGCCTTATAATATCCAAGCTTCTTGTAGTTAAAGCAACGATATTCATCATATTTCCTTCTCTCAGTAGTCTTCTTGATGTATTTTTGGGTGACTAGCTATCCATTTTTCATTCTTCTTATCATGTTCATCATGAGAGCCATCTGTTCCTCAATTTCATCTAATTAATTGTTGAAGATTGCTTGAGGAAGTTTCTTGATTGTCATTGGTAGCTGCTACAAGAGCTGTTGTTTTCGGTTCCTCCAAGGCTTTGATCACTGTTTCTGTGATTGTGAAATCCTCACTGAATACACAGGCTTTCAGATCTAAGAAGATTTTGAAAGTATCTTCTTCATCAAGCTTCCTAGACTCTTCCATGGCTGTAACCTTAATTTTCCAACATTAGGGTAAAGCCTTCAAAATTCATGTGTTGACTTTCTTCTTGGTATACTCTATCTTGAGTAAAGCTAGTTCATCCATGATTGCGTTGAATCTTGTCTCCATCTGGTCAATGCTTTCTCCAGGTTTCATCCTAAAATCATGAAACTTTTGTTTGGCGACTGAGATCTTGTTCTCTTCGATAGAGTCATGCCCGTCACATGTCATCTGAAGTTTTTCCCATAATTCTTTGGCAGTTGTGCATTCTTCGACCTTCAGATACATATTGCTATCAAGAGTTCTGAGAATGATATCCATTGGAACATTGTTGAGATTGTTTCTTTTTCGATCATCATTGTTCCACTCGCTTTTGAACTTTGGGACTCTAACTTGGTCACCATTAACAGTTTGCATGTGAGTGATTTGGATAGGTCCATCAGTAAGTACGTCCATCATTTCATCATGAGTAGCTGCTAGAAAATCCTGCACATGACGTCTGTAGTCATCAAATCTATCCATGTTGCACATCAGCATCTGTCTGGCATACTAATTGTTATCCATTGTGTGAGTGAGTGAAAACTGGATTATGGTCGAGCATTTTCGGGAGAACAACTAGAGGAGATAACTAGAGCAAGTGAGTTTTTAACAATAGCTTGTTAAAGAACACCGCTTCGATACCAATTGTTGGTTTGGAAAGGTCCAAGTTTAAAGGGGGAGGGTGAATTACTTGTCACCAAAAACTACATCTAAAACGATTAAGGTTCAGTTTTAACTTGTGTGAGTTGAGTCGACTAAGCCGAGTCTAAGTCAAACCGACTTATAACAAAACGGAGTCAAACGGCAAAGCGGACTTATGTGTTAGCCTTTATCGGATCTTGTTGTTTCTAAGAAAAAGTTGAGTCCGCAAAGCGGATTACGGTGAATCTCGGTTTATGAATCTTGCTTATGAGTGTGTAATACAATCGGTTTTTAGTATTTAGTATTGTATAAACAATAAGAAATGTTGAATAAATAAATAAGCGAAAGTAAATGCGTAAAGTAAGTAGAACAAGATTTATAGTGGTTCTAGGTGGTGTAATCTTGTCAGTCCACTCTTCCCCTGTGATGTAGGAGGAAAATTCCACTAGAACTTTACGAGGTAGCCGGTTACAAAAAGTCCTAAATGATAGTCCTTGACTAATCTCTAGCTTCACTATCTAAACAACGGTGGAACGGGTAGGATTGATGCTTTGCAAGCTTGCTTGAAACACACGGGTCCTTAGTGGGTTTCTATTGCCTCTTCTCCGGGTCCACCACAAACGTAGTCTACCCGACTGCTACAACTGTCCATGGAAAATCCTTGACCAGATTGCTTCACTGTCTAAACCTTTGATAAAAAAAAGTTGGGCTGAGAAACAATAAATTGATTCTTTCTTGTGGTTCTTCTAAGTGTTTGATTCTTGATATAGTCTTTGTAGCTTGAACACTTGAAGAAATCTAGATATGATATTGTTGAGCGCAAATATTGATAGCAATTCAGATGAGCTAGACTTGAGCACGATAAAGCTTATAATCCGTAATGTTGTGTATGTTATGTGTGTTTGATCATTGATTTCAAGTAGTCAATTTATAGCGTGAGGTCCAACGTTCATCTTGCTTGAATTTGAATTCTATCAACATCTACATTATCAGATGTCATGTGTCAGTGACCGTTCTGACATGTCAGTGCTTCATCCAATAGTATTGCTTGATTTATAACATTCATATTTGTATTCAATTCTTGGATGACTGGCTATAAAACTGAGTGTCCTGGTTCAGTTTTATATTGAGTGTGTCAGTTATTAGTTTGTCAACTAACTTAGAGCATTAACTGAGTTTTTACTCTTCTTCAAAACTTAGTACTCTATTCTTCTGATTTCTTTTAACTTAACCAGAGTAATGCACTCCTTTAAATAAATCATCTAAGATATCATTGTCCTTATGATTCTTAGGTTTTCTTACAAGATCCATAAACTCGGTTCGTGCCATCACGGTCTTACCCGAATTCTAACTTTACGTCTCGACTTTAATCTTCATACACGAGTTTGAACCTTCGTTCTTCAATCTTCAATAACCGAGTATGAGTTCCTCAGTTCTTCATTTCTTGAGTTTGTTCCCATTGCCTTCATTTTCTAGATAAGTCAACCGAGTCTGTGTCCCTCAATGAACTTACCTTCTTCAGTTCTAAGTAAACTTCAGTTCTTGGTTCTGAGTGATATTTTCAGTTTTAAGTCATGTTCCAATTTTCTAAATGATTTCCAGTTCTCAGTTTTACGACTCTTCTATCTATTACAGTGCTTGTCTGATATAACCTATACAATTATCAGACTCTAATAAAACCTATACATTCACTTCTAGACATGTTTTATCTTTTCACTATAACATCTAGTTTCAACATTTCATCAATAGGGTGTAAACAAACAAGTGACTAAATTTGATGAATCATCATCAATACTCAAATTTTATTTCTAACACTTTTCATCACATTTTCAAGTATCATAGAATTATTCCAAGACTTTAGAGACTTACTTGAAAATAACTCTATGATCTTGGTTTCTCAAAGTCAGCAACTCTGAGTCTGACTTCAATCTTTTGATCTTTGATCAATACCATTGAGTCTTACTGCTCATCCTTCATTCTTTTATATGTATCATTGATCGCATGTGCATATGGATATAACTATATGTTATAGTGCTTGTCTAATTTAACATATAGTATAATTAGACTCTAGTATACCCAATACACATATAAAATCTAACCTCATAGGCTTCTATCATAGATGGTTCTAACCATCACAACATCATCAAAACTAAACTACTTAATATTCATCAAAACTGGACCTGACATAGCCCTTGCATCAAATTTTATTCTGCCATTAGGTAGAATAGTTGAAAACACTAGACTACCAAAACCCTTAACTCATCATAATCCGGTCGCTTACTATGAAGAAAAGAAAAGGTGCAGAATTCAATAAAACAGGAGTAGGCAACACACTGATCAAATACACATGCAAGACACAATACCCCCATAAATTCAATGGTAATTGAGCTTGAAATTTCAATGCTCTAGCAACATTGAGTATATGTTGATGTTTTCTTTTTACAATGTCATTTTGTTGTGGAGTAACCACACCACTAGTTTGATGAATTAAACCATTTTCATTCTAAAATTCAATATACTTCAATTTTTGTCCATTGTTAAATGCTATAATTTAGATGGATTTGTTAAACTGATTCCAGAAATAGTGATAAAAGACATAGTGAGCATTTCTTAATTCATCTGTGGTTCGTAGTTGGAAAATCCAAGTGTACCTTCTATAATCATCCACAACAGTTAAAATGTGTTGGTCCCTTGGAAAGGCTAAGATCAAGTTTAGATGGTGTGGGTGAATAACTATATACCTTTAGAGTTTTAAAACTGAGCTGACATGTTAGTCTGCTGACTGTCTTAACTATGTATTATGCAATAGATATAAAGCCTTCTATAATTTTTGTTCTAATCTTTGAATGAACTAAGTGTTAGGAGCTCAGAAGTTTTGTGTTTGTGCTATGTATTGGTAAGAAAGCAACAAAAAGCTAAATATTGTAAACACCGAAAGTAAAAAAGCAAAAAAATAAAAACACAAAGTTTATAGTGGTTTAGGGTCGTGTAATCCATTAGTCCACTCTTCTCCTATGATGTTTGAGGTAATTCACTATTGTTATTTATGAACTTCAGATTTGAATTCTCTTAATCGAGAACAAACCCAGATCCTTAACTCATTCGATCAATAATGAACCGACGATCCATAGTGGGTAGTCCTATCAGAATGATCTATATAAAGTAAGATAGAGGTTTGAAATCGCTTATATGTATAATGAACTCCGAGATTCAAATCTATCCCGGGGTAATCAACGAACCCTAAGCCTCAACCCATTTGATCAAAACCGAACCGAAGATCCATTACAGATAGTACTATCAGAATGATCTATATAAAGAAAGATAGAGGTTTGAAATAGCTTATATGTATAATGAACCCTAAGATTCAAATCAATCCCGGGGTAATCCACGAACCCCGAGCCTTAACTCATTCGATCAATAACGAACTGACGCTCAATAAAGGATAGTACTATCAGAATGATTTATATAAAGAAAGATAGATGTTTGAAATCGCTTATATGTATAACAAACCCCGAGATTCAAATCAATCCCGGGGTAATCAACGAACCCTGAGCCTTAACTCATTCGATCAACAACGAACCGACGATCACCGGCAGATAGTACTATCGAATGATCTATATAAAGAAAGATAGTGGTTTGAAATCGCTAATATGTATAACAAACCCTGAGATTCAAATCAAATATTGAACTAACTGACGATGTTTGGGTTTGAAGTCAACAATCGACTAATTAACGAACCCTAGGTTTAAACTTACTACTCAATAATTTTATACAATTGTATTTAAAAATAATAATTTGATTTAAATTATAATAATTTATATTCATATTTGTAACTAAAATGCAATTTGCTTTATAATTTTTTTTTAAATATTTACATAATGATTTATATCAACATTTGCAATTAAAAGAAAGTTACTTTAAGGGGAGACAAAGTCGTCCCTTTAAACCCACAATTTATAAATAAAAATATATTATTTAACACATTGTTTTATATCAGTATTTGCGATAAAAAAATTATTTCCTTTAAAGGGACGACATTGTCGTCCCTTTAAACCACATTTTATAAAGAAAATATTATTCATATATTAACACAATGTTTTATAACAAAAATTCCAATAAAAAATGTTGATTTGCTTTAAAGGGACGACATTGTCGTCCCTATAAATATACTTGTCCACGTAGAATCCAAGCTGGCACTTGAACCACCAAAAAATCATCCAGAAAAATAGGCAGGAAGAATTTTTTTTTTTAAGTTTCCCTCCCAAAGATCCCGCTTAGAATTTGGTGAAAGTTTGACTTCTTTAAAGGGACGACTTGGTGTCGTCCCTTTAAAGGTCGTCCCTTCAGACGCAATTTCTTGTAGTGATACTAGTAAACTACATATTAGTTTATCCGGATATATATTATATAACACGTTATCAGCACGAGTGATTAAATCTAAATCATTTAACGGGTAATTGGGTCCAAATTCAAGTTAGGATCAAATATAAAAGAGGAAAGTGTTTAGTATAATTTTGGACTAAACTCCTGAGAGTTGCCTACGTATCCAATCGAGTATATCAAACTGGAATCAAGTCCTCCGTAGTTCTTAGGCCTCTTTATATATAGGTTGTTTTACATCCGGGATCATAGGAACGGTTACATCATAGGGTATTGCTCATGATCATGGCAGTTATTCCCATGTTAATGTAGAGTTGTTAACTTTCTGGTAGTTATCTATGACAACGGTTATACTGGCAGCGTAGCGGATCAAAGGTCCTGCCTATGTCTGCTGACCACCACGAATCCACGATGTCCTGTTAGTGTCTAGGGTCCTGCCCTGCCAGTATATTATCCACTTATTTTTCGTTAAGTGTTTCATATGGGCTTCGCCCAATAAGTATTAACCCGGCCCATATTACTGGTTTAAGCCCATGTATCATCAACGAGTCTCTACCGATTGAGCCGTGTGATAGAATCTCTATGTTTCGATAAATCCTAGAGTGTTTATCCATATCAATATATCCATGGTGATGCTAACGCTGAATCAAAAAAGCAGCAACTTTGGATTTGGTTTACTGCTAGTAGTTTGAATGCATGGTTTTCTTAAAACCATCCCAATCGGAGATCGGATTCGGAGTCCCCAAAAGAGTGAGAGAACAACAGATGAAGCCGAGACCGTTGCTTCTGTGAATAAGTTTATTTTCACAGTGATTAAGTTAAGCCGTAGCTCTTTGACGAGGCACCCAAGTGGTGCCGTGGTGTTCTACAAAGATGTGTTTAGTGCAAACGAGACTATGAGTATATATTCAACGGTTTTGTGATTCTCGTAGTCTCTCTCAACCACATCATCTGAGCTCTGATGGTTATGTTTTATCAACGGTGATCAATTATTTGGTTGACACATATCTGGATATTCTATGGATCCATCGTATATATGGATGTCTATTATTGATCGATCGGAGTCAATAATTTATAATGGTCACAGATCGACGAAGGTAAAATGTTGGGTAAAAATTTATGTTTATCTACGTTGATATTATATTGTGTTGTACTATATCAACTATATTGGTGAAAATGTTGCGGCCACATTTCCTGAAGTGAACGTGTTCAAACGATACTTTGATGCGTCAAATTATATGGATCCGTTCCCAGAGGTGAACGCGATTTAAACTGTATATTTAAGATGTGTGGGTTGACACAAGTTCATTCATATAAGTGAATGAGATGAAATAAAATATTCGATGTGTATCGAATTACCCTAGTCCATTCCCGGAAGTGAATAGGACCAATCAGGGATCCATTCCCGGAAGTGAATAGGACCAATCAGTGAAATATATACGTTACATCATATTTTATAGATTCATCCCCGGTAGTGAATGTGACTAAATCATATATTTGAGATATATCGAATTACACGAGTCAGTTCCCAGAAGTGAACGTGGCCAAATTATAAATACATTAAAGATATATCAACTAAACATCATGATTCCCATAAGTGAATGAGTAAATTTAATATTTATGATGTATTAGACTACGTATGTCCATCTCCGGAAGAGGATGTGACTAAACTTAAAATTTATGATATATTAGACACGTCAGTTCCTATAAGTGGACGTGACACATTTAAATATTCTTGATGTATCGAGTATGTCCGTTCCTCGAAGTGAACGTGGACGGTTAAAAATTCTAGATGTGTTGAAATATACAAGTCTGTTCCTAGAAGTGAACGTGACAAAATCAAGATATTTTATACCGGTATTTAAAAATGTATGTATCGAATCACATCAGTCAGTTCCTTGAAGTGAACATGATATATATAAGACCGTGATTTTAAAATTGTCATAATAAATCTCACTAGAAGTATCCGGTTGGGCTGGGCAAATAAAATATTTATTAGTTTACTTGTAGAGTATTAATTATATATATAATATATAAATATACTACGCAATAACCGATGCAATGCACGGGACAATTGAACATCTCTCTTACGATCATAAAAGAAACATATATTCTATTACAATCAATAAATGATCATTAGAGAAAATCAAAAGTTTTGTATTGTACATAAATAATAGAGTTTGATACGCCCATAAAATGTGTTCGATCTCTCCTTTTATTTTAGGTCCAATTGAGTAAATGAAACGGTGCACTCCGAGGTAAACAATTCCTCCTCACACGAGCGTATGAAATTGTCATATGTCCATTGCATCAGTCCAAGGTCCACAACTGTTACGGTTTTTCTGAACAGGTCCCGAGTACAAATCTACCTTTAGATAAAAAGGAGTCACTCCGTTCGTCAAACGGTCAATTTTATTTAAAAGGCTCCGGTTGTCAAAGCCGGATGATTCAACTTTCCGGTTTAAGTTTCAATTAACTGATGATTTAACATTATTACGATCTCGAGTACAAATTATAATAAGATTCATTTCTCCCAAAACAAATCTACCCCCGGGTAGGAAATCGGATTCCGTTATCACGTTGTTCACACGGCCAATTTTACCCTCCGATTTTTCTATCTTTTATCTCATATCCTAACTACGAGGCGTCAATTCATAATTAGATTATGAATTCCTCAGATCGATTAAATATGTCAATACGAATACGAAAAATAGAAAAAGATTCAATTAACTCAATTTTAATCATTTTAACTTAACAACATTTATTTAACGAAAAGATCGAAATAAAACCGATTACATAGCTTTGGCCAGTATTATATTTAGCCTAAAAACATTACAACGACTAAAAAGATGAAAATAAACAACATAAACATAAATACTTCAGAAAAGTTACCCGAATACGGCAGTTGATTCAGAAATCGTATTTTCCGGACATTACAACTTCTTCAGCAAAACCGAACTTCCGAGATTTTCCCGAGCATTATAACGATACTAAAATTACATTATTACGGCCTAAGGCCTTATTTACAACTACAACTAAGAAAATAAAAAGAAAAGAGAGAGGAGAGGAGAATATATATATGATATGGTGTATATATATTTTGGTACACTTCGAGCTGCTCTCTGATCAACTCCTTATATAGAATTGAAGTCCTTGGCCGGACCGGTCCGGTAGTAGGCCGGCTCGGTCCGGAATCATGATGATGTTCCCATGCTTGAATACACTCGCATGTGCTCCGTATGATAATTATTATTATAACTTATAAAATTCATATCTCGAGTTCTGGACCTCCAAAAATTGCAAACGAAATGCCAAAATTAAGGTCTCGAGAAACTCTACAACTTTCATGAAGGACTCTTCTCCGGAAAACGCCTTCTTGATTACCTCGTGTTCCTCCGAAGCTATTTCGGGATTTTTATTAACCCAAATCGATTAGCCACTTGATCACTGTTTAAGTTGTAGACCTCCAATCTTCATAATTTAAATTTTATTGGAAAGCTTATATGAAGATCTTCAACTTTCGTGAAGAACACTTTTTCTGAAAATGTCGTTTTGATGAGCCATTCGTTTGTCGAAGACATTTCTCGATTACCACTTAACCGGATTGATTGGCCACTTGACCACTTAAGCTATTCAATTGACCATTTAAGCTCGTGGCACTCTCTAAATCATTCCAGAGATATGATTAAACTTCAATATGTCGATTCTCGGGGTCTCGGCTTATAAATCTGCAATAAAATACCACAAATACCCACGTAAATCTGACACGACACTCCGATTTACTAAAATCGGTACAAAATTACAACTTTTTACTATTTTTACTACTAACTACTCTAAACTATAAAGATTAATATTTCATAACATTTATATCATAATTTCATATATTTTACATAGAATTCGTTGATAAAACATAATAATATAACGTATATTTAATCATATAAAAATAATACATCACCATACAATAACATATAAAACATATATAAAAAAAAGTGTCACTATCGTGAAATAATTGAGATGTTTTATCTTGTATATGACTACCAAAGACGCTCAAATCTAAGTAGCACCTAATTAGTTAAAGAATGCTTTGTAGTCAAAAAGATGTAATGACATCGAACCAAATAAGTATTTAGTACATTCTCAAGCTTAAGTATGTTTATCCTTCTTCTTTTTTTCTTTTTCTTTTTTGAAAAAGAGTATGTATGTCCTAAATGTTTTATTTAATGAAAGTCAATTGTCTGGTGCATTACGCACATTTACGCACATCTATCCATGTTGCACATCAGCATCTGTCTGGCATACTAATTGTTATCCATTGTGTGAGTGAGTGAAAACTGGATTATGCAAAGACTGGAAACTGGAAAACTGAGCATTTTCAGGAGAACAACTAGAGGAGATAACTAGAGCAAGTGAGTTTTTAACAATAGCTTGTTAAAGAACACTGCTTCGATACCAATTGTTGGTCTATTGGAAAGGCTGACACAAGTTTAAAGGGGGGGAGGGTGAATTACTTGTCACCAAAAACTACATCTAAAACGATTAAGGTTCAGTTTTAACTTGTGTGGAGTTGAGCTGACTAAGCTGAGTCTAAGTCAAACTGACTTATAACAAAACGGAGTCAAACGGCAGCGGACTTATGTGTTAGCCTTTATCTGGATCTTGTTGTTTCTAAGAAAAAGTTGAGTCTGCAAAACTGGATTCTGGTGAATCTCAGTTTATGAGCTGTGAGTGTGTAATACAATCAGTTTTAGTATGCTGTATAAACAATAAGAAATGTTGAATAAATAAATAACTGAAAGTAAATGGGTAAAGTAAGTAGAACAAGATTTATAGTGGTTCTAGGTGGTGTAATCTTGTCAGTCCACTCTTCCCCTGTGATGTAGGAGGAAAATTCCACTAGAACTTTCTGAGGTAGCCGGTTACAAAAAGTCCTAAATGATAGTCCTTGACTAATCTCTAGCTTCACTATCTAAACAACAGTGGAACAGGTAGGATTGATGCTTTGCAACTGCTTGAAACACAGGTCCTTAGTGGGTTTCTATTGCCTCTTCTCCAGGTCCACCACAAACGTAGTCTACCCGACTGCTACAACTGTCCATGGAAAATCCTTGACCAGATTCCTTCATTGTCTAAACCTTTGATAAAAAAAAGTTGGGCTGAGAAACAATAAATTGATTCTTTCTTGTGGTTCTTCTAAGTGTTTGATTCTTGATATAGTCTTTGTAGCTTGAACACTTGAAGAAATCTAGATATGATATTGTTGAGCGCAAATATTGATAGCAATTCAGATGAACTAGACTTGAGCACGATAAAGCTTATAATCCGTAATGTTGTGTATGTTATGTGTGTTTGATCATTGATTTCAAGTACTCAATTTATAGCGTGAGGTCCAACGTTCATCTTGCTTGAATTTGAATTCTATCAACATCTACATTATCAGATGTCATGTGTCAGTGACCGTTCTGACATGTCAGTGCTTCATCCAATAGTATTGCTTGATTTATAACATTCATATTTGTATTCAAGTCTTGGATGACTGGCTATAAAACTGAGTGTCCTGGTTCAGTTTTATATTGAGTGGGTCAGTTATTAGTTTGTCAACTAACTTAGAGCATTAACTGAGTTTTTACTCTTCTTCAAAACTTAGTACTCTATTCTTCTGATTTCTTTTAACTTAACCAGAGTAATGCACTCCTTTAAATAAATCATCTAAGATATCATTGTCCTTATGATTCTTAGGTCTTCTTACAAGATCCATAAACTCAGTTCAGGCCATCACGGTCTTACCTGAATTCTAACTTTACAGTCTCGACTTTAATCTTCATACCTGAGTTTGAACCTTCAGTTCTTCAATCTTCAATAACCGAGTATGAGTTCCTCAGTTCTTCATTTCTTGAGTTTGTTCCCATAGCCTTCATTTTCTAGATAAGTCAACCGAGTATGTGTCCCTCAATGAACTTACCTTCTTCAGTTCTAAGTAAACTTCAGTTCTTGGTTCTGAGTGATATTTTCAGTTTTAAGTCATGTTCCAATTTTCTAAATGATTTCCAGTTCTCAGGTTTACGACTCTTCTATCTATTACAGTGCTTGTCTGATATAACCTATACAATTATCAGACTCTAATAACTTGGTCAGGTAGTCGACAAAAATGGCTTATAGAGTTTAGGTTCAAGATGTTGGTTAATCGGAAAAAGGAAATCAAAAAAGAGAGAGGCAAGTCATACGTACCTACATCTTCATATTCTTGAAAAAAACGTAATCTCGATTAATAGCATCTTTTTTCAGATTTTCTCTTTTTTTTTTCAAGATTAAGAACTAAAAGCGTGAGTGTGTGTAGAAAATCAAACTTACAGGCATTGCTTCATCAAGATTGATCGGAGTACTACTCTTTCGATCGAAAATTACAAGTCCGGTTTCCTTAAACTTGTAATAATTCTTGAGATCTTATGATTCAACTTTTTCTTTTTCATCTTATCTTGTGCCTTCATTCCCAGCAATAGGACATTTCTAGATAATACCCTAGCTGGACTACTATCATCAGGCAATCGGGAGCTTAATTACCTCATAGTGATATAGGACATTTCGTGATAATACCCTACTCACTCCAATCATTGGTAGCTACAACCGATCAGTTCTTTTTATTTTTAAGTTGTTAATCACGAGATAAGGAAGATACCTCGGTATTCGATTAATTCGTGTAAATAGGGTGCTTCGTTCTTAATTTAGAAAATTAATATATCCGAACTTATTACCAAAATCGACTATATTGCAAGTGTCATGAGGTAAGATCGAATATACTACTACTTATCTAATCTTTCCAATCTCAAAGATATACCAAAACTTAGCTTTTATGTCTCCATCTCTTTTCATAAGTACGTACAAAACTTGCGGAATTTCAAGGAAATGTAGACCAAAATTAGCTAAAGCTTGGTTATTTAATCACAATTGACAATTTCGAGTGAGGTCTTGATCACTCTAATCAAGGCTGAGGTAGGTTATTTGGCTATAGTTATATTTTTGTGGTGCCAAAAATCAACATACTTAGTCCAATTCCAAACTCATAATTCATATTGAAAATGATTCTAAAAATTTTACTTATAAATATCAACATACTTATATAATTTCATGAAAACAATATCTAATATTAATTACTCAATTATATAAACTTAAAATCTTATTAAAATCTAAATTAGACATAAAATATAATTATAATATATCTAATATACTTTACTTAATTAAAAACTTATTCTTCCCAATTATATCATTTCTTATTCATTTTTATATATTAACTACTAAAAAGTTGAAAATAAGTAATAAAAATTTTATAATTTTATAATTTATAACTATTTTCGAAAATTTTAATGAATTTTCTAACCTAACTCTACTCCCCACTTACGAAGTGGCATCGTCCCGATGTTCAGTGAGTAATAAAAAAAGTAGGTTGGAAAATAAAATTAAAATTATATATTATCGTTATTATTCCGAGTTTATTTTTAACGTATACTAATTATATAACAAACAAACTTAAAAAACTAAGACATATATATTAAACAAGATACATTATTACAAACTTAAAAGAAAAACGTAAACTTAACTAAAGAAAATAAAACTTCAAATTTAACTAAAGAACTTATTAAAACTTAAATATCATAAACAAACCACCAACAAACTCTCTATATCGTAGACGAACAACCCGGTGTATCAACCGGTAATAATCCAACTCGACATTGCTGGTCTCTGAACACCTGTCGAAAATACACCTGTCCCACTAGATTGGCTTCCAAAAGGATATGACGATGGATGAAAGCTCGAAGGTGGTGGAATAGGTGTTACCCACTCGGTAAGGTATAAGGATCCGACCGATGACAAGGTGGATAGGCGGGATCATCAAAAGTAGGATTACGAAGCAATCGCTCGTTCCTTCTTAAACCTCTACGAATATCATCACACCACCGCCTATTACTCTCAAAGATATAAAGCCATGTTGGCTTGACCACGTGCAACATCCGTCACTAAAGATTGAAACATGTCATATGTGATAGTATTGGAGAAAGGAGTTTGTTGAGGATGACTCGAAAAAGATGGAAAAGAAGAAGAAGATGTAAAAACCGGTGGAGCCTGGTCGAGTTTGACGTCTTCTAATCAAAGATCTAATACTACCATCCGGAAGACTAGTCAAACTAGGTCCAATCAGATTTCCATCGCCCGAGATAACTTGTCATTAGGCAGAATGGTACTCCCAACCTACGACATAAATCAGAGATAAAACAAGGGAAGTATAGATGACTCCCTGGTCTGGCGATGACAATACTTTCAAAAATTCTTTTAAACATGACCTTTCCAACATCCACTCTAACATCGTTTACCATCGCCCAAGCGATACAAACATCTTCCTTTCCAAAAGCAGTATGTTTACGTGAAGGATAGAGATTATGGCTAATAAACCTTTTAATTGCCCTTAAACTTCTAAAACAATTCCCGTAATTAAATCGATTTTCAACCCATACAGCGGTCGGGTCAAAAACAGTCTGAGCTCTCAGGGCAGTCTGCTCAAAGCTTGCAGGATCATCTAGATTATAAACTGCCCTGTAATCCTCCTCATCAGGAAAAACCTCAACTCCTAGAATTGCATTTATGACGGCGGGGTTAAAAGGAATATTTCTGGTTCGTAAGGGTACAGTTTGCGACTGAGTAAGCTGCTCTTCTGACAATGTAGATAAAACCGAATAAAACTCAGCTACTAGAGTCGTGTTAATCTCCCCTTCCCTTCTGGCTGCTAAATCTAACCACTGACGTCTCGTAAAAATGTTTTTAACTTCATCACCTAAATCATCCAAGTCTAATCCTTTTTCAATCAGAACATCACATTTACTATAAATGTTCTCATACGCTTTCTTAGCCTCAGGTGATGCGGTTTTTTCAAAGCTTACGGCTTCTTCCTCAGATGATAAAATTACTGTGCCTATGACAGGAGTTGATATAGGAATTTTTGATTTTCTCTTTTTAGAGCTTCTAGTACTCGACTCAGCCATTCTACGATATTTGTAATGCCAATCAACAACAAAAACAACAACAAAAACAACAAAAAATAAAAATGTCACAACACACTCAAAAATCAAAACAGTTGAAATTAATCTAAAAAAATTATGAAAAATACGAAATTGATAACTAAATAAACTAAATTATACCTTAATATGTAGAAAACGTTGAAAAGTAGGCCGGAAAAGTTGAAAAGTCGCCGGAATGAAATGTGGCTTGTTTTTTTTTATCCTTTTTTGATTTTTCCAAACTTTTGTGTAAGAGAGGAGATGAAAAGAGGAATAAATCAAGTAGTGGTAGTGTGAGAGGTGAATTTTTGTGGAAAAATTGATAAAATTTTCGAGTGGTGGGGTTTGGGTGTGTGGGGTGCGGCTGTTAGAAGAATTAGGGAAGAAGAAGAAGAAAAGAAGGGTCCCCGTCTTTTTTTATGATTTTAGACCCCGGACCGGTCCGGGTTAAGGCCGGATCGGTCCGTGCCCAAATTTTTCCACTTTTTCGATTTTTTTTGACTTTTTATGATTTTTGATGAAAACTTATAAAAATTCTAATAAAACTTAATTAAAATCTTAAAAATAAGTTTATAAAATTTAAAACTTACAAAAAATAAAATTTTAAGGAAATTTTATAATTTTATAACAATTTCTAAAAATTTAATAAAATCTTTATAAAAGCTTATAAAAATTTAATAAATTTATATCAACTCTTATAAAACATCTAAATTAAAACTAAAAAAAAAAACTTTTATAAAACTTTTATAAAACTCCTCAAATTTCATAAAGATCCAATTTTATAAAATTTTCAGTATTTATGCGAAAATTTTATAAAATATAATATAAGAAAAGACTCGAAACTTAAGGGGTTCCTGATTCTTCGATTTCTAAATCTTCCAGAGTTCTGATATAACGCTCGATCAACCTAACTCCTAAAAATGAAGCATTTGAATTATCTCTCGGAATTCCATCGGGATTTTCGGATAACCACCTAATCGTTCCCTTCCTAACAATATTCAAACACTCATCCTGGGATTTGGTTGTGTTTTTCCCACAGCGTCCAACATGTTCACTTTTTCCACGATTCGCATCTCATTAGAAACTTTGCCCTTCTTTTTATCGCACTTCTTGATGTTCCATTACATACTTCTCTCAATCGATCTCTCTCAACAATTTCTTGTTTTGTTCAAAAACTAAAGCTTCTATAGAAAACGCGACATCTTTATCAAGGCCTAATTTTAAAAGTAAAATAAAAACTCCTATTCTATCTAAAAAAGGCATCCAGTTCTTTTACGTCTATCCGGTAAAAGACGAAAAGAGTTTAAACATAATTAAAAGTAGAGTAAAGATAGATAGCACCTGGTATTCGGCTGATTCTAGTTTCTCAGCTTTTCAGTTCTTTTATTTTCCTCTGCTTTTTCAATTTGTCGGGGGATCAATTAGTAGCATTATTTATTCTTTCAGTGTGATTCCTTCTCCCTCCACAAATAACTTTACTCGTGGCCATTGGCTATAAAAGTTGTATCTCCATCGCTAGTTCAACAAACTCCAGCTTTGTAAACCCGTGTTACTTTAAATGGACCGTCCATCTTGACTTAAGCTTACCCGGAAACAACTTTAAACGTGAATTGTACAAAAGCACTCGATCACCTACATGGAACTCACGCTTAAAGATTCTCTTATCATGGAAAGATTTCGTGCGTTCCTTGTAGATTCGAGCGTTTTCATAAGAATCGAGACGAAATTCTTCTAGTTCTCGTCAATTGAAGCAATCCGTGATCACCGACAAACCTTAAGATCGAAATTTAGAAATCTAATAGCCCGGAAGGCTCGGTGTTCTAACTCAACTGGGAGATGACATGATTTACCAAAGACTAGCTTATAGGGAGAACAGCCAATTGGTGTTTTAAAAGCTGTTCTGTACGCCCATAATGCATCATCTAATTTAACTGCCCAGTTTTTACGATTTGAATCAACTGTTTTTTCCACGATTCTTTTAATCTCTCTATTCGACACCTCTACCTGTCCACTAGTTTGCGGATGATAGGGCGTTCCTAGTTTATGCGTTACACCATATTTCTCAACTATTTTAGTAAATGGTCGATTGCAAAAATGTGAACCTCTATCACTAATGATCGCCCTCGGAATGCCATATCTGGTAAATATATTCTTTTTAAGGAATCGTATGACAACTTTGGTATCATTAGTGGGAAGAGCTTCAGCTTCTACCCATTTCGAAACATAATCTACCATTACAAGAATAAATCTTTTTCCAAAAGATATAGGAAAAGGTCCCATGAAATCTATGCCCCAAACATCAAATAACTCACATTCTAAAATAGGTTGCATAGGCATTTCATGTTTTTTAGATACATTTCCCCATTTTTGACAAGATTCACAAGATTTAACATACTTATAAGCATCTCTATATAGCGTAGGCCAATAAAAACCACATTGTAAAACTTTAAAAGCAGTTTTCCAACCTCCATGATGACCTCCTGCCTCACGATCTTGACAAAACGATAAAATACTTAAAATTTCATTATCAGGCACACATTTTCTGATTATCCCATCCGAACACTTACGGAAAAGGTATGGTTCCTCCCAGTAATAAAATTTTAAGTCATAAAAGAACTTCTTTTTCTGTTGCCAAGTCCAATGAGACGGAATATAATCACAAAGTTAAGTAATTAATGATATCTCCAAACCAAGGTGACATTTCCTTAGAAGGAATTCTATTCTTTAATAACCGCATGGTTGAAGGAGTATCTATTCTAAATAGTTGTTCATCGTGAAATGAATCTTTAATTTCATTCCCTATCTCTTCCTCGCCTCCATTCTACTTAGATGATCCGCTACTACATTCTCACTTCCTTTTTTATCTTTAATTTCAATATCAAATTCTTGAAGTAGGAGAATCCATCTAAGAAGACGTGGTTTCGCATCCTTCTTACAAGTAAATACTTCGTAGTGAATGGTCTGTGTAGATTATTACCTTAGAACCAACAATATATGATCTAAACTTATCTAAGGCAAAAATTACAGCCAACAGTTCTTTTTCTGTAGTTGCATAATTAAGCTGAGCTGCATTTAATGTGTGAGAAGCATAGTAGATAGCTTTGAGAATTTTGTTATACCTTTGACCTAAAACAGCTCCTACAGCTAAATCGCTTGCATCACACATAATCTCAAAAGGCAAATCCCAATCTGGTGCTACCAATACTGGTGCAGTAATCAACTTCGCTTTCAGGGTCTTAAAAGCTTCCATACATTTACTATCAAACTTAAAAGGTACTTCTTTTTCAAGCAAATGACTTAGAGGCTTTGCTATCTTCGAAAAATCTGCAATAAATCTCCTATAAAATCCGCATGTCCAAGAAATCCTCTTAGAGTCCTTAGATTAAGCGGTGGTGGTAATTTTTCAATCACTTCGACTTTAGCTTTATCAACTTCAATTCCTATTTCAGAGATTCTATGACCTAGAACAATTCCTTCTGATACCATTAAATGACATTCTTCCCAGTTTAAAACTAAATTGGTATCCTCACAGCGTTGTAACACTCTTTCTAAGTGCGACAAACATTTACCAAAAGAATCTCCGTAAACACTAAAGTCGTCCATAAAAATTTCTAAGAATTTCTCAACCATATCAGAAAATATAGACATCATACATCTGTGAAACGTAGCAGGAGCATTACATAAACCAAACGGCATTCTTTTATTCGCAAAAGTTCCATAAGGACAAGTGAAAGTAGTCTTTTCCCTATCTCCGCTCGCAATGAAAATCACGTAAATATCCCGAATAACCATCTAAGAAACAGTAATACTTATGTCCACTTAAACGTTCCAACATTTGAACTATGAATGGAAGTGGATGATGATCTTTCTTAGTATGATCATTTAGTTTTCTAAAATCAATGCACATTCGATATCCTGTAATCTCTCTAGTCGGAATCCATTCATTCTTATCATTCTCTTTCACTGTGAAACCTCCTTTCTTTGGTACAACTTGAGTTGGACTAACCCATTCACTATCTGATATAGGAAAGATTATTCCCATTTCTAATAGCTTAATCACCTCTTTCTTAACGATTAACTGTAAATTCGGGTTGAGGCGGCGTTGCGGTTGAATACAAGGTTTAGCATCTTCTTTCGTAATTATCTTATGAACACAAATCTCGGGGCTAATACCTCGAATATCGGCAATCGTCCATCCAAAAGCTTTCTTATGCTTTCTTAACATTCTAAGTAATTGATCTTCTTGTTGCTCAGTTAAAGTTGATGAAATAATAATCGGTAATAGATTATCAGTTTCAAGAAAAGCATATTTCAGATTTAAAGGTAACGGTTTCAATTCCAGATTCTTTGGCGGATCTTCTATTGACGATTTAAGAACTGGTCCTTCTAGTTCTAACTCCAAATACTTATGCCATGGTGGCTTAAAAGTAAAGCTTCCTTTATCTAGAGAAAGGATTATCTCTTTCATTTCAATGTCTTCCTCATCTTCTTTATAGATAGACAGAGTTAAGCATTCTTCTAATCTGTCTTCAAAAGTTGGTAACTGATTATCATAGACGAATGAATATCTTCTATAAAAGAACATGATTCTCGTGATGTATATAGATGGTTCATAGCTTTGAAAATATTGAAAGCAACTTCATCTTCATTGACTCTCAAAATTAATTCTCCTTTCGAACATCGATTAAAGTTCTTCCGTAGCTAGAAATGGACGACCTAGAATAAGTGGCGCTGAATATCCTTCTTCCATTTCCATAACTACAAAGTCTACTGGAAAATAGAATTTGTCTACTTTAACCAATACGTCCTTAATAATCCCTTTAGGGTACTTAATCGATCTATCTGCCATTTGCAGAGTCATTTCAGTCTTAGTAAGCTTTCCTATGCCTAGCTTTTTATAATCCTCATAAGACATGAGATTTATACTAGCTCCTAGATCACATAAGACCTTTTTAAACAGAAATCCTCCAATTTCACATGGAATCGTAAAACTTCCAGGATCTTTCAGTTTAGGTGGTAACTTATGCTGCAGAATTGAGAACATTCTTCATTTAGGCCTATATTCTCATAGTCCTCTAATTTTTTCTTATTTGATAGTATATCTTTCAGAAACTTTCCATAGGCAGGTATACTTATTAGAGCTTCAATAACAGGGATATTAACATGAAGATGACGAAAAGTGTCAAGGAAACGAGCATACTTCTTATCAATTTTTGCCTTTTTGATTTGATCTTTAGGAGGGTAAGGTAAAGATTCTAAATCTATAACCTTTGGCTCCTTAGTCAATTTCTCTTTTCCTTTTTCCTTAAACCTTTGAGTATTACTTAGTCGCCATGTTTCAGGTTCTTGAATTTTTTCCTTTAAATTGTTCCCTGAATCAATCTCTACTTCAGACTCTTTCGGTTCTTCCTGTTTCTCATCCTTATTACCAGTTTCATCTATTCTAACATGTTCCTTGAATAAAGTCCTTAAATCTTTATCCATAGGGTCTTTCAAAATCCTAGGGATTTTTACCCATTTTTCACCTTCATTCTCAGATTCCAAACTTCTATTCCTTTTCAAGAAATTCTCTATAATTTCTTCTTCCTCATCAGTGAATTCAATTTCATCTTTAGTTTGATCATTCTTTCCATCTAAATCATCTTCTACTTCATTATTCCCAAAGTTTTCAACTCCATTGCTTCCACTGAGCTTCCTACTTCTCGTAACTACAACATTTACCTCTCTTGGGTTTCTTTCAGTGTTACTTGGTAATCCTCCTGGGGGTCTGCTGTTATTACGTTCACATTCCCTACTCAAATGATCTTCCATATTCCTCAACGAGGCTTCTATCGTTCTCATTCTCGGTATCATGTCCACTCATAGATGTTTTCATTGTACTCATATCTTTAGGATCGTACCAATAGAAGTCATCATTGTTTCCATATTCTTAGATTGAGTAGATACTACACCCATCATATTTTCCATTAGTTTTTCCCATTTTTCAACTCCTTCGCAGTTGAGTTGAACTCTCGAGTTACCGGTATACTTTGAGTGGTATGTTGAGGATAGGATCTAGGTAATGATTGTAAATTTCGATTAGATGTATTTTCTTGATAAACTTGATTATTATTCATATTCCTATATTGAACTCGGATATGGCGGTTGTCCCGGCTTACTAGGGTTTTCGACCATCGATAAGTAGGATGATCTCTTCTAATAGCATTAAACGAGTTTGAATATGCATTGTTCAAATTCCTATTCGTCGAAGAAAACTCACCTCCTCCCTTGAGTATCCTGTTGGTTCTTCACTCCCTAATGACACATTATCATGACTTGAGTATTCATTTGTTGTACTATTTTCTGAACTTTGGTTCTTATCCTGTTGTAAACCATCAAATTTCCTACTCAAATTTTCTAAATGTGCTAGAACTTCCGTATTAGACGTACATTCTCCTGCAAAAACTACTTTTCTGGTGCTAGAACCGGTTTCCCACATTCTGTTATTTTTGGAAATCTTTTCTATAGCATCGTAAACTCGTTTGAGCTTCACTCATCATTAACGAACCACCACATGCATGATCTACATCGGCACGTGAATCTTTTCTCAATTTACGACGAAGAGTTGAATTTGCATATCTAAGGAATAACCATGATCGGGACAAGCTCTTAACAAGCTTTTTAAATCTTTCCCACGCATTCCCAAGAGTTTCCTCGCATCCTTGTCTAAAGTTAGCAACCTCGACTTTTAATTCCAAATTTCGTCCAGAGTGAAATATTGTTTCGTAAATTCGTTTGAATCTCCTCCCAACTAGTTAGTGAGTGGTGTGGAAGAGACATAAACCAATCTCGGGCTCGTCCTTTTAAAGAAAAAGGAAACATAGTCATCCTCGTTAATTCCTTATGAGCACCTTGACTTTTGGCTGTATTGCACAATTCTTCAAAAAGATAGAGATGATGATGTGGATCTTCATCATCCTCTCCTAGGAATTGGGCTCTTGCGTCAATTAAACCAAAAAGATGAGATTTAATTTCGAAATTATTCGCTCCTTCATTAGGTAAAAGTATGGGATTATTAGTCTGGTTTCTTCTCACGGTTTGATCACAGATTGGTCTCGGGTTTGGTAGGTTATTTCGATTATTCTGGTTCCGATTCTGATTATTTCTATTATTATTATTATTATTAGGGTTAATAGGGTTCTGTCCATGCCCTAGAGCATGTTCCAGCCCTTGTTCAGGTGTTTCATCACTGATTTCAGCCATTCTCGTATTTCTGTTTGAAGATGATTCTTGGTCAGGATTTCCCTGACTAGTATGACCTCGTTTACTCTCTACTCTTAACTGCCTTTCGTAAGGGTTTATGTCAGGCTTATAAAAGACATAGTGAGCATTTCTTAATTCATCTGTGGTTCGTAGTTGGAAAATCCAAGTGTACCTTCTATAATCATCCACAACAGTTAAAATGTGTTGGTCCCTTGGAAAGGCTAAGATCAAGTTTAGATGGTGTGGGTGAATAACTATATACCTTTAGAGTTTTAAAACTGAGCTGACATGTTAGTCTGCTGACTGTTTTAACTATGTATTATGCAATAGATATAAAGCCTTCTATAATTTTTGTTCTAATACTGAATGAACTAAGTGTTAGGAGCTCAGAAGTTTTGTGTTTGTGCTATGTATTGGTAAGAAAGCAACAAAAAGCTAAATATTGTAAACACCGAAAGTAAAAAAGCAAAAAAATAAAAACACAAAGTTTATAGTGGTTTAGGGTCGTGTAATCCATTAGTCCACTCTTCTCCTATGATGTTTGAGGTAATTCACTATTGTTATTTATGAACTTCAGATTTGAATTCTCTTAATCGACAACAAACCCAGATCCTTAACTCATTCGATCAATAATGAACCGACGATCCATAGTGGGTAGTCCTATCAGAATGATCTATATAAAGTAAGATAGAGGTTTGAAATCGCTTATATGTATAATGAACTCCGAGATTCAAATCTATCCCGGGGTAATCAACGAACCCTAAGCCTCAACCCATTCGATCAAAACCGAACCGAAGATCCATTACAGATAGTACTATCAGAATGATCTATATAAAGAAAGATAGAGGTTTGAAATAGCTTATATGTATAATGAACCCTAAGATTCAAATCAATCCCGGGGTAATCCACGAACCCCGAGCCTTAACTCATTCGATCAATAACGAACTGACGCTCAATAAAGGATAGTACTATCAGAATGATTTATATAAAGAAAGATAGATGTTTGAAATCGCTTATATGTATAACAAACCCCGAGATTCAAATCAATCCCGGGGTAATCAACGAACCCCGAGCCTTAACTCATTCGATCAACAACGAACTGACGATCACCAGCAGATAGTACTATCAGAATGATCTATATAAAGAAAGATAGTGGTTTGAAATCGCTAATATGTATAACAAACCCTGAGATTCAAATCAAATATTGAACTAACTGACGATGTTTGGGTTTGAAGTCAACAATCGACTAATTAACGAACCCTAGGTTTAAACTTACTACTCAATAATTTTATACAATTGTATTTAAAAATAATAATTCGATTTAAATTATAATAATTTATATTCATATTTGTAACTAAAATGCAATTTGCTTTATAAATTTTTTTTAAATATTTACATAATGATTTATATCAACATTTGCAATTAAAAGAAAGTTACTTTAAGGGGAGACAAAGTCGTCCCTTTAAACCCACAATTTATAAATAAAAATATATTATTTAACACATTGTTTTATATCAGTATTTGCGATAAAAAAAAATTATTTCCTTTAAAGGGACGACATTGTCGTCCCTTTAAACCACATTTTATAAAGAAAATATTATTCATATATTAACACAATGTTTTATAACAAAAATTCCAATAAAAAATGTTGATTTGCTTTAAAGGGACGACATTGTCGTCCCTGTAAATATACTTGTCCACGTAGAATCCAAGCTGGCACTTGAACCACCAAAAAATCATCCAGAAAAATAGGCAGGAAGAATTTTTTTTTTTAAGTTTCCCTCCCAAAGATCCCGCTTAGAATTTGGTGAAAGTTTG
The DNA here is from genome assembly GCA_036785695.1 of Gentiana straminea. NCBI lineage: Eukaryota > Viridiplantae > Streptophyta > Magnoliopsida > Gentianales > Gentianaceae > Gentiana > Gentiana straminea. The sequence continues at coordinate 3,342,076 of JAVUPR010000398.1, forward strand.
ACTTCTTTAAAGGGACGACTTGGTGTCGTCCCTTTAAAGGTCGTCCTTCGTACGCAATTTCTTGTAGTGATACTAGTAAACTACATATTAGTTTATCCGGATATATATTATATAACACGTTATCAGCACGAGTGATTAAATCTAAATCATTTAACGGGTAATTGGGTCCAAATTCAAGTTAGGATCAAATATAAAAGAGGAAAGTGTTTAGTATAATTTTGGACTAAACTCCTGAGAGTTGCCTACGTATCCAATCGAGTATATCAAACTGGAATCAAGTCCTCCGTAGTTCTTAGGCCTCTTTATATATAGTACTACAGAGGAATAGTGTGTTGTTTTACATCCGGGATCATAGGAACGGTTACATCATGGGGTATTGCTCATGATCATGGCAGTTATTCCCATGTTAATGTAGAGTTGTTAACTTTCTGGTAGTTATCTATGACAACGGTTATACCGGCAGCGTAGCGGATCAAAGGTCCTGCCTATGTCTGCTGACCACCACGATGTCCTGTTAGTGTCTAGGGTCCTGCCCTGCCAGTATATTATCCACTTATTTTTCGTTAAGTGTTTCATATGGGCTTCGCCCAATAAGTATTAACCCGGCCCATATTACTGGTTTAAGCCCATGTATCATCAACGAGTCTCTACCGATTGAGCCGTGTGATAGAATCTCTATGTTTCGATAAATCCTAGAGTGTTTATCCATATCAATATATCCATGGTGATGCTAACGCTGAATCAAAAAAGCAAAGCAACTTTGGATTTGGTTTACGCTAGTAGTTTGAATGCATGGTTTTCTTAAAACCATCCCAATCGGAGATCGGATTCGGAGTCCCCAAAAGAGTGAGAGAACAACAGATGAAGCCGAGACCGTTGCTTCTGTGAATAAGTTTATTTTCACAGTGATTAAGTTAAGCCGTAGCTCTTTGACGAGGCACCCAAGTGGTGCCGTGGTGTTCTACAAAGATGTGTTTAGTGCAAAGGAGACTATGAGTATATATTCAACGGTTTCGTGATTCTCGTAGTCTCTCTCAACCACATCATCTGAGCTCTGATGGTTATGTTTTATCAACGGTGATCAATTATTTGGTTGACACATATCTGGATATTCTATGGATCCATCGTATATATGGATGTCTATTATTGATCGATCGGAGTCAAATTTATAATGGTCACAGATCGACGAAGGTAAAATGTTGGGTAAAAATTTATGTTTATCTACGTTGATATTATATTGTGTTGTACTATATCAACTATATTGGTGAAAATGTTGCGGCCACATTTCCTGAAGTGAACGTGTTCAAACGATACTTTGATGCGTCAAATTATATGGATCCGTTCCCGAGAGGTGAACGCGATTTAAACTGTATATTTAAGATGTGTGGGTTGACACAAGTTCATTCATATAAGTGAATGAGATGAAATAAAATATTCGATGTGTATCGAATTACCCTAGTCCATTCCCGGAAGTGAATAGGACCAATCAGTGAAATATATACGTTACATCATATTTTATAGATTCATCCCCGGTAGTGAATGTGACTAAATCATATATTTGAGATATATCGAATTACACGAGTCAGTTCCCAGAAGTGAACGTGGCCAAATTATAAATACATTAAAGATATATCAACTAAACATCATGATTCCCATAAGTGAATGAGTAAATTTAATATTTATGATGTATCGACTACGTATGTCCATCTCCGGAAGAGGATGTGACTAAACTTAAAATTTATGATATATTAGACACGTCGCTCCTATAAGTGGACGTGACACATTTAAATATTCTTGATGTATCGAGTATGTCCGTTCCTCGAAGTGAACGTGGACGGTTAAAAATTCTAGATGTGTTGAAATATACAAGTCTGTTCCTAGAAGTGAACGTGACAAAATCAAGATATTTTATACCGGTATTTAAAAATGTATGTATCGAATCACATCAGTCAGTTCCTTGAAGTGAACATGATATATATAAGACCGTGATTTTAAAATTGTCATAATAAATCTCACTAGAAGTATCCGGTTGGGCTGGGCAAATAAAATATTTATTAGTTTACTTGTAGAGTATTAATTATATATATAATATATAAATATACTACGCAATAACCGATGCAATGCACGGGACAATTGAACATCTCTCTTACGATCATAAAAGAAACATATATTCTATTACAATCAATAAATGATCATTAGAGAAAATCAAAAGTTTTGTTTACATAAATAATAGAGTTTGATACGCCCATATGACGTGGCCTTTTCTAGTGCTAATACCAGTCCTTAACCGACAGTGTATCGGGTCAAACTGTAGTGCTAGTATGGTGAGTCAGAGTGTCGAATCCTCAGGGAACTTGGTAATTCTTTTATGTGTGGTTAAACACCAAAGAGCTGTTATTAACTCGATCTAAACCGCAATTTTATAATACAGATCACTACTATTCTAGTCAACATAAAATAAATACGAAAATTAAAAACTATACTAACATGATATATATAAATACATAAATATATATAGATCTGCATAAACCGCAATTTATATATATAGATATAAGTATATATAGATACCAAAATATTAAACAGATAATTTTAGAGAACTGGCCAAAACTTATATAATTGGTTTATACGATCTTTCGATTAAATGAAATGTGTTCGATCTCTCCTTTTATTTTAGGTCCAATTGAGTAAATGAAACGGTGCACTCCGAGGTAAACAATTCCTCCTCACACGAGCGTATGAAATTGTCATATGTCCATTGCATCAGTCCAAGGTCCACAACCTGTTACGGTTTTTCGGAACAGTCCCGAGTACAAATCTACCTTTAGATAAAAAGGAGTCACTCCGTTCGTCAAACGGTCAATTTTATTTAAAAGGCTCCGGTTGTCAAAGCCGGATGATTCAACTTTCCGGTTTAAGTTTCAATTAACTGATGATTTAACATTATTACGATCTCGAGTACAAATTATAATAAGATTCATTTCTCCCAAAACAAATCTACCCCCGGGTAGGAAATCGGATTCCGTTATCACGTTGTTCACACGGCCAATTTTACCCTCCGATTTTTCTATCTTTTATCTCATATCCTAACTACGAGGCGTCAATTCATAATTAGATTATGAATTCCTTAGATCGATTAAATATGTCAATACGAATACGAAAAATAGAAAAAGATTCAATTAACTCAATTTTAATCATTTTAACTTAACAACATTTATTTAACGAAAAGATCGAAATAAAACCGATTACATAGCTTTGGCCAGTATTATATTTAGCCTAAAAACATTACAACGACTAAAAAGATGAAAATAAACAACATAAACATAAATACTTCGAAAAAGTTACCCGAATACGGCAAGTTGATTCGAAATCGTATTTTCCGGACATTACAACTTCTTCAAACAAAACCGAACTTCCGAGATTTTCCCGAGCATTATAACGATACTAAAATTACATTATTACGGCCTAAGGCCTTATTTACAACTACAACTAAGAAAATAAAAAGAAAAGAGAGAGGAGAGGAGAATATATATATGATATGGTGTATATATATTTTGGTACACTTCGAGCTGCTCTCTGATCAACTCCTTATATAGAATTGAAGTCCTTGGCCGGACCGGTCCGGTAGTAGGCCGGCTCGGTCCGGAATCATGATGATGTTCCCATGCTGAATACACTCAAGCATGTGCTCCGTATGATAATTATTATTATAACTTATAAAATTCATATCTCGAGTTCTGGACCTCCAAAAATTGCAAACGAAATGCCAAAATTAAGGTCTCGAGAAACTCTACAACTTTCATGAAGGACTCTTCTCCGGAAAACGCCTTCTTGATTACCTCGTGTTCCTCCGAAGCTATTTCGGGATTTTTATTAACCCAAATCGATTAGCCACTTGATCACTGTTTAAGTTGTAGACCTCCAATCTTCATAATTTAAATTGTATTGGAAAGCTTATATGAAGATCTTCAACTTTCGTGAAGAACACTTTTTCTGAAAATGTCGTTTTGATGAGCCATTCGTTTGTCGAAGACATTTCTCGATTACCACTTAACCGGATTGATTGGCCACTTGACCACTTAAGCTATTCAATTGACCATTTAAGCTCGTGGCACTCTCTAAATCCTAAACATACAATAACATATAAAACATATATAAATAATAAAGTGTCACTATCGTGAAATAATTGAGATATTTTATCTTGTATATGACTACCAAAGACGCTCAAATCTAAGTAGCACCTAATTAGTTAAAGAATGCTTTGTAGTCAAAAAGATGTAATGACATCGAACCAAATAAGTATTTAGTACATTCTCAAGCTTAAGTATGTTTATCCTTCTTCTTTTTTTCTTTTTCTTTTTTGAAAAAGAGTATGTATGTCCTAAATGTTTTATTTAATGAAAGTCAATTGTCTGGTGCATTACGCACATTTACCACCTTACATACGTATTTTTGTTTACTTGAGGGGGAAAAAAAACACAATACTTGTAAATGCATATAATATCGCATACCACGCGCGCGAAAAAAAAACAATCAAAATCACCCCAGCCAACATAACTAACAACGTCGATGTGATTCCACGTGACATTTTGATGGGAATGTATGACGGGACAAAAACCGCTTCAGTCATGCAGAAATGAGCCCACACGGATATCACAAACCAAGAAACGAACATAAAATGAGTATAAATCCGTTTGTTTTCAAGGGAGTTTTTTCCAGAGTTTTTTCCGGAGTTTTTTCCATCACTTCACCAATAATTTTTTACCATCATCTCATCAATCATTTCTTCAATACCAAATAAAAAAATATTAAATTATCTCTCACAATTTCACTTTATCTACTTTTTTTTTTTTTTACTTTTTTACCATTATTTTATTCATCATATTACTTTATCTACACAAATTTCAATAAACATTTAAATTTCTAATCATTACTTCAATCATTTTTATAATATTTTATTATCCACTAGTATAAAAAACTCTAAGAAAAACTCCAAACTCGAAAACAAACGGATTAATTTATATTTCCTCAAGTCTCTCAGAGTTACAAGTTGACAAAATTGAAGCAAATGAAACCAAAAAAATCATAACCAATTGTCATATTATCGGAAAAACTGCTTAGTCATGTCGATATTACCAAATTTACCGTATATTGTCAATTCTGCATCTGCAAAAATTGTCAAGATGATACTTATACGATACCGCTTGTCATGGAAACTTTATCAAGTGTCATTGAGTAATGTAGTATACATATAGAAACATTAAGAGCAATGTGTGTTTGTCAACTTGTGATGATTCCTCCTTCAATTTACCTTGAGGATGTAAATATGGAGGGTATGTTATGTCACTATCACCTAGTGTCCTCCATCCAGTGTCCTCCACTCTACCTCTTGTATGGGAGCCCGAGTCCTCTATAAGGGTGCACACTGTCACGACCGTATCACTTTTAGCCCATACTTTAAAAGTAATTTATTATGTATTATATTTGATTAATGAACATTTAAAAGTGGAATTATTGTTTTTTTTAAACCTTGAAGTAAAAAAAATATAATATAAATTTTTTTTTACAATAATTCAACTCATCATTAATTCACCATTAAACATCATCTTTATAATCCACTTGCTTCACTTACCTTTCATTCCATTTATCTCATTTTCTAGCCATTTCATATTCCAACACCCCTTCATTATATAGTTTTAGCAAGCTCTAAGGTCTTTTGAAGAACATTAGTTATCAAGCACAAAGGGGTTCATGTCATGCACTCTGCGGATAGGTACTTGTTGAGATGTACAGAACTTAGTTGAACTTGAGTACCATCTAAAAGGTCATTGTTAATGGGAATTTGATCAAAGAGAGATGGTTTAATCCAACCTTCCGCTACGAGCCAAGTACCTAAATTCGCAGCTTTGAAAGGGATTTCTTGCCCAAAACAAGGAACTACTGCCCCTAAGAAAACCCATAACAAACAACATGAACACCATATTATTGCCGATAGCTTCTCCATGGCCTCTGACCCAATAATATTCTGCTTTTGTTACACACACACACACACACACACACACACACACACACACATATATATATATATATATATATATATATATATATATATATATATATATATATATATATATATATATATATATATAAGTAGATCTTGGTCTTGAGGACAAAGTCCTATATGTGAATGGTCAAAATAGATCACCATTTTTCCAAGTCATACCTTTAAACAAGTGGAGAAAACGAGTAGTAGTTAAAAAATGGTTATACCCTAACCATGAGGGCTCCCTCATCCTCGATCCCACAGGAATGCGAGGAGAGGTTAATCACGGACCTAGAGCTTAGAGTCAAGGGCTGCCTTAGACCACTGCACTGAAGTTTTTATCATTGGAAATCAACCCCTGTTACGGGAATCGAACATCTGACCTCCAGCTTATGGTCTGGGCTGTCACTACAACACCCCAGCTCCTAACCACTAGGTCATATCCAGGGGATTGAAAACGAGTAGTATTTCAAAAAAAAAATCAAAAAAGAAAAAAGAAAACGAGTAGTAGTAGTAGTAGTATACTTTGGGAAGGGTCAACGTTGGAACTTTCTTTTTGAAGACCACTGTAATATTCCGATTTTCGGGAAATGGTGGATTGTCATTTTGCGAAAACGAAATATTGTGTTCAGTTCCTTTTATTTGGAGTTTAAGTATTTTATTAATTATATGTATATATGTGTCGAGTTTATATGTATATATATTTAAGGAAAATCTGATTCGTCTTCTAGGGTAATTAGGGAAATAGGTTAATCGGGGAAAAAACTCATTTAAGGAAAAATAAACCCATTATACGTTAAACCTATTAGAAAAAAAAATCGATTTCCTCCTCCTAATTCTTTCGTGTAAGAGCAATGAGAAAGGGCGGAGAGACTTTTTCAAAATTCTGAAATGATTCTCAACCGTTTTCCGTTTCGAGAGAAGCAGCGGAATAGTCGTAAGGAGTGAGTTGTTTCAGTATCAGAAAGTGGGAGCTTTTCTCAAGGTATTTAATTCAACCTATCTACTGTTCTTGGTTGAGTTTTGATGATCAGAACTCATACCTTTCATAGTTTGTTGTTTGTGGAAACGTGTGATCGATTTTAATGCGAATTCGGATTGATCATATAGGTTTCTCTGCAAGGTGTTCGACTTACTGCTGTTTTCTGAGTTTTTAGAGTTTGGATTAGCTTGCTAAAGGTAAGAAGATCTTCCTACACATTAATTACGGTTTATAGGATCTAGGTTATGATTTTGATGATGTTTAGATGATTTGAATTCTTGCTAATCGTTTAGAAATCATAGAATGTTATGGTCCGTTAAAGATCAAGTTTTTCTGACTATATTCATGTTAAATAAGTTTGGGAACGATTAGGGATCGATTAGGGATCAAAAACTAAGTTTTTGGAGAGTGGCCGCGTTTGGTGCGGGCGTGGATCGTCAAACCACCAAAGATAAATCACCTACAACCTCTATAGCTAGTATAGTAGAAGTAAGGGTCGAACCCACAGGGAATGGTGGATTTATTTCTCCTAAGATTTGTAAAAGAAAATATATTTGGGTTTTTACCTATTTCCTAAAAAGAAATGAAAATTAAACGAAGGAAAGTTCCAGCTAATTAACTATTTCCCCCTCGATTCCTACGATTGATCATCGATTCAAGGATGACTCGCTAAATTATTAATAAATTGGTTATAGTCACCGACAACCGCCAAGTGACCAATCTCCCCTAAATTCGATAATCAAGACACGGTCATTAATTATTCACTAACCGGAAGACACCCCTAGACACGGTCATAAGAGTTTGGAATCCCGGAAGCATTAAGGTTTGAGAGACCCAATTCAAAGTATTAATCCAACCGGGCTAATTTTAACCTAGATTATCTATTTCCACAACAAGGAATCCTACGGGCTACGAACCAGCAGGTAATGTGTTGTTTACCACTAAAACTCAATCTTTTATGGCAACCGCCTAAGATCAATTTGGGTACTAGATCAAAGTAACCGCTTAATCATCGCGCACCAACAATTAAACGAATAATTCTAATCCTATATTGAAAACGGAAAACAGACAAATACCAACAATCAAACGAGGAGATAACACAATTAAATCTCACAACCACACGAAATTGAGGATTCAATAATCAATTAACTGGAATATAAAATTAACTACTCATTAATATATAAAAATAAAATAAATCAAACAAAAGAAGAGAGTTATACCATAGGTAAAGAATAAGAATTGCCCGCACTACTGTGAGTTGCGCAGCTTTTTTTTTCTATTGTTCCCCCGTCTCCTTCCTTCTTCTTTTATTCTAAAAGCTAACTAATGTCTTTTCTCTATCCTGCTCACGTAACAAAAACAATGGATAAATGGAAATTCATTGGGCCAATCACTATTTCTTAATAATAGTCTAACTTAATAATAATAATAATAATAATAATAATAATAATAATAATAATAGTAAGGGGTCATCTAATAAAAACCAATGTGACTAAATATAAAAAATGCACGATTGGCTTTAGTAGCGCTGTCTTCTCTTCAAAAGTCTGGATCTCGCCATAGACGAAAACTGAAAATCTAGGATCTTGAAACGCCGCTTTTCTCCAACATTTCACAAAGCTTCCAAAACTGCTCTATAAGTCCCGAAATCTTCCATCGCCGCTCACGAGCTCTTAAAACCTGAAAATCATCTAAAACATACCCGGAACGGAGCATTTTCCGACAAAATAGATATACAATACGCACAGAAAATTCCCATAAAATATGGTCTCATCACTCCCCCACACTTAGATTATTGCTTGTCCTCAAGCAATGCACTCTCATCCCCAAAAAAAATAAAAAATAAAAAATACAAAAATGCATGAAGCTAAATCCTAAATGAACGACCTAATACTATATGAATGCAAAGCACCAAAAGAATTTCAATAATGACACCCGTCCAACCTTCTCATCAACCTCATATAAGTCAAATGGTAATCAAGCAATATACTCACACTAGTGTTCATACGACTAACTTTAACTCACTCGATCGTAAACTTTAAGTGGCAAAATAAAAGAGTCTCAATTTCTCCTCACGGGTATCGCTCAATATAATAAATGCATAGGGATTATTCACACCCCCTCATAAAAATCAACACACAACCAAAGCATTACCATAGGTTTGCATATCCATCAAATCTCCACCACTACGCAATCAAAATCTAATGCACAAATCATGAGGTCTTTATCAAGGTTGTAACGGGGCTAGGGACTGAAAACAAGGTAGGGAAAAGGGAATATATGGGGCTAAATTATCAAACAGAATGCATGAATAACCACACCAATAATCACAGTCACCAAAAATGATTCCTACTCAAACGGATACATAAATGGCATTCCCGTAGCAGTTGGGGTTATGGATTTTCAATTTATGGGGGGTAGTATGGGATCCGTAGTTGGGGAAAAAATCACCCGTTTGATTGAGTATGCTACCAATCAATTTCTGCCTCTTGTTAAAGTGTGTGCTTCCAGAGGGGCGCGCATGCAAGAGGGAAGTTTGAGCTTGATGCAAATGGCTAAAATATCGTCTGAACATGGCTACATCACATCTCATAACTCAGAATAAAAGTGCAAACAATATTTTCCAAAGAAGCTTGCAAAAAAATGCGTGAAAACAAGCTACTTCTTCGATATATAAAACACTCCATTGTAATCTCAATTTTTTTTTCGATTTTTTTCTTTCTTTTTATTTCTTCAACAATCCATTTTTTTTTACTCTAGATCTTGAATTTCATATCATAACATAATCTCGAGCCATACTCCCTAGATACTCGCTTCTTGGCACTTCTCCAAAGTTTCATGCAACTATTCACACAATCTCTTGACAATAGGGTCAACAAAAGAGGGGTATATCGTAAGAAAAAGGTAATGGGTTTATTTTCTGGAGTTTGTCAAAGAAAGGGTCAGGCTAGAAGGGGCTCACTAAGGGGTATAAAACATGGGTAGGCTAACAAAAGTGGGTCTTGAAAGGGCTAAATCCTAGGTGCCTCAATCATTTTAGTGCACTGAACCTGAAAAGTGTGGTCTCGAAATGCATGTCAAAGCAAATTCTAGACATTGGAAGTGTGGATACCACTCAAAGGAAAAATGAGCGAGTGCGCTCTTTGGCTGGGTGAAATCCTGACTTTTAAGTGGCTTTTCGTTAGGGCTCAATGATTTTACCTCCAAAGTTCACAAACAAGTGACCTAAGGTGAGTGTGTATCAACAAAAGTGTGTGCTTGCATTGGTTGTTTACCATTTGATTATTATTATTTCACACAAGATTAAATGAAAAAGTTGGTAAAGTGTCATAAAAAGTCCACTTTGGTGCAATGAAATCCTAAAATGTCCTAAAATGCAATTCTAATATGAAAAACTCCCCTACACTTAAATCATACATTGTCCTCAATGTATGCTAAAAGTGGAAGGAAGAATGCAAAATATGGAATGATATACAACTAAAATGATATGCATGATATGCAAAAAGTACTAAATAAAAAGAAATAAAAAAATAAAAATGATGAGAATACCTTGCAATTCGGATTGTGGGGCGATGAAAAATAAGCCTAAAGGGCTAGAAAGTCTAAGGACCTTTATCGAGCACGGCTTGAACCATCTTCTGTATATTGTCCAATTGCGCCTGTTGCGCTACAAACATGGATGCCAAGCGGTCCACTTTGACGGAGAGGGAGTGAATGGAGTCACTTGAGTTGGATGTGCCAACATCATCAACATCATCATAGATAACACATGTGTTGTTCTTTCATTTCTTTGTTGCTGTCTTGAAGCTTTTTTGGGGAATTTTAGATGACCATTCAATTGCGATGCAGCCGGCGGTAGAGAGGGTGCGCTCAAAAGCTAGTCGTGCCTTTTTCCGCTTCGGTACTGGGAGGTGTAATGACGGAGGAGCTGCGTGTTGGCAGCGAGACTCGGGTCGTTCAGAACTAGGGGGCTGGACAACATTTACTTCAGGTTCAGTAATGAATGTGCAGTAGAGGTGTTGGATGGTGGTTTTTTTTTTTTTTTTTGAGGAATGGGAGGGATGGGACGTGGGGTGAAGATTTACAAGGAGGAAAAAGGAAAATAGTAAGGAAAGGATTTGAGATACGGGTGATTGGGATAATAGGTAACGGGGGAGAAAGTTTGGTAGCTGATTGGGTGATTAAGGTTGGGGCATATTATAAATGGGTGGAGTCAAAAAAATAATAATAATAAGGGAAAAATGTTAGCATAGGGGTGGAAAAATTCTGGAGAAAGAAAAAAGTTTTTTTTTTTTTGTTGGAAAAGAAGGAATTTAGAACCCCAAATGATGTGATCACATCATTAAATCTTTACTCTCTGTATCTTGATGTGATCACATCATTATTTTTTCGCTCACTGTTTCTATGCCTTCACCACAACCCCTTGGCCATTTTCCTCCTGCAACCTTAAGATCCAGACTTCATGGAAAAGTGAAATTCGCCTTTCTTGAACAAGGCCCTCAAGCTTGTGCCTCCACACATAAACTTCAAATAAAATTTAGCTCTTCACCTACAAAACAGACAAAAAGCCTCCACCAAACACGCAAATCTCTCTCTTTTTCACTTATTATGCTAAAAACGAAAATGATATAAAATAAAAAAAAATTATTTTCATTGGGTTGCCTCCCAACAAGCGCCTTTTATTAATGTCTTTGGCTAGACATACTTACCTCGGCTATCCATTGTCAAATGGAATAGTTTTCCTTTCATGATTTTTCCTTGCATAGTCAGTGAGTGAGCCATCCATCTTATCTTCAGGAAGAATCAGTTGTGCCTTGCTCTCGGCACTTTTATGAAGTTTCTTCCTAAGAAAATCTGAACTGGATTAGGAGCTTCCACATTCCAATTCATAATATAGTGATCCAGGAGAAAGACTACTTACTTCTTGCTCACTTGCATATCCACGGTCATCTGAACACTTTTTTGGCCCCAACGGCTCCTCAAATTTGACTTCATCCGGATGATTTTCTTCATAATTAGACACATCATCCTCTAACTTCTCCAACACCATGTCAATATCTTCACCCTTTAGTTGATCAACATCTTCAACAATCTCTGGTGTCAGATCAATCATAGGACGGTCGTCTTCATCGTCATACCACATATGAGGAGGGGATGTTTTTAACCTTTGTTCTTTAAACCGATCCACCTCAGTTTTCAACTCGCCAATTTGATTTTGCATATTCTGAACCCAGGCAACATGCTCTTCTCTAAATTGTGAAGTCTCTTGTACCAACTCTTGAATATCATGCTTCCGTTTTTGTTGAAGAGGCATCATTTCTGTTTGGATCATTTGTGCAATACTTGTAGAAAAAGTCTTCACAAGTTTTTGAAATGTACTACCCAAATTTAGAATTGGCCCTCCTTGTTGACTAGGAAGCTGGAAAGTAGAGGTGTAGCCCCAATCTTGATGGTGCGGCTGACTTGGATAATATCCCTCCTCATACAATTTGTTCACCCGGTATCCGTATTGATAGTGATTCACCATAGCACTTGAGTAATTGTAACCTGACATGCTTGCAAACAAGAGAAACACAAAACAAAACAAAAAAAACTATATACAAAATTTCAAAAGAAATAAATCACTTAACAACGTTCCCCGGCAACGGAGCCAAAATTTGATGGGTCGTCAAACCACCAAAGATAAATCACCTACAACCTCTATAGCTAGTATAGTAGAAGTAGGGGTCGAACTCATAGGGAATGGTGGATTTATTTCTCCTAAGATTTGTAAAACAAAATATATTTGGGTTTTTACCTATTTCCTAAAAAGAAATGAAAAATAAACGAAGGAAAGTTCCAGCTAATTAAATATTTCCCCCTCAATTTGATGTGATCTGTCCCGAGACATTTTATTTGTTTTGTTTATTTTGTTTACCATATTGCCCTTAATTGTGCTTGGGGAAAAATAAAAGGTCGTTGAATAGCCTATTTTACCATTATCCTTATTATTTTGCAATTTTCGGCCCCCACACCTATTTTATTAATTTGGGGCGACTGTTGGAGAGAAAAAAGGATTCAAAAACAGCCTCTGTCACACCCCCGGTGTGACACTTTCTGACTTTCGACCAAAAAAAATAAAAATAAAAATTTCCGACTTGTTTCTCTTGCATAGCCATACTATTCTTGTACTAGTTTCCAAACACTCTTTTCCATCTTAATCCTAGTGATCACATCTAGGTAGTAGGTCTTAAGTTCACTTTTCGGTTGCTCGTTGCTCGTATTCAACTCGATTTGCTCAACAAAGGGTGCTCCTACTACTCAGAGAACGAGGGTGAGTGACAAACATGAGTGAATTGTGAGGTAAGATGTCGAGACATGATGAAGAGGGTATGACCGATGGTCGGTTTAAGATGATGGCCGACGGCTTTAAGCGCGATTTGCAGAATGACAATGAGACTTTTAAAGAGGAAATTAGGCAGGACAGGGCCGGATTGCAGCAAACCATGGCTGACTTGGCCGCCAGGATTAATGAAATGATGAGAGGGCGTGCCGGTGGCAATGATGTTGGAGGTGGTGGTGGTAACGATGTCCTTAGGAATGGTGGTATCAGAGGTAATGTGGGTGACAACGACAACACTGTTGTTCCTGAGGATGACCCAGTGGATAACAATATGAGGCAAGTTAAGATGAAGTTGCCGTCTTTTTCGGGTTCAGTGGATGCGGATGCCTACCTCGAGTAGGAATCGAAGTTGGAGCAAAAATTTGAGTGTAATAACTACTCTGACGAGAAGAAGTTCAAGTTAGCTCAACTAGAATTCACCGGGTATGCCATGATATGGTTGAGGCAGTTGAATTTTACTCGGCATTGTAGCCGGGAAGATGAAATTTGTACGTGGACGGAGCTGAAGAGGGAGATGAAAGATCGCTTTGTGCCTAAATCTTATTTTCGTGAGTATTATCAAGCACTGCAAACTATTCAACAGGGCGAGCGTTCTGTTGCAGCTTATTACCAAGAGTTGGTCATGCTTTTGGCCAAGGCTAATATACATGAGACTGAGGCGAAGACTAAGTCGTACTTTTTGGCAGGGTTGCGGTTAGATATTGCGAATCGGGTTAAAGCACAGGTGTGTCCTACCTTGGAGGCCATGTTACGCGCGGCTGAGACACATGAGAAGCTTATAAAGGATAGGCAGGAATCTGACCGTCAGTGGAACGAGTGGCAGGAAAAATGAAAAAAGGAATGTGAACATAGGCAACAAGAGTTTGAACTTAAGCAGCAGCGTATACAGCAAGAGTTTGCACTTAGGGAGCAGAACGAAGTGATTGTTCGTGATTGCGAAGTGGAGATGTCAAAGGAGGCAGGTGATAGGGTGGTGGAGGTGACTGATGTGCAAATTGTTGAGGATCACGTGGACGAGATAGTTGACGTTGAAGCGGCATCCGTTGAAGAACCCGTTGAGAGTAGTGATAAGAATAATGAGGTTCTTGATACACCATCCGAGGTTCCCGGTTTATCTTTGCAGGTAGTTTGTGGTGAGAAACCGGTGCATTGTTGTATGGATCCTTTTGATGCGCGTGTTGACAAAGCCCCTACACCATATTGTTATGATTACATTGCTTTTACGCCGAGTGTTCTTGACATCAATCTCAAGCCGTTGGACTTTTCTTTTTTGCATTGATGAAGAATGACTCGTTCGTTCCACGCACCATTGTTGTGATGTCATATGTTCACTTCATATTTGATCTTTGTATATCTTTTCTTCTGCTTGCGGGTTGTTCGGGTTTGATTTGTGATGCTGCTCAGTTCTATGACGTCATATTGATTCGAGGACGAATCCTTTCCAACCGGGAGAGAATGATGTGATCTGTCCCGTGACATTTTATTTGTTATGTTTATTTTAGTTTTCGGTGTTTTAATGAATAAAACGGCCTTAGGCCCGTGTCAAAAGTTGCCCATATGTTAGTATATTGGGCCAGGTGTTTATTTTTAGCAAATAATAGCCGTTTGGGCTTATTAGGGTTGAGTTATGATTGTTACAAAATAAAATGGCGAAAATTACTATGTAATTTATCCCACATTGCTTAGGAGTTGGTTAGTCATTTATTTTGTAGCCTATATAAAGGCATTCCTTGTAATTTTATGTGAAAAAAATGATGAAATCTTTATAATGAAATTGAGAGTTTTCTCTTCTTCCTTGGTCTGTGATTGATCAAGTACATTCGAGAGCTTATCAGCGTTCTTGAGCAAAACGTTGAGTTGTTCTTGGCCCTCTTCCTAGACTGCTGCCCAGTTAGGTTAGGGTTTTCCGGCTCGTATTGATCCTTTCGTCGATCTCCTGAGATCGTATTGCATCACAATTCCTACGATTGATCACCGATTCAAGGATGACTCGCTAAATTATTAATAAATTGGTTATAGTCACCGACAACCGCCAAGTGACCAATCTCTCCTAAATTCGATAATCAAGACACGGTCATTAATTATTCTCTAACCGGAAGACACCCCTAGACACGGTCATAAGAGTTTGGAATCCCGGAAGCATTAAGGTTTGAGAGACCCAATTCAAAGTATTAATCCAACCGGGATAATTTTAACCTAGATTATCTATTTGCACAAAAGGGAATCCTACGGGTTACGAACCGGCAGATAATGTGTTGTTTACCACTAAAACTCAATCTTTTATGGAAACCGCCTAAGATCGATTTTGGTACTAGATCAAAATAACCGCTTAATCATCGCGCGCCAACAATTAAACGAATAATTTTAATCCTATATTGAAAACAGACAAATACCAACAATCAAACGAGGAGATAACACAATTAGATCTCACAACCACACGAAATTGAGGGTTCAATAATCAATTAACTGGAATAGAAAATTAACTACTCATTAATATATATAAAAATAAAATAAATCAAACAAAAGAAGATAGTTGTACCATAGGTAAAGAATAAGAATTGCCGGCACTATCGTGAGTGGGTCATCTACCAGCAGTTCCTGTTGAGTTGAAAATGGTAAATGTTCTTGGATTGGATTAACTATGTTTTTATAGATAACCAATTCCCTTATTATTACACGTGTCGCATATTCTTTTGCTTATATATGGTTTAGACAGGGACCGTAGGATCTGTTTATAATTTTATACACTCTGTGTCTTAGATATAATTATTTGATATTTTTAGTAAAATTTCAGATAACCCTTTAGCTGTGATAAATTTAGGATACGTCATGCGTGGAAGGCCTTCCGGCGAATATCATTATTGAAGATATTTTTTACCAGTTGGCTATGCTGAAACTCTGGGACAACAAAATACCTTATTGTGGAGGGATTGTGACGTATAATGGACGATTGACGGTTAAAAAATCCTTCTTTTTTCATGACAATCGGGATTCAGCCCGAGAGATGTTTTCTCTCTCCTCTCGGGTGATTCATGACTTTGTGTTACGCCTTTGGTTCTACACCGAAGTCAACAATAAGAGTATGTTTGTCATTTGCAATGACTACTTTGAAGACTTCTTGGATGCTTATGATTTTTTGTCTGATCCCATCCATTTGAATCCCGTGATCAATGTACGCACATAGTATATAGAACCCTATACTCAACGTCCTCACACAAATGTGCAGACTACGGTTCATGGGCTTTTATCAGGTATAATGCATATGCATGTGGAATTGGTTTCCAGCAATTTGTTGGACAAACCCAATTGTTACGTAAAATGCGGGAGTGAGGTAAAGATATTTTGGGTTAATATAACTCGTGAGAGTTTTGATAGAGATGACAGATGGAACAAGTCCATAGACTTAAATATCAAGAAATTTAAGACTTTCCTTGATACGAAAGTTATCTCTGTTGATTGGCTTGTGAAACGGATATTTCTTAGATTCTTCGACATCCCAGTCTCGTGTCCGTAAGTATTATAAATCTTACATTTTATCATACAATTCTATCAACGGCGATCAACCATCCCTTTTGAGGACTGACAAGTTGGACATATTGTATCTCATTGTAAAAGTTTATCAAGCCTGTTCTGCCAATAACACTAAGGGCACTTGTGGGAAATTCATCTCGAGAGCGGTTATTGCGTCATTTGCGAGATATGTAACCTCCTCCTCAATCCTGCAAATTTCTTACAACCTCAGCCTTACTTACATTGGAGTTCGACTTTGTATTGGTCATCACCGAGAGTGAGGAGGAGGTTACATATCTCGCAAATGACGTAATACCCGCTCTCGAGACGAATTTCCCACAAATGCCTTTAGTGTTATTGGCATAACAGGCTTGATGAACTTTTACAATGAGATACAATATGTCCAACTTGTTAGTCATCAAGAAGATAGTTGATCGCCATTGACAGACGTTTATCCCTGACACAACATTTAAAAACGGTAAAAATGTGATTAAAAATTGTATGATAAAATGTAAGATTTATAATATTTACGGAGACGAGACTGAGATGTCGAAGAATCTCAGAAATATCCGTTTCACATGCCAATCAACAGGGATAACTTTCGTGTCAAGGAAAGTCTTAAATTTCTTGATATTTAAGTCTATGGACTTGTTCCATCTGTCAATTCCATCAAAACTCTCACGAGTTATGTTAATCCGAAATATCTTTACCTTACTCCCGCATTGTACGTAACAACTGGGTTTGTCCAACAAATTGCTGGAAACCAATTCCGCATGCATATGCATTAAACCTGATAAAAGCCTATGAACCGTAGTCTGCACATTTTTGTGAGGATGTTGAATATAGGGTTCTATATAGTATGTGCGTATATTGGTAACGGGATTCAAATGAATGGGGATCAGACAAAAAATCATAAGCATCCAAGAAGTCTTCAAAGTAGTCATAGCATACGGCGAACATACTCTTATTGTTGACTTCGGTGTAGAACCAAAGGCGTAACACAAAGTTATTAATCACCCGAGAGGAGAGAGAAAACATCTCTCAGGCTGAATCCCGGTTGTCATGAAAAAAGAAGAATTTTTTAACCGTCAATCCTCCATTATACGTCACAATCCCTCCGCAATAAGGTATTTTGTTGTTCCAAAGTTCAAGCATATCCAACTGGTAAGAAATATCTTCAATAATGATATTCGCCGGAAGGCCTTCCACCCATGACGTATCCTAAATTTATCGCAGCTAAAGGGTTATCTGAAATTTTACTAAAAATATCAAATAATTATATCTAAGACACAAAGTGTATAAAATTATAAACAGATCCTACGGTCTCTGTCTAAACCATATATAAAGAAAAGAATACGTGACACATGTAATAATAAGGGAATTGATTATCTATAAAAATATAGTTAATCCAATCCAAGAACATTTACCATTTTCAACTCAACAGGAACTGCTGGTAGATGACCCACTCTGAGGATGAGAATATAAAGATGTCCACATCAGTCTGAGAAAAAGATATAGACAACATTAAAAGATAAATCAAAATAGACAGATTTTATCTTCAAAAACCGATGAATAAAACATACAGACATCAAAAGGAGAGGAAGAGCTTTCATACCTACCAAGGAAAGACCCTTCTTCCCGTTCTTTTAAGAAAGGAGAAGCGGGCAACAGACTATAACATGAAATAAGGCTTCTACAATCATCAATAACACTACACAATCCTAACAAAACCTATGGCATTGGAAGAGGGCTTGTGAAAAATCATCATCGAATCTCCTTCAAAGATGACATGATAGATTGCTAAAGCATCCCAATACCACATATTAGATATCAAGACAGACTCTTGGACACCAAATAAAAAATAGACTGGGAAACGTGGAAGAAAATTACATGAAAATTACCTATATTATGACACAAACTACACATTGAACTAGACCTTAAATGTGGGAATCAAAGAAGAAATAACATAGCTACCAATACCTACATGATTAATTTGGATGTATTTATAGCATCATGATATTTTCTCAACAAGGAAACAAAGACTATTTTCCCCTTTTAAGATGTTTCAAACAAGGAAACAAAAACTTTTAACATTTAAAACACTTTCACTCTAAGTGTAAGTGTGATCAATATTTCCAATAATGGTCTCTGAAACAGAGTCATTCTCAGTACCATTTTGGGTAAGAACAACACTCTTATGCACGATCAAACCATCAATATGGATGACGATACAGGGTTTCACTCCCTCCACGTGTCATCTATTGGTTGGTCATCACACTATAAAGTAACATCAGTGCATTCATGTCGACGCCCAGGCTAGAGGCCAAAGCCATCTCATAAACGCCAGGCTACGACGATCGACTATCGACTACCGAGCAGTGTGAGACGAAGAGTCCATAGGGACAGAGTCCACACCACCTAGCAGTGTAGGACGCTGAGTCTAGAGTCGATTACCGCAGGTCGGGAGTATCGACTCGAGGACATGGTCCACACCAGCTGTCCAAGCCCATTAATAGCGATAGCTTGGGCAAGGGTTTAAGGCCCATTAAAGGGTAAATATGACAATAATACAAGCCGACTTAACCTTAGGGTTTAGGCAAGTATTGTCATTATAAATACCACAATCCAGGAACTACGTAAGACTTGATTCCTGGAATATAACAGGATACGTAGGCAATCTAAGATATAGTTTAGACTCAGCCGCAAACATAAAAATCCACCACCTCGTTCCTTTTTTGGCATTAGGGTTTTGTGTGTTCATCACTAGATTCATATTAGGGCCCGGATAATTAAGGTGACTTAATTCGTCATCGTCATTGGCGCTAGAATGAGGGCCTTCTATTGATTGAATACGCGAAAAACACGATGCCTCCCAAGAAAACAGCATCCAAAGCCGCAGATCAAAGCTTGCAGGTAAACGAGCAGTTAGATCTCGTCGTGCAAGGGGAGAAAGATCCAATCTTGGATCTCGTCCCACAAGATCCTCCGCAGAAGCAGGTAGGAAAAGATCCGGTCTTGGATCCTACTCAAGAAAACCCCCAACCAGAGAAGCAAGATCTGGCTCCAGAATATCGAGCGCTTGCGGATCAGTTGGCCAGGGCGGATTTGGAGATAATGTCCCGGATTATAGCAGAGGCAGTCACGGCACAAAGGCAAGCAGCCGCTGCCCAGGGAAAGACGCTGCCGCCGGTCAGAGAAACGCCGCGGTAGATGGCGGTTTTAAAGATACCGCAGAAAAACCTAAACAGGCTCTCAGAGACGAAGTCAGTGCATCCTCTAGTTCGGTGGAGAAAAAGAGGCGTGAGATCCAACAGAAATATCACCGAGGGAATGATGATAGCGTCAGGGAGGAACTGAATGTTATTCTAGGGAAGAACCAGGTTTCGCTGTGGCTCGAGTCTCCCTTCACTAAGGAGATCGAGAGCTTCCCTAAACCCAAGGGGTTTAAGATACCGAAGATAGAACCTTATGATGGCACCACCGACCCGGAGGACCATCTCCACAGGTATCTATCTCAGATGAGGTTGGATGGAGCCCCTGATGAGATGCGATGTCGGGCGTTCGAGACGCTACTCGTGGGTCGAGCAAGAGAATGGTTTACGAAGCTACGACCAGGGTCGATCTCCAGTTTTGCCATTCTCGCTCGAAAATTCCGAGATGCGTTTATAGTGAACAAGAAGTTTCATCTGAGTGCCACGCACCTCATGAATGTGAGGCAGCAAAAGGACGAGACAAGATAATGGAATATTTGAAGAGGTTTAACCTCGAGGCTTTGCAAGTCAAGGACGCCGATGATCGACTGCTGATCACTTCGTTTGTAGGGGGGCTGCGTAATACTAAGTTGTACAAAAACTTGAACGAGAGATGTTCCACATACCATGGACAAGTGTGTTAATATAGTGCATCGATCTCGTCGGGGGAAGAGGCGGTGCGAAGGCACACCCAATCCGACCGGATGGATTCAAAAAGGACACTCAAGGTCCGAACCGGGGTCAATCTAGGAGACAGGATGTCGAGAGCAAGACGTCCGTCTGGGATCGAATCGAGAAACCCGCCTCAGACCGTGGGGGCAAGAAGGGACCCTCGCGTGATAAGGATTTTATTCCGCTTAATCGATCTCGAGCCGAGGTGTTATCGATCATGCTTTCAAAGAATCTGGCAAGGAAACCGCCACCGTTGAAGAAACCTCGGGAAAAGAGGAATGCAAACAAGTATTGCGATTTTCATGAAGATATAGGACATACGACAGAGGATTGTATCGACCTAAAAAGAGATATCGACTCTTGCATCCAAGAAGGGAAGCTGGATGAAGTTGTTGACAGGTCTCGGTACGATGGGCCCAGGGGGCGTGGAGAGTACAAGAGAAAGAACTCCGATCAAGATAGGAATCGAGGCCGAGACGCCCAGAGACGAAGAGATCGGTCACCTCAGAGGAATCGATCTCCAGGTCGGGATGGAAACAACAGGGACAATTTTGGTCGAGACAGATATGAAGATAATCGACCAGTTAACTACGTCAATACGATCTTCGGTCCTGGTGAGAGTGATAAAGACCAGACCAGCGAAGAGCCAGCGAAGAGCCAGCTAGTAGCTCGAGAGAGCGCAAGCAGCTCAGATTCACGACGGAAGTCGGATACGGCCCTCGAGATGATATCCCCAAGTCTAGGAATCGTAGCGAAGGGTTAGTTATCGAAGCAGTTATCAGCCGGGCCCGTGTGTCGAGTCTGTATCGATAACGGGAGCGCAGTGAATATCTTATATCACTCGGCGTTTCAAGCGATAAAGTTAAAAAAGAAAGACTTGGCTCCCATAGCATCCCCTCTATTTGGATTTACGGGGCAAGCAGTTCATCCTATGGGCTCGATAAAGTTACTCACGACAGTTGGGGACGGCGAGAAGGGAAGGACACTGGAACTGAGCTATGTGGTAGTCAAAGCTCCATCCGCGTATAATGTTATCCTGGGACGACCAGCGCTCTTCGATCTTCGAGCTATTATCTCGACTTTTCATAATAGCATGAAGTTTCCTACCAGAACGGTTCCCACGAGGTAAAGGGAGATGTTGAGGTCGCAAGGAGCCGTAACTCGTTGTCATGAATGGGAAGATGGCGGTTCACCCAGTCTTAGTCGAGGAACTGATTCCAGAGGAAGAGGAGGAGAAGAGTTGGATCTCCAGTGATGCGGTTGAAAACGTCCGACTCTGGAAAGGAGAGGACGATCAGTGTGTGCAAGTCGAGAATTGGATCCCAGAGAAAGAAAAATAGTTACCGGTCGAGTTGTTAATCGAGTTCATGGATATCTTTGCATGGAAAGCCACTGACATGCCAGGGCTGTCTACCGACATCGCAGTTCATAAGCTCGAGATTGACCAGGCCAAAAAGCCAGTCAAACAGAAGAAAAGAAATTTCGCGTCGGATCGACTTGAGGCTATAGGGTTGGAAGTCGGCAAGCTACTAGCGGCCAAGATAGTGAGAGAGGTATTCTATCCCGAATGGCTAGCTAACCCGCATTAGTCAAGAAAGTCCGATGGGAGTTGGCGCACGTGTGTGGACTTCACGATTTAAACAAAGCCTCGCCCAAAAGACTCATATCCGTTGCCTAAAATCGACAGTTAGTAGATTCGACCATCGATTTTGAAGTTTTTGGGTTTTTAGATGCATATAAAGGATACCACCAGATCCTAATGGATCCTCGAGATGCAGAAAAAACAGCTTTTATAACGGAATTCAGCACCTTCTGCTATGTGACCATGCCATTCGGATTAAAGAATGCTGGGGCCACATACCAGAGAGCAGTCAACAAAATATTTGCAAAGCAAATTGGGAGGTGTATGTAGACGACCTGCTTATCAAGAGTCGATCTATGAGAAAATACCTAGTCGATGCTCGAGAGGTTTTTGAAGTGTTGAGAGAGACGCAGATGAGATTAAACCCGAAGAAGTGCACTTTCGGAGTCAGGTCGGGTAAGTTCTTGGGCTATATGATTTCGAAAGACGGGATCCGAGCAAACCCGGATAAAATTGATACGTTGAAGAATATGCCCGCACCACGAAATATCAAGGAAGTGCAAAGGCTCACGGGTCGAATGGCAGCTCTCAACAGATTTCTGTCGAGATCCGCACAGCGGGCGTTACATTTTTCAAGATACTCCGAAAGGCCGTCCTTTTCATTGGGACGATGAATGTCGATGACCTTTGAAGAGTTGAAAACATATTTATCAGAGTTACCTACACTCACTTCACCTAGGGAAGGGGAGAAGTTGGTTTATTTGGCAGTGTGTGAGGAAGCATTGAGTGCGGTTCTAGTACGAGAAGGGGTGCATGGCCAGGTACCTATATACTTTGTTAGTAAAGCGTTGCATGGCCCCGAGATCCGGTACTCACCAGCTGAGAAGTTAGCATTATGCCTAGTTCACGCCTCGAGAAAGTTGAGGCCCTACTTTCAAGCTCATCCTATTGTGGTAGTCACTGACCAACCACTAAAGCAGATTTTGGCGAAGCCCGACACCTCAGGACGGCTGGCGAAATGGGTGATAGAGATGGCCCAGTATGACATCGATTTCGTCCCTCGAACGGCGATAAAAGCGCAGGCCTTGGTGGATTTTTTAGATGAAGGGATCTCCGTCCAACTCGATCAAGAAAAGCAAAGTCCAGAGGAAAAATGGACTCTTCAAGTCGATGGAGCATCGAGTAAAGAGGGGGCAGGAGCAGGGCTCCTTCTGGTAAGCCCGAAAGGTGAGGAATTTCCATACGCCCTTCGATTCGACTTCAAAGCAACAAACAATTAGGCCGAGTACGAAGCCATGATAACCGGGTTGAAGCTTGCTCTAAAACTGGGTGTCGAAGATTTGTTGGTGTATAGCGACTCGCAACTGGTAGTGAACCATGTGAAAGGGGAGTATGAGGCTAAGGAGGAAACTATGAAGAATTATTTAGCAGTAGTCCAAAGCCTCATACCTAAATTCAAAACAGTTCAATTCGAGCAAGTCCCCCGAAGTCGAACAAAAGAGCCGATGCGCTCTCCAAGTTGGCATCGAACTTCATGTCGAGTAAGAAGGTTCGGTCGAGTCATTGACCGACGGGGAGTTACATCGAGACGCAGCCCACCGATTATTCGGCGAAAGCCACGTGGATGGACTCGATCGCTCTTTACCTCAAAGACGGGATATTACCATCTGATAAGGTGCAATCTAGAAAGGTTCGACTTCAATCAACTCGATATGCGTTTTTCGACGACATCCTCTATCGAAAATCTTTTGTGAGTCCATGGCTGAGATGTGTTTGTGAAACTGAAGGCGAGTATCTCTTAGAAGAAATTCATAGAGGAGCCTGTGGGAATCACTGTGGGGCTAGAATGTTAGCTCGAAAATGCAAGTTAGCTGGGTATTTTTGGCCGTCGATGCAGCGAGATGCAAATAATCTAGTACAGAAATGCAACGCTTGTCAGATTCATGATAATATCTCTCATCAACAAGCGCAAGACATGAACGTCATCTCGTCAGCATGGCCTTTTGACCAGTGGGGAGTCGATATTGTCGGACCTCTACCTCGAGCCCCGGGGAATCTCAAGTACGTGGTCGTTGCGGTGGACTACTTCACGAAGTGGGTAGAAGCTAAGGCTTTGCCCGACATCCGAGCTGCAACCATCAAGAAGTTTCTGTGGGTCGATATTCTATGCGGTACGGAATTCCAAAGGCTCGATCTCGGATAACGGTACTCGGCTTGAAGATCGAAAGGTTAGAGAATGGTGCGGCGAATACCATATCGACCGCCGATTCACCTCGGTGGCTCATCCACAAGCAAACGGTCAAGTCGAACGACTAATCGACGATCAAGTTTGGGGTTAAAGAAGAGATTAGAATCAGAAGGTCGAGATTGGGCAATCCAACTTCCGAGCATCATATGGTCATATAGGACAGCTCCTAATTCATCGACAGGAGAAACTCCCTTCTCTTTAGTGTATGGGTGTGAAGCGGTGATACCCGCCGAGATCGGAGTTCCCTCTCCTCGAGTTCTGGCTTATAATGTTGAAACAAATGATCCCGAACTCCGACAGGAAAGGGACAATGTCGAGGAGCGAAGAGAGGTAGCCTCAGCCAGAATGGCAAGGTATAAACAGAAAATCTCCCAGGACTACAACTCGAGGGTAAGACACAGATACTTCAAAGTTGGTGATCTGGTTCTAAGAAAAAATGAAGCAAGTCGACAGAAGCAATCGGAAAGCGACCCCGAATTGGGAAGGCCCATATCGATTCTAAAAGTTCACCCCAAAGTGGTCTTATCGCCTTGGTCGAGCAGATGGAACCAAGGTTCCTCGACATTGGCACGCCAACAATCTGAGGAAGTATTATGTTTGAGATAAGCTTTACTCTGATGAACTTTTCTTTTACTTTTCAGTTTTCAAAATCTTGTAATAAGTCCATGAGACAATTTTATAAGTATTCTAATAAACTTGTTCTTTCTCGAGATGTTTTCTGTATTTGTTAGGATTTATAGCCAAAACGATACAAGTCCAAAGTGATACAAAATGTTAAAGGCAAAACATCCGACAGTGGGTAGAGAAATCCGCAGGTCGGACATCTCAGTAAAAGCCAAAAGCAGAGTTAGCCTAACGGGCAACGAATGCAAAGGCGAACGAGGCAAAAGCAAAGGACGGTTCGCATGGTCGGGCCAAATGTCCCAGTCGAAAGCCGAATGAGCCCGAGAGGCGAAAAAGGCCCAGACAAAGGACGGTTCGCATAGTCGGGCCACCTGTCCCAGTCGAAAGCCGAATAAGCCCGAGAGACGAAAAAGGCCCAGACAAAGGACGGTTCGCATAGTCGGGCCACCTGTCCCAGTCGATGGTTGAAAGAGCCTAAATGGCAAAAAAGACCGCGGCCAGGGACAGTTCACATTAAAATGCTCAGCCTGAGGACAAATAAGCCTAAGGGGCAAAAGCCAAGGCAAGTGAGTCGATCTCAAGTGCATTAAAAACCAAAGGTTCATAATACACTTGGGGGGCAACATAACATCAATAAATCGAGCAACGAACAGCGAATAGCAAACAGAGTTAGAGGCTCGACAAGCAAAAGACTAAAACACAAACAAAGCAATAAGAGAGAAAAGAGCAAAGCCAAATTGCAAAGACAAATAAAAATTCGAAGCATAGATATTACAAGATACGGCCAGGTCGAAAGGCCAGCCAAATTCGATCCTCAAAATGTTATTACAAAATTCCAAGTTCAAATAATAAATGGACAAAGGAAAAATCAAAAGAGACAACAATCAAGGGTTGATTTCCGGAGTCGGTTCAGGATTGGCGGAGCTCGGGTCGACAGGGACTGGATCAGCGGCTGGGGCAGATGTGGAAGGGGCATATTTGATTGCCAAAGACTCCCCGTTGAAACTCTTCGATATACTGATCGTACATCTTCTCCGAGTCGGGGTTGTAAAACATTGGTGTCTCGAGAGTTGACATATCAAAGTCAGGAATGACCGCCTTTACTTGGTCCACGGCCAGAGTGTATCCGCCCATCATCGAGGCACGCATGATCACTTCCAGGTCGTCTTCAAGGTTGCTCGACCTACGATACTCCATGATCGTATCGGTCGAAACAGTCTCGAGATGCGCGCGCGCTTGATCCAATTCGACTTGAAGCGCATCTCGGTCCTGTCGAGCTTTCGCCACATCCTCCAGGGAAGCCTTGTACCATGCCTGAACCTTCTCAAATTCATGGGTCACCTTGAGTAGCTCCCTATCCTGGTCTTGTCTCTCGGCCCGCAGTCGAGTCAGTTCCTTCTCGGCAGTTATCAGGTTTGCCTCAGCCGCCACCAGTTTATCTTGCAATTTCTGACACTCGGCAACCGACTCGCTCTTCAGTGTCTCATACTGAGTCTCCGTGGCGGAAATGGCAGCGTTCTTCCCAATAAGCTCTCGCGCCAACCTGCCGTTCTCTCTACGCAAGTCGTCCGCCGACTCAATCGACTTGGCCAGCCGTCGAGCAGCCTCTCGACTGAGATAGTTACTCTGTAAAAAAGAACGTGAAGGATCAGAAAATGGACAAGGCATACGCGTCGAGAAAAAGTAATAAGTAAAGAAAGAAATGGTAATCGACTTACGAGACGATTTGACTTTCGGACCGCCATAGCCAAAGCTTTATCCTCTAAAGCTGCACAATCCTCGAGAGACCAGTTCATGTCGACGTCAAGCTCGATGGGAGCCTCAGTTGCCTTGGCCCTCTTCGACTGACGATGCTGCTCCTTCACCAACTCAGCAGCAGTCGGCCTCTTTTTGGACCGCGGTACCTCCGTCTCGACATGAACCTCTGTGACCGGGTCCGACTCGATTAGCACCTCCTCGTCCTCATCTCGCAGAGAACCGAAACGGGTTGTTAAACCACTGCCATGCGGAGGTAGCTCAGTCGATCCGGTTGGTACTGATTCGATGGCGGCAGGGGTTGGCTCAGGCTCGAGGGCACCCCCCCTCTCGGGAAGAAGAGGGCACCCTAACCTCGGGCACAGGGGTAGCTCGACCCCCGGTAGGTGGAGCAGCCACGGCGGCCGACCCAGGAATGCGTGGGATCGGTGACTTTTGTAAACCTGCCCACTGCAAAGAACGAAGGGAAGCAGTTAGTTTCAATCAGCAAAATGGCAAATTGTCAAATTCAAAAAATAACAAGTATGTAAAAAGCAAGCAAACACCCTACGATTCTCGTGATCTCGGACGCAAAGGCCCACATATGGCATTGGCCCAGCTTCCTCCAAGTGGGCCAGGTGATACAAGAGACTCAGGTCTCGAGTACACACCTCGAAGGTATGTCCACCCAGGAGTCGAGCTTCATGAGGAACCGGGTCCTTCCCAAGCTTGTCTTGTCTCCCGTCTCTCGACCTCCATTGCCCTATGTAGGGGTTATCCAGACCATGACGGAGAAAGAAAAATCGAGGCTTCCACTCCCCGTGAGAAGAAGGCCCATTGGTTATGAACTCATGTCGATTCGCTCTCCTCTGAAAGAAATACCATAACTTGTCGGGTGTAGCAGCAATTTTGTAGTAATATCGAAACACGGGCACTGAAAAGCAGACATGAGCCACTCGACATGCTATTATGAATCCCATCAGAGTTCTGACGCCATTCGGAGCAAGTTGGGAGACGCTTATCTCATAGTGATGTAGGATGGCCAGAACGGCTGGACAGAGTGGAAACCTCAACCCACTCGCCAGTTGACTCTCGTAAACAGTGCAAAACCCTTCTGGGGGTTCATCCGCAAATCGGTGCAGGCCCGACGGGAGTTGAGATTCAAGTGGGGGAGTAATACCGTACTTTGTACATATTCTACCAACCTCCTCAGAAGAGAGTATGCTGAGGCACCCCTTAGCACCTTTACCGTCCATCCTAGTTACCAGTTTCTTAGGTTGATTGGGAACAGGAGGAGGGGAAGTTGTAGGCTCGCCGGAGTCTTGCCGGAGAAGAGGGTCAGAGATAACAGGTGCCGGAGAATGGCTGTGAATGGGCGTTTCACTACCCCTATCTGATTCAGTGGCGCTACTACTATCGGACATGGATAAATTCAAACAAAAGAAGAAGATAAATAACACTGAGAAAAAGAAAAGAGTCTTACTTGGTGTTTTGGAATTTGGAGTTTATGGCAAAGAAATTGGCAAATTCGTCAGGCAGCAACTTCTGTCTTCCCTCCCTTTATATAAGCTAGCAACTTGCAAATGAAGTGAAAAGACGTGAGGGAGGGGGAGTTATAACCCCTGGAGATCGCGATAATCAAGGCAGTGACGCGTCTTTTGTGGGATTCGAAGCGTTTCGTATGCTAGATATCGTTCCACGTGGCTATAAGCGCGATTAGGGTTGTGAAAAGGCGGGCTTTTGTGAAAAAAAGACGCGGGCTTTCTCCCGCCCAAGGGAAAACCCAACTCGATGACGACTCCAATAAATTCCAACTTTCAACTTTCATAAAAAAATACACATTTTGGAAATAAAATGGACATTAAGGACCAGATATATGAAAGAAAAACAAATTCAAAATTTGCAGCACCATGTCAATATCCACAACAGATAGTACTATCAGAATGATCTATATAAAGAAAGATAGAGGTTTTAAATCGCTTATATGTGTAACGAACCCTGAGATTCAAATCAATCCCGGGGTAATCCACGAACCCCGAGCCTTAACTCATTCGATCAATAACGAACCGACGCTCAATAGAGGATAGTACTATCAGAATGATTTATATAAAGAAAGATAGATGTTTGAAATTGCTTATATGTATAACGAACCCCGAGATTCAAATCAATCCCAGGGTAAACAACGAACCCCGAGCCTTAACACATTCGATCAACAACAAACTGACGATCACCAGCAGATAGTACTATCAAAATGATCTATATAAAGAAAGATAGTGGTTTGAAATCGCTAATATGTATAACAAACCCTGAGATTCAAATCAAATATTGAACTAACTGACGATGTTTGGGTTTAAAGTCAACAATCGACTAATTAACGAACGCTAGGTTTAAACTTACTACTCAATAATTTTATACAATTGTATTTAAAAAAAAAATTGCTTTAAATTATAATAATTTTATATTCATATTTGTAAGTAAAATGCAATTTGCTTTATAAATTTTTTTTAAATATTTACATAATGATTTAAATCAACATTTGCAATTAAAAGAAAGTTACTTAGAAGGGAGACAAAGTCGTCCCTTTAAACCCACAATTTATAAATAAAAAATTATATTATTTAACACATTGTTTTATATCAGACAGCGATAGATATAGCAAATGATCCGGTGCATCATGATCGAACAAAGCATGTGGAGATTGATCGTCACTTCATCAAAGAGAAAGCTTGAAAGTGGTGAAGTGTGTATTTCTTTCTTGCCATCCTCCAAGCAAAATAGCTGGTGGTTTGATAAAGCTCTTGGAAAAAAAATTGATGGGTTTGTAAGCAAGTTGGGCATGATTAACATCTATGCGTCAACTTGAGTGAGTATTGGAATATGTATTTTAGTGTTTTTTATTTTTATGTTAAGGCGGTTGTATAATGGGCCGGCCTATCATCTATTCTTCTAAAAATTTAGGAGATTAGCAATACTTAATAGTAAAGACTCCTAGCTACGTCGGGACATGAGGTGGCTAGGTTTCTTGTATGAAGGGTTTCTATGTATTATAAATACCCAACATGTGTTTTAGAATAAAATACAGAAGTTTTTCCTTAATTATTTTTTTACAATTTGTATTGATTCAATAGGATTACATGAGATTTGCGGTTCAAATTCAGAAGATGATGCATGTAGGTAAGGTAGATCATGTGAAAGAAACTAAAGTTCACGAGACTTCAGTGGTATTGAAATAAGGTGTTCAAGAAAGGTGACATTTAAGGTTTCATACACTCTTCGTGTGGTAGGACAAAAACACTTATAACCCTTTTTGCGAGAGGAATAGCCAATAAAGACACACTTGAGGGACTTTAAATCAAGTTTACTGCAAATATATAGGTGAAAAAACACAGTCCAGCCAAAAACTTTTGGTGGTAAATCAAAGGATAAGGGGTTACCATGAGGATATTTTCAGTAGGTACACTTTTAGGAGCTTGACAGTTTAAGGTTCTTGAGGACATGAGCTTGACAGTCCAGCCAACTGCCTATTTTTTCATTTTAAGGTACCATCCTATTCAGGAGTGTGTGGGCAAGAATTAATGTGGTCCATGTTGCTCTAAGAGTGAGTGAGTTTGGTAGTTGTTAGAATAAATACTAGTAGTTTAATAGCTTTATTGTAAAAAAAAGGACAAATGAAATATAAATATGTAAACAACACAGTGGATGTGGAAATCTTTATTAGGTAAAAAGGATAAGTCTTTATTCCACTACAATTTGAATTCGCTCCTATTCAATTACAAAAATGAATATATTTTTTGATCTAAACGTCAAGAGATCGTAATTCTTTCACATATCTTTCCATTTTTGTCCTCTTTATCCAAACATCCCATTTGATATTTTTCCAACGTTATTTTTGTAAAAAACAATGAAACAATGGAAGAGTGAATTTGGGGTAACGAACAGTGAAATTGTCCTTACCACCAACCTTATATTTCCATTCCTTTTTTTTTTCCCCTTTTTCTATCATTTATTCCCACTCCCTTTTAATAAAATGGGCTACCGTGTTTGTTACAAAGCCCGTGGGGCTGAGTGTACTAGCAAGCAGGCTTAGACGGTCCCTTTCATTTAGGAGTGTGGTTTTCAAGGTTGTGGTTATCCTATATAAAGTATTGAATGAAGGAGAAGAGATCAATTAATTCAAGCCTAGTTTTTTTTTTACTGTATTATAACTTTAACATGGTATCAAAGTATAGTAGTAACTCGCCTTAGACAGTCCCTTTCCTATAGGGGTTCAGTTTTCTAGGTTGTGTTTATCATATGTATTGTACTATCTATATAGGGTAATGAACAGAGGAGAAAGGATCAATTCATTCAATCCGTGTTGGAACTTTATCAGTAGTGACGTATTATCTTGCATTATCATATTTTAGGATCTTGGTCTTAGCATTTAAATGGTTTTGTAACATGGTAAGAAATCAAGAAATATTCTTTCAATTTAGATTTTGCCTTCGTTAGGGAAACCCAAATATTTCTGGTAACTCCGGAGGATTCCTAAATCAAGGTTGATTCTGATTTATTGGTAACCAAATATATACAAGATGAGATTTTTATGCTTTTTTATGAGAAACTGAGCTCTGATACCATGTAAATATGACTGTAGGATGAGAAGAAGCATTCTTGTCATCCGTATGTAAGTTAAAATATATATAGAGTACAGGGAAATCAATGAGATCTCACGAATATAGGAAGCACTATTAGGAAATCAACCTAATGAATTTTTTTAGGAAACTCCTTTATGAATATGTAAGTATAACTCTATATAATTAATTCCCTGATTCTAGTAATACATAACTAACAAATATTCTACAAATCAGTAATCAATCCAACACATTATTTCCACAAGAAGACTTAAATACATTTGAAGATAAAGAAGATAATTAATAGAGAGATAAAAAATACTCACTGATTCTGATGGATAGTTAGTTGGTGCATACCCAGCTCTAAAATAGACCACAGCAATGATTTCACCACCACTGCAATATAGAGCAAATGGATTTTTAAAATAAGGCTCTGATGTTAAAGCAAAGTATCAGAATTTGTACTTCTGTTCCCATAAGATACTCATACAACAAGTGTTCCATCAGCTTGGAGTTCCCCTCCAGCCTCAATTTCAGCTAGTGTTTTCCGGATGCTCTTTACTTGGTGTGTGTTAGAAAGTTAAGGATGGTCTATATATAAAGAGGAAAATAAAATATGAAGCATGAAGTTGACAGAACCATGGCATGACGCTGAAAATTGCCTTTCGAAAACTCGATAGTGACGATTGACTTTTTAAAACTCGATTATGTAACCTATATTCAACTTTTAAAAAACTCAATCATACTAACTTTCTGAAAATAAATTTCAGGATGGTGAGGTATGATGTCACGGTAAGTTGGTTGTGGTGTCTTTAAAGGGTCCTGCAAATGAACCATTGGCAGAAACACAAAAGGATATATTTCTTTGAGTACAGTACATAGCCAATGCTGATCATACATGTTCCGCTCCTCAGGTTGCACCACAACCATGATTACACCCATGAACCGTATTTTCTAGTTTAAAAGAAATTCATAACCATATTATTTTTAGACGTATCACCAATCAATTCACTTACCTTTGGTTATTGTACTCAGTCCAATCTTTAGATAAAGCTAAAGCAAACCCATTAACAGCATAATTTCTCGGAATACTTTCAGGATTCATTGAAAGTCGATGCTTAAACTGATGCAGCAACATCCTGCAAAGATTATGATGTCTATTAGTTTGAACTTTGAGTCACAGCCTTGTAACTTTTACAATCTTATTTCAAAGTGCTTTGGTTCGTTTAGCTATTGATATACATTTCTGAAAGGAGAGAACACAGTATTTTGTTGATAGATGCAATTTAGTCCAAGCCGTATAATACTAGACATAAAGTTCAAATAATTTTTAAAAAGGGTTTTTACATCCGGTTATTAGATCTCCGTTCATCAAAACCTTATAGAAATATTAGGTGCATGCAAATACTCAAGTGCTTCCCTGACAATCTGGACATGGCATACATGCAATCCTTGCATTAGAAGAATCTTTATTATTTATCAAACAAGGAAGAAGTAAACATAAACTATAAGAAAAACAAGTTTCTAGCTGCTGGAGTTAATAATTTCAATTGGATGTGCGAGTGTGCAGACTAATGTTCTGATTTTCAAAATAAAATAAAAGAATTAGCATGTTGAAAAGGCAAGCCTGGATAAGCTTTTCAAAACTGTTTTTGCATATTCACGTTATTTAAGGAAAATTTTGCTCAACATTTTAGAGTTTGATTTACACTATGAAATGACAGAGTAGGATCAGACAACTGATCTTGAACGGCTAGATTATGGCTTAAGTTTTGGTGTTGTTGTTTTTATCAGTAAATAAGTACAGTACTACTAGCCAGAAACTAGGAAAAAGTAATAACATATGATCACATGAATCAACTCTTGGATCACCTGTGAAGCTCACTGACAAGAGAACTCAACCCTGGAAATGATGATGATATCGTGTTGAGCTCTATCTGTAAAAGTGATTTAGTTTGTTCATCCAACATGTAGTCTGAGCGGTGTAATCCTAGGCGTACTTCCTGAAATAGCAATTACAAAGTGCTTTACAATACAATAAATAACAAAGCAAAGTTTTGATTCTATATCCAGGAATGCTCTTCCCAAACTAGTATCCAGCATCTTGATTCAACGATATTATCCCATAATAACACCCAACATCTAGATTCAACAGCTTTGGTACCTAGGTTTTGCGATCAATAAACATTCCGTAACCTTGACGACACCAAAATCCAATCAGTCAAAGAAAACATTGATTTTACATGCTTAAACATGATATACTGACTTAACAATCAGTCTCTGAAATATATTCAAGATTGGGACTGATGCAGAGTTGAGAGGATGATACTGTTATGGAGGACCTGAAATGAATTTGAGAAATAATGCTAGCATTAACTGAATACACCGAGTTACCTTTTTCAATACTTAATCCCCTAAACAATGGGGTAGGTTGAATTGTACTTGAGCTTGGCAGAAAGTAAACGCTCAAGACACTTAGACACTGCATAAACATTCTATCATCATCTTCTTGCTTTTTATTTTAACACTCTTAATAAGGAGTTAGGACTCTAACAATATGGAATACATTTTGTTAATAATAGAGGTTTGGATAATTCAAGGCATGTCATTGATATTCTCGACTGATTTAAAGATTTAAATATATATATATATATATATATATATATATATATATATATATCAACAGTAAGCAAGCATTTTTCGTTTATGTCAATTTACATAGTAGGTTGCATCCTTGTCTCCATCTTTGTAAAATTCATGACCAACCATGTGTGTTGCACGAGTAATTATACAAATTATTAAAGATAGCCAGTGTTCTAAAAATCGGCCCAGGCGGCGCCTAGGCGCTAGGCGGCCTCCCACCGATCCGATTACACCCTAGGCGGACATGTCTAGGCAGGTACGGTTCTAGGTGGGCTAGACAGCTCGTAGGCGTGTCCTAGGCGGCAAGGCTTCTCTTGAATCTTGACTCTTGACTCTTTGAAGATTCGAGTTGAGAGTCAAACTCTTGACTCTTGAGTTCTTAGACTTATTTTAACTTAATCTCATGCGTTTTTGTACATTAGTTAGTCTTTTGACACATTTCCTTAACGCTTATGCTTTATGATTTATTGATTTATGTTGGACAACTATAGTATTATTTAAATAATAAAAGAACGAAAACAAAAATCAGGCGCCTGCCTAGCCATCAAGGCGCCAGGCGCCCCATCACCTCCCGACTTAGCACCTAGCGTCTTTTAGAACATAGAAGATAGCAATCAGGATTTTCTCCATCTTTATGTCGCTTATATACGATGTCAATTTCATTGATTCACTGTGGACACTATAAGCACAGAACACGATTTTTTGTAAAATCTATATTTTTTTTTATTATTTATGTCGCTGGGGCACATGTCCGCACTCAGACATAAGTAGATATGTTCCTAAGGCACACCTCTTTCTTATTAATTTCCAACATCTTAGAATGGATGTCTAGAAGTCTGGATGTGAATTTGTCCTGCATTTGTAAAACAGAACAAGCTTTCTTAGTTCAAATAAGATTTCCATGTTTAACATTCTGTGACCAAAGATGGAACATGCCATTTGAATTCCTAACTTGAAAAGAAAGCATGAACAATGAAAGCAAAAGAAAATAGAAGAAACACAAGCAAACAATTTGCAGAACATAAAGTAATTGACAATAAAAATAACTAAAATGAGGGGGGAAACAAAAAAAAAAAGTTTTGAAATCAAAATCATCAAAAATCCTCCAATGTTGTGCAGTACAGACAGAAACCATAAGGACCGATTGATACTCAGACGTATACAGGAATTGCTCCAATTTGAATTGAATCCATGTAGCACACTTTAGGGAAAAGATGAGCAAAGCAACGGAGAAATGATTCAATTGAATCCATGTAGCACACTTGAGTGGAATACAATTGAACAATAGTTTTGGACAGAGTAAGGAATAGTACTAAAGGTTATGAAACTGCTAAATATAGATGCAAAATCTGTAAGATGCATAACACAGCAACCCTTTATCACCCAGATCAAAATTGTATGCAGCTAGGTCCAACCGAGTCCTGGTGTGTAGTTGAATTCTTCTAAAATCTATTACATAATACATACGGTAAACAAAACGCTAGTTCAAATGTAAGACATACTGGAGAAGATTTGTCTGAATGAGAGTTATCGAAAAACAACATTCATAATCATACATGCTTCTGTTATAAGTTCCCTACCAGTTTCGTAATTATATCCATACCATCAGATGCATCAACAATCAGAGAAATATAGGAACATTACCTAGCAATCGATTCCTGTAGGAGTTTTCCGTCCAAACTCACACGATCAATAAGCTCATTAAAGATGGGAGCTATCTCGCAAGCATGTGTCCAGTGAACTTCTGGAAAAGGCACAGGCAACAAGGAAAAGGGGGCATGAACCAATCCCACCCCAGGCACTTTCCCTGATCTCTGCAATAAACACATATTACTAGTTCTAGTCAGAAAATCAATTAATATATCATAAATTACAAGCTTAGGGGCATGAAAGTGAAACACGTGCTTTGTTACCGAATCAGCGGAACCAATAAAAACCCACAAGGAATCACAACCGGAAAAGTAAACATGTAGCCAACGCAGTTAGCAAACAGAATGAAAGGGGAAAAAAATCAACTTTCTGATATCTAAAAGAACGTACCCAGAGAATTTCTATCTCCAACAACAAAGCCATGTAACGAACTCCAAACAAGAGCCTCATAAGCCATTGTCTGAATCAATTCCGGATCAGTACTATGAGGATTCCGAATGGGATCTACATAATCTTCTGCCTTCTCGGTCTCCATTTCTTCAACTCTGCCGCAATTCAGATTCGAAGGAAGGGAAGCTGCTGCAGAAGATATGGGAAGTGAAATGGTGGATTTGACTAATCTCTGCAGATGGGGTCTCGCGAATTTAGGGGATGAAGGACAAAGACAAGAGTTTGATAGGGATTGGTGATAAAAGATGGTGATATGGGAAGTGGTGGGAGTCCAGAATTACAGTGGAGGAAGAAAGGGAGAAAATACCAGAAGAAGAATAAGCAGAACCGCCCCTGTGTGGTTTTAGGCCAGGTTGAATCTATTTGAATCAACTCAATATTTTATTGGGCCAAAGACTAAAAGTATACAAAACGGATTTATTAGATTTATAAGAACAAAAATGAATCTGTTGGACTTATAAAGACACAAATTAGATAGATAGACTCAAATACCCTTAATGAAAAGAATAAATAAATAAATAAGTGGGAGAAGAGGCGCTCTTGCTTGTTTGTTTTTTTTTTTGCTTTTTTTTTCCAGGAGCTGATGTTGTTATTTTTTATTTTTTTTCAGGCGTAGTTCAGGGTTTTTTTTTTAAACCGATGAATTGACCATTGCGATACAATGACCACCCCTGATACATTGACCACCGCGACGCATTGACCACCCCGATGCATTGACCACATCGATGCAATGACCATCCTGATGCATTGACCACCGCGACGCCCGATGCGATGACCATCGCGATGCAGAGACACCGCGATGAAGTGACACCGCGATGAAGCGACACCGTGATGCAGAGACACCGCAATGAAGTGACACCGCGATGCAGTGATCACCCCCAATGCAGAGACGCCGCATTGCAGAGACACCTCGATGAAGTGATACATCGACGTAGTGACCACCCGCGATGCAGAGACGCCTCAATGAAGTGACACCACGATGCATTGACCATACCAGATCTATTGATCACCTCGATACAGTGACCACCTCTAATGCAGAGACACCACGATGCAGTGACCAACCCAGATGCAGAGACACCGCGATGCAGTGACCACCCATGATGCAGAGACATCATGATGTTATAACATTTGACGATGCATAGACATCGCGAATAAGAGACACCATGATGCAGAGACACCGCGATGAAGTGACACCGCATTGCAGAGACACCGCGATAAGTGACACCGCAATACAGAGACACCGCGATGCAGAGACACCGTCTTATGTCGATTTATGCAGTGACGTCTTATTGTATCGGTGTATGCAGTGACGTCTTATTGTATCGATTTATGTAGTGGCGTCTTATTATATCGATTTCTGCAATGACGTCATGCAGTGACATCATGCAGTGTGATCGAGGTAAAATTCACCCTTCAAAAACAATTTATAAGGACTCGAAACCGTGGGCAAAGTAACTCTCTAACCGGCAGTGTACCGGGTCGATTGCTAGAATAGCTACAGGAGTACGAGGTCGAACCCAAGGGAAAAGTGTTTGCAAGTACCAAAGTGAACGTATTACTTAGTCTAGTGATCAATATTTTTAAAGTATTTGTTAACTACAACGACACTAAAATGATTCCTACCGACGAGTTTAAAGATAAGAAAGAAGGAAAGAAGAGTAAACTACTAGATTCTAAAGATAGATTAAGGGACATAGCCGAACCATGATCAAAATAGCTAATTTCAACCCCAAGGGTAGACAAAACAGGGAGTGTGCATTATAACAAACGAACTCTCACATTCAATTTCACGGGTGCAAACTCCTAATCCCGGTGCTAGGGTCTGAACAACTCTCTCCTAACACCTTATGCCAAGTTAACTACCCTTCCCTAAAGAAGATTCACTAACAAGACATGTTATACACTAGAGCCGCTTAAACGTTTAAACGAATAACCTCACTTTGGGCTCGGGCTTAACAACTAAGCCGAGTCTACGCCGTGATCTTAGAACCCTTTTTCCCACATCCCTCTATCTGAACAACTCTCAAGATTGATGTGTGTGATTTTGACCTAGGTGATCAATCTAGCCCAAATCCGTTATAACAAGTTCTAAGACGTGAAACATGCAAAAAACACCAATAAAAAGCACTACCCACTTCCAATTTCATCACCCAAATGGTGATTTCACTAAATTTCACATGATTCGACTACGAAAAGGGATTAGCTACTCATTATACTAGTTAAAACACATAGGAAACTGTAAATGAAAGACATAACAAGTAAAATGAAGAACAAATTTACCATTAATTTGCAGAAATTCGAGATTAGATCCAAAAAGTACAAAATAGAAAAATAATTAAAAGGTGGTCTCTTAGTGTTTGGAATGGAAATCTAAGCTAAGAAATGGAAAGATTAAGCTAAAATAGTGTTGATGTAAGCTAAGAGAAAGTATTCTAAGCTATTATAAAAATCGAGATAAGAAATGGGTAGAGTTTTGTTAAGAGAATCGTTATATCCTAAGAAAAAGTCTAAGGGGATATTTATAGGTGGGAGAAAATCTGCAGGAAAAAGGCCTCAAAAGCACGTTTGGAAGGCTGAGACTGGCGTTTGACATCTTCAAACGCACGTTTGGCTTAGTGCAAACGTGCGTTTAGCTTCATTTCTGGGCAGGGTCTTGGCTGTTCTTCATCTGGAACGCTCGTTTAGGAGGTTCAAACGTGCGTTTGAAAGACTTGGAACGGGTGTTTAGGATAGTTTCAAACGCGCGTTTGGAGGGGTTCAACTCTGTATCAACTTGTGTCTCTTGAAACGCACGTTTGGGGGGTTCAAACGTGCGTTTGAACCATTGTTGCCCCAAAACTTCACTTTTTCCTCCTTTGATCTCTTCTCTTGCCTCGGTTATGCTTTTTACCATAAATCATCTACTTCCGGATCCTCGAGACACTGATGCCCTATAACATCATACATGACCAACAATATCCAAACCATTCCGGAGGGTAAAAGTGCTCGGGAATGGGGTTAATATCAACAAAAAAGGGTAGTAATCCATCAAAGTGACGGCTTCACTCCCCGTGCCATGAGCTCACGATAACACCCCGAAAACGGTCTAAATCACCCAAAAATGTGCTGAAAATATGGTAAACGGGGATAAACAATGCACCGCGGTCACGTAAAGTTGACTCCCATCAACCACCCCACACTTAGCCTTTGCTCGCCCTCGAGTAAATTAGGCGTTTTAAAACCAACCAAGGGATTCAACTTTGTGATGTAGGTGCTACTACTCACACTCTCGAGGTAACCACAAAGTAAGAAACACGAACATATACACACCGGTATAACATTATCAAGCAAATGGAGTGTGTGTGGTGACAAGCCAAAGCCAAGTGCTCAAAATGATTGTCGGGGCTTGAATCCCGACCAAAAGTCTACCAACCGTCTCATACAACTACCTCTCCACTAATCAAGGTCACTAAGTTTGGACACAATCGGGTAGGACTTGAAGGGTTATAACATTAGGCTAGGGTAATTCCGGTTAATCGAAAATGATATTTTGGGAACTGGAGAAAAAGAAGTATGAGTGAACCTAATCTACAAGTGTACCACTTCATCTCTACCATACGAACCATCCAAACTCCTCTTTGATTAATTTAAGCACCTTGGGAACTATAGGATACTAACATACCCGAACTCATTGCCAAACTCAACTATGTTTCAAGTGTCATAAGGCGAGATTGAATACATTAGCACCTATCTAACTATCACAACTCTAACATCATAAAAACACTTATAAGCTCATTCCTTTGATTCCACCCTTTTATTTCTATATACTCCAAGCCTTTATCATTGAGAACTTCTCAAATTATTTTGAACTTTGATTTTGAATTTTTTATTTTTTTTTTGAAAGAACAGAATTTTCTTTTCTTCTTGGGCCAAATCCGAATACTAGGCCCAAATGAGCTCCTCTTCTCCTTATAGCTCAAAACCAAGAAAACACCAACCCATCACAAAACATTATTTCCCCCACCCCACACTTGCGCCTAACAAAAGACTAAGTCCACTCGTAGGGTATAAATGAAGGAAATGTGACCATAATTAAGGCTCAAGGTAGGTTTCTGACTGAGTAACAAAACGGCTATAAAACGAATGGTGGTCAGACCATTCTATCAAGGCTGAGAGGGGCTACGAAGGTCTAACGTTTCGGGATAAGGCTTATTTGGCTTTGGTAGGGTCAAAGAGACGCCAGGACCGTCATCCCGTATCCTACTTAGGCAACCTTTCTATTTCGTCTCGAGACTAGTGGTATAAGAGGTGGTAGTAATCAAATTGTGCACAAAGTGTAGCTTGCGTGAAAATAATAAACTCCATTCTCAAGATAATATCAAAACGCAGTGTATACGTTCGGGGCCTTACTAAGGTGGCCACCACTCGAATGTGAAAATAACACACACAACACGGTGTTGAAAACCCCTTGACAAAATTTTAAAAATTACCCGAAAATCGACTCGAGCCCGGTCATAGGCTAAGCATGCCACATATCAAGCACATTTAACAATGAAAACAAGAAAACGTCTAAGTCTCCCACCTCACACTTAAACGAAACATTGTCCTCAGTGTGTGAGAGATAAAAGGAGCGAAAGACTTAGTTGTTTTACCAAAACCCGGCAGAAAGGCGCACTAGTAGCCCACATGACATCTTCTAGTAAGCTCCATCTCAAGTATCTAAAACCATAGAAACAAAAACCAAGGCAAACACATGCACGGGAAAAGTCCACGTGCCAAAAGATGGTGATAGATACGAGATATATAAAAAAAATAGAAGCCATGCCACAAATAACGACTCGAAGCATATCAAGCATACTAGACGGGAATCGCACTGGATGTAAAGATAATCAAAAGAAACACAGAGCATCCATGCATAAAATAAAGCCACAGAGGCTCACATAAAAATATCCCCGTCTATGTACAAAAGCCAGAACCAAAAGGAAATTCTCACCCCAACTTCTCTTTTAATACAAAACTCTCCCCTTTTGCACCCAAAGACCACTCCAAACACATTATTACTACCAAAAAGGTGGGTTGCCTCCCCCAATCGCCTTTGTTTTGTGTCGTTGGCTCGACGGGATGACTTATACGGTGCCAATTTTTCCAAAGTTATACTATTGGCACAGGCGAGAAAAGGTAGAAGTGCTTTGTTTAACGTCGTTAGCATCGACGTAGTGGCACTAAACGGATTCATACCACAAAAGACTCAAAACAATGACCGGAACCACAAAGCATCACAACGCAACCAAACACATAGCATATCAATTATAAGTATATTCATGAGAGACACCGCGATGGGGTTTTAAAGGGGTAGAGTTAACACATGTGGTACATCTTCTAGCTCGTGAAGTTACCTCTTGCCAAACACTCAATATTTTCTTTTCTGGTTCCCGCTCCGGTTTCTCTTTAAGGTGCACATTGCTTAGGGTCCCTTTTTCTTCAACTTGACTTTAAATCCAATTCCCGGGTCTATGACGAGTGGCTTATGGTCCGGATGAGACAATAATGGTGAGACGGGCGATCCTGGTTTATCCTTGGTCTTGATCTTCACTCCATCAACGACCTTTTGTGCATCCACCGTGCCTTCTACATTAGCTCCTTATCAACATGTGGGTTAGTGGTAGCAACAACACAAGCAAAAGTAGATTCGACAGAATGACAAGCAAGGGATTTAGACTTATACACATTCAATGTCACGCTCTCCTTACCCACATGAAAAGTAATATCACCACTCTTCACATCTATGTTAGCATCACTCGTAGTCAAGAAAGGACGACCAAGAAAAACCGAAGTCTTAGAATCCATCGCCATGTCTAAGACGACAAAATCTACGGGAAAGGTAAATTTATCTATTTGCACAAGAACATCCTCCGCTACTCCCATAGGTGTCCTAACCGACCTATCCGCCATTTGTAAGGTCATCCCCATGGGTTCTAGCTCACCCAACCCTAACTTTTCATACAAGACCCTAGGCATTAAGCTCACAGAAGCTCCTAGGTCACACAACACATTTTCAATCACAGTATCGCTAATAGTAATAGGGATGGTGAACCCACCTCGATCTCTCATTTTCGGGGGTATCTTACTATCAAAAATTGCCGAACACTCTTCATTCAAACATACCAAACCTTCCATTTTACTCTTATCATTTAACAAGACTTTAAAGACTTTACAATAAGCAGGCATGTTTGCAAGTGCTTCAAGAAAGGGAATGGTCAAGTCAATTTTACGCAAAATTTCAATGAAACGGTTCTGAGTTTGGTTCAAACGACTTTGTCTATGACCTTTAGGTGGATAAGGGAGAGTACTCAAATCAAAATCTTTAGGAGGAGGAGGGATCATACCTTTCTTACATTTGGTGCGTGGGGAAGACGGCTATTTCATTGGCTCTTTCCCTTCTCTTCTAGTTGGTTCCTCCTCTTTCACATCAATCACCACATAGTCTCCCCTAGCTTGCGCTTCTTTCCTCTCAACCTCCTTTTTCTTGACATACTCTCCATGATCTTCATCATCTTCAATCCCATCAATATCGCCATCCATGGCCCCCGCTTCGGTCTCAATAGGAGCTTTTCTAGCTTTGTCTTCCCATAGGACTTTCTTCTCACCACTAGTCCTTAACACTTTACCACTTCGAGTTAAGATGGCGCTTACATTTCTCGGATTCCTCTCGGTGTTACTCGGTAAGCCGCCCTTCAACTGTACATGTTCCACCACTTGACCAAATCGAGTCTCAAGATTTTTTATGGAGGACCCATGTTTGTAGTTCATCTCAACCATGTCCTTCTTTATCTCCGCAAAGTTTTTGTTCATTTGCTCCAATAAGACATCGGTTGCACTCTTTTGAGGAATGGGAGCAAGTGGTGGAGGGGTTGCTTGGTAAGTACCCTATTATTTTTGATGTTGAGATTGTTGAGGATAGTATTGGGCTTGTTGGTTAGGCGCTTGATAAAATGAACTTTGATTTTGCCTATAAGCTTGGGTCTGGCCTTGGTCAAAATACCGGTTCCAATTCTGCCCTTGATGGTTTTGATCCCAACCTTGATTATTATTTCTCCAAGAACCATCACTTTGTTGATCATAATTACCATATTGACTTTGCCCCACATAATTCACCTCATAACATTGAGAATTATCCACAACCGGTTGCTCGTTTTGTTGGCCTTGTTCGGCGCTTTGAAATTGATTCGTAACCGGATTGTAGCCCAAGTGCCCCGCACTCAGTTGCCCCATGGCCTACATGTTCATCATTTTCTTGGCTAGATCGGTTGGACTATCTTGTGACGAAAAACTAGCTTGTCCTTGCATTGAGGATCATGGATATGACATATTTTGAGATTTGTGTGTCATCCCACAATCCTTAGCCGAATGTTGACCTCCACATATTTGGCAAAGCCTTGCCTTTTCATTTTTCTCTTTCAAGGTTCTCCAACCTTTTCTCCATCGTTTGCATATTAGTTTGACATTGCTCATTTGTCTCCACTTCCTTTACTTCAACCAATCCCGGCTTTTTACTCCTTGGCCCTTTTCTACTTGAGGACACATATTGCTTTGAGGTCTCGGCAATTTTCTCGATTTGATTCATAGCCACCTCCGGTACCATCCTCGTAATATCCCCATTACACGAAGCATGCAAGGTCCCTTGGTGCACTGGCTCCAACCCTCGGAAAAATGCATGAACTACCTCAAAAAGTCTCAAGCCGTGCCCCGGGCACTCTCTCAATAACGCTTTAAATCTATCCCAGGACTCATACAATTCTTCTCCTTCATAGGCATTAAACAAGATAATAGCCTCTTTCATGTCCAATGTCTTTGATGGTGGGTAATACTTGAATAGAAATGTCATAACCACGTCCTCCCAAGTGTGCAAAGAATCCTGAGCCAATGAGTCATACCATGTCTTGGCTTGTTCCTTCAAGGCGAAGGGAAATAGCATAAGTTTAAGCGCTTCTTCACCGACTTCATTTATCTTGGTAATGTGCACAATTTGTAGGAAATGATCAATGAACATATGAGGATTTTCAGTGGTGGTCCCTCAAAATATAGCATTATCTCCCAACAAATGTATGATATTTCTATTCAATTCCAAATTATTGGCGGCCACCGGTGGCATTCGAATTGGACTATGCTCCATGGTCGCCGTGGGTGCCATCACGAAGTCCCTACAAGTTAAACCGCCTTGATTTTGCTCTTGCTGACCGTTAAACCAATTAGGCATCGCATTTAC
Source organism: Gentiana straminea (assembly GCA_036785695.1). NCBI lineage: Eukaryota > Viridiplantae > Streptophyta > Magnoliopsida > Gentianales > Gentianaceae > Gentiana > Gentiana straminea. The sequence goes on from JAVUPR010000398.1 coordinate 3,386,702, forward strand.
ACCTTGATTGTGAGCTTGATTTTGGTTCTGTATAAATTGGTTCAACATCCATGCATTGAACTGTTGCATAACAAGGGGGTCCATTTGATTTCCTTGGGCCCCATGTTGACCATTATGTGGCATTTGCTCATTCGCATTCCCAAAGTTATTTCCTTGTCCATTCCCACCTCCTTGTGCATTGTTGTTGACAAGCGGCGGGTTTTGATTCGGGACTCCATTATTGTTCCCCAAATTTCCTTCCAATCCTTGTCCACCATTTTGTGCCATATCGGATCATTCTTCCAACTCACTCAAACTATTCTCTCCAAAGACCGGATTCGACTCCTTTGCTTGACGACCTCTTCTTCTTTGACTATTTCTACGCCTTGCGTAAGCCTCAATTCCATCTATGTATGGTTCGAGTGGTGTTTGAGATCTTCGGGTCATGCACTACAAAAAGCAAACAACAAGAAAACAATAAAATAAAACCTAGGCCCAAGCCTTCGGTTCACTTGCAAGATATCACAAATAGCACACAATTCCCCGGCAACGGCGCCATTTTGATCGAGGTAAAATTCACCCTACAAAAACAATTTATAAGGACTCGAAACCGTGGGCAAACTAACTCTCTAACCGGCAGTGTACCGGGTCGATTGCTAGAATAACTACAGGAGTACGAGGTTGAACCCAAGGGAAAAGTGTTTGCAAGTACCAAAGTGAACGTATTACTTAGTCTAGGTGATCAATATTTTTAAAGTATTTGTTAACTACAACGACACTAAAATGATTCCTACCGACGAGTTTAAAGATAAGAAAGAAGGAAAGAAGAGTAAACTACTAGATTCTAAAGATAGATTAAGGGACATAGCCGAACCATAATCAAAATAGCTAATTTCAACCCCAAGAGTAGAAAAACCGGGAGTGTGAATTATAACAAACGAACTGTCACATTCAATTTCACGGGTGCAAACTCCTAATCCCGGTGCTAGGGTCTGAACAACTCTCTCCTAACACCTTATGCCAAGTTAACTACCCTTCCCTAAAGAAGATTCACTAACAAGACATGTTATACACTAGAGCCGCTTAAACGTTTAAACGAATAACCTCACTTTGGGCTCGGGCTTAACAACTAAGCCGAGTCTACACCGTGATCTTAGAACCCCTTTTCCCACATCCCTCTATTGATGTGTGTAATTTTGACCTAGGTGATCAATCTAGCCCAAATCCGTTATAACAAGTTCTAAGACGTGAAACATGTAAGAAACACCAATAAAAAGCACTACCCACTTCCAATTTCATCACCCAAAGGGTGATTTCACTAAATTTCACATGATTCGACTACGAAAAGGGATTAGCTACTCATTATACTTGTTAAAACACATAGAAAACTGTAAATTAAAGACATAACAAGTAAAAGGAAGAAGAAATTTACCATTAATTTACAGAAATTCGAGATTAGATCCAAAAAGTACAAAATAGAAAAATAATTAAAATGTGGTCTATTAGTATTTGGAATGAAAATCTAAGCTAAGAAATGGAAAGATTAAGCTAAAATATTGTTGACGTAAGCTAAGAGAAAGTATTCTAAGCTATTACAAAAATCGAGATAAGAAATGGGTATAGTTTTGCTAAGAGAATCGTTATATCCCAAGAAAAAGTCGAAGGGGGATATTTATAGGTGGGAGAAAATCTACAGGAAAAAGGCCTCAAACGCACGTTTGGAAGGCTGAGACTGGCGTTTGACATCTTCAAACGCACGTTTGGCTTAGTGCAAACGTGCGTTTAGCTTCATTTCTGGGCAGGGTCTTGACTGTTCTTCATCTGGAACGCGCGTTTAGGAGGTTCAAACGCTCGTTTGAAAGACTTGGAATGGGTGTTTAGGATAGTTTCAAACGCGCGTTTGGAGGGGTTCAACTCGTATCAACTTGTGTCTCTTGAAACGCACGTTTGAGGGGTTCAAATGTGCGTTTGAACACCTGTTGCCCCAAAACTTCACTTTTTCCTCATTTGATCTCTTCTCTTGCCTCGGTTATGCTTTTTACCATAAATCATCGCCTTCCGGGTCCTCGAGACACTGATACCCTATAACATCATACATGACCAACAATATCCAAACCATTCCGGAGGGTAAAAGTGCTCGGGAATGGGGTTAATATCAACAAAAAAGGGTAGTAATCCATCAAAGTGACGACTTCACTCCCCGTGCCATGAGCTCACGATAACACCCCGAAAACGGTCTAAATCACCCAAAAATGTGCTGAAAATGTGGTAAACGGGGATAAACAATGCACCGGGGTCACGTAAAGTTGACTCCCATCACAGTGACGTCGTATTATATCGACGTCATGCAGTGACATCATGCAGTGACGTCATGCAGTGACATCATGCAGTGACGTCATGCAGTGACGTCTTATTATATCGATTTATGCAATGAAGAAAATCCAACGGAAATTTCATCAAATATTTACACAAAATTCTAGGGTAAATATGAAGACAAAAATTCCATATACCATTCAACATGAAGCCATTGCTAACCTATTTTGTCAAAAGTCTTTGGAAAGAGGGAAATCTTAGAGAGACAGCTGTTGTGTTAGAAAAATGTGAGGAAATAGGCAAGTCACTTCCAGCTGCATTGCCTGGAAACTTGTTTACTTCAAGCTCTATTTATCTTGAACAAGTATGTAACTTGTACTGTAGTAAATTTTTACCTAGTAATGAGATAAATAAAACAGAGTACAACACTTCTGACTCTGTGAATTAGTACCACCAATAGGGCATTAGATTGAGAGGGTTGGTTTACTGGATGATGCTCTTTTCTTTGCTTTTTAAACTTGACAGTAAAAAGAGCACTTGTGATTTCTCTTTTTTATTTTTTGTTCATAGCATTTTTGTATTTCATCTCAGATCGGGGGGGGGGGGGGGGGGGGGGGGGGGGGCATCAGCCAACCTGCTAAAAAAATTTAACATTAGGATCTTGTTTTGTTTTATATATACATGTGTATGTGAAATTGATCCGCTAAAATTTTATGAATTCACTAACCCATAATTAGTCGTCCGAAACTGCATGTACAAGCCTAGTCTAAAAGATAAAACACTTGACAAACTTCCGACCCGTATCATAAAATTCATGAAACCGCCCTTGATCTATACTTTTAGTATATCTGCCATTCAATACAAAGTCAATATGTTAGAACTGAAAAATATATATTTATATAATGAAGGACCAAAAAAAAAGTTTGAAAAATGGAAGGGCCAACCCAGCAACTTGATTATCAACTTTCCATGGACGCCACTCATCAGCAACAGGGAGCTTGAGTGTGTGAATCCATTCTAGTGTTGCTGTGTATGGAATATACAGATCATGGTCGCCACTGCCAAAAGAAAAACGACCACATTTAGCAGTTATCTGTTTGGGATCGTCTTCTGTCCCTAGTTTTATCTCGCACTATATCTCTTATATTTGCACATTATAATTTTTTTTTTGCAAGACATAACAGAAGAAGACAGTGAAAACAATCCCACGTTTCTATGTGTAAGGTTACTACCTGTATGCCAAAGTTTTGTATCCTCGCTTGCTTAGAAGGTGATGATACTCAAGAACAGTATCTAGCTTCTCGCTGTAATGAATGGCAGATATACTAACAGGTTCAGAACTGTTCGGGTTCAACTCCGTAGCAGCAGATGATCTTGGAGGTGAAACCGCGTTTTTAGGTTATTTTATTAGATTAGGGGTACTTTGGTCTATATAGATATATTATGCCCTTATAAGTCCAACAGATTCCTTTATGTCTTTATGGGGCTAATAAGTATAAAAAACTATACTTTTAAGGAATTAACCCTATTTTATTCACCCATTATCTTATTTACTATTATTTTATTGATTTTATTATTTTATTATAATTTATCTTACCAATCATCTCATCATCAACAAATAAAATAATATTAGTCAATTCATTTTATTCACCACCTACACAATTCAACCATTACTTTATCAATATAATATTTCATTAAAATTTCTCTCACCAATCATTTCTTCATCTACACAACTTTTAATACACCATTTCAACTTTATAATCATTACTTTACTTTATTTTATTTTATTTTCTCTATCATGACTCAATTCAACCATAATCCAACCCGAAACCAAACATGGTCATATTGACCGGTTTGTTTCAAGTGGAAAAGGGGAAATTGGAAAATCAGGTTATAGTAACTTCTGACATTTATTTTTAGGTCTAACAGTTTCTGACATTTTTTTTCATGTTCCCCGTCTAAATTTGAAAGAAATCGTCCAAAAACAGCAAACCCGTCCAACTTTTGATAAATTTCGTCCCAATCCATACAATGGACAAAATGGACGGAAACCGTCCAAAATTTGGACACACCGTCCAAATTGCGACGAATTCCGTCCAAATTTTGGACGGTTTCCTTCCATTTTAGACAAATTATTAAAACCGTCCAATTTGGACGGATCCATTTGATCTCTTCGTCCAAACAGTGAACGCCCCTTCCAAATTTGGACGGAAACTTCCATTTTGAAACCCTTATCTTGTCTTCTTTACTCTTTTCACCTACTCTTTCGGCCTCTTGTCTTCACCGTTCAATCGCACAAAAAAAATCACCATTACAACACCAAAAATTCACCATTGATACAAAAAAAAAAGAACAAAAAAACAATACCGGGTTTTGAGCTTCGTTGTTTTATTTCACCGGAGTTGTATTTTTAAACAAATGGGTAAGCATTTACTTAGCAATTATTTAAGTTTGAATAAATTTATTTATCGTGTTTGTTTTTATTGTTAATTGTTCACATGAATAGAGTATGTTAACGTTATAAATTTTCCATTTTTAGCGTAGTGTGGTATATGCATTATTTAGGGTAGAAATGATTAATTTTGATGATATATTTCGATAATGGAATTGATATTCGTTGGATAATTAGCGTAGTCAACAGGGCCGGCCCTCGCTTGTATTGGGCCTAAGACCAAGCTCCCGAATTCGGCCTTTTAGTTGAAATTGTTTTTTTTTTAAAACATACTTATTGTTAGATATTTTTTCATAAATAAATATTTTGGTTATCGTTTGCTACGAGTTGCCGTACGAATTAATGTTATCGCAACGAAACGGGGTTCGACCTGCCCGGTCAGGTCGCGGTGGGTCGAGGGGGCAGCGCCAACTCGTGGGGGTTCGGGGGCAACGCCCCCGGAACCTAAATCAATGCATGCATCAGTTCATGAAGGGATATGCATTTTCAGATACACGCATTTTCGAACTGATATGTACTTACCATTTTGTGTAAGGGTTGCATGCTTTCATCCGGTGCAAGGACTACATCCATTCGTTTATGGGGTACTTGCAACCTATGAAAGACATAAGTATGAAGACGAAAATCCATAAATTTCACAACATCATTAGAAAAACTTTGAGTGTTCTCGGGTTTGATTCAAACAAGTAACTGTTTGAATCAAACACCCCATTGTATCCTGAAAGAGATTTTCATTTGATCCCTTAGTGACAAATCGTGTTGGACAAAACATCTTTTAAAAGACAACGTTATTAACGTGCCTTGGAGTTTCTAATTCTCTGTCAAATCCTAAGTACTACATTTTTTCCAACACTTATCGCATTTTTAACATCCGTATATGCAAAAAATTAATAAAACTTGTTTGTATATATCTATTTTTTTGGGTCAAGTAAATTTTTTTTATTAGGGCCTTTATCAATTAGAATAAAAACAAATTTGGGCCTTTACCAAAAAAGAAAATTAACATATTTTTTTAGGTTGGATCGGATTAAATCTACACGATTTTTTTTTTCTTTTAGCGAAACATGTACCGTTGGGCCTCCCGACAGAATTGGGCCTAAGACCCGGGTCTCGAAGGCCTTAGGGGAGGGCCGGCCCTGGTTGTCAATGATACATTCTTATTTTGGTTGATATATTTTGATAATATATTTGGATACGATACATTTTTATTTTGGTTGATGGCAATGTGACGCTCGTAGTAATAAACAAAACTTGTTTACCGAATGTGTTTTATTGGTTTGGTTATTAGTTGATTATGTTGTTGTAGTGGAAGATGAAAATTCAATTCAAATGTATGGTTTTTGTATTACGTATTTTGTGATAGTATGAGAACATCCCTTGAAATTATCGGTAACAAGTATATGATTTAAAAAATTGAAACAAATGACAAATTAATGTTGTTTGAAAATACAAGAACGAATATCTCGAACTGAATTCATGGTACGCCTCGGCCTGATGAGGTTCTTAGAATTGCATGCTTTCCCTAGGGTGTTTTCGATTCCTTCTGATCCGCCGTGTCATGCCTAATCCCCAGGCTTTGTATTGGCGCTCCTGGTAGGTAGCTCGGAGAAAATTTCATTAGGTCCGCTCAACCGAGCATCTTTTCCTATCCCCAGCAGCCTAGTAAATCCTCAGCCAGAAGTGAGGCACCCGTTACATTGTCAATATAAGTTCTGTTCTGCCGGCTCCGTCCCGCATCTGTTCTCCCTCGTCATCTTCAAGTTTTCTATGACGTTGGTAAAAACAATATTCTCTTTTTATCTTACCCCCCCCCTCGTCATCTTCAAGTTTTCGAAAAACAAAAACGTTGATGATAAGACATTTCGGTTATATATATATATATATATGTATATATATATATATATATATATATAATATACATGTATATATATATATATATATATAAACATATATATATATATATATATAAACATCATATATATATGTATATGTATATATATGTATATGTATATATATATATATGTATATGTATATATATATCTACATATATATATGTATATATATGTATACATATATATATGTATATGTATATATATGTATATGTATATATACATATGTATATGTATATATATATAAACATACATAAATATATGTATATGTATATATATATAAACATACATATATATATGTATATATATATAAACATACATATATAAACATACATATATAAACATACATATATATATGTATATGTATATATATATATAAACATACATATATATATATATATGTATATATATATATATATATATATGATAAGAAATTTCATATATATATATATATATATATATATATATATATATATATATATATATATATATATATATATATATATATATATATATATATATATATATATATATATATATATATATATATATATATTTATATGTGTGTGTATGTGTGTGTGTGTATATGTATATTTATATATGTGTGTGTGTGAGTATAAGTATCCTCATTTATTAATAATTGTGTCATTCTTTTTGACATATACTTACACAAAATATCATATCTTAACATCGCAAAAAAACTCACACTCACACTCACACACACACACTTAATATATATATATATGCACTTGTACTTATTACATATATATGTGTATCACATTGACAATATGATGACATATATACAAACATATTATATATTCATATCCCCACTGTATACTGATGTAAATTTATAATTCTTTCACAGATAACAACATTGTGTCCGTTAAGTCTGAATTTGGTGGAGAGTGAATATACAACGAAGGAAGCGACAGATGGTCTTATAGAAAAGGAAAATTTTATTTGATTCGTGTAAAAAACGATATGACATTGGATGAAGTGAAGTGTGGGAAAGTAGGAATTGATGTATCAAAAAATACATTGGTCATCAAACTTTTGTACGCAAAATACGAGGGGTCGATTGATGTTTTGGATGATGAGACATGGCTAGGGTACATTGATGATCTGCTTAGACTAGAAACCGTCAAACTTAGTGTTAACGCTGAACCGGTTATTGCTGATGATGACTCGGAAGACGTATACAACAACACATTTGACTTAAATGAACAACCGATAGTTGAAGAAAATGATAGAGGGATTGAGGATCTTACACCCGAACTTTATTATAATCAGAATTCCTGTGAGCATGTTGTTCATACTCCACCAGTCTCAGCCCCTCATGAAATTGTCATCCAACCGAATACAACTTTCGGTGATCAAGTAATTGACTTGTCAAGTGAACGTGGCTACGATTGGGGATTTATTGCAAATATGATTAGTCAGCCATTGCACATACCTTACAGTGAACAACCTATGGCTAGAATGTGTGCATCTATGAATGAAGCTGGAACGTCTCGGCAGAATTTAGATCAGACGACCCACACACCGTATAGGCAGTAAACTAGTGGTAGGAGGCGTGAACCAGTGACTGAAGCTGGGAAATGTTGGAATAATTTTGGTCAGACTAGTCATAATCTCCACATAGATGGAACAAGCCAGCATTTTATGCAAACAGCGATGCAAGCACTGATGCAAACGGGCCTCACTATCGGCAGATCTTTCATGAGTTATCTGACAACACCTTTGCAACAGAACCCTGACACTGGTCACATATTTATTATGGCAAGTATTAATCGCAATAGAGGTGCTCATTTCGGGTCTGGAATGGACCCATCCCAAATTCCTCCATGTCCACGTGCTAGGACGTTTCAGACCGATAATCCAGATGTATTGTTTATTGGTAAAAAGTATAGAGACAAGGAGGATATGAAGGATAAAATGAGTTACCACGCATTGAAACACGACTACATGTGGAAACTCGTTAGGTCTGACAAAGAAATGTTAAAATTAAGATGTTATACTTCAGAACGATGCGAATGGAAGGTTGTCGTTAGGAAGGTTGTTGATTCGAATGTGGACGCAAGGGACGGACAACATTGCATGAACTTTGAGATAACCACTTACACTGAAATCCACACTTGTGGATTGGAGCAATTGACTGACAATCATAGACAAGCCCAGGCCGGACCTATTGGTCGTTTCGTAAGGGATAGCCTCATAAAACTCGGCAGCGGTTTCACGACTAAAGTTTTACAAGCTGAGGTCAAAAAAACATTCAACATAGACCTTAATTATCAAAGTGCGTATCAATGTAGACAGAAAGCCTTGGAATTGATCGGCGTGTTAGGTGTAGTGTCCGAAAGACAATTTCTGTAATTGTTTTTGACAGGATTTATAATTCATCTTAATATTCGCATTTATGCTTATATTATTACACTGCTGAAAACCCTAAGTATATCGGTATGTAATCACATAACTCAGTATATGGCATACACACGAGGATTGTGTTAGTGATGATATGCTTAAAACTATTTAGTCCGTGGTGAATTTAATCAGAGTATGGGTCTCATGATTAATATACCAATAATGCGCCCAGAACACTTAACGGTGTGACCGACTTATCCGGACCGTCGGTATAGGGTAACTAGTGGGGCATTTATATATGATGTCTATCATATAGGATTGGATCGATTTGATTTGAATTCTCGATACAATTCCGTGATCGAGAAATCTTATCGAATCACAAGATGATCATATATGGATTAATCTCAATCCTGATGTGATCACAGTCTACTGCTTGGTTCAAAGTTGGATTTGATGTGTTAGTTAAGGATCACTTGGATACATGTGATCTGAACACTTCTCGTTGGCTCTATTCTCGGAATGAGTGAGTAGTCCGTGACTTCACGGATATGGAATCCATTCCTTCCTACGGGAAGTAGACAGACAGTTCCCTTATTTGTTAATCCTCGAAACTGATCGATGGGCCCAGTTCATGTTATATTAGTTATGAACTAATTGATCACTAGGGGGTTAATGGTAAATAAGGATAAAATGTTTTGAGAAGGGTTTACGGAAATATCCCGAATCAAAACGAACAGTCTATGGAGGATTTATCCGTATGTAATGATTATATCAATGGACGCTTATCGACTCAATGATTAGAGTGTAAGTATATATCTTTAATCGATAGAGTTCAGTTTCAGGTTTATGGTGGCATAATCCCGGAGTTAATAGATTGAATAAGAATTGTTCAGTTTGATGAATAATTTTATTTAATTTATTGTAGCTACTGGTTATAGGTCCATGGTCCCCGATGTGGCTCCTAACATGCATATGTTTCTTGACGTTGGGCCTCAATAATAATTAAGTAGTTGGACTATTTAATTGATGTGCGATTTATTATTTATTGGACTAAATAAAATACATGAAAAAGACATTTTTCGTGAACTCGGCCCATTATGTGAAATTTCGTGTGAAACCTAATTTTCTAGTATTGGGGGCGTGTTTTTGTCTTGGTAATTATTAATGAATTAGTTTTCTTGATAATTATAAGACATGTGATTAATTGTTTATTTGTTAAATAATTAATTAAGGAAAATATATTAGATTGATCCTTAAATATTCTAGATTTATTCTAGGAGTATCTTTTATGGAAAAGGATTATTATAATTGATTTTGTATTAATTATTAAATCCTTGGAGGACAATGATTTCTCTCCTATATAAAGAGAGTTCTCCTAAGCATTTTCTATCAACATAATGCGCATACATACACATAAAATAAGCTAAGGAATTCGGCCAAAGCTTAGGGTTTGAGTTGGGAAAATCTTCAGGATTTTCCGGGTAGCATATCAAGGAGGTCAAGCATCAAGAATCGGCTTCCACCGGTTGTTGCTTGGAGATACACATCGGAAGACTATGGCTTCTCGATTCTTGGATCTCGTCTTATCTTTTGATTGGTAAGTAGATCTAACCTTCTTGTAGGTAGATCTTAAATTGTGTGCTTTAATGTTATATTGAACGTGATCCTTGTTATTCCGCCGCGTAATCGGGCGGATCTAGATCCGTCCGGCGATATTACATCTAACAAGTGGTAGCAGACCTCCTATTATAAATTAAAGTATATAATTGATAGATCTATGAGTGGAATTGCATGTTTAGATTGCATTGTTTTTCGTTTTTTTTAAATTTGAAAATTTTCATGATGATGAATGCTTTGATATGTTGTGGTTGAACAGATGGATTGGGGTTGGCACTGTTTACCCGTTAGATCTATTGTAAACACATATAAATTCGTTATATGAGTATAGGAACTTTTGTAATTAGTTTGATGATGTAATTTAAAATTTCCTAAAAATAGATTTGTTTTGTTGATGTTCGTCTTTTCTGTTTTTCCCGTTGATTGAGCCGTTGAAACGATAATCCCTCAAGTCAGAGTGAAGAATAATAGTTGATGATCAAGCCCTCAAAATTTGGTGTCGATCAGAGTCCGTCTCGATATCAGATTGCTGCAATAAAGTTACCGCATGAATCGAAAAGCACGAGCACCATAAAAACCCTATCTGTGAGTTCGTCGAGTTTCTGGAAGAGTTTGGAACATTGAGACAAAGATCCGACCATTCATATTGACTAACATGAAGTTATGAACAAGCCCTAAAAATTTCTGGTCGATCGGGTTTTGTCTCGATGCCCGATCGGCTCCGGGAAGACACTGTTGCGCTGCAGTTATAAACAGATGCAGTAGTTGGATCGGCGGATTGCTGGAGAACAGGCCCACAAAGTTTCATGGCAATCATAGTTAATTTGGATGCCCGATGATCGATGAAACGGATCAGCAGCAGATTGTATTAGAAACTAGTAAACCCTAGTTAAGGTTTATTTATTTATTTTCTAACAGGTTAGATACGGGGGTGCCAACGGTCCATCTTGATGTTTATTTTCCGCACTAGTATGTATGCTTAGGATGTATGCATAGAACCGGAAAATTGCCATGACATGCATCATATCATGAATTCCACTCCATATGCATACATATAGCTATTTAATTCTGGATAATTAATTAGGCGTGTATTCAACTCGATTAATTAGTTTAATATTTAATTAATTGTTGTGGGAATTAATTATTTTAAAAACTAATTAAAGAACTGAGGAATCGGGTTTTGTCAATCGTTAAGTTTTCGTTGATGGATTCTCGGTGAATCCCACCTTAAACCGGAACGAGATTGCGGGTTTGTTCCGTAGTGTCTACGGGAAACTTTGACAATTTAAGTAATCGGAAAATCATGATACATGGGTTCGGAAATGGTCTAACCATGGTTGGGTAAGTTCAACTGAGCTACGGCTCGATCGACTCACCCTCCACGTGTGACGATTTCACAGGGGTTCGGCAAGACTTAGCATATCCGACAAGCCTTTACGGCTAAACGGGGTTTCTCTTAGCCGGATCCGACCGACAGTCACATATGTTCCAACGAATAAGACGGGTAGCTTGCCTACATCCCCGACACCATTTGGGTATATGATTTGTTGTTTCTTAAAGTATTGTCAAGTCCAAAACCGTAATCAGTAATCCCACCACTTTTTCAAAATATTGAGTGGGAGCGGGGAATGCGACAGCTGACCCCACGGCCTCTACTATAGATGCAAGCAAGTGAGAGAATGGTGACGCCTCGTGCTGCTTTGATTTCGGCCCCTTTCGGATGGTGTTCACCGCTATCAAAATTCAATGTTTGGTCTCCGAAAGGATAGGATCTTGAGGACTCGCCGGGTCACTGACCTGCCCTACGTAGTCATAATCGGGGCGTACTTAAAGGTGTGATATAGTAGGTCACACTCATTAGGATATTTTAGGAAATATCTTGGCTGAAAAAGGAAGGTAATTGACGATTAAAGTATGGGATGTACGATTCCCATGAGATGTTTGATTCTCAAAGTTTAATTCGAGGGAGATTGTCTCAGTTTAACCGTCATCGTGCTAATACCGACCCCTAGGCGGCGGTACGATGTGAGGTTAAATCCTTGGAATGGTAGGATAGACTTTTACAGTTTATAATTCCTAAAATTTATCTAGTTGTGTATGTATGAATTTTTTCTGTCAATTTTGTTTACAACTATCATCTCTAGGCTACTAAACTGCTAGTGTAATCACTTCGTTAAAAGTGGAAAGTAGCAAGAATGTTTAACTCATCGAAGAATGCAATTAAATTTCGGAAAAGATATTCCTCTTGAGCCTTTAAATCTTAAGTGACATAGTATAGGTATGTCACTGCTGTCACTCGTGTTGAACGAGAGACGCACTTAGTTCAAAGATGATTTAGGACTATATAAAATTCTATTAGTGAATTGTGTGAGTAATCACACAAGAAATTTATAATTGAAAAATTGGAAAATCATAAATAAAGTATTGCTAGTTAGACGGTATTTGGAACCGATAAACTAGTGGGAGCTTTATTCTTATGATTTGTTGTTTTTCTGAATCATTAGAAATGTGTAAGAGACTGTACAAGAGTTTTTCCATTCATGGAAAAACATGAACAAAGCATTAGTTAGACGGTATTTGGAACCGATAAACTAGTGGGAGCTTAGTTCTGGTGATTTTCTAATCTCTGAAAAATAAAAAATAAATCATTGCTAGTTAGACGGTATTTGGAACCAATAAACTAGTGGGAGCTTTAACCTTATGATTTGTTGATTTATTAGAAAAATCAATTAGTCCAAATGAGTAACACTATTATTAGACATCCCATAGTTCACGAGTACTATCTACTCAAATGAACTGCTAGTTCAAGACTTTTTCCATATAAGGAAAGTCAAGAATGGGAAAGAATGTCTATACGTGTTAGTCATCTAAACTAAGTAGTTTTAAGGCTAGACCGGAATATTAATAAATAGAAAATCAGAGGATAAGGAAGGTGATTTCGGATCACTGACCAATGCATCCTAACGATTTCCTCGAAAGCTAAGTTCTTTGGAAGAACAAGGTAGCTATGCATTAAACGATAAATAGAGTAGACAACATGCAGTTATTTTAGCTAGAATAGTGGGAGTGATATAAGGAAATGAATTTCGGATTCAATCCATGAATATCACAGAAAATTTATTTTCTGTTTTCAGTTTCGTTGGAACAAATGGATTCACTTTCAATTCGATAATTTGTTTGTCTTATAGAAAGTGAATATGAAATTTGTAGCACGAATCCAAGACTCGGACTTTTGTTTGATAAAGTCAGAACCACTAAGAAATGCTAAAAATGTATATGTAACACATCTTAAACTATTAAAGGCAAAAGGTTTCCGTATTTAGATAAACACTTCTTCATACTCTATTAATTAGTGCATATTTCCTGAAGACAAGATCTGATGACTGGCTTAGGGTGATTCCTATCTCCTAGTCAAGGAACACTGTCTCAAAAGGAACAATGACTAAGCTTCCTTTCAATCGGGAAAGGGTAATAGATTTAAAGAAGTAACATAGCTTGTTCATAATGACCTTCGGGGTCTTGTGAAAGATACAAGTTAGAAGGAGCTTCTGATTAGTGACATCTCGTCAGACAACTACTCGAAATGACAGTAAGATTATCTAAAATATTTGGAGGTACCTCTGATTTCACCAGAGATAGAGTATTCCATGCTCATTAATAGGCCATAGCATAGTCTTGGGACTGATGCTTGGCCTGCCTCCCAGTGGAATTTATCCACTGAGGGATAACACCATAAATTTGCCTCATATAGTTAATAATGTGCTACAATACACTGCTTAACTCATTTAAGATATTGGTTGTGAAATAATGATTTACATTATCATGTTTAACCGAGAAGTCTACATAGAAGATGCTTACAAATTTGTGGATAAGGAGTGAATTCGGTTCACCCCACTTCCGTAAATATATGCATTTAGCACTTAGTGCTTGAAGGTAGGACTGGAAATTTTGCGTACACGTTCAGATGATGACTATTCATGCAATATCTTATACGTTGAGTAAAGGTTGGTTATAAGATTCTTAAGATCAGAAAGTGACGGTTATACTGTCAAAACCTCTTCTGAAAGGGTCTATGAATAACAACCTTGGACTTTGGAGTACGGTTACTCAAGGTAGTTACTAACTGATTAGATCAGACCACGTCCAACATTGGTTGTTGGTGATAACACCGATAATTACTACTAGATCGAATATCAATCCACCCGAACGCAATGGGAGTATGGTTTAACCATTACCTATTGTGGTTTTTCGAAGACTTTGTAGTTTACGAGAGGTGATTGATAACCTATGGTTCCTTGCGGGCCGTATAGGATTCGATCAATAGAGGTTGGTTTAAAAGCCATAACCCTGTGAATGGAGTTTTGGTACTCCAGTTCTTTTCACACTCTAGTAGAACCACCTGTGTGTCTCAGGCCCAGTGGGAGTAATTGGATCTACATGATAAGAGTCGAATGAATAGAAAGTTTAACTTTCGGTACAAAGCTGAGTGGTCTAGGGGTGATTCCCTAACAAGTAGAGAGTTAACCAGACCATGAACTCTCTCACCACTCGGTCGAACAAACGGAATCTGAATTCATTCGTAACAGAAGGGTTTTAGCTAAGAATAAATGCATGATTTCGTTAGAAAGCGGGAAATAGGGGTAACTCCCTGAGACTTTCTTGCCAATCAAACGGAAACTGAATTGATTCAGGAACCAAGGCTTATATCCTCTAAGGATCAAAGCAAACCTCTAGGTCATTTAAAAGTCACATATTTCAAGTATGTGGACTTGACCATAATATTGAAAAGTCTTTCATAGACTGGATGTCAGTATTGGTAAAGTAGTATATACATTAGTGTTCATGAATGGTAACATTGAAACAGTTGGAAACAACAAGGGTGTGTTATCTACAGTCGGAAACTGACATGCCAAGATTCTCTTTATGAAAGAATCGGACTATATTCTAAAGGATTTGAGTCGGTCAAATTCCCGAGAATATGTGACTGGCAATCCCATCTATCCTAATGGTTAAGATGATTTTGCATATCGGTATGAAACATTCAACGAAGTAGTCCTACCCTACCTCTCACGGAATGCTTCTCTAAGCCTGAGGATGAATAGAAAATAGGATAGAATCTCTTTTGATAAGAGAAAGTCAGGAAATTACAAGTTAATCGAATCTTGGATTCGAGTATTAAATAGCAAGTTTAGTACGTCCTCAAGTATCTTTGGAGAATGAGGAATAATATGCTAGTATATTCGGGTGCGAACGTGATTATAAATGATTACACTGATTCTGACTTTAAGTCAGATTAAGGATGATCATTAAGTCAATCTCGGGCTTAGTGTTTACTCGTGTGATTCTGAATTCAAGTCAGATTGAGGATTTCCTTCCATATCTGGTAGTAATTCCAGATCTGGTAAGCCGATACCACTTCATTGTGAAAACAGTGGAGAGGTAGCTGATAAGGATCTTCGCAGTCACTAGAGGTCAAAAAAGGCATATTCGAGAGAGTACCACCTGATTAGATGGACCGGCGACATATCGATCCTAAAGATCGTCTCGAGCTGACAACCTAACGGATCAGTATATTAAGTCGCGTGGCATTTAGATGTTGCATACTCACCGAGTCACTGGCCGACCCTGCGGTGGCACACTCGGAGTGTATTTTGACATCTAAATGGTTTGATGCACTTGGCGGGTACAGAATTGAGGGATATATCTCATTTACTTTTAGAGCAAGTGGGAGAATGTTGTGTATAAGGGGTATGCTCTAAACAATTAATCACTTGCCTTTCGTGCAAGTGGGAGATTGTTAGGTGTAGTGCCCGAAAGACAATTTCTGTAATTGTTTTTGACAGGATTTATAATTCATCTTAATATTTGCATTTATGCTTATATTTTTACACTGCTGAAAACCCTATGTATATCGGTATGTAATCACATAACTTAGTGTATGGCATACACACTAGGATTGAGTTAGTGATGATTTAGTCCGTGGTGAATTTAATCAGAGTATGGGTCTCATGATTAATATACCAATAATGCGCCCAGAACACTTAACGGTGTGACCGTCTTATCCGGACCGTCGGTATAGGGTACCTAGTAGGGCATTTATATATGATGTCTATCATATAGGATTGGATCGATTTGATTTGAATTCTCGATATAATTCCATGATCGAGAAATCTTATCGAATCACAAGATGATCATTTATGGATTAATCTCAATCCTGATATGATCACAGTCTACTGCTTGGTTCAAAGTTGGGTTTGATGTGTTAGTTAAGGATCACTTGGATACATGTGATCTGAACACTTCTCGTTGGCTCTATTCTAGAATGAGTGAGTAGTCTGTGAATTCACAGATATGGAATCCATTCCTCCCTGCGGGAAGTAGACAGACAGTTCCCTTATTTGTTAATCCTAGAAACTGATCGATGGGCGCAGTTCATGTTATATTAGTTATGAACTAATTGATCACTAGGGGGTTAATGGTAATAAGGATAAGATGTTTTGAGAAGGGTTTACGGAAATATCCCGAATCAAAACGAACAGTCTATGGAGGATTTATCTATATGTAATGATTATATCAATGGACGCTTATCCACTCAATGATTAGAGTGTAAGTATATATCTATAATCGATAGAGTTCAGTTTCAGGTTTATGGTGGCGTAATCCCGGAATTAATAGATTGAATAAGAATTGTTCTGTTCGATGAATAATTTTATTTAATTTATTGTAGCTACTGATTATAGGTCAATGGTCCCCGATGTGGCTCCTAACATGCATATGTTTCTTGACGTTGGGCCTCAATAATAATTAAGTAGTTGGACTATTTAATTGATGTGCGATTTATTATTTATTGGACTAAATAATAAAATACTTGGAAAAGACATTTTTCATGGACTCGGCCCATTATGTCAAATTTCGTGTGAAACCTAATTTTCTAGTATTGGGGGCGTGTTTTTGTCTTGGTAATTATTAATAAATTAGTTTTCTTGATAATTATAAGACATGTGATTAATTGTTTATTTGTTAAATAATTAATTAAGGAAAATATATTAGATTGATCCTTAAATATTCTAGATTTATTCTAGGAGTATCTTTTATGGAAAAGGATTTTATAATTGATTTTGTATTAATTATTAAATCCTTGGAGGACAATGATTTCTCTCCTATATAAAGAGAGTTATCCTAAGACTTTTCAATCAACATAATGCGCATACATACACACAAAATAAGCTAAGGAATTCGGCCAAATCTTAGGTTTGAGTTGGCAAAATCTTCGGGATTTTCCGGGTAGCATATCAAGGAGGTCAAGCATCAAGAATCGGCTTCCACCGGCTGTTTCTTGGAGATACACATCGGAAGACTATGGCTTCTCGATTCTTGGATCTCGTCTTATATTTTGATTGGTAAGTATATCTAACCTTCTTGTAGGTAGATCTTAAATTATGTGCTTTAATGTTATATTGATCGTGATCCTTGTTATTCCGTTGCGTAATGGGGCGGATCTAGATCCGTCCGGCGATATTACATCTAACACGGCGGAAAAGTAGAAATGTCGTATTCTAAATTACACGCCTACTTATACATGTTGAAGGAAGAAAATTTTGGAACCATCACAGACATTGTTCCTTATGCTCTTGGCAAGTTCAAGTATTGTTTCATGGCTTTGGGTTCTAATTTTGAGGGGTTTAAGTACTGTCGGCCTATCTTCGCTGTGGACGGTACACATCTGAAAACAAAATGCTAGGGGACATTGTTAGTAGCAGTCGGTGTAGACGCGGGCGACCTTATCTTTCTGTTAGCTTTTGCCATGACCGACGGAGAGAGCCTTGATGCGTGGACGTATTTCATGGAAAATGTGAAGTCGATAATCGGGGAACGTAGTGACATGGTTTTCAAATCAGACAGAGGGCCAGACATCATTGGACCCGTTAGAAATGTATTTCCAGACGCTTACCATGGTTACTGCTACCACCACATCATCATGAACCTCAATAAAAAATTCGGGAGCACGGGATATTGTCCATACACTTTATGGGAAGCCGCTTATACATTTTCAGAAACGCGATTCAAAATATTATTACAGAAGATAATAGAGATGGATAGAGACCCAACCAAACCAGTTTCACGTTACCTATAGGAGATTGGAATCGACAAATAGGCACGATCACAATTTCCGAGTACACGTTACGCAATAATGACAAGCAACCATGCTGAAAGCTTTAACAACGTCATCAGGGATGCACGTAAGATGAGTATCGTGAATCTCTTTGACCACATCAGGGGAGTGTTGCAACGTTGGCATTGGGAGAGGAGAAAACTTGCGGACTTGTGTCGCACCGTGTTAGCCCTTGTACCTGAAGAGTTCTTGAATGATGTTTCGCGTGCCTGAAGGAGTTTCACACTGCTCAGGATCGACCGGGCCAGTTTCAAGTTGGGGACATCGATACTAGTGAGAAAGTAAATACGCTTACGAAGAAATGTTATTGCGGCCAGTTTCAGGGGCTTCAGTTACCCTGCATACATGCTTGCGCTGCTATAAGTCAGCGCTGCGAGAGTCCGTACACTTATTGTTCTCATTACTACAAAGATGCTTGTTTCCAACGTATATATGAAGGACGCGTTTTCCCTGTTCCAGTTGAGGATGATTGGATTCTTCCCGAATGGATTAGAACTCAACCTTCCCTCACTCCGCCTGAGCCTAGAGTGAGGGAATGAGGAGAAACACAGAGTACGGGAGCTAGGCGGGGCCGACCCAGGACCCTGAGGATTCCTTCTCAAGGTGAGCCTCCCGGTGCTAGGACTAGCAGGATGCCTACTGAGAGGACAAACCCAGGTTCTGGTAGGAATTGCTCGAATTGCGGTAACCTCGGACACAGAAGGAATATATGTCCGACTCGTGCAGTTGTTCCTAATTGAATAAATCTTTATTTCAGCATGTGTTGATGTTACTTTTGTAAGCCATCACGATTTTAACAGATATTTTTATTATTCCGCTGGGTTGAATGTTATATCCACATAACATATATAAAGCTGTAGCACTTTTTTAATTAATGCGGCCACAACTTTTTGGGCACCAACATGATCACATAATAACAAAAAAAATCATACAACAAAAATCACCAACTTTAACAAAGTCTTTTGTTTTAACACAGTAGAACTATATAGCAGTAGAACTGTAGAAGCCCAGAGATGAAATCATAAAGCAAAATCCATTATCTTTAATTACGAGGAGAAAGAAATTAATGTGATCATGGAGTCTAGAGACTAAAAAGAAAAACTGAAATCATAAAGCAACATATGCAACTTCAACAAAGTCTACAACATTCTTCATTGTTGAAAGAAAATAACTTGCACGGGAAAAATAAACCTTAAAAGTCATCTTGATTAAAAGTTTCATAGGTGATAACGTCATCATGACCATATGTCACATCATCTTCAGCATATTCCGGCACCCCGGCAGACCTTACGCACATAGTTGTGATGAGATATGGGAAAAATATATATCCATCGCCTGCGTTACCCTTTGCTATCTGTCGAATCCTAGAGAGGATATACTCTCCGACGTCAAAGTATGACGTAATAGATGCGTACACAAGTGCGTACAAATAAAATGTAGGTACGGTGTAGTTCACCGTGCCATACATATTGGTGGCAAGAAACATAATCAGGAAAGGAAGGAATGGACCGCACCAGGACCAGGGTGAAGGGCGAGTACGCCTCACACGTTCCCACAGATGCGTCTCCCCTATCAAAACAGCCATGTCACGCTGTAGTAATTCAGGAACATCCGGAAATAGAAAGAAATCCAAACCCTGACGATATTCTGGAATGCATACTCGTCGTTGATCCATATATTATTCAAAATGACAGGAACGCCTCGCATTGTGACGCACCGTTCATTGAGCTCTGTCGTATCTACACAAGTGTAGAATTCACGCACATAGACCGATTAACGTGATGAAAGCTTAATGGGCTTTGGGAGACACCATGCCAACCGTTATCTCGGAACAAGTTGCAGATCAAACTAGGAAGACTTTCCATGTTCAATCACCTCTCTAGAACGGTAGCTCTTGCCATCCAGTTAGTCACATACTCACGCCTCTCATCTTCTGTTGTGAAGCTTATGAGAGACAGCTCGTCCAACGACAAATCAATTTCGTCATTAGAAATGAACACATGAGCATGCACGTTAGCCATTGAAAGGAACACTAGAAGAGATTATATGAGTAAAATAAACGGGATGAATGGTTGTTAAAGGATTTGTCAATATATAGATTTTTTTCCAAAAGAATCATTGATTGAGAAGGTTGGTGGGGATGTCAAGTGTGGTCACTATCGGCGGGTCCCACACTTCAAGTGGATGTGAGTTATGCCTGTAGGCAGGACACATAGAAACATTGATTGATTTGTCCTCTTTCTTCTTTTGACCTATGTTCCTGTTGAATTTTGGATGGAATCCGTCCAAAATTTTGACGGGTTCCATCCTTCTTTGGTCAGTGAGTGAATTCAGACGGATTCCGTACTTTCAATCAATCAATGTTCCTATTGAATTTTGTAAAAAGTGGAACCAAAGTATAGTCAATGTCAAAACATAAAGCAATATATGCAAAATTGAGTCAGAGTACCACTATTCCCGTCTAAATAATGACACAAAGGTTTCCATTTAGA
Organism: Gentiana straminea; assembly: GCA_036785695.1. Classification (NCBI taxonomy): domain Eukaryota; kingdom Viridiplantae; phylum Streptophyta; class Magnoliopsida; order Gentianales; family Gentianaceae; genus Gentiana; species Gentiana straminea. Next base: position 3,407,978 of record JAVUPR010000398.1, read on the forward strand.
CGAATCCGTCTAAATTTAGACGGAATCCCTTCTAATTTTTTGACAAAGGTTTCAAAAATATCGTCGACATCCATTGTATTTAATGATCACAGGCGTAACTCACAACCACTTGACGTGTGGGACCCGCCGATAGTGACCACACATGACATCCTTATTTTGACCACTATTCCCATCTAAATTTGGACGGAAACATTTCCATTTAGATGGAATCCGTCCTAATTTAGACGGAATCCAATTAATGCTTCTTTTGACTATCCATGTTGTCCAGTCTGAAGACAAGACTTGACACTGTACCTATGTGTCCTACCTATACCGACCACACATGACATACCTATTCCGACACTGTACAAATTGTTCAGTCAAATCTCCTTACAAATACATTTGTTTATTTGCTTCCATCTCTAGGTCTAACTCGGATTATATATTCCAAGAACATATCTTTTTCTTCCTTCAATTCCAGCTTCCCTTGCAATAGTTATCTTTCTTTGTCAAGTTCATCTTTTGTCTCTTAAAGCAAAAATTTTGCTGCATTAATATCAGAACATTGTTGGAATAGACACCTATTTTTATCGAAATGTCTAACTCGGATTATTTATTCCCTCTTTGGGTGAACCCGCATGCCCCCGTGTTTGATAACGAGGGTAGGGAAGATGCGTCCTATGACGAGGAGACACTCTTAAATAGGTTCCCTGATGATGGGGATAGACATTATTTCGAGACATACTGGATTGGTAGAGCTGTAGTTGCAGAGCGGAGGTTATCGTAGGATAGTCTGCCTACACTCTTGAGAGATAGATTACTCAGAATTGGATGGTCTGGTTTTGCAAACACCCCCGATGGAACGGTGAGTATGAATCGGTCTATCGTTTGTGAGTACTATGCAATTGTTCAGAGTGGGATACTTTGGGGGACCGCAAGCGCACCGCGAAGCCTTCGAGGCGTTACCGTCAGTTTGGATGCGGGGTGGATCAACCGATGCTATGGCATTCCAGAAGTCCTAGACGGTGAAGAATTTTTCAGGCATCATCATATGATTGTGCTAGACAAAAGGTTGGATCTGATGTATGAACTGGCTGATGCATTTTGTGGGACTCATATTTGGGGTCCTAATGAAAGGACAAATGATGGTTTGGTTGAATATATTCCTGCACGATTAAATGCCGAGTGGGTACGTGTTATGCTTATGTTTCTTGCAAATCGCGTCCACGGTACCATACATCACGTTCAACCAAACATGGATATGTACATCCTTTCATACGCAGTTTTATATCATCGAGTTAACGTGGGAAGATACATCGTGGATAGGGTTAACAGGATAGCGAGGGGGAGACATAGTGATGGTTATATCTTTTTCCCATTTCTTATCACGGCCATGGCTAGAAGCTTTGGGGTACCGGAAATTGACACGGATGACATTGTTTGGCAAACCCCAGCTATCGTATTTAATGATCACCCTTGGTTTTTTAAGCGTCATCTTATTGTTATCTCAATGTATCACTATCATCTTCCATCATCATCCACCATCCTTGTTAAAGTTACATATATGTCTATGTTACGTTTCAATATAGTGTTTCTTTGGTTTATATAACGGCCCCTATTGAAAAAAATCTCATCCCCTTGTAGATTAGTAACTTGCCTGCCTGTTGTGTAATCTATTCTGTATGTTAGTTTAAATTTCTTGTATTGTGATTTTCTTTACCCCACCTTTAATGTTTTATGTGTGTATTATAACTCTTGAATGTAGCATTTCATTCAATTTATTTTAAGTCACAAAAGCTTGCCAATCCGACACTGTGTAAACGATTTGGGGTCCCGGAGTATGACACAATTGACAAAGCTTGCCAATCCGATCCTATCATCTTCCATTGACAAAGCTTACTAAACTCTTAAACGTTTTGGAATTTCTGTTCACTGTACTCACCGCCTCTCTCCTTTACTTTCCCCTCATGAAGAATCTCCCTACTATAGATGGAAGAACCACATCATGTGATCGTTGAAAATCATCCATTACATTTGCAAGAAGAAAGAAAGAAAAAAACAAGAAATCATACAACAAATGATACTAAAAAGAACAAACTGAAATCATAAAGCAACATGGCCATGGCCCAAAGCTTCTGGCCATGGCCGTGATAAGAAATGGGAAAAAGATATAACGGACTTGACATAGTCCATTAGCCGAACCCAAGTTGAAATGTTTGCTCCTAAACAAACCAAGGGTGATCACTAAAGATGATAGGGGAAGTTTCCTGATCAATGTCATCATTGTCGTACTCTGGTACGTGAAAATCTCTTACGAGAGCCGTGATAAGAAATGGATAATAGAGATAACCATCACCAATTATGCTAAGCGATATTTTACGAATCTTGTCAATGATGTCACGTCCAAAATCAACTTCACGATTCAGAACTGCGTACACAAAAGTTTTCAGATCATTACTCGGTTGAACAGTGTGTACGTTACCATAGACGCTACTAGCAATCCATTTGAACATAACACGCAGCCATTCGTTAGGATATTGACGCCTCTCAATCAGACGTTGGAATGCCTCAACGTTGTAAGGGTTTAGTATGAGTGATTGTATGCTTCGACTCCGGGTATACGATAGTAGCGATTGATCCAATCCGAAGTAAAGCAGACATCTACTCCACGTAATTTGTACACCCCTGATGCTGGTATGATATCGTGCGACGCATTAATTTTTGACCTGACAAGTGTGTAGAATTCATGAACAATTGATCGATTCATAGTCGAGGTCTGTGCGGGACTACTTGCGTGGTGCACTAACGAAATTCTGCGTAAGAGACTCTTCATCCTGGTAGGTAGACTCTCCCATTCAATTCTCCTCTCTCCAACAACAGTTCTATCTTGAAAGTGCCAAATCCAATTGTTACGCTCATGGACTGTTCTGAACCGATTTAGCAGTGTATCCTTGGCGTAAAAGTGAGGTATACCGTGCTGTGTCACTGGCCGATGAGGATGCCATTCCGGGAGAATTTCATTATCAGGATTAAAAGTTTGAATGTTCGTAGGAGGGGAATCTGAGTCAGACATTGTGACTAAGGCGGAGTAAAATTGAGGGTTATAGACAGGCAGTGTAAAATTCATAGTACATATAGAGTTATTGACGTAAGAGGTCATGGTCAGGTCTTGTCAATCAATCAATGTTCCTGTTGAATTTTGGACGGATTCCATCATTTTTGGTCAGTGAGTGAATTTGAACGGTTTCTGTACTTTCAATCAATCAATGTTTATGTTGAATTGTCATGGTGTCGACGATATTTTTCAAAAAAGTGAAATGAAGGTGTAGTCAATGTCAAAACATAAAGCAATATCTGCAGAATTGAACATGAACATTTATTGATTGAAAGTACGGAATCCATCTGAATTCACTTACTGACCAAAAAGGATGGAATCCGTCCAAAATTTAACAGGAACATAGGTACAGTGTCATAATGAAGATGTCATGTCTGGTCACTATCAACGGGTCCCACACTTCAAGGGGTTGTGCGTTATGTCTGTAGTCAGGACACATAGGTACAGTGTCAGTATAGTGTAGCAAATTGTAGTCAATGTCAATGCATAAAGCAATATCTATGAATCCACATGAAATGACATGGCCCTGAATCCATGACATCGACTGGACAACATGGCTAGTCAAAACAAGCATTAATTGGAAAGGACGTTCCGTCCAAATTGTGACGTATTCCGTCCAAATTGGAAAGGATGTTACGTCCAAAATTTGGACGCCAAGCACAATGTCAAGTCTTGTCTTCAGACCTTTCAACATGGCTAGTCAAAAAAAAGCATTAATTTACCACCCTTGGTTTGTTTAGGAGCAAACATTTCAACTTGGGTTCGGCTAATGGACTATGTCGAGTCCGTCGTTTCTTAAATTGTGTTCGTTTTTACCAAAACGTATTATGATAATATCTATGTTTCCTTTCATTAAGAAGATGATTTATTAAAACAATATAAATTAATGCTTTGTCACTAATGCTTTGGCACTCCGAACATCTAATATACAAATTACACCGCTATACGTGGACAAAATATATCTACAAGCACCAAGTGCTTATACACCAACAAGTGCTTATACATTCACCAAAAATACGTACAAATCTAAGGATCTATACACTGATTAAACAACTGCACACAAATTTTATGTCTTAATAACGGCATATTATCAGCTTTGATCAATGTAAAATTTTCCTTGTGCAGCAAATGCTCAATGAACTTGACCGTATATACCCCACAGTCACCCCTGTACAGAATGTAAATTTTGATTAATCAAATGATAAGAAGATAATGTAAACTGTATAATATGACAAATTGTTTGAAGTTTATAACACTTACGGGATTGGCATTTGTGGTACGTGGTCAGCCGTAACTACTTTGACCGCAATAGCAGGCTAAGCATTTGTGGGAGGTTACATAGATGAGCATCCATCTCAAACACTCTCCTCAACAAAACACCGAATGCTTTGATAGGGCCCATCACATATTCATTTCCTTTATATTTATCCGCCACCAGACAATCAAACACTCTAATCCTCCAATTGGGAATAGACACTTGTACAGCAACCCAGTGACCATGATATTTGGCCCAGGGAACGTACGCCACTGTGTTTTCATCCCATTGCATGACGCACTGAATCGCATGATCTGGAATCTCCGTTGTGTCAGGCGTCTTTCCCTGATCTATATGACCCTGGCCGCAAAATGAGGAGAAATCAGAGAAGGCAATGGTTGTATGCGGTTTAAAGCATTCTGGATGTGCTTCCATTTGGCGTTGTATACGGTCCAGGAACGCCTCGATATGTTGTACGCATGCAAAAAGAAGTTAGAGATAATGACAGTGAGAAATATGAAAATAGAAATATGAACATGAAGTCACAAGAATATACATCTCGGTCTAACTCTTTATACTGCTCATGGAGACGTTCAAACCACGCCTTGCCCGCCGGATCTATAATGCGAAATCCAGCTGCGTAGCCCATAGGAATCGTAATTGGGAGGGGGGATTTTCTTGTTCGTACCAGGACAAAAAATTGTTTTCCAACTCCCCCAGAAACTTTTTCAACGGTGTCCATCTATTAACACCTAGCAGACTGACTACGTACGACCCATTAGTTAAATATGCTGGTTGTTGAGTAGTCTGACGGGTTGTCAATCTTCTGTCAATTGCATGATCCGCCTTTCGTTTACCCAATTGAATAGCTGTTGGACTAGCAGCTAAACAATATTCAATACCTGATCGAGTTAGATATTTTTCACAATGTAATTTCTATTTTCAAAATTAAAAATCAAATTACTTACTATAATCGATCCCAGGCTCCACAAGCGATGCCTGGCTGGTGGCGGTACGTGCCCCTGTCGTAGCCTCGGGAGTGTCTATACCAAATATAATCGAGATATTCAATTAACGACAGCAATAAAATAATATTTTTAATGTTAATAATACAACAATCAATATACATTAACTTGCTATAAACAATATGGAATTCGAGTTAGATAGTTTTTCACAATGTAATTTCTAGTTTCAAAATTAAAAATCAAATAACTTGCTATAATCGATCTCAGGCTCCACAACCAATGCCTGGCTGGTGTCAGTAGTGGCCCCTGTCGTAGCCTCGGGAGTATCTATACCAAATATAATCGAGAAAATCAATTAACGATAACAAACAATCAAAAACCTATGTAAATAATACAAAATACCTATTAGATCGTCGGGGTCGAAGGTTTCCGGAGGCGGACTATCATCGGAGGTAGCTTGTCCATCAAAACAAACAGGCTCGGGTGTGGTGAATCCAACAGCCTCGGCGGTCTACATGGGAGGTGTTTGTTGATCAGGCCTCTCCTGATTCTGAGCGGGTTCGGTATCGTGGCCTCGAGGTGTATCGGTCTCGTGGCTACCTTTTAGATTGCATAAACACCCTGAGAGACTCGTGGCTGTGTGCCATCTTGGGACTAGGATGACTGATTAGCAACCTATTAATAATTCAAATTCGTATATGACCAATATAAATACGGCTGTCAAATTAGTATGTACAAGATAATTCATACCTGTCTAGCTGTCTGGAGTTCTAACCATTTGACAAATTTGAATGTTCAGCTCTAAAATATCCCAACTCAGTCTTAACTTGAGCTAACCCACGCATCGTTTCACTTAACTGAGCCTTCACATCTCCTAGCTCGGATTTAGTCTTTTGTAGCTCGATCTTTGCATCTCTTAACTCGGAGTTGGTTTTTTCCAACTCAGTCTTCGCAACACTCAACTCCGAGTTTGTTTTATCCAGCTCTTGTTGGATGATTTGAGTAATTTCTGGCCTCAGTGCTTCCAACTGCACATTTAAGGTTATTGTGCCATCGCCTTGCAAGTTCGCGGAGGTAGACGCATAATCTGTACGCCTCGACTGGCTACGTCGAGCGCCCTCTTCATCAATTTCGGGACGCTCACGTTCTATGGCATGACCGGAGGCACGGGACGGTGTGTTTTTGACGGGAGGGACCGGTGGTGTGTTTTTGACGGGAGGGACCGGTAATTGACGAGGTACAACCGTAACATCCGCCGCCAGCAACCCTAGTGAAATTACGTAATACATATCTTCAGGGGTTCTCAGAACATCATCGGGCATTCCTTCCTGAATACATGAAAAAAAACACGATTTTAGATACAATATATTTAAAATGTGGATTAATAAAAGTGAAAATACGATACTTACCCATACATCAAATTCTGTGGATGCCAGTCTATTGGAATACACCCCGCCGTTCGAACACTTCCACCTCAGCATACTAGGACGATCGTTCTCATGTCCCTCCCGTAAAATTGTGAATCTCCCCTTCTCAACGATGGCTGGAATGGCATGAAAAGCCCACACATGTAAGGCATATAGACAACCAGATACCGTTGGCTGAAGCGCCTTCTCATCACTTTTCGGCCCAAGTAACTGTAGGTGTTGTACTTGTTTACGCCAGTTCCACATTAAGTTGTTAAACAGATACTCCCCCCACGGATAAGTTCTAACCCGTTCTAGGTCCTCGACGATATAAAATATATGATTCGGTATTACAGTTCCAGGGTCTTGTCTGATTAATAAGCCATAAATAACATACACTAACGCCATCCGATATACGGTTTCACTGTCGCATTGCCTTGTCTTCATCGCTGCTAAGATTTTTGCCAACGTGACAGTCACGGAGCACTTTCTTAGTTCACAAGGCTCCTCAAAACACCTTGAGACTGGATGCATCTGAAGGTTTGCATCTCCAAATCTATACCCAGTCCTATTTTCTTACAATTGTAGATGATTTTTCTAGGTTTATTTGGATTTTCTTAATGAAATGTAAGTTAAAGTCTATAGACATTATGAAATCATTCTAGCAGTATGCTTTTGTTTAGTTTAATAAATTTAGGTTGTAAGAAATGATAAGGGTCATGAGTTCAAAATACCATAATACTATAAAGAAATGGGTATCATTCATCAAACTTCTTGTGTTGATACTCCCCAACAAAATGGGATAATGGAAAGGAAGCATCAACACAATCTTAATGTGGCCAGATCTTTGAAATTTCAATCCAAATTGCCATTAAAGTACTAGGATTACTGTGTAACTCATGCTGTTAATTTGATTAACATGACTCCTTCACCCATTATAAATAACAAAACACATTTCCAGTTGTTATATGACAAAGTGCCTTTGTATGATGATTTAAGAGTGTTTGGTTGTCTTGTTTATGCTTCTACTCCAGCTCATAACATATCAAAGTTTGATCCTAGGGCTAGAATGGTATTCCTCAATATACTAAGGGACATATATTGCTTGATAAACCCACTAGGGATATTTTTGTGTCTAGGGATGTCAAATTCTATGAGAATGTATTTCCTTTACATGTACAGACACAGGTAGTACCAACTCTTTTCTGGAGTTAGTTCCTTCGCCAATTCCTTATCTGGATACCCTATTAGACAGTCCAACAAACACTTTGGAGCCTAGTGTGTCTATTCCTGATGTTCTACCACCCCATGCACCAGTAGATGGTTCGGATCTTCCACAACAACACCAGGAACTCAATCTTGTACCTTCAACAACTAAAAGATCTAGTAGGATTAGACAACAACCTTCTTATTTGCATCAGTACATCTATCCTAACATGAAGTCTCCACATACCATAAAAAATGTTGTTAGTTATGTTATCATAGCCAATGGATAAAACTTCTGGAATAGTTAGTTTGTATGTAAGAAAATTTGACAAAACCAAAGACTTACAATCAGGTCATTAAACAAGATTGTTGGAAATAAGCATGAAAAAGGAGTTAGATTCCCTGCAAGCTACACATACTTTGGAAGTTGTCACTCCACCTCATGGCAAGAAGACCATAAGGTGCAAGTTGGTATACAAGATCAAATACCATGCTGATGGTTCCATAGAAAGATATAAGGCAAGGCTAGTGGCTAAGGGTTACACACAAACCTATGGAATAGACTATGAAGAGACCTTTTCATTTGTTTCTAAGGTCACTACTATCAGAACCTTGCATGATTTAGTTGCATCAAAACAGTGGCACATCCATCAAATAGATGTGAATAATGCATTTTTACAGTGAGAACTTGATTAGGAAGTATACATGGAGTTGCCGTTAGTATTCAAAACAGAAAAGCCTAATCAAGTATGCAGGCTGACCAGATCACTATATGGCCTTAAGCAGGTAATAAGACAATAGAACATGAAATTGACCACTACGTTAACATAAATTTGTTTTGTACAGTCAAAGCATGATCATAGTCTTTTTACAAGAGGATCAGGGGATACATTTGTTGCTCTCTTAGTTTATGTTGATGATATTATAGCTGTTAGTGCATCCGTGGAACCTATCAATAAGGTTAAGCAAGTTTTGTACAACAAATTCCAAATCAAAGACAATGGAGCCCTAAGTTATTTCTTGGGAGTCGAGGTAGCAAGGTCAGTTCAAGGCATATCCATTAGTCAAAGGAAATATGCTCTAAACCTACTAGAAGAGAATGGTTTTACTGAAGCAAACCAGTGACCACACCTCTTAATTATAAACAATAATTTACTGCAGGTGATTCAGATTTGTTATCAGATGATACATCTTACAAAACTTTTATAGCCAAACTGATATATCTGTCATAGGCCAGATATAGCATTTGTTGTACGAAAATTATGTCAGTTTTTGTCACATCCTATTGTCCCCCATATACAAGCATCACATAAATTGTTAAGATACATTAAAAAAAATCCTGGACAAAGGTTGTTTTTCCTGCAGCTAATGATTTACAACTGAAAGGATATAAAGATTCAGATTAGGCTGGTTGTGAGGATTCTAGAAAGTCAATTTCTGGTTGCATCATGTTCTTAGGAGCAGCTCCAATCTCTTGGAGAAAAAGAAGAAAACTACAATAGCTAAAAGCTCAGCTGAAGTAGAAAATAGGGCTATGACAAATGCTACTTGTGAGCTGCAATGGTTGGTCTATATCATGAAAGATTTGCAGATACCAGCCCATTTGCCAAAATATTTCATGAGAGAACAAAATAGATAGAGTTGGATTGTCATATTACAAGAGTAAAGGTCCAATCTGGTCTTTTAAGATTGATGCCTGTTAGAACACATCGTCAATTGGCAGATATACATTCTAAGGGCTTGGTCTAAAAAGACTAATCGGAGTTGACAAGATATTTATATCTCACACTTATATGAAAGCGAGTATTATTCTATTTTACCGATGTGGGACTTTTCGCTTAATCCGTGAGACAATGTTAGCAACCTTAAACAATTGCTTCAGCCCAATGAATATTTGTTAGAATAATGGAATTCATGCATGTTTGGTAAAGTCCAACCTTTATAAATATGAATGTATAATTGAAATTAACGAAAGGATGGAGACCCTGCTTGCCCCGAGAATCGTATGTTACAAAAATATAAAAAGAAAGTCCTAATCGGGAAATCGAATCCGGCCGTTTGTAGTGCAGTAAGGGACCAAATAAAATTTAAGAGTTCAGCATATAATAATAGTACTCTCTCCGTCTTGAAATAACTGAAACAGTTGTTAAATACACATAGATTAAGGAAGCAATTTATTACATTGATTTTGATATGATATACACTAAAACATCCTTATCAAACCTTAGGGGGAAAAAGCCAACAAAAAAGGAGAAAAGAAGAGGCGCACCACTTATTTAAAAAAACCTTTGGACTCCCAATTCCTTAGTAATGTTAAAAACCTTTGGAGTAGGAACCGTTGAATAAGTAAGATATATATTAATAATGTGTATTTAGTATAGTGGAAGAAAAAAATTAAAAAAATGATAAATTGGAAATAATAGATTAAATATTCCATCAAAATATGTAATGGAGAAACAGGACATCAACGCATTTTTTATTAGAAAAATGACAACTTGATATTTTTATAGCCCGGACGACAAAGTAAAAAAAAATAAAAAACAATTTTCGTGCGCCTATTTCCTGTAGCTGGGAATATATATATATATATATATATATATATATATATATATATATATATATATATATATATATATATATATATATATATATATATATTTCTCTCTTTTCTACTCCATTTTGAAACGTTCACATCTTTTGATCTAGACATCCAAACATGATAAAAATTTCACTGAATTTTTATTTTTTGATTCTCTTCGTTTTGAGACTTTGTTCGATATAATTACATTGTTTTTTGTGAGATTCACTGTCGAAATTCACTTAGTGAATTTCCCCAGTGAATCCCGAAAATCAATGAATATCGACAGAATAGTGAATATCGACAGAGGATTTTCTAAAATTACGTCGGAAATATGTTGAATGTACCTCAAAGTAAAGAGTATGAAAAAATAAAAAAAAATTTGGTGAAATAATTTTCAAATTTGGAGTTCTAGATTGAGAGATATGAGTGTTTAAAAGGATGGATGAGAAAGAAAGTGTGTTGTTGTTGTTGTTTTATTTATTAAAGGGGAAATGAGGAAGAATGACAGAATCAATTGAGTAGAAGGACAGTCTTTTGAAACTTTTGCATAAATGACAAAACTATTTATTCACTGTCGAAATTCACTTGTGTTCGAAATTCACTGTTTAAATTCACTGCCTAAATTCACAGTCGAAATTCACTAATTTTCAAAATTCATTGTCGAAATTCACTGATTTTCGGGATTCACTGTTTGTCCTTCTGGCTATAAAAATTATGCAGTTGTCCTTCTCCCTATAAAAAATATGTAGCTGTCCTGTTACTTAAAAATATTCCAGATTGTGTCTTTATCCCTAATTTCCCATTTATTAAATAGGCGCCAGAAAATTAAAATAAAAAAATTAGTTTGTCTTTTATGCAAAAATTTCAAAAACCGTCTTTCTCTTTAATTGATGAAATGTTGGTGTTATTCTCCCTCATTCCCCAATATGTAATGCCTCAGATATTTTGGAACGAAATTTTTTGGCAACGGTCTCGGTTATTTCAGAACGGATGGAGTCTAATAAGGAAATTCGATATGATTCCGTAATAAATACGATTAATGAATAAATAAAAAAAATACATAATTAATAAGAGCAGTGTCAAAAACAATTATTGTTATTCCTAATTAATAAAAATAATATTCATTATTGGTCCTTTTAGCAATATGCATGTGAATTAACATCATAAAAATCCCTTGATGTTCTTTATGTGACCATAATATTCCGATTATAAGAATTATTAAATTGTTAAGTTTATGGTGATTATGCTTAAATATTAAGCCACTGGTGAAATTGTGTAAAATTTGGGTTCCTATAAAGAAGAAAAATTAAAAAAAAATTTAAAAGAAGAAGAAGTAGTAGTAGTATTTGTGGTCCCAGAAACTCTGATGTCGTCGCATTTATCTCATGGTAAATATTGGTGGGTTCTATTAGCATCCCCGTTTTTACTTCTGGCACTTATTTTTTGATTTTTTTTTCGGATGAAAAAAAACGCCAGTCACACTGGTGTTCCTTGTTGAACTCCAACATCAGTCACACTGACGTTGGTGTGCGACAAGGAACACTAGTGGAAAGTCGTGGACTGACGCTTTTAAGTTTTAACACTTTTTATATAGGGAATGTCAGTCACACTGGTGTTTCTTGTTGAACACCAACGCCAGTGTGACTAACTTTTCCTTTATAAAAAATCACCGGGTGCCAAAGTAATTTTTTATGGTGCCGTGAGTAATAAGGGGTGCCAGTAGTAAATTGAGAGGTGCTAATATAGAATCCCCCTAAATATTGTGTCCCAAATGATCCAAATGTGTCAGCAATGTTTTCATCTCCTAAAAAAAGGCCCAGCGGCTATTTAATCTTGTTGACCAAAATTGTTGCTTAAATAATTTTTTTAAAACAAATGTTGCCTAGATAGTCTTTTAATATTTTTTCCCCTAACATGCCAAAAATACCCCTGAACATGTTACACGAGTTTGAATATGTTACACGAGTTTGTACATTTTAGACAATTTTGAACTCGTTACATGAAAATCGAACTCGTTAATCGAACTTCGAACTCGTTACACGAGTTTGAACATGTTACACGAGTTTGAACTCGTTACATGAAAATCAAACTTGTTATTCGAACTTCAAACTCGTTACACGAGTTTGAACCCAAATCTTCCATCTTCTTCAACCCCCAAAATCCCTCGACGGAGCCAAGCCGGAATCCTGCCGGAACATGGATTTGAGCCGGAATCACACCCAAATCACCCATTCGTACCCAAATTACCCATCTTCTTCAATCCCGAAATCCATTGCCAGAGACCAACCGGAATCTCGCTGGAACACCCATTTGAGCATGAAGAATACGAGTTTAATATGAGGGAAGAAGAAGAAGAAAGAAGGAAGAAGAAGAAGAAACGAGTTTGGAATGAAGAAGAAGAAGAAAACGAGTTTGAAATGAGCGAAGAAGAAGAAGAAGAAGAAGAAGAAGAAGAAGAAGAAGAAGAAGAAGAAGAAGAAGAAGAAGAAGAAGAAGAAGAAGAAGAAGAAGAAGAAGAATAAGAAGAAAGATAAGAGATGGGATCGAATTAGATTCAAAATTTGAATTGCGGGAAGGGAGGGAAAGATTTGGCTAACTTGAAGAAGGGGCGAAATGGGTATATCACTAATTTCGGCAAATTCCTTTTTTTAATAGTGTTTTGGTCGAACACTATACGACCAAGAGAAAGTAAAAAACACTCTATTTGGGCAATTCCACCAAAAAAGAAACAATGTTTTCATCAGTGGCGGATCCAAATTCTTTGTTCATCATTACTTTTACATAGTAATATTTTTTACAAGGAGCAAACAAATATTATAGGTCAAATGTTATAGGTAAAATATGGAGTTATTTTTTATCGAGTTTTTTCAACCCAATTAATATAACGTCCCTATACCCTAGTCTACACACACTCTCTCTCTCTCGCTATATATATATATATATATATATATATATATATATATATATATATATATATATATATATATATATTGATGATGCATGTATAGAAGTCGGGTTGATATTTGGGTAATTAAGTTGCACTAGGATAAGCCAATTATAAAATAAAGATTTAAAGATGGATTAGAGCTGGGCCAATTTAGATTAAATGGCCATGTATTTAGAGATTTCGGGATCAAGCTATTAACGTAGTTCTAACTTGTGAGGAAGATAATCCTTTATAGGCTTTCCTTGTGAGGGAACGGATTTTGTAAGCATTAAAGTCGTGGTCAATGGCTAAGAATCATTCTCTGAATAGTTACGTAATAATGGCCGTATATGAATGACTCAAGGAGACGTAATGAGATCTTGGGTTAAAGTCTTGTTGGCTATGTAACTGCTACCTGAGTTTGTTGAAAACTTGTATCGACCTGTGAGTCCCAGACCGATGTGAACTTGAACCATGTCGGTGCTACGAGCCGGTGAGTATCTTACTTCGAGCTGATCCTGAAAGACATAGGATGACCTATGTCATGTCGGACAAACGATGGCCTCTGCCACGTCAATGTGTTAAATGCGGCCTACAGTTCATAAAAGCTACTATGCTGAGAATAATATATGTTCAGGGCACAATGTTGAGCTGAGCCCATTAGACTTTGACTTAAAAGGCCTAAGCTGAATCTTTGAGTGCCACATGTATGAGGCCGGGACATACCCTTTCAAAAGCCCACCACACTTGAGCTAACATGTTAATCGTAGGTTAGGTTAGTTAGATGATGATGCAACATAAGAAGAGAGGATATAGATCGACCGTTACTGACATTCGTGATGTGTGACAACTTGCATTTGAAATTTGAAGGGCCGATTGTGTATTCCAAGAGATCATGATTACTTTGAAATCCCGTAGATCTAGTAATTCACAAGCCAATAAGGACTATAAATTTATACTATCAGGCAGGCTATAAAAAGCAAAATCGAATAGACAATCTCAACGCCTCATTTAGCGGGGATTGTTATTAATCCTAAGCATATGGCTTTGTATTTTATAAGTGTTGCATGCATGATTTCAACTTTAGTTGCTTGCTAACAATCTTGAGAGACTATTCACACACACACACACACACTTTACTACACACTTAGATTGAGGTTAACGTACGATTATGGATCCAAAGGTTGTATCATCTATTTGCCTTTACATCTTATATCTTTACGAATATTTTCCTTATTAATTTTTTTTATCGCTTTGTTTTGCTCGAGGATGACGAAAAGCTATGTGGGGAGTCGTCATGTAAGTCAACTAAATGATGAATTTCATGATGTTATATCCCTATTTGCGATGCATTTATTTGCATTTTCTACCACTACGAGCCATTATTTTCTAGGTTTCATACAAATCTGAAGATAGTGAATATTATATAAAGTATCATATTTTTATAGGTTTTGTATCGGTTTATGTAACCGGAGTGTCGTTTCGGGTTTATGCTTGGTATTTACGTCCTTTATTGCAGGATTATAGGTTTACCAAGATCCCGAGCGACGACATGTTATGATTAATAACACATCTTTTGAGGGCAAGAAGAGTATATGGGAATCTATCAAGTCAAACCGATTAATAGTCATTGGCGCGTCTACCGTAACATAAATTCAATCGACATTTAAACCACTTGAGTGGTATTTTCTGGAGATAACTTCTTCGGGAAATTTGTATATTGGGGAACAAGATTTGTAATGCATCTTGAATCGCTTAAATCGAAGGTCTACAACTAAAGCTACTGAGATGATGTGGAAGTGTGGCGTTCACAGTCGAACATCAAATGTTATTACATATATATCATTTTGGTGCTAGAGTAGCTGGTGTCCACCAGAGCACCTCTAGCATTCCCCAGTGAAACAGATTCAATGTTTCAACCATTTTATCCTTATTTGGGCAAATTCTTCAACACACATTCCAACTTCATCTTCTTCAGCGCACATCTTGAAGAACGATTGAGGACATTATCTCCAAGGGCTCATACATCCTAATTCTAATTGTTATGATTTCTGTTGGTCCCTTGGAAAGGCTAACACAAGTTTAGAGGGGGGGGGTGAATAAACTTGTCCCTAAAACTGGATTTAAAACAAATTAAGGTTCAGTTAAACTTGTGTGGAGTTAAGCTGAGTTTAAGTCAAACTGACTTAAGCTTGAAACTGAGTCAACCGGCAACGGATAAGGTTCTAGCCTTTTTCTTGATCTTGTTATTCTCTGTGAAAACTGAGTGTAGTAAACTGAATTCTGATGAATGTCAGTTTTGTGAACTGTGAGATGTATAACAATCACTTATCAAAATGCTGTAAGTAAATGCTGAATAAATAAGTAAGTGCGTGAAGTAAATAAGACAAGTGTTATAGAGGTTCCAGGTGGTGTAATCATGTCAGTCCTCTCTTCCCCTGTGGTGCGGAGGAAAATTCCACTAGAACTTCTTGAGGTGAACTGTTACAAAAAGTCCTAAACAATAGTCCTTGGCTAATCCCTAGCGTCACTATCTAAACAGTTGTAGAACATGTAGAATTGCTGTTCTTCAATTGCATGAACACTGATCCTTGGAGGGTTGAATTGCCTCTTCACCGGCTACCACCACAACACACGTCTACCCGATCGCTTGTCACAATTGTCCTTGGCGAAACCTTCCCGGTTTGCTTCACGATCTAAAACCTTTGATGTAGAATCAAAGTTGGGCTGAGAATCAATAAATTGATTCTTGTTTGTGGTTCTTCAAAGTGTATGATTCTTGATAAAATATGTGTAGCTTGAACACTTGAAGAATTTCTAGATATGATCTTGTTATAGCGCTGAGATGATAGTAATTCGAATAAGATGACTAATGCACAAACTTGCTTGATAATGCTTGTTAATTCATTGTTTTCTCTTGGGTGCAAAGTCTTCTATTTATAGTGTGAGGTCCAATGTTCATCTGATTTCAATTCGAATTGTATCAACGTCTCTTTTGTAACGGTTATATTTTCTGACCGTTCTGCTGTGTCAGTAGCTCATCCAATGAATTTGCTTCCTTTATAACGTTCGATTGTACTAACAATTTGTTGGATGGCTGACTTATAAAACCGAGTTTCCTTATCAGTTTTATACCGAGTTTATTGTTTGTCAGTTTTCTTACTGACTTGGAGCGTTAAGTGAGATTTTACTCTTATTCAAATATCAGTACTCCAGCTTTCATCTGATTATAATTGACTTAATCAGAGTACACCATGACTCATTATCATCTAAGAAATCATTGTCCTTATGATTAGGTCTTCATACAAGATTCATAAAGTCTATTCAGGTCACCACAATCTTGCCTGAAGTTTAACTTTACAGTCTCGACTTGGTCTTCATAACTGAGTTTGAACCCTCAGTTCTTCAATCTTCAATAACTGAGTCTGTGACCCTCAGTTCTTCAGTCTTCTTAGATAAGCCAGCCGAGTCTGTAACTCTCAGCGAACTCATCTTCTTCAGTTTGATGCTGGTGTATTCTGAGTCAGTTTGTCTTAGTGATTTCCCAGTTTTCTAGATGACTCCCGAGTTTTACAGTTTTACGACACACTAATTATTACAGTGCTTGTCTGATGTAACTTATACAAATATCAGGCTCTAGTAAAACTTATACATTCAGTTCTAGACATATTTTAGCTTTTCACTATAACAACTGGCTTCAGCACTTCATCAATGGGGTTAAGATAATACTTTAAACAAATAAGATGAATTATCATCAAAACATAAATTTTATTTCCAACAATTTCCCCCTTTTTGATGATGCCAAAACTCTCCCTAAAAGAAAAGCTTAAAGATCAAAACAATGTAAAACAATGTAAAACTGGAAACTGGATTTCATTAGAATGAGCAAAAACTGGAGTAGTTACATTTTGTTCAAAATAGTGTAACTAGATACTAAGTTCTCTTTTGTGCTTTTTGCAAGACTGAATCAAATTTTCTTGCTTTGTCATACAAATGAAAATCTTCTTCTAGCTTGGAGTCTTCCTTTGAGAAAGTCTTGTTGTAGTCAACTTGACTACCTTCTTTCCATCTTCTTCATTGAAATAGCTTTGGAAGGTTTGATTCTTTTAAGTAGTAATTTTCAAATTCTACTAGATCAGCTTTCATATGTTCAGTCTTGTCTTTAAACTTCAGTTTATCATCAATCCTCTGATTCTTTTTATATTGTGCCATTTTCTGCTTTGAGAATATATCAGATAAAAAGTAGTTCAAGGATTCTTCAAATGTCCTGTCCTTGTACTTGCCTTTGATAGGATTGTGATCTTTGATAAACTGCATCCACAGTTCCTTTGTTAGAGCAACTCTTCTGTCTCCAGGTTGACTGTATTTTTCAATGAAAGCTGTTCATCAGTTAGTTCTTTCCTTAAAAACTTAGGATCTGATTTGTATCTTTGCAATTCATCTTCAAGTCGCTTCATTTCTCCAAGTAACTTCAGCTTTTTTCTTCTTGACTTCCCCTTTTTGGCATCATATAACTGATCTACCAGGGCATGGGTTGCTTTTTGATCTTCTGCAATCTGTCGCTGAGAAGCAAGTACCTCTTTAAGCTGAGTTTCTAATCCATAGATATGTTGATTCATATGCCACTGAGCTTGGGCATGTGTTTCCCTATCTACTGCGGTTGAGTCTTTAAGTTTTTGTTTGAGTGACAAAATTTCTGGAGCAGAACTTGAACTTGATTTATGAATCATCTCTAGTCTTGCGTGAACCGAAACATTTGTTCTGGTTCTATAGTCGAGATATCCAGATATATGTGACAAAAGATCATTTTGTGCATCCTTGCTTCTGATCATAATCTTCAAATTTTCATGTACTTTTGCCAATTCATCCTTTGTGAGGATGTCAGAAGGATCATAAGTATCGTCTATTTGATCCTTAAACTGAGTATTATCTTTAACAATCATCAGTTGTTGATTAGCAGTTCTATCAGCTGCTTCCTGATTGGCAATTGTCTGATCTCCAACTGGTAATTCCTCTTGGTGAGATACAGTTTGCATTGCTAGAGGTTGAGGTTGAGTTTCTGTTTGCAAAACTGTAGTCTCATCAGCTTCTTTTCTTGATTCATCATCTTTATCATCATCTTTCTTCTTTGAAGTGTCTTTTGAGGTAGATGATGTGCCTGATTCTCTTCTTTTTGCTAGTTCAGTGAATCTTTTGAAACAATTGTCAAGAAATTCCGAGATATGAAACAGAGCATATAGATCTCTAACTTCCAATTTCTCCAAGAGTAGTTTTTCTTCAGTCTGTAGATTGATATCTCAAGAATCTTCTGGTTTAAGTTTCATCTTTATTAGCTTGATGATCCTATCAGCTTCAAAAATTTGTGCTGATTGCTGAACTGATTCATGCTGTAACTGAGAAGTATGGTCAGTAGTGACCTTTTCTTGTGTAACTTCAGTTGTTGGTTGTTGTTGATGTTCCCCCTCAGTTGGTGCTTTTTCTTTTGAAATATCTGGGTACAAGCATCTTACAACTGATCTTGCTTCTGCTGATTCAGCTTTTCGCTTAGTTCCTTTGTGTATAGCTTCCGGCTGAGACACATTTTTCTGACTTGCTTCAGGTTGGGAAGTTGTTCCTGCAATTTCCTTTGTAGGAGCAGATTGCCTTGCTTGCTTCCCTTCATTGATTCTTTCTAAGTAAAACTGAACGATTCCACTGAGTGTCTTGTTCAATCGGAATATGTCAACAGTTTCTTGTCCTTCGGCTTGAGCTCGTCTTGCACTGTCTAATTCAGCCAGATGTTGTCTCTTAAAATGATTAACAACATAGCCTGCCCAATTGAATTCTATTCCATCCCAGATTATATTCATGAGAGAAATATTTTCTTCTGATAGTATACTAACTCCTTTGGATTTCCCAATGACGTGTTTGCTGAGCCATCTGCTGAGATGTCCAAATTCTGGCTTGATTTTGTCTACATGAATACCAGATTTGATTGGTTCTGTAGAAAAATTAAGTATCTCAAGAAAAGCTTCTCTTTTCAATGGTAAAGAAGTCCAATCTATTGTTGTCACAGTTGAATTTGGAAAGCCAAAGAGTGTCCTTATGACGCTTTCATTTAGAACAATGCGATCTCCACGAACTTTGGTCATCAGAGAGTCTCGTACCAACCGCATATTTTGCCAAAATTGCAAAATTCCTTCTGTATCACGTTCTTCTTTGAATTTAACTTTTAGTAAGTTTCTCAAGCCTGGTTGTTTCACGATTTGATTACATACCCAGCTTGCTAACAGAGTGTTTTGACACAGAGCTTCATACATTTCGAATGTAAGCTCATCTAACTCTGTTATTAATCTTTCTTGTTTTGATTTTTCTGAAGTGGTCATCTTTGAGTGTGAACACAAAATTAATTATTGAGAAGAGAAATTTTGAAGGGTTTGTTTTGTTTTCTGGAAAGGATTGAGGATTTTGAATTTTTATTGGAAATAATGTGACTAGAGATTGAATAAATAAGTAGGGAATTCTGGTGGTTGAGTAGTACAACTTTTCAAATTCCATGATGGTTTTGTGTAACCGATGCATGTACTGTTCTGACAATCGTGGGGTGTACACGCGAAATTCTGACAAAAAGAACTGCGGTATTTAATGTGACATAACTGCTGTTGATTTTATCAAGTCAACCTTTGATTGAATTTGACTGGAATAGAAACTGATTTCCAGTTCCATCAAACTTTCAGTTTTAGAAATAATTCTAGTTCCATCAAAGTTTCAGTTTCAGTTAATCAGTTTGAGATTGTTGATGTCAACGACTGATCTGTTAAGTGAGCGCACCCAACATAACAAAGATTAATCCCCTTGACGAATCTCTGGCTTAACTGATTTAACTAACTTTGATTATTCCCAACTCAGTTCTTAATTTTGCAAATCTTTCTTTGTCCAATGGCTTTGTAAAGATGTCTTCCAACTGATCTTCAGTAGGTACATAAAGAACTGTTATATCCTTTTTCTCTGCATGATCTCTTATAAAGTGATGACGCATATCAATGTGTTTTGTTCTTGAGTGTAATACTAGATTATCAGTGATTGCAATTGCACTTGTGTTATCACACATTATGGGAATTGTTCCTTCTTCTATCCCATAATCTCTTAATTTCGTCTTCGATCCATAAAACTTGAGCACAACAACTTCCATCTTGTTCCAATACGCATACAAATCGGGAAAGGCTTATGGAGATAGAGCTGGGCTTGGATTTGGAACTCGGCAATCTAACAAGAGTGGATCCGGTAAGGTTCTTGAACCTAGTACCGAGATTTGGTCCTAAGTTTGTGCTGCACACTAGCTATACTACTCAACTTCTTTAGCTGTCAATTGGTACACCTCGGCGACAAAATGGGGTTCTTTGAAAGAAGAAACGAGGACAAGGATCTGCGACCCCCGCTGTAGAAGAAACTACGAGCGGACCCTATCGAAGATGATGTTCACGAAAATCAAAATAACCAAAATCCTCGGTGGTTAAGGAATCACCTGTTTGAACAAGTTATTGGCAATGTACGGCAAGGTGTGAGGACTAGAAGACAAGCGGGAGCTATGTTTACTGTTTTCTATCTCAAATGGAACCTAAAGTTGTTGAAGAAGCAATTTCGGATCCAGTTGGATAATTGCTATGCAAGAAGAATTAAATGAATTTGAAAGAAATCAAGTTTGGACACTAGTTGAAAGGCCAAGTCATGCAAATATCATTGGTACTAAGTGGGTATACAGAAATAAACTTGATGAAACAGGTACCATTGTGAGAAACAAGGCCAGACTAGTTGCAAAAGGCTATTCTCAAGCAGAAGGAATAGATTTTGATGAAACTTATGCACCTGTTGCAAGATTGGAAGCTATCGATTATTCCTAGCACATGCTTGCATATAAGAACTTCAAAGTATATCAAATGGATGTCAAGAGTGCATTTTTGAATGGGATCTAGAGGAGGAAGTGTATGTTCGGCAACCTCTAGATTTGAAGTTAAAGATCAAGAAGATAAAGTGTATAGACTCAACAAAGCACTTTATGGATTGAAACAAGCACCAAGAGCATGGTATGAGACTCTATCTCAATTCTTGGTAGACAATGGTTTCACAAAAGGCACCATTGACAAGACTCTTTTCAGAATCAGTGAAGGGGACAGCACCCTACTTGTACAAATTTATGTGGATGACATAATATTTGGTTCTGAGAATGATTTACTTTGTGAAAAATTTGCAAATCTAATGAAGAGCAAATTCCAAATGAGTATGATGGGAGAAATGAATTATTTTTTGGGATTGCAAGTCAAACAAGTGAATGATGGAATCTTCATTCATCAAACCAAGTATACCAAGGAGTTCTTTGAAGAAGTTTGGTATGGAAAATAGCACTAAGAATTCAACACCTATGAGTACAAACATCGGATTAGATGAAGATAAAGAAGGCAAAGATGTTGATCGGACCTTATACGGAAGGATGATAGGCGATCCTGCATACCTCAATTGCCCGAGAGACACGATATATCCTTTCTTTGTAGGTGTTTGTGCAAGATTTCAATCTAAACCTAAAGAAAGTCATTTAGGTGCGTTAAGAGAATTCTCAAGTATCTTAAAGAGACTTTGGGAGTAGGGATATGGTATTCCAAGGAAGGAAGCTTCAAAGTAATATCCTACTCGGATTACGATTATCTTGGATGCAAGATTGATAGAAAAAGCACCTCGGGAACCTGTCGGTTAATGGGAAATAGGCGGGTCTCTGGTTTAGCAAGAAACGAATTCTATTTCAACTTCCACCGCCGATTTGAATACATTCTTTGCTTTGGAAGCTCTTTGTGCACAAGTACTATGGCTAAGACAACAATTAAGGGATTATGGAATTGAAGAAAGGAAATTCCAATCATGTGTGACAACACAAGTGCAATTGCAATCACAGAAAATCCTATTTTGCATTCAAGAACCAAGCACATTGATGTGAGACATCATTTTATAAGAGATCATGTTGAAAAGAAAGATGTAGTGGTTCTATACATTCCTACTGAAGATCAACTTGCTGATATTTTCACTAAACCTCTTGACAGTGAAAGATTTGCTAAACTAAGGATTTGAACTTGGAATCATAAAGATTGTGATATTCGAGCGGTGTCTTGGAATTCACCAAGGGGATTAGTCTTTGCTATGTTGGGTGAGCTCACCTAGCAGATTAGTCATTGGTATCAACAATTCCATGTACTTATGTTTGGACAATTGAGCAAATGAGGTTGCCGAGGGGATTGGTCTTTGTCATTTTGGGTGAGCTCACTTGACGGATCGAGTCATTGGTATTAAACCTCATCTTGTATTATCAATTGAACAAAACAAGAAGAAAACAAGGTTCAGGAGTACTTTTGTGTCGGCGAACAGTCTTTGAAGTCTACTTATCGACACTGCTCTGAGCCCACCCTGCCGAGGATTACCCTCATTTGGAGGAACGTTACTCGGTCAAAATAATTAAAGTCAAGAAGCATATTGGCGGGATATTTATTTTATCCATTATTACCACAGTCAAACCATCCAACGGTTACAAACGTTATGGTGGAGTAATGGGCCACGTGTCAAGACAGCATTTAATCAAATTTAATCGTGGTTACCTCAATGTACGTGATATGACAGTTTCAACTACCCACTGTCTATAAAATCGAGGCTACATTATACATCGGTTTCTCCACTTGCAATTTACGCTTTATCTCGCAAAATCTACAACGTGTGAACACGAGATTTGAGAGCAATCTTTCTTCATCTTTTTCATATTTCAATGGCGGAAAGGATTGAGGTTCAAATCGAATCAAGCCAAAGTGTAAGAGGCTATGTTGTTGATGCAAACAAAACGGAGCTGGCTATTAATATAGGTCGAAGAATAAGAAGGTTTGCGGTGCACGGAGAACAAACTCAACATCGGATTAGAAACAATATCATACACCAATGTTATTGATTTACGGAAGAATATTGTTATAGAAGAAGGAAGCTGAAGCATTCGGAACCACTTTGTGAATGGTGAGGAGCTTGTAATCTCCTCCGTCTATTTGAGAGAAGTGTTTGGTTTTGAAGAAGTTGTTGATGGTTCGGTCAATCCCGAAGCTATGGGATTGGACAAGATGGCTTTTGTAGATCGGATCAAGACAAATGCAACTATCAAATCGGTACCAGGCATCAATTGCAAAAATATTGGTAATGAATACGATCTGTGAGCAAGCTCATTGCAAAGAACATACTTGGGCTAGTTGGCGGTATGGATACTCTATCGGGACCCAAAATAGAAAGGCGATGATTATCATTTGCGAAGCATGAAATTTGATTGGGGTGGTTATTTCATTCATTATATGAAGAAAGTAGCCAAGGAGGACAAATTAAAGAAAAGAAAATCAAAGGCCTTACCCCTAGGTTTGATGGTTCGAGACCTATTTGAATCATCTGGAGGTTCTACGATCTTGAACCGAGTTGACATAAATCGGTCCAGAGATACAAGAAGGAGATTGATCATGCGATTCCTGGACTAGATGATGATGAAGAGGTTTGGAGAGCATCTTGGTGATAATGATGATGGAGATGACGGTGATGCTTGGTGGTGAGCGAGGTTCGGCAAACTAAGAAGATATCCATCAAACCTCTTTGCATCAAAGAAAGCTATCACGGAAAGAGAAAAAGTGCGTCGATGTTAGAAAGATTACGAAATCTTGAAATCAAAGAGAACAAGAAAGGAAACGACACGGAGGCATCGTCTGAGTCCGCCGAGGGTCAAGTGGAGGTTACGACCTGACGTTATGTAGCGCAAGAAGAAGCTGTTGTTGAAATTCGACAAAACAACGAGAAGAAGATAGTAGAAAGAGAAAATCTCTTTTGGACATGATGATGATGATGATGATGATGATGATGATGAACCCCTATCCAAGAGGATGAAGGAGGTTGCCAAAAAGAAGAAGTATGGCAAAGGAAAAGAATTAAGAATCTTGGAAAAACATAAAGTCCAAGAAGAGGTGTCGGTAGAAGAAAGAGGGCATTGAGGTGAGCCCTTATTTGTTATTCCACCGGTTATGTAATCGGTGATTCCTCACCGATGAGGTTATTAAGTCTCTTTTGGAAGTGAACGGGTTGTTGTTGAGCAATCTGTTGAAGAATCACGACGGTATCTTGTCGTACGCAGCTTTCTTGTAGAAGATGTTATTGGTGAATCTACTAAAGGTTTGCACGAGTTGTTGTTGAGCAATCTGTGAAGAACCACAACAATCTGCGAACTCTTGTGGTAGTTGAAGAGGTGATTGAAGACTTGATTGAAGACCCCGCAAGTTTGGCAATAGTTCGGGGGAAGAGCGATGCTCTGCTAACCCTAACCTGGCGATGAGCATGTGAGTCGGGGGAATCAAGTGTGATACGGATGGAAGTAGTAGGTACAACTACACATTCACGCAACCTGGCGATTTTCAAACATCTGTAGAAGAGACCATGAGTACGTTTGTTGAGACCTTTGGAGGTCAACAAGCCACCGGAGAAAAACTAACTCCCGGAGATCTTTCATGCCTTTGAAAGGCATATGAAAGAGAGGAAGAAAAGCGAAGAATCTGTGGATCCCAAACTTGACAAATTGTGATTATTTTCAATGGAAGTTTGGTTTCTACAAGAAACAAAAGCCATTTCTTGAACCTATGGTTGATTTTGAGGAATGGGCTTTTAACAATTTGGGAGTGGAGAACTTGCTTTGGATCTGCGGTTGATACCACTCTGCGCAATCCGGAGGACCGATGGATCTATTTGATGAGCAACGAAGGAGGAGGGTATTAAGTTCGGAGATCCAAGAGATGGTGATGATGATTCTTCCTCATCAAACGACTCGACTCGGGAGATTTCCCCTCGGGACCGGGAGAACCTAGTGGAATTTGCTTTGATAAATGATCACACTGCTGCACAACGGTCAATCGAGTGCTTGGTAAGTCTGGCCGAGGGGGCCGGCGGAGGCGAAGAAATGGATGAGGATCTACAAGATCTCACCATGGATGATCTAGAAGCATTGATCAATGAGGGAATTACATTGAGTGATGGTAGGCTAGTTGATGAATGCTGCTACATTTCATGTTGTAAAGCCTTGGACAACACGAAGATGAACAATTGTTGATTTGGATCAAGAAAAAGTCGGTGACTTTAGTGAACCAAGTGCTAGTTACGAGGAATCCATTGAATATCAAGATGGATTTGACATTGAAGGCACTCTTACTAAAGCTGCCATCATCCACGCACAAGATTGGTCATGCGAGAAGGTTTTCAAGTGGATAATACCAATATCTTTAATCCACGGGAAATTGAAGAGGAGGTACGGTTCTTTGGGGTACAAACGGCACACTGGACAAAGGTTGGAACGGGAGGTACGGTGCGAGTCTCAAACGACAGACTGGACACGGGTTGGAACAAACTTTGGGTTTGGAGAAACCCTTGTTGTTAATGAGGCTGTTTGTAGTGGAGCCTTACGGAGCCAAGACCTTGTAGGGAAGGATAATAAAGAAAGTCTTGGTGTTAATCAAGAAGAACAGCTGCTGGATTATGACTAAAGTGATGAAGAATTTCAAATTTTTGGACAAGAAGAAGTTGCTGAGGAACCTGCACAAGATCCAGTCATGGAAGACATTCTTGGTGCAATGGTTGAGGAAGGACCTCCCTCTGCTGGGAGAGATATGAGTAGAGCAATGGTCTTCAGCAGTCAACAGGCACAATACAGAGTCGAGGAGCTCTGTCGATGGATCTCGATAGTAGAATGGCCGGTGGAGTGCCGGTTGAAGTACTAAATGAGTTGAGGATTTGTAAGAAATGATATGCAACAGAGTTAAGAACTCAGATTTGGACGGACAAGAAAGAAGATTTGAAGAAGCCCGATGGCTCTGGTCAATGAAAAGAGACAATCGATACAATTTGCTTCAAACTTTGCTTCCACTCAAAATGCTATAAATGATATGATATATGATGTAAGATATATCAAGCAAGGGAACACATTTGAAGGACAAGTTTTTGAAAGATCAACTTACATCCATTCATCAAAAACTTGACAAGCTCTTTGAAGGCTCTTGAGCACAACTGCTGTTTGCACAACAACTGCTATGCACGATCCCAAACTCACCTTTGAAAGGATCAACATTTGGAGGAGACATTGCAATCTAGGATCACTACCATTGATACTAGAGCTGGAACCATGGAAGGCCAATTGCATAGAGTGATTGTATCACGGGGAGGGTATTCATGGCCTCGTCTCCCGTTTTGTTGATGATGTCACTAAGGGGGAAGAGGGCAAATCGAGGTAATTTGCAAGATGCACGAAAAGATGGATTGATGATACAAATGCCTTTTTGTCGAGTTCAAATGATCTTGTCACTTACAAGAAAGAATTTTATAACGAAGAAACCTTACCATGATATGGGTGAAGGCCTTAACTCTTTCTTGAGTTTGAAATTTTGGGAGGCAAGAGTCGAGCCTTAAGGTCAAATTACGAGAGAGGAGGCGAGAGGTGGAAGAAGTGGCGATGGAGGTGATAGGGTGTTGCCTATCACAAAAGCAAAAGACTCACTTAATGAATTCAAGGAACTTTATATGAGATTTGGATTCGAGTGAATGATATCAATCCACGAAGCATGGAATTGGTGGAAACAAGTCAACTCTTATATTGATTTCACACTTATTGAAAATGAATGGATGAGGGACATGATAGAAGAGATTAGTCTAAAGCAAGGCGAGAAGGCCGGACAAGAAAGAGAGAAGAGACAATAGATCGGCTACTTATCATTATTTTATCTTTCTTGATGCTAGATTGTAATATGTGAACAAATATTTATAATGAGAAATGATGAATTTGTTTTGTTTTTATCTTTTTGCTTTCTTTGATTAGGTGAGGGTAGTGGTCATCACCAAAAGGGGGAAATTGTTGGATATTTCTTAGTTTTGATGATGAGTGCCATACTTAGTCGTTATAGTGCAAAGGCAAAAAGATGTCTAGATAAAATGTATAGGTTTATTAGAGTTTGATTCATAAATAGGTTTAATCAAACTTGATTGATATCGCCAGGCGGGTTAGGTCGATAGGGTAGATAGGTCACACATAGAAGGCGAAAGGCGAAGGGCGAGGGTTCAAACTCGGTTAATGAAGGCTAAGGGATCAAACTTAGTAATTAAAGTCAAGGATATGGAATCGAGATTTTCGTGATGATCCCATGCCTTGTGTAAGGGTCTAAGTTCCACAAGTTGGATGATGTTTGGAACTTGGTTATATTTAAAATGATGTAATCTAACTTCACAAATAAAAGTTAGATAAAAGTAATTGCATTATATTTTACGGACAAAATAATGATGTTCGACGGTGATTGGTATTACGACGGATGATGAACTTACTTGATATATACCTCGATTAACTCAAGATTATTGGAAGATTACATGGATAAGAACAGCCAACTACCTCACTTATCAAGCAAATCAAAGGTGAGATTGAGCACAACAACTTCCACCTATGAATAGTGCTATACTCGGTCACATTTGAATTTTAAATTCATGCACTCTTACCTATAAATTGTTGAAGTTGAAATTGAGTTTTGCTTCTTGCTAAACCATGACACAAGTCTGTTTCCAAGTAACTGACATGTGCCTGATGTGCTTTTTCTATCCACTTTGCATCCAGCATAATCTGAGTCTGAATAAGAGATCAGCTTGAATTTTCCTTCTTTTGAATACCGTATTCCAACTCCATCTGTGTCTTTCAAATATTTCAATGTCCTTTTCACGACTGTGAGATGACTTTCCTTTGGATTGGATTGAAATCTTGCACATACACCAACAGTAAAAGATATGGCTGGTCTACTTGCTGTAAGATATAGTAAGCTTCCAATCATCCTTCTGTAGAGTGTTTGATAAACATCTTTGCCTTCTTTGTCTTCATCTAGCCTGATGTTGGTCCCCATTGGTGTAGAAATTCCAGTAGATTTTTCCATACCAAACTTTTTGATAAGTTCTCTTGTATACTTTGTTTGGTGAATGAAAATTCCATCATCTAACTGTTTAACTTGTAAACCAAGGAAGTAATTCAATTCTCCCATCATACTTATCTGAAATTTGCTTTTCATCAAACTTGCAAATTTGTCACAAAGCTGTTCATTTTCTGAACCGAACCCGGGAGCTCATTCGTCCTCTTTGTCGCCATTGGTCCCTGTATCTCCAACCCCCGTGGGGTCGGATCGTCTCAGTCTTTGGCAGGTCGTGGGACCAGGGATTGAACCCTGGTCGATCGGCTGTCTTTAGTCTAGGCTCCCTTATACCCTTGGACTTTCTACCGGCTATCTCCGACCCCCAGAGGTCGGGCTCAGTCTTTAGACAAACAACTTCTTGATGGCTGGAATCCGACTTTCGTCCTCGGTGCCTGGGGATTGACTCTGGCTTTCTAACCTACCCCGAGTTATGAACCTTATCACCTATGTGATCAATAGATAATTACTATAAAATCCTAAATAATAAAGGATCGAATCCTTATCATTTAATGTTGATATTTGAATACCATATTTATCTCCTAAAATCAAGGGGATTAATTAATCATAATCTTTCCATTCTTCATTCTGAATAAAGTTTTGTCGATTGTTCCTTTGATAAATCCATTATCCACCAGAAACTGAGATAGAGTTTCGTACCAAGCTCTTGGTGCTTGTTTAAGTCCATGAAGAGCTTTCCTTAGCTTGAAAACTTTATCTGC
This sequence comes from Gentiana straminea, assembly GCA_036785695.1. Taxonomy (NCBI): domain Eukaryota; kingdom Viridiplantae; phylum Streptophyta; class Magnoliopsida; order Gentianales; family Gentianaceae; genus Gentiana; species Gentiana straminea. Next base: position 3,437,144 of record JAVUPR010000398.1, read on the forward strand.
TTGATCTTTGTTTTCGAATCTAGGTGGTTGTTGAACGTATACTTCTTCTTCAAGAATTCCATTCAGAAAAGCGCTTTTAGCATCCATCTGATAAACCTTGAATTTTTTATGAGTTGCAAAGGCAAGAAATAATCTGATTGCTTCTAATCTTGCAACTGGTGCATAGGTTTCATCAAAGTCTATGCCTTCAGCTTGAGAGTATCCTTTAGCTACAAGTCTAGCTTTGTTTCTGATGATATTCAAATCTTCATCAAGTTTATTTCTGAAAACCCATTTGGTTCCAATAACATTGACATGAACTGGTCTATCTACCAATTCCCATACTTGATTTCTCTCGAATTCATTGAGTTCTTCTTGCATAGCTAATATCCAGTCTGGATATTTTAAAGCTTCTTCAATTTCTTTAGGTTCTGATTGAGATAGAAAACACGCAATCATCGCATCTAATTGATGTCTGGTTCGAACGCCAGTTTGAGTATCACCAATTACTTGTTCTTCAGGGTGATCTCTCATCCATTGATATGTGGGTATTTGTATCAAAGGGTTTATATCTTGTTCGACTGGTTCCTCAAGAACTGGTTCTTGAATTTCCTCAGCTGGATCAGTAACATGTTCAGGTGTGGTTTGATGAGTAGTTGGAAACTGAGACTGATCTTGATCTGAACATTCTGAAATTTGTAGTCTTCCAATGTCAACTGAAACTAGTTCTGGTATGACAGGTAACTGAGACTGAGAGACTGGTTCTTTTTGGTCTTAGTTCCTTCACCAGGGAAGTTTGGTTCATCAAATACTATATGTATTGATTCTTCATGCTTGAGTGTTATTTTATTTAGTACCCTAAAGGCTTTGCTGACACTTGAATATCCTAGGAAAATTCGTTCATCAGCTTTGGGCTGAAAAACATGAAGTTGATCTTTTCCATTATTGTGTATGAAACATTTGCTTCCAAAAGCATGAAAGTATGAAACATTTGGTTTTCTTATATTCCAAATTTCATAAGGAGTCTTTTCATGTCTTTTGTTCATGAGGGCTCTGTTCTGTGTGTAACACGCTGTGTTGACTGCTTCTGTCCAATATCTTCCAGGTAGTTTAGCTTCACAGATCATAGTCCTTCCAGCTTCTTTGAGCGTTCTATTTCTTCTTTCAGCTACACCATTCTGTTGAGGTGTTCCTGTGGTGACAAGTTGGTGTAAGACACCATTTTCTTCACAATATTCAATAATCACACCTTGTTGAGGAATTCGGTTCCTTTATCGATCTTATCTTCACAACCGAAACTCCTTTCGATTCGAAGTCTCTTGAGTAGTTCGTGAGTCTTTTCTTGGTTTCACTTTTCTTGGTTAGAAAGATTACCCAAGTGTATCTTGAAAAATCATCTACTACCACCAATGTATACTTCTTTCCACCGATACTTATTGGTGTAATAGGTCCAAATAAATCCATGTGTAGCAATTCTAGATGTCTGGTTGTTGAATGCTGAGATTTGGTCTTGAAACTTGCTTTTGTTTGCTTTTCTTGTTGACATGCATCACATAAGTTGTCCTTTTTATATGATATTTCTGGTAGTCCAATGACTAATTATTTCTTAACAAGTGTGTTGATATCATCAAAATTAAGATGACTCAGTTTCTTGTGCCATAGCCAACTGATTTCTGATTTTGTGTGCACAAGCAAACAGGTTTCTACAACGGCTGTTGTCCAATCTACTACACACATATTTTCTTTTCTTCTTCCGGCTAGGACAACTTGATAAGCTGATTCACTGACGACAATGCATAATTCTTTGTCGAAAGTAACTTTGTATCCCATATCACAAAATTGACTGGTGCTGAGTAGATTGTAGTGTAGTCCTTCTACATAACATACATTCTTGATTGTAAGTCCATTCCTGACTAAGGTGCCATAACCTCTGGTGTATCCAGGTTTGTCTTTACTTCCAAAATTAACCTTTGGTCCATCCTTTGCAATAAAATTACTGAGACAGTCTTTACTCTTTGTCATGTGTCTAGAGCAACCACTGTCAAAGTACCATATATCCTGCAATAAAACTTAGAAGTTTTTAGGTACCTAATTCAGTTTGGGTCCATGGGGGTCAATTGTCAGTACAACTCTGGGAATATATCCTTTTGGGATTCTTTGGATATTGTTGCACTTGTTTTCATATATGTAAGCCACACTTCCATAGTATCTATGTTTGGACTGTGTCTTATTTATATGATCTCTCAGGTCTTTTGACTGAAACTTATTTCCATGTTGCTTTCTATTATTAAAGCTAGAGTTATAACCGTCATTCCTTCTGTACTGAGGTCTGAACTGACCTTGGTATTGGGACTTTTGCTGAGAACTGAGATTAGTTCTCTGCTGAGTCTTGGACTGAAACCTTTGATAGCTTTTCTGTCTGGAATGATTGATATTATCAGTTTTAGCAATAGATGCAGTAAAATTCCAATCATCATCAGTGGGATATAGTCTTCCTTCCCCCTGAATGTGTGAATCCTTGAATGATTGGCATTCTTGGATTTACTTTGACTGTAATTTTTCTGGTTCTTGACTTGATTGGTTTTTGTGGACCTGGTAGTTGATTTCCCAGTTCGGTTTTCTTGAGATACGGTGATTTACCATTTGGTTTCCTTTTGTTGGTAAATGCGGTTGTTTTCTTAGAAAAGCGATTTGTCTATGTGATCGGCTTTATCTTGGTTCAACAATTTTCTCAGTTTGTGGAAGTTTCTCAGCTACAAACTTGATACCAGTTTTGGTACTAGGTTTGACAGCTTTGTTGGTTCCATCTTTAGAAGATTGTTGTGTATCAAATCCTAAACCAGTTTTGTCTCCATATGGTTTTCCAGATTTGAATCCGGTAATCGAACTTGATTGAGCAAATGATTCAGTTGCTGCTGCTGATACAGTAGGCTGATGCTGAATCTTTTCTTTATCAGTTCTAGTCAGTTTCAACACTTTTAATTTAGACTTCAATCTTTCAACTTCAAGAATTAGACTTTCCTTCTCTGCTTTAATTGATTCATAACCAGCTTGGATAGTTACTAGCTGATTCATCAATTCATCAAGTGTTTCTTCTAATTCTTGGTTTTTTTTGGATTGGAGTCAGCGGTCGAAGAACATGCATTTTGCATGGAAATCTGAGCTGAGGAATATTTAGAGTTAGATTCGCATACCTCAATTGCATCTTCCATGTGTGCCATTAAAGCTGTGTCATCTGATAGTCTTTCAGTACAAGCTTCATAATCTGATTCATCTCCAGCAAGGAGTGCTCTTCTTCCAACTCTTCTTGGTGGCGTCTTCTTGGTTAGTTCTGGACATTCAGCTTTATAATGTCCAGGTTTCTTGCAGTTGAAACAGAGATATTCATCGTCCTTTCTTTTCTCAGGTGTTCTTTTGATAAACTTCGAGTATTCGGATGTCCACTCTTCATTCTTCGAATTCGTTCATCATTAGAGCCATTTGTTCTTCCATTTCATCCAATTCATGAAGATTGCTAGATGAGTTTTCTTGAATGTCATTTGATGCCGCTTTGCAAGTCTTTGTGGTTTTTGGTTCTTCCAGAGCTTTGATTATTGCAGCTGTACTTGTAAAGTCTTCACTGAATTCATAAGCTTTCAGATCTGAGAAGATTTTGAATGAATCCTCTATGTCAAGTCTTCTAGATTCCTCCATAGCAGTGACCTTCATCTTCCAGCACATTGGTAATGCCTTCAAGATTCTGGCGTTGATAACTTTCTTAGAGTATTCAATCTTGAGTAGATCTAATTCATCCATGATAGCACTGAATCTTGTTCCCATCTGATAAATAGTTTCTCTAGATTTCATCTTGAAATTTTCAAACTTTTGTTTTGCAACAGAGATCTTGTTTTCCTTAATTGAATCTGTTCCTTCACAAACAAGCTGTAGTTTGTCCCACATTTCCTTGGCAGTTGTGCATTCTTTCACCTTCAAGTACATGTTGCTGTCAAGAGTTCTAAGAATAAAGTCCATAGCAACATTGTTGAGATTGTTTCGCTTACGATCATCACTGGTCCATTCGGATTTGGGTTTTGGAACTCGAATTTGTCTTTCACCTTCAGTTTGCATGTGAGTAATCTGAATTGGTCCATCAGTGAGTACATCCATCATTTTATCATGAGTAGCTGCTAGAAAGGCCTGCATACGACGTTTATATTCGTCAAATCTGTCCATGTTGCACATAAGCATCTGTCTTGCATATTGATTGTTATCCATAGTGAGTGAGTGAAAATTGATTGTTTATCAACTGGAAACTGAGCTTTCAAAAGAGAACAACTAGAGGAGATATAGAGCAGTTGATATCTTATCAAAGAAACACCGCTCCGATACCAATTGTTGATCCATTGGAAATGCTAACACAAGTTTAGGGGGGGGGGGGTGAATAAACTTGTCCCTAAAACTGGATTTAAAACAAATTAAGGTTCAGTTAAACTTGTGTGGAGTTAAGCTGACTAAGCTGAGTTTAAGTCAAACTGACTTAAGCTTGAAACTGAGTCAACCGGCAGCGGATAAGGTTCTAGCCTCTTTCTTGATCTTGTTATTCTCTGTGAAAACTGAGTGTAGTTAACTGAATTCTGATGAATGTCAGTTTTGTGAACTGTGAGATGTATAACAATTAATTATCAAAATGCTGTAAGTAAATGCTGAATAAATAAGTAAATGCGTGAAGTAAATAAGACAAGTGTTATAGAGGTTCCAGGTGGTGTAATCCTGTCAGTCCTCTCTTCCCTTGTGGTGCGGAGGAAAATTCCACTAGAACTTCTTGAGGTGAACTGTTACAAAAAGTCCTAAACAATAGTCCTTGGCTAATCCCTAGCGTCACTATCTAAACGGTTGTATAACGGGTAGAATTCTTTGTTCTTCAATGGCTTGAACACGATCCTTGGAGGGTTGAATTGCCTCTTCACCAGCCTACCACCACAAACACATCCTACCCGATCGCTTGTCACAATCGTCCTTGGCGAAACCTTCCCGGTTTTCTTCACGATCTAAAACCTTTGATGTAGAATCAAAGTTGGGCTGAGAATCAATAAATTGATTCTTGTTTGTGGTTCTTCAAAGTGTATGATTCTTGATAAAATATGTGTAGCTTGAACACTTGAAGAATGTCTAGATATGATCTTGTTATAGCGCTGAGATGATAGTAATTCGAATAAGATGACTAATGCCCAAACTTGCTTGATAATGCTTTTAATTCGTTGTTTTCTCTTGGGTGCAAAGTATTCTATTTATAGTGTGAGGTCCAACGTCCATTTGATTTCAATTCGAATTGTATCAACGTCTCTTTTGTAACGGTTGTATTTTCTGACCGTTCTGCTGTGTCAGTAGCTCATCCACTGAATTTGCTTCCTTTATAACGTTCGACTGTACTATCAGTTTGTTGGATGGCTGACTTATAAATGCGAGTTTCCTTATCGGTTTTATCGAGTTTATTGTTTGTCGGTTTCCTTCGACTTGGAGCATTAAGTGAGATTTTACTCTTATTCAAATATCGGTACTCAAAGACTTTCATCTGATTATAATTGACTTAATCAGAGTACACCATGACTCATTATCATCTAAGAAATCATTGTCCTTATGATTCTTAGGTCTTCATACAAGATTCATAAAGTCAGTTCAGGTCACCACAATCTTGCCTGAAGTCTAAATTTACAGTCTCGACTTGGTCTTCATAACTGAGTTTGAACCCTCAATTCTTCAATCTTCAATAACTGAGTCTGTGACCCTTAGTTCTTCAGTCTTCTTAGATAAGCCAACCGAGTATGTAACTCTCAGTGAACTCATCTTCTTCAGTTTGATGCTGGTGTATTCTGAGTCAGTTTCGTCTTAGTGATTTCTAGTTTTCTAGATGACTCCCAGTTTTTCAGTTTTACGACACACTAATTATTACAGTGCTTGTCTGATGTAACTTATACAAATATCAGACTCTAGTAAAACTTATACATTCAATTCTAGACATCTTTTAGCTTTTCACTATAACAGCTGGCTTCTGCACTTCATCAATGGGGTTAAGATAATACTTTAAACAAATAAGATGAATTATCATCAAAACATAAATTTTATTTCCAACAATTTCTAATTGTAATCTTTATGAAACATTAATCAATCATCTACGTCTATTTTGTGAATGAATATGTATCTCTTTGGATGTATATACTCCCATGGAAGATTTGAAGATAGATGCAATTATTTCTCCTTAGAGTGCTTGCAATATTTTTTGGTAATGTATTTATTTACCTTTAGTTGTTTATTCATAGCTATGGAAGCCTTAATTGACACCAAGGGTTGCATAGCCATGATTGGCTAAGATTTTTTTAATAGCCAAGATTATGTTGTAGCTATAGTGTTTTATATTGTGTAGTAGATTGAGAATGAGAGGTCTTGTGTGATCAATCTCCTTTGCTTGAGTTATTTTTTTGCATGTGATTTTCTAGCTACCAAACACTTGCACTCACACACTTATATGAGATCGAGAGAAAATTCTTTGTATGGGAAAATAGGTAAAGGAACCAATATGTAAAATCGAACCATTGAGAAGGTGTCAGTCTCCTCAGTGGGGTTTATAGTTTATCTATGCAACCGTTGTTCCTAATCCTGTTTTGCCCAGTAGATTCTCATCCTTTTCAGTGATAATGTGGGGGAAGACATAGTAATAGTTGCGTGTCCGGTTTTAAGAAGGTGACTACTAGATTAGCGATAGCACCATTAACATACACAAGATCATTATAGAAAGGTTGGTAGGTTGTGTTAGACATAATTTAATTTTAATAATAAGTACCAGAATAGCTGTTATAGGGCAATTTAAAAAGATTTCTATATTTGATTTATAGGTTTACTAGAGTTTGATCTTTGTATAGGTTTGATCAAACAAGCACTGTAATGAGGTCAGCTAAATAGCTCAGCGGACCTAACTAGATAAGGTTTTAGTAGAGTGCCTAGGACCTACTGAAGATTGATGGCTGAGGGTTCAAACACAGTATTGAAGATTGAATGCCGAGGGTTCAAACTCAGTAATGAAGGTTTAAAAGCCAAGGATATAGGGTCAGACTTTAAGTAAGTCTCTGATGGCCTAAACTGATCTTATATACCTTGTATTGAATGCGTAAGTTCCCAAAAAGAACACGTGATGAATGAGACTTAGTTATGTTTAAAATGGTGTACTCTAACTTCACAAATAAAATCTATAAGAGAAGAAGCCAGCTGCAGTGTTAAGTCAAGAACACAGCAGACCAAAGTCAGCTGACCCAATGTATTACTCAGCAGGCTTATGAACCAGACATCAACTGAGTAAACATAAATTAATTCAATCCATTCCATGGGTTATTCTAGAAGATTAAATGGATAATGATGGATTTCAAACATTGGATTAATCAGTCAATCAATGGTGGAGATTAAAGGAACGTTTTATGAGATTTAAAATCTAATCAAGGATAGAATTTTCATTGGTTGATAGTCTGTTTGTCAGATGGACACTGACACGCTGACATAGGATGTACAACAGCGGGAATTTTAGGGAATATTCAGAAAAATCCAATAACGGTCAGATACAAAATTCAAATTCAAGTATTGGATTTTCACCTATAAATAGAGGACCCCTGGAACCAGAAAAATACACGAATTCACAAGTAATCAAGAGCATGTTACTCTACCGAATTAATAATTTGCATCCTGTTGAGCATACACTACTGATCCAGAAATTCTTTAAGTGTTCCGGCATTCAAGTATCATCTAGTATACACACATGGACAACCCGAGCTGCTGATCATACCATCCTGATCAAAGGCATGTCAAAGAAGGATCACTTTCTTGATTCAGCTCTTTGTTTATCAAAGGAACCTGAAGACCTAGAAGCACTGCTGAGTGTCAAGGGTTGTTTTTTGTGTGGTTGAGTTGGTGAAGAGGACAATTAGTTTAAGGATTTTGTAACTGAACCTCAAAAGGCTCCATTGAATTTCCTCTGACATCACAGTAGAAGAGTGGACTGACAGGATTACACTACCAGGAACCACTATAATTCTTGCCTTACTTTATTTACTGCATTTACTTTCTGCATTTCTATTTACTCAAAGTATAACAACATCAATTTGCTGAACTAGCTACTGAACACACGCACTGCACTACTTAGTATCCAATACTGAGAATCATCAAGATTAACAACAAGTATAAAGGCTTAATTAATATTCCACTGCACAAGACTCAGCAGACCCTATAGTCAGCAGACTATAGATCAGGTGATCTGTTTAAACTCCAAAAAGTTTCAAGTGTTAAGTTTATTCACCTCCTCTAAACTTGACCAAAGCCTTTCAAAGGACCAACAATTGGTATCAGAGTGGATCTTCTGTTCTGAAGTGATTCTCACTTGTTCTTGTGAAAAACTTTGAAAACTTTTTCAAGTTTCTGTTTTCCTAACACTTTGCATTATAGATAACAATCAGTATGATAGATAGATGCTGATAACTAGCATGGACAGATTTGATGAGTATAAGCATCGTATGCAGGCTTATATAACATCTACACAAGATGAGATGATGGATGTGTTGACCGATTGCCCACTTCCAATCACTTATGTGCAAATTATTGCTGGTGTGCAAACAATATTTCTTAAACCAAAGGAAGATTGGGGTCCTGATGATGGAAAGAGGGCCAATCTGAACAATATTTCTATCGATATCATCTACAAAACCATGGATAGAAATATGTACCTGAAGGTGAAGGATTGCAAAACTACCAGAGAATTATTGGAAAAGTTGTAGCTGATCTGTGAAGGTTATGATTCGATCAAAAAGAACAAAGTCACTGTGGCCAAACAGAAGTTCCCATGATTCAAAATGAAATCTAGTGAAACCATTGAACAAATTTAATCAAGGGTGAATGCTATATTGGATGAACTCGTCCTTCTGAATGTGATTTATAGAAATGAAGAAATGAATTCCAGAGTTTTGAAAGCTTTACCAGGAACCTGCAAAATAAAGGTGGCTGATATGAAAGAATGAAGGAAACTTCAAGATGATGATATCTTCAAGATATTCTTAGATCAGAAAGCATATGAATTCAATGAAGATCTTGATGCAAGTGCTGAAAAAGAAGTTCCAAAGACTACTGCATTAGTTGCTGCACACAGAGAAGGATCATCAAATCCTCGTGCTGCTGAACTAGATGAAATGGAGGAACAAATGGTGTTAATGAAAAAGATAATCGGAATGATGAAAGCTGGGAAATAATTCCCTGTGAACTTTGTCAAAAAGACACCAGAGTAAAAGCAGGAACCAAAGAAGGAACATGAGTACTTGTGCTTTAACTGTAAAAAGCCTGGACACTTCAAAGCTGACTTTTCGGATCCGCTGAATAAGAGACCCACTCTGTAGAGGAGACCTGCTAGAAAAGCACTACTTGCTGGTGACGAATCTGATTATGGAGTAGAGACTGAAATATACCTATCTAGAAATGAATTAGATGAAACAGCTCTTATGGCACACATAGAGAATACATAAGACGTATTTAATTATATATAAATCTAAAAACACCCCTGCTGCTAGTGCATGTTCTTTAACTGGTGGTTCCAATCCTAAAGATTCTGATATGGAAGAACCTCTAGATGCCCTCCTTAATCAACTAAAGATAATATAATCTTGTTATTAGATTATAAAGGCTGAAAGAGAATCCCTCCAAGCAGAAATCCAAAGATTGCATGTTGAATTAAGAATTCTCAGAGGCAAGTTCCACAATTGTACTCAAATCTGAAAAGCCATATGGTGATAGAATAGGCTTTGGATTTGATATTCAACAACATTTTAAGGATGTACATAGTAAGGATGCTAAACCTAGTATCAAGATTGGTCCTAAGTTTGTGGCTGAACAAATATTTGTACCATAGAAGGCTGATGAGACAAATAAACCTATTGAGAATGCTTCAAAGAAGCAACATGAAAGTACTAAAAGTTGAGCAGTACCTAACAACAAGGGTAGATCCAAAGGTAGGTGATGTGATCCAGTCCCAGAAAAAAGATGACGCACCATTTATCCGAGAAGTAAGATGATCAGTCCAAAATAAAGTCAAATGTGCCATTTTATGTCCAATTAGGTCTATTGGGCTTGATTTAATTTATTTATGTTCTTTTATGATGTTTTTAGTAGTAAAAGACCAAAAGCCCATTAGGGGAGGTGCCTATATGATAGTATATTGTGTTAAGTCTTTATTTCCACATTTGGGCTTATTAGTCAAGTTTGGCCCAATAGAAAATAAAGTGGCGAAAATTACTATGTAATTTATCCCACAGTGCTTAAGAGTTTGTTTGTCTTTTATTTTGTAGCTTATTTAAAGGCATTCTACTTGTAATTTTACGAGAACCATGTCATTGAAATTTAGTCAAATATTTTCTATCAAGTCGACTTGACTTAGTAAAATCACTTGCGAGTGAGTTTTCTCTTCGTCGTAGAGAAGACACCCATAAGAACGAATTAGCGTCGAGAGTGAGCGTTGTGTGTTCTTAGCATACATACTAGATTGGATTCTCTAGGACTAGGTTTTCCATAGCTCTCCATTGATCCCTTAGTACCTTCCTGGGCAAAGTATCACATCAGTTTGTAGCAGAGCTATGGAAGGTACCAACTAATGTGATACTTTGCCCAGGAAAGTACTAAGGGATCAATGGAGACCTATGGAAAACCTATTCCTAGAGAATCCTATCTAGTACGTAGGATAGGAACACACAACGCTCACTCACGACGCTGATTCGTTCTTAAGGGTGTCTTCTTTACAACGAAGAGAAAACTTGCTCGCAAGTGATTTTACTATGTCAAGTCGACTTAATAGAAAATATTTGACTAAATTTCAATGATATAGTTCTCATAAAATTTCAAGTAGAATTCCTTTATATAGGCTACAAAATAAAAGACCAACAAACTCTTAAGCAATGTGGGATAAATTACTTTGTAATTTTCACCACTTTATTTTCTAGTGGCCTAACTTGACTCTAATAAGCCCAAATGGATTTTATTTGCAAGAAATATCGACTTAACCCAATAAACTATCATATATGCACCTCCCATAATGGGCTTTTTGCCTTTTCTACTAAAAAACATCATAAAAGAATAGAAATAAATAATTCAAGCCCAATAGGCTCAATAGAGCTAATTGGACATAAAAGGGCTTATTGGACTTTATTTTGGACTGATCATCTTGCTTCTCGGATAAATGGTACATCCTTTTTCTTTTGGGACTGGATCACATCAATAGGTCTGCTGCACTTTTTAGACCTTCTGATGGCAGATCTGCTGCAAGATCTGCTAAACCACAAAAGGCTAATCCAAGATCAACCAATAACCATAGATATCCCAAAAACAATAATGTAAAACCTAATAATGTTAATCATTCAAGGTATAACTATCTCAGGAGAAAGGTAGATTGTTCTCTGTTGATGAAGACTAGGATATTCCGGCAAACCATAATACTAAGGTTATACCTTAGCAGTGGACTCAACAGAGACCTCAACCGAGGGCTTGAAAGGACTCAGTAGAGACATTAATACAGGGTTGTTCCTAATAGACAGAAAACCTATGGTTACTCTTCTACATCTAACAACAGATTCCATCAAGCACAACAAAATATACCAAAAGGCCAGAAATCACATGTTAATCAATCACAGTCCAAAAAAAGATAGTATTGGACTGTGGCATACATATATGAAAAGAAGTGCAACTCATTTCAGAGGAGACCTTATGGAAACATTCCTAGAGTTGTACTTACCACTGACCACCATGGACCCAAATAGGTTTGGGTACCTAAAATGAATTAGATTTCTATTGTAGGGTGTCTGGTACTTTGACAGTGAGTGTTCCAGACATATGACAAATAACATACACCGTCTTGTGGACTTTGTTACTAAAGATGGACCTAAAGTCAATTTTGGAGGTAAAGAAAAACCAGGATACACTAGAGGTGATGGTGTGTTGATCAGAAATGGTTTGAAGATAAAAGAAATATTGCATGTGTGAAAGGCTTACAGTACAAACTGCTGAGCACCAGTCAGTTCCGTGATATGGGATAAAGATTCACTTTTGACAAGGACTACAACATCGTCTTAAGTGAAATATCACATCAAGTTGTATTACCTGGAAAAAGATAAGTTATGTACATCATAGTCTGGACAATTGATGTACCAGACAAATGTCTCATTGTACATTCCAAATTAGAACTCAGCTGGCTATGTCACAAGAAACTCAATCATCTGAGTTTTTATGATAGCAACATACTAGTCGAAAATAAGTTGGTGGTTGGTTTACATGATGTTTCCTACAAGAAGGACAATATTTGTGATGCTTGTCAGAAAGGGAACCAAATAAGAGCAACTTTCAAGACCAAGACTCATCAGTCAAAAACAGATTTTTGAAGCTGCTGCATATGGATATTTTTGGTCCTCTTACATCTATAAGTATCAGTGGAAAGAAGTATACTTTGGTAGTTGTGGATGATTACTCAAGATACATTTGGGTTATCTTTATGACCAAGAAAAGTGAGACCTTGCAGAAGTTTTCTGAACATTTGAAGAGGTTGAAAAATGATTAAAATGTTTCAGTTGTGAATATCAAATCAGATAAGGGCACCGAATTCCTAAAAAAAGTCATCAAGGATTATTGTAAGCAAAATGGTGTGCTGCATCAACTTGCAGCAACTGGAACCCGATAACAGAATGGGTTTGCTGAACGCCGAAATTGGACTTTGAAGGAACCATGCAGAACAATGAACATTGAATAAAAACTACCAGAAAGGTATTAGGCTTAAGCAAAAAATACAGCTTGCTATACATAAAACAGATCTTCAGTGAATAGAAATATTGAGAAGACTCCTTATGAGATTTGGAATAGAAGAAAACCCAATATCTCATACTTTAATGCTTTTGGAAGCAAGTGTTTCATACACAACAATAGGAAAGATCAACTACATGTTGGAAAGGTGTCCTAAACCCAACCGGGTTGGACCGGATCCGACCGGGTTGGGTCATTTACAGTCTATTTAGTTAATGTAATAACTTTATTATGATTAATATAGCACTTATGTTATTATATATTGTTTATCTTCATATTATTTGTTGTATATATAGTAATGTCCTTAGTGTCAAACTGTGATAAAGAAACCATGATAGTGATTATGGTTGATGAGATCTCTAATCACTCTAACAAGTTTGGTATTTAAATGTCTCTAGTCTTATGTTTTGTCAAATGGGACATTGATAGTAAAACCAGACTAGCACGTATTACATGTCTTCTATCTTATAGAAGGTAGGGATAGATCTAGTCTATCGAAGTGTAGAGACACTTGGAGTGTACATGGACGTGTATTAGAGAATGCGTGCGTTAGACTGACCCACTTACATTAAGTGTCAAACTATGTGGCGGTTGTATAATTATCCTTTAGACCGGAGTCTTCATGGCATCATGGTCTGGATTGTCATGCTTTGACACTATTGAGATTTCTCCTAGCCATGGGGCGATCATGCGGTAGTGATTGGGTGTGATATTGAAGGATGCGGAGTATACATGATTGGTCGTCCGGGAATCGCGTGTCCTATGATTGGGATCGAATATCCGAAATGGCCTTCTTATAAGGAATGTCTAGCTCTCTAGAATCTTTCCAAAGTGGGAGTAAATGTGTTATTCCGAGAGGGCATGATATCCAGATTATAAGATACGATCGTTAATGTATTGACACTCGAGATACGATCGTATGGATATTATTACAGCGATGGGATTGTAAGTTACACGGTAACTGCTTCACATGAAAGGTAATAGTCATTGCTTTTGACTCTTCCGATGATTGAGGGTCACGGTGTGTTGCTAGACGCTATCCTGTGATCGTTAGGCATGAAGGACATTTTCGTAATTTGCACTTTGTGTCTACGGCCAACATATTCGGAAGCCTATCGGGTCACACACATATGAACTTCGAGTCGGATTAAAATACGGTTATAGTTGATAACCAAATAAGGAAAGTTTATCTCTAGATTATAAAGGTTATATTGGTAAATTAATATGATGGTATTTATTTATTATGAATAAATAAAATACAACATATTAATTATATACAAATTATATTAATTAAAAATATTCCGGAAGTCAATTTATTGACTATAGGGGCGCCCCAATTGATTTGTATTAGATACACTTGGATTGTGCAATTTAATTAATAAGATTACCATAATATTAATACTGGATATAAATTGATTTTGGAAAAATAGATTTATGGTAATAAGATAAATATATTCAATATAAGATATTGGAAATATTTAGATTTATTTAATATAATATATTATAATAAAAGAGATAAATCAATCTAGTTGATTTTCTTTATTTTATTGGGAAAAGGTTTTATTCTCCTCCACACAATATGGGGCGCCACTTTTGACTATAAATAAGAGGTGGGTGTCAAGCTCTTTTGTGCATCACAATTGCAAGAGCTTATAGTTCTTGTGTAAAATAGAGAGTATCCCATAGAGAGTTTGTGAGGGAGGAAAAAGGCCTGTCTAGCAACCGGAGTTTTCCAATAGCAATCCAAGGAGGATTCCGGCGAGGAGTTCGTGTGGATATCGATAGAGGCCGGACACGTGGACGGCTTGCGTACTAACCTACTCTCCGTTGACGGTCAAAGCGACGATTTTATAGATCATCTAACGTATAACCGTCAAACTACTTAACGTGTTTATTTCATTAAACGAAGAACGATCTAGAAAAAGGAAATCAAATTTTAAATTCCGATGCGTTAGGCATAAAGGACATTTTCGTAATTTGCACTTTGTGTCTACGGCCAACATATTCGGAAGCCTATCGGGTCACACACATATGAACTTCGAGTCGGATTAAAATACGGTTATAGTTGATAACCAAATAAGGAAAGTTTATCTCTAGACTATAAAGGTTATAGTGGTAAATTAATATGATGGTATTTATTTATTATGAATAAATAAAATACAACATATTAATTATATACAAATTATATTAATTAAAAAATATTCCGGAAGTCAATTTATTGACTATAGGGGCGCCCCAATTGATTTGTATTAGATACACTTGGATTGTGCAATTTAATTAATAAGATTACCATAATATTAATATTGGATATTAATTGATTTTGGAAAAATAGATTTATGGTAATAAGATAAATATATTCAATATAAGATATTGGCAATATTTAGATTTATTTAATATAAGATATTATAATAAAAGAGATAAATCAATCTAGGTGATTTTCTTTATTTTATTGGGAAAATGTTTTATTCTCCTCCACACAATATGGGGCGCCACTTTTGACTATAAATAAGAGGTGGGTGTCAAGCTCTTTTGTGCATCACAATTGCAAGAGCTTATAGTTCTTATGTAAAATAGAGAGTATCCCATAGAGAGTTTGTGAGGGAGGGAAAATGCCTGTCTAGCAACCGGAGTTTTCCAATAGCAATCCAAGGAGGATTCCGGCGAGGAGTTCGTGTGGATATCGATAGAGGCCGGACACGTGGACGGCTTGCGTACTAACCTACTCTCCGTTGACGGTCAAAGCGACGATTTTATAGATCATCTAACGTATAACCGTCAAACTACTTAACGTGTTTATTTCATTAAACGAAGAACGATCTAGAAAAAGGAAATCAAATTTTAAATTCCGCTGCGTTAAACTAGTGATTTCCTAACAGTGGTATCAGAGACAGACTTCGAGCTTAAGAAATAAGCACAATTTAATTGCGTAGTAATTAATCGATAGATGCAAGATTCAAATCACGAGACAGTTAAAACAAAAAAAGGAACGATTGGGGGGCTCGGCGGACTGGCAGCGGCCCCACTCGTCGGCGGCGGCGGCTCTATGGCTGTCGTCGTCGCCTGTCCTCTTCCAACGGGGAGATCGACCCTTTTCATTTTGTGATATTTATTTTTAATTATATCTTTTTTTGTTTAGTTGTGTCATATGGCCAACCAATGGTTCAAATAGTTTGGGCCATGAAACCATAGTGACATATTAACCAAACTATTGGCCTTTCCAAATTTTGATTTGGAATAGGCTTAGGCCCTTTTCAAATATTGGATTTGTAAAATGCCTAGGCCTAGGCCACATCCAAAATTATGATTTTGGAAAGTGGCTAAGCCTAAACCGAAACTATTGGCCTTTCTAAATATTTGATTTGGAATAGTCCTAGGCCCCTTTTCAAATATTTGATTTGTAAAAGGCCTAGGCCTAGGCCACTTTAAAAATTTTGATTTTGGAAAGTGGCCAGGCCTAAACCAAATTTGGTTTATGATGACTTTTGGTTTAGGAAACCAAAGGCATCCCTTTTGGTTAAGAACCAAAAGGAAAGGAAACAAATTAGAGACATTTATAATTTTAATTTTATTTTGAATAGTTCAAATTTAATAAAATTAAAATTGAAATCGATTTAGAATTAAATGTTAATTTTAATTTTTGATTAAGTCATATAATTAATTAAAAGTTAGTTAATTATTTGATGTGATAAAATAACGCGTATAAGTAGTTAAAAATTAGAATTCAATCTTTTTCATAAGATAAAATTGTATGGATTAGATATGTAGATATAATGTGATTATATGGACCCCGATTGATCATGGACTCGACCAATATGATAGATGAGAATGTTTTCTTTATGTTGGTTTTTGAAATTGTCCTAGGCCGTTATGAAGAACGTGACCTAGTTTACCTTCTGCATTTATCCCATTCCCGTTAGCTCCCCCCGTGTGCGGCGGGTGTAATTATTTATTAGATAGATTATTATGCAACAAGAATGGAGCAAGAAGACGAAGACCAAAGAGAGATAAAGAACCCATTGGCGTACAACAATAAAGATCCTATTGGCGGTTGCAGATACCCTTAGTTTGTGACCCGCGGTTTCGTCAGTTTGTATTCGAAACCGCACCTAGGAAAAGTCCATGATCATACCGGTTATTTTGTGCGCGGAATGTTGTGTATGTTTTACTTTATATGATATCGTAGTAATATGCACATAGTAGATGAGACCATAATTAAACGAAATTAATTAAGTGAATTAATTCAAAATTATTCCCACGCAAAAAATCGAGCCAAAACTGTCTCCCAATATTATAATGACGGTGAAGAGCCCTTGTTCGGATCCAACTGATCGGCCCTCATCGGGAGTTGACTTACCACGGGTATATCGTTATTATCGAGATATGATCGTTAAAAGATCTCATGAATATTTGGGTTATGACTTGACTAAATTCTTGTGGTGATTGGCCCTCACCTGGACCGTCTGATTTTAGAGACAAGGGGTTGACTATCACATAGAGATGTGAAACGTCAAAGAGTTGACTAATCAGCCACTGGGAGCCGTATATGATGCGACTGGTAGGAGTACCTACCTTTCGAAATTATCTTGGTTGATCGGCCCTCGTCGGGAATCGAGATAACTAGATGGGATCCCAGCCACTAAAGAATTAATTAAATTCTTGAAAGCCAATTGTGAATAGTTGGCTAGTGGGACTAAAACCTTATAAAATTTTAAGTGCAAATTTAGGGGTTTAAATACATGAGCTTTTACTTATTCTATCTTTATTTATTGTTGTAGAAAATGTCAAACAAATTGAACCTTCGTTTTATCATCGACAATTAGCTTGACGAAACTAATTTTCTCGATTGCGAAAGAAACCTCAAAATCGTTTTGAGGCACGAGAAGATTGGCTATGTCTTGGATGAGGCCCTACCAGAAGAGCCCGCTGAGGGTTCGGCTGTGGATGCTGTCGAGAAGTATAACAAGCACTGTTCTGACAGTACTGATGCTACATGTTTCATGCTTGCTTCTATGACACCTGAACTGTAGAAACATCATGAGTCTATGGACGCCTACACAATCATGGTCCACCTAAAGGAACTCTATGCTTCTCAGTCTCGCACTGAGAGGTACGAGGTCTCGAAGGCCCTGTTTAGTTGTAAGATGGCATCTGGGACTGCTGTGTGGTCACACGTGCTAAAAATGATCGGGTACATAGAGAGGCTTGGGAAGTTGGGACACAAGTTGGAACGAGAATTGAGTATTGACTTGATTCTACAATCTCTACCTAATTCATTCTCGTAGTTCGTGATGAACTATCACATGAACAAGTTAGATTGCTCCCTTGCGGAGTTATTGAACATGTTGAAAACTGCTGAAGGCAGTGTGGGGAAGGGAAAGCAAGTGTTGCTGGTCACTTCTAACAAGGGCAAGGCAAAACCCCAGAAATAGTCTAAGAAGGAGAAGTATGCACCTAAGACAACGCCTAAGTTAGCAAAAGACAAATCCAAGGATGCTTTCTTCCATTGCGGTGAGACCGGACATTGGAGGAGAAACTGCAAAGGCTTCTTGAGTACCAAGAAGAAGCATTCTAATGCTTCGACTTCAGGTATATTTATGATTGAGATCAACATTACTTCTTCTAAGTCTAACCACTGGGTATTAGATACTGGTTGTGGTTCTCATATTTGGATGAATATGCAGGCACTAAGAAGAACTAGAGAGCTGAGGAAATGAGAGGTGGACCTAAGCGTTGGGAATGGAGCAAGTGTTGCTGCACTAGCCGTATGAGTTTATTTTCTTTCATTGCCCAGTGGGCTAGTAATTGAACTTAATAACTATTATTTTGTTCATGCTCTTACGAAGAGAATTATTTCTATTTCCGCATTAGATGTTGATGGATTTTCATTTACGTTTGAGAATAAATGTTGTTCTTTTTCACGTGATGGAATTTTTATGGTACTGGCATACTTAGCAATGGTCTTTACATATTAGATATGAATGTTGACGTACTTAATATAAATAACAAGAAAGCCAAGACAAATGACTTGAATGAATCCTACTTATGGCATTGTAGACTTGGCCATATAAATAAGAATCGCATTTCCAAACATAAAGATGGAATGTTGGATCAATTCGATTACGAATCGTTTGATACATGCGAAGCTTGTTTATATGGTAAGATGAGAAAGTCACCTTTTAGTGGCAAAAATGGATAAGATCCAATGAGTTTCTTGGGCTTATACAACTGGTGTATGCGGCCCAATGTCAATTCAAGCCAAAGGAGGATGCTCTTACTTTATCACTTTCACTAATGACCATTTTCGCTAAGGTTATATATACTTAATGAAGTATAAGTCTGAAGCCTTTGAAAAGTTCAAGGAATTCAGAAGTGAAGTGGAGAAACAACTAGGTAAAGAAATCAAAAAACTTTGATCTGATCGAGGTGGAGAATACCTAGATGGAGAGTTTCAAGACTATTTGTTCGCTAATGTTATATATACTTAATGAAATATAAGTCTGAAGCCTTTGAAAAGTTCAAGGAATTCAGAAGTGAAGTGGAGAAACAAATAGGTAAAGAAATCAAAAAACTTCGATCTGATCGAGGTGGAGAATATCTAGATGGAGAGTTTCAAGACTATTTAAAGGAGAATGGGATTCTGCCTGAATGGACCCCTCCCGGGACGCCACAGATGAATGGTGTGTCTGAGAGGAGGAACCGCACCTTGTTAGACATGGTGCGATCCATGATGAGCTACGCAGTTCTCCCAAAATCATTTTGGGGGTATGCTCTAGAAACCGCATCCTATACACTAAACAGAGTTCCATCAAAGACGGTTGAATCCACACCATACGAGGTATGTCATAAGAGGAAACCGAGTCTAGCATATCTTTAACCTTGGGGTTGTCCGACTTACGTGAAGCGGATGATGCCTGACAAATTAGAGGCTAGATCTGACAAATGTCTGTTTGTGGGTTATCCTAGAGAAACTAGAGGATACCAATTTTACCATCATAAGGAACGAAAGGTGTTTGTTGCCAGGACTGGCCACTTTCTGGAGAAAGAGTTATTCTGGATAGGGTCAGTGGGAGTAGGATTTATCTTGAAGAAATTTGAGATCCACTTACGGATAACAGTCAGTTGATGGAAGTAGAGGACTCGCCACACACAGATGTGACGCCAACCTCTACCGTGGACACACTAGCGCCTCGAAGATCCACCAAGGAACGCTGTGAACCCGAAATGTACACTGGAGTGTATCTCATGGAAGATGAGGACCCTAGAACTTATGAGGAAGTGCTATTAAGGCATGCCAAAGAGAAATGGCTAGAAGCCATGATTTTTGAAATGGAATCCATGAAAGACAACCAAGATTGGAACTTAGTTGATCCACCTGAGGGAATAGTTCCTATAGAGTGCAAATGGGTCTTTAAGAGAAAGACCGACATGGATGGTAACGTGACTACCTACAAGGATAGGTTAGTGGCAAAAGGTTTTAAGCAAAGACAATGAGTTGACTATGATGAAACCTTTTCACCTGTTGCCATGTTAAAATCCATTAGAATTTTGCTCGCTATTTTAGCATACCATGATTACGAAATCTGGCAGATGGATGTGAAAACAACTTTCCTTAACGGGAACCTGTCTGAGGAGGTGTATATGACACAGCCCGAGGGTTTCACAACCAATGACGCCAGGATGGTGAGTAAACTGCAAAGATCCATTTCGGGTTAAAGCAAGCTTCTTGGAGTTGGAATCTTCGCTTTGATGAAATAATCAAACAGTTTGATTTCATCAAAAATGAAGATGAGCCCTGTGTTTATAGGAAGGTTAGTCGGAGTGCCATTGTGTTCTTAGTGCTTTATGTAGACGACATATTGCTCATAGGGAATGATGTGCCTATATTACAATCAGTCAAAGCTTGGTTATCCAAGAACTTCTCAATGAATGACTTGGGTGAAGCAGCCTATATTCTAGGAACAAAGATCTATAGAGATAGATCTAAGAGGTTGCTTGGTCTGTCGCAATCCACCTATATAGACAAGATGCTGAAGAGATTCAACATGGAGCAGTCCAAGAAAGGATTGCTACGCATGTCACATGGGATCTACTTGTGGAAGGGAATGAGTCCTAAGGCAAAAGAGGAAAGGGCACAAATGAGTAAGATCCCTTATGCTTCGGCAATCAGGTCTATCATGTATGCAATGTTATGCATAAGACCAGATGTCTTGTACCCTCTTAGTATGACTAGTAGGTACCAGTCCAATTCAGGTGATGGTCACTTGATTGCTATCCTCAAGTACTTAAGGCGTACTAGGGATATGTTCCTGGTTTTCGGGAATGATGATTTAGTATTACGAGGTTATACAGATGCCAGTTTCCAAACTGACAAGGATGACTTTAAGTCACAGTCTGGATTTGTTTTCACGCTTAACGGCAGAGCAGTGAGCTGGAAGATTTCCAAGCATGAGACTACTGCAGGCTCTACAACGGAAGCCGAATACATAGCTGCCTCGGAGGCGGCAAAAGAAGCAGTTTGGATGAAGAAGTTCATTACTGAACTTGGTGTGGTTCCCTCCATTGAAGGTCCAGTGCCTTTGTACTGTGATAATAATGGGGCGATATCTCAATCAAAGAAACCAAGGTTTCATCAGAAGTCAAAACATGTGCTACGGCGCTATCACTTGATTAGAGAGATAGTAGATAGAGGATATGTAAAGATAGAGAAAATCCACATAGATGATAACATAGCTGATCCGTTAACCAAGGCGTTGTCTCAAGCAAAGCATGAGAAACATGTTCACATGCACGGGCTTAGGCATATGGGTGATTGGCTTTAGGCCAATTGGGAGATTGTTGGAAAGGTGTCCTAAACCCAACCGGGTTGGACCGGATCCGACCGGGTCGGGTCATTTACAGTCAATTTAGTTCATGTAATAACTTTATTATGATTAATAAAAGCACTTATGTTATTATATATATTGTTTATCTTCATATTATTTGTTGTGATAGAGAAACCATGATAGTGATTATGGTTGATGAGATCTCTAATCACTCTAACAAGTTTGGTATTTAAATGTCTCTTGTCTTATGTTCTGTAAAATAGGTCATTGATAGTATAACCAGACTAGCACGTTTTGGATGTCTTCTATCTTATAGAAGGTAGGGATAGATCTCGTCTATCGAAGTGTAGAGACACTTGGACTGTACGTGGACGTGTATTAGAGAATGCATACATTAGACTGACCCACTTACATTAAGTGTCACACTATGTGGCGGTTGCGTAATTATCCTTTAGACCGGAGTCTTCATGGCATCGTGGTGTGGATTGTCATGCTTTGAAACTATTGAGATTTCTCTTAGCCACGGGGAGATCATGCGGTAGTGATTGGGTGTGATATTGAAGCTTGCGGAGTATACATGATTCGTCGTCCGGGAATCGCGTGTCCTATGCTTGGGATCGTATATCCGAAATGGCCTTCTTATAAGGAATGTCTAGCTCTCGAGAATCTTTGCAAAGTGAGAGTAAATGTGTTATTCTGAGAGGGAATGATATCCAGATTATAAGATACGATCGTTAATGTATTGACACTCGAGATACGATCGTATGGATATAATTACAGCGATGGGATTGTAAGTTACACGGTAACTGCTTCACATGAAAGGTAGTAGTCATTGCTTTTGACTCTTCCGATGATCGGGGGTCATGGTGTGTTGCTAGACGCTATCCCGTGATCGTTAGGCACGAAGGGCATTTTCGTAATTTGCACTTTGTGTCTACGGACAACATATTCGGAAGCCTATCGGGTCACACATATATGAACTTCGAGTCGGATTAAAATGCGGTTATAGTTGATAACCAAATATGGAAAGTTTATCTCTATACTATAAAGGTTATAGTGGTAAATTAATATGGCGGTATTTATTTATTATGAATAAATAAATATGGGTTTTATTGGCACATGCCAAATTACTTTTGGCACCCATTTACTTCTGGCACCACAAAAAATTACTTCGGCTCCACATTGTTTTAAAAAAGACGAACGTCATTCCCACTGGTATTCCTCCTTGAACACCAACGTCAGTGACACTGACGTTGGTGTTCAAGGAGGAACACCAGTGGGAATGACTTTCACGTTATAAAAGTGGCACAACTTAAGGACGTCAGTCCACTGGTGTTCCTCCTTCAACACCAACGTCAGTGTCACTAACGTTGGTGTTGAAGGAGGAACACCAGTGGGAGTGACGTTTTGCTCAGCAGAAAAAATATTCAAATAATGGGTGCCAAAAGTAATTATGCGTGAGCCGAAAGAATCCGCCTAAATAAAATACAAGATATTAGTTATATACAAATTATATTAATTAAAGAATATTCCGGAAGTCAATTTATTGACTATAAGGGCGCCACAATTGATGTGTATTAGATACACTTGGATTGTGCACTTTAATTAATAAGATTACCATAATATTAATATTGGATATTAATTGATTTTGGAAAAATAGATTTATGGTAATAAGATAAATATATTCAATATAAGATATTGACAATATTTAGATTTATTTAATATAAGATATTATAATAAAAGAGATAAATCAATCTAGGTGATTTTCCTTATTTTATTGGGAAAAGGTTTTCTTCTCCTCCACCCAATATGGGGCGCCCCTTTTGACTATAAATAAGAGGTGAGTGGCAAGCTCTTTTGTACATCACAATTGCAAGAGTTATAGCTCTTGTGTAAAATAGAGAGTATCCCATAGAGAGTTTGTGAGGGAGGAAAAAGGTCGGTTTAGGAACCGGAGTTTTCCAATAGCAATCCAAGGAGGATTCTAGCAAGGAGTTCGTGTGGATATCGATAGAGGCCGGACATGTGGACGGCTTGCGCACTATACTAGTCTCCGTTGACGGTCAAAGCGACGATCTTATAGATCATCTAAGGTATATCCATCAAACTACTTAACGTGTTTATTGCATTAAACGAAGAACGATCTAGAAAAAGGAAATTGTCACGGATTTTATTAACAAGTAATAATATTTATAATCCGATATACCTCAAGTGCAAGGATCGTAGTAAAGAGGTTGATACCGGGTCGATCTTACGGGGAATCGGAGGTTGTTAACTCTAGTCTTTATTCTAACCTAACTATGTCACGATTACTAAACTAAACAGATACGAAAACAAGTAAATAATTCACAAGAAAGATAACAATAACGTAAACTGGACGAGAAGATCAATGACCTAAAGCCAGGAAAGATAGTTTCGAACCAATTTAAATTAAACTAAACCTAGTATGCAATAAAAGACTAACTAAGCTAAACAATTCAAATTCAAGGGGTTTTAAATCAATAAGTTACGAACGAACAAGCAATTGATCCACCTATCCTATCAACATTCAATTTCAATTCAGATTATTTCGTGATTACTAATCAAGTTGTGATTCACCTGATCAAAGGTATGAACCCTAATTTCTTAGGCAAGTTCGTCTATTAATCTCTATCTTTCGATCTAAAGATTAACGCTTTTCTAACCGAAGGTGTAAACTTTAAACGTTTCTAACCTAGAGATCTAACCTAATAACTTTCGTTACTTAGATTAAATATCTATTCTTTATCATGGTGATCTAAAGTCTAACATGATTTTCATCAAATAAACGATCAACAAAGCAAACATCTTTCAATATAGATTTGCAATAAACAACATAAAGCATGATAAGAGAAACAACTCGTAATAGATACTCACAAAATAATCACGAAAAGAAACTGAATTGTTGATTGGACGGCTTCACAACGCTCGTTCAATGGAGGTCTAGCCTTTTAGCATCCTCTTGAAGCTTTGAATTGTATAGAAAGACATAAAGAGTAGCTAATATAATCTAAGAATTTAAGAACATAAAAGTTGATGAAAACTGGTAAAAACCGCAGCCTAAGCCGCCCCTAGGATTTGGGTTTCGAGTATTGTGTAATTGGTATCCTTAGGGTTGAGAAACTGCCGCCTATATATAGATTTTCAAGTCGGTTTAGCTAAGTCGGCTACCGGACGCCCGTCTGAATCCTTGAACGCTCGTCCACTCTTCCATACAAACTTCAAATCGGGCCGAGTCATGATCAGATGCCCGTCCTTCTTTAAATTGGACGCTCGTCCAACAATTTCATCCAAACTCTGAATCAAAAATATCATCCTGGACGCCCGTTTGAATGGTAGACGCCCGTCCACTCTGGACAGGACTTGGACGCCAGTTCAGCTGGATCAAAATTCGAAATCTTCATCTCTATCTCTTTTTAATTCAATCCAAATTCATCATTATCTCTTCTTCATCATAAAATTTGTCTTTTATCTTCTTTTGATCATCTCTTGAGCCTCAAATATGTATCTATAACACATCAAAACATCGCAATATGTAATATCATCCAAATAATCATAAAATCATCAATAAAACACATAAATTAACCAATTTTGCGAATAACTCATTAAAAACCTCATTTACTCAATAATTCCATTAAACACTCGTTTCTTATGCAAATTATACGAATATGAGGGATATTATCATAAAATATAGCGTTATAAATCGTATAAATTCACCCTTAACAACTCCCCCACACTTAGCTTTTGCTCGTCCCGAGCAAAACAAAACAAAAATTGGGTTCGAAACGAAAACAGACATCTCAGACAATATAGCATAGATCCAATAAATTAGAAGTTCACAACTGTGTGTGTGCAAAGCCATAGAAAACTTCCACTAAATCCAAACTCGAGAAACTCAAAGCAAAACTAGCTAATACCCCCTCGTAGACTAGCAATAACTGACACTCATAAGATGTTGGTCCCTTGGAAAGGCTAACACAAGTTTAGAGGGGGGGGGGGGTGAATAAACGTGTCACCAAAAACTAATCCTGAGCTGGAAAAGTCTCAGGAACTGAGTTTCTCTCGAAACTTGGCGTAGGAGGTATCACTAGAATAATGAGATAACGTTACAAAATCCTAGTACTATGACGATCCTTCACGACACCCTAGTTTCACCGTCTACACAAAATGAAGAAAGGTGAGATTGCTCCCTTCACTCTGCACACTGATCCTTTGGAGGTGGAATTGCTCATTCACCAGCTCACCACTAACACACAGTCCTCAGACTGCACCAACAGCTGTAGCAACACCGTATGAAGAAAGGTAGAATTGCTCTCTTCAAACTATGCACAACCAACCCTTTTTCACAAAGGTTAGGTTTAGAATTAATCAAGGATTAATTCAGTGAGCTGTCTGATTCTTCTGGATCTAACTTTGTAGCTCCAAGATGCCTTCTTTCCCCTTTAATGGGTTACTGGATCTTTCTTTGAAGTCTTCAAGGCAATTTCGTTGGCTCCCATTTTTCTGGATATAAATGATCTGATTTTTATAGATATGGATTTGGATCTTTGAATGTATGCTTGTAAAGCACTTTTTCTGATCCTCCTCTATCTCTTTCTTGAGTGATTCTCTTGTGTATTTATAGGGGCGATGTGACGGTTACTAGCTCTTGTAGCCGTTACACTTGTCATTTAGCCAACGTTCATATGTACGATCTTTTGTCGTATTGATAGTTTAAATTCAATCAAGCCCTTAACTCAGTTTTCTACTCTTCTTCAAACTGGCGAGTACCTTGTTTACTTAATATCGACTTTAATTGACTAAGTCGAGTACACCATTCATTTCTTCTTTTCGTGTAGCCGATAATCTTTGTCCTTAAGATTATTCGGTTTTACATGATCTATAACTCGTTTCGAGTCACCACATACTTGCCCGAATCCCGATTTATAGTCACGACTTAATCATCTTCTAACCGAGTTCGCCACCTCGTTCTTCAATCCTCAACAAGCGAGTCCGTGTCCCTCGTTCTTCGGTCTTCTAGATAAGCCAATCGAGTCCGTGTCCCTCGGCGAACTTATCTTCTTCGCTTTAGCATAACCGAGTTTGAACCCTCGATTCTTCAAGTGCATATACGGTTTTCTTGTTATAAGTCAGTTTTCTTGTTGTGACTCAGCTGTTCGCCTAGTTCCTATTCTATTACAATGCTTGTCTGAAACAACCTATACAAGGTTCAGACTCTAGATAGAACTTATACATTTATTTCTAGACCATTTCTTGCTTCTTCTTTTATTATGCACTATAACAGTTAGTTACGACTTCATCATCATGGGTTGTAAGTGATTTGTCTAATTTTGTGACGAATCATCATCAAAACATAAATAATATTTCCAACAATTTCCCCTTTTTGATGATGTATCATAACCCTCCCTAAAAGCATTAATGAAAGAATAGTGCAAGAAATCATAACAAAACATCTTAAGATAGCAAAATAGAACAGCCAAATTTATCACAAGTCTCAAAATAGAACAGACTGAGTTACAAACTGAATTAGATTACATCTTTTCATTTTCCAGTGCCATTAATTTTTCACCAGCAAATATACTCCTTTTTGTCTCTAAAAGTCTTCTTTCTTTTCTTTCTTCAACTGATTCACCATCTCTTGGCTTAATTTCCAGATATTCATTCAGCAGTCTATTTCCTTCTTCATTCTCTTGGTTTTTGAACTTGATCAGAATTTCTTTGAGTTCTTCTTCCATCAATTTCTCTTCTTCTTCTGAGATAAGATTTTCCTTCTCCTCTTTTCTTTCTGATTTCTTTTCAGTTTCCCCCTTTGTTTGTGTCTTCTTATCTGCCAACTTCTCACGGAATTTGACACAGGTTACAAGCTTCTTTCTGATATTCAATACTGCTTTAACTGCGGCTTCCTCATCATCCTCAGTTCTTGTTTCTTTAAAGTCTCCTTCTGCAATCAGCTCTTCAAACAGACTATCAACTGCTTCTTCATCAAGTTGAGTAGATAGTAGATCAGCATCTACTTGTCTGTCTTGATCTTCCATCAGTTGTCTGGCATAAGCTTCTTCAGTTTTAGCTGCATCCTCTCTTACAGCTTCATCACCTACAGCTTCATCTTCCCCCTTGTTTGAAGATAAGCTAAAGCAATCTTCAAATAACTTACGTAGAGTGATGATGTTTGAGTATTTGTTCAAACCTGAATAATGTATCTTTCCAATTAATTCGTGCATGTTGAACAGTTTCTCCTGTAGATTCTGTATTAAACATTCAATGAAATCCTTCAAATTTTCCAGTTTTTCTGCTTCAGTTTCTTGGGCCAGAGGTTCTTCAATTTCTGATTTGCATGTGGGTGCCTCATGAGCCTGGGATGAGATGCTGGCCTCACATCAGGAACTGTCAGTTCCTTTTCATACTCAGCTTGACAAAATTCTACATCTTCCACTGCTTCTCTTTTCTCTTCAGTGTATTCCTCATACATGGTAGTGGGAAATTCACTTCCTCCAGATTCTTCATCAGTTTCAGTCTCTTCAGATTCTTCAATCTCTCTTTCAGTTTCTTCTTCCATTTCTACATCATCTTCAGTTTCATCTGTTTTTGCTTCCTTCGTTTTCTTCACTTCCTTCTGATTGTTCATCAGCTTCATCATCACTTTCATCATCAATATTAATTGCCACTTCAGGTTTGGTTTCCTTCTTCTGAAGCCTGTTCCACAATCTTTTCTGTCTTCTTATAGTTCTATCATCCAGTTTTATGATCTCGCTTGAACTGGAGTCAGAAACTTCACTTTCTTCCTTGATGACTTTCCTTTTCTTTTTCTCAGTGGGCACAGATTCTTGTTCGACTTTTGCCTTTGTGGGTAAAGGGATGGAGAAGTAGTTTAGTATCCTTTGGATTAGATATGTAAACCCATTTTTCAGCAGAAATTTTTCTCCGATAGCTTCCTTTCCTTGTGCCTTTCCCTTTTCGTCTGAAATTTGCTTGATTAAGTGATTGAGAATGAAGTTGTTCCAATCGAATCTCTCTTCGAACCAAATGGCATAGATCAACTTTAGTTTATCAGTTGAAAGAGTGTAGAAGTTCCTTGCATGACCAATCACATTCTTGGTCAGAAGAAACGTCAAGAATGCAAATTCTGGTTTTTGCTGATAAATGGATCCAATAAAGTTCTTTTCATTCTTGTTGATTGCAGTGATGTTCCAAAGTTTTTTCTTTTCTTCATTTCCGAATGTGAAAGATGAAGAGCCTCCAATTATATCTAAATGGAACACCAGGGAAAGCAACTGTTCATCAACGGTGAAGCTTTTATCTTGAACAGTCGTTTTGAAGCTTTTTCCATCATTGATGATTTTGGCATTTTTGTAGAAATCTCTGATGCCTTCTGGATTCAAGGTAGTGACTTTTGTATCAATTAAGTTTTCCAATCCTCGAATCTTCTTGATCTTGTTCACAATCCGAATAGATGAAGTGGAGTTTGAGAATTTTTGACAGAAATCATCCAGACTTGTGGTGATTCCATCGTCAATGTTGTATCGCTCCATTGATTTTTGAGTTAAGAAAGCTTGAATGCTTGATTTTGGGTGAGCAGGATTTTGTCAAGATTTTGCAATCATTTTCAAATGAGAGTCGTGTCACAATCAATGAGATTATGTAGGGATGTACATCTACTTTTTCTCCCAGATTGACACGTGGCTTTGAGTGATTTGCCTTGTCAGTCCAAACGTCAGATGGTAGCTGGAAAGTCTTTACTTCTTTGACAGTTTTGTCCTTCATCAGCTTTTCCCATCTCAGTTTTGTATGGAAGTCAGTTTTCTGAGGATTTTGCAAAGTGAACTGACTTTTCCTTTCCTTGATGATTTGATGCAGTTTTAGGATTCGAATGTACACTCTTTTGTTGCTGTGATGAATCTTCAATATCAACAACCACTTGTAACTCCTTTCCTGTTTCTTTTGAGAGGTCTCTTAGTGATGAAACTCCTCTGGATTTGTTAACATGAATGTTGAAGTTTGTATCCACATCATCACTAAGTTGAGGTTCTGAATTTGTATATAAATCTGTCGTACTGAACCTTTCGATCATTTGATCCTTAAAATCAGATACATTATGCAAGCAGTTAGTCAGGGGGTGAATAAGCCAACTTCTAGCTCTAGATATAGACATTGAAACTAAGTGAACCGATATAGTGAAGGATCTTCAACAAATGGTTTTAAAAAGGTATTTTTGGATCTTCTTTCAAATGAAAGAGTTGCTCCGATACCAATTGTTGGTCCCTTGGAAAGGCTAACACAAGTTTAGAGGGGGGGGGGGGGGGGTGAATAAACTTGTCACCAAAAACTAATCCTGAGCTGGAAAAGTCTCAGGAACTGAGTTTCTCTGAAACTCAAACTGATCTTCAGTTTTGTTCCTGTCCATTTAACTTGTGCGGAGTTCAATTAGCTCAAATGGATATAAGTTATTACTGACTTATATTTAGTCTCGTTAATTGGTAGCGGATAAAACTAGCCTTTAGTGCAATAGATGTGTAAATAGAAAACTAGACCTTCTATGTATCAGCTTTTGTGCTGTCTCCGTGTCTGGTGTTTGCTGAGAGATAATGCAATGAATAAAACAAACACAGATGCATAAAGTAAATCAACACATAGTTTGTTTATGGAAGTTCCGGGTGGTGTAATCCCGTATGTCTCCCCTTCTCCTGTGGCGTAGGAGGTATCACTAGAATAATGAGATAACGTTACAAAATCCTAGTACTATTACAGTCCTTCACGACACCCTAGTTTTACTGTCTACACAAAATGAAGAAAGGTGAGATTGCTCCCTTCACTCTGCACACTGATCCTTTGGAGGTGGAATTGCTCCTTCACTAGCTCACCACTAACACACAGTCCTCAGACTGCACCAACAGCTGTAGCAACACCGTATGAAGAAAGGTAGAATTGCTCTCTTCAAACTATGCACAGCCAACCCTTTTTCACAAAGGTTAGGTTTAGAATTAATCAAGGATTAATTCAGTGAGCTGTCTGATTCTTCTGGATCTAACTTTGTAGCTCCAAGATGCCTTCTTTCCCCCTTAATGGGTTACTGGATCTTTCTTTGAAGTCTTCAAGGCAATTTCGTTGGCTCCCCTGTTTCTGGATATAAATGATCTGATTTTTATAGATCTGGATTTGGATCTTTGAATGTATGCTTGTAAAGCTCTTTTTCTGATCCTCCTCTCTCTCTTTCTTGAGTGATTCTCTTGTGTATTTATAGGGGTGATGTGACGGTTACTAGCTCTTGTAGCCGTTACACTTGTCATTTAGCCAACGTTCATATGTACGATCTTTTGTCGTATTGATAGTTTAAATTCAATCAAGCCCTTAACTCAGTTTTCTACTCTTCTTCAAAACTGAGTACCTTGTTTACTTAATATCTGACTTTAATTGACTAAGTCAGAGTACACCATTCAGTTTCTTCTTTTCAGGTAGCTGATAATCTTTGTCCTTAAGATTATTCAGTTTTACATGATCTATAACTCAGTTTCAGGTCACCACAGACTTGCCTGAATCCTGATGTATAGTCACGACTTAATCATCTTCTAACTGAGTCTGCCACCTCAGTTCTTCAATCCTCAACAACTGAGTCTGTGTCCCCGGTTCTTCGGTCTTCTAGATAAGCCAAGCGAGTCCGTGTCCCTCGCCGAACTTATCTTCTTCAGTTTTAGCATAACTGAGTTTGAACCCTCAGTTCTTCAAGTCATATACCAGTTTTCTTGTTATAACTCAGTTTTCTTGTTGTGACTCAGCTGTTCGCCTAGTTCCTATTCTATTACAATGCTTGTCTGAAACAACCTATACAAGGTTCAGACTCTAGATAGAACTTATACATTTATTTCTAGACCATTTCTTGCTTCTTCTTTTATTATGCACTATAACAGTTAGTTACGATTTCATCATCATGGGTTGTAAGTGATTTGTCTAATTTTGTGACGAATCATCATCAAAACATAAATAATATTTCCAACATAAGATGTACCCTACAAACGTAAAATATCCCGAAAAGGATGATCGAATATATCTAGGGCCTTTCTGAAATACTCAGAGGATTATCCCTACAGCATATCTATCAGTTTCTACTGGGGGTAAGATAGACGATAACTTAGTCTCTCATTCATTTCATACCACTTCTTATGTAAGTTGATTTAACTATTTTCACATTTAAACGCACATCAGAATGAGCTGTTGCCCTGTCATAGCAGAGTAGGATATTCGAGATATACCCTACCTTACTCCAATCATAAGGCAGCTTTTTCTGACTGTTGTGAGCTTTTAGTCATCATAGTGGTATAGGACATACGTGGTATACCCTACCGCACTCAAATCATTGACTAGCTCTCGACACACCCAATTGATACATTTTGAATTCAACTTTTCCATTTGACAAGAAGTTACGTGTTACTTATCACATTCAAACCTCAGATATTCACAGTATATCATACTTCGGATCTAAATACAAACTATCATAACTCCCACGATATGTACGTAGCACTAAGCACATGACTTATAAGAAAATCAGAAATTACTCGTCCAAAAGGGGTATAACTTTATAAATTAGCTCATCGTTCACTATGGCTCGTGAAAAATAGATCTCAGGTGAAACAACTAACTTATCAAACATATGATATATAGCATCAATGACTATAAAAATAACGAACATTGAATTGAATTGCCTACTCGGGACAAAACAAAAACAAAAATGTCGAAATTTTTTGAAAATTCTAGCTCATTTTTAGCTCATTTTGCATAGAAACATAACGAATTAAGCAAATGTGTAGATACATATCAAATCATTCCCCTCCCCCACACTCAAAGATCAACATGTCCTCATGTTGTGCAGAAAGAAAGAAAAGGTAAAGGACTTTGGTGATTTCAATCGATACTCGGATCGATGGTCAGGCCGGAGCCTACGTAGTGACAATTAAAACTCGGAACCATACGATGTCAAAGTGAGCTCGACAATACCTGCACTACTCGACCAACACGGAAAAATCTCGGGGAAAACGGGGAATTATACCAAAGTGAAAGGATATATTAAAAATGAAGAAAATCAAAAGGTGAAACATTCAATACATCCAAAAGTTTAAAACAGAGTATAAATGAAAGTACGGACGCCTTATGGCTTACATGATCCATCGGAAAAATAAACAGTAGCAATATCAAAAGTGCAACGAATCAAGTAAGGAAAAGTATCAATAATACACAACCATCGTAACTAGGACAAAGCAAACTAAATGGAATAAATAAGATCAGGGCTGCCCCGGTGCCGCAGAATCACCAGCCGGAGGTGCTCCGTCCGTGGGAGAGTCAGGCTGCTCCTCATCCGAAGACGACTCAGACCCGTCCAGGACATCCACAATGGCCTGCTCAACCTCGTCAGAATACACGTAATCGATGATGCTGGGATCGAAGACTCTGTCGTCCCTCGGCTTCCGGCCCTCATTGATGCACCGTAAAATGGTCAAGATGTTATTCTGTGAAGTCCGAATATCCTCCAACCAGTTCCGTACACTGTTGCCCATACTCAACCTCATCCGGACTGAGGGAGATAAAGTAGGAAGGGAGGATGTGCGAGGCGGTGCCGACGAAGAACCAGGCTCACCTGCCTCAGCCTCAGTCTGAATCTGACCAGAAGACTTCACTTTTTCCCACTGCAAGAACCTCGGATTCTTCGGTTTATGATCGGTCTTGTACTCGGGAACCCTAGCGTCCTGACAGAGACTGTGGATCAAATGCGGGCAAATCAAACACCGTGTATACACCTTCTGATTCGTAGAGATCTCATCAAAGATGGCTTGTCCTACATCGACATTCAGCTTGAAATTCAGAGCGTAGAGCATCCCAAGGTCGCCAATGTGAAAATGAGTCAGGTTGTTCTTAGGTAACAACCTGTTCTGGATAAACCGACAATGGACCTTCCAATCTTCTGTCCAACTAGTAGTCACCAACTCCTTCCTATCTCCGCCCGGCCTAAGTGTCCACGGCACCTCCGGGCACACCAACAACCTTAATTCCTCCAACGGATCCTCTCCCGCATCCTGCCTGGCCTTAATCGCCTCCTTATAGTCCAACCCCTCAAAAGGTGCCAAGGCATACTTCTCGTTAATAACCTTGGGCGTAAATGGCACCTTTACCCCCCGAACCGTCACAACTCCGGCTTCCAAGTCCGTTTCCGAGCAATTGGCATAAAATTCACGGACTAACGTAGCATTAACCGGGGTCCGCGGAGTTACCATCAAAGCTCCCCATTGTCTATCCCTCAATAACTTCACAAATAACGGATCAACCTGAGGCTCAAGGACAGCTCGCTCGATTAACATTGTCCTCGAAACGTAGTGCTTGTTATACACCTCGAAAGCCTTTGGATTTATGAACCTACGAGCCAAGGGAATAGGGATAGGAGGCCTCACAGCCTGTCTAACCGGTTCAGCCTCCTCAGTTGCTTCCTCAACTCCACCCCTCGGTGCATTCGAATCCCTCTCACCCCGAGTCTCCGACACTCTAGGCATCTTCCTCACTAAAGGCTCATCATCGGTGTCAGACCCCGACTCAGACTCATCTCGTAAGGGAATCCTGGATTGACCTCGAGGAGTATTCTGACGCTCACCTATACAAATACCTTGGGACGGATTGACTAAGGTGGGGTCCACACCCTTTTTCTTCTTAGCAGGCTCCGTAGCTACCCCCTTACCATGCCGCTTAACCACTGCCTTCTTATGGACCATGGTGAACTAAAGCTACACACAACAAACCCAATCCCAAAATCAAACAAAACCACCCGTTTATCGTCCAAACGGGATTTCCCAAACAATCCAAACCCAAACCACAACAAACCACAATGCAGCCCATCCAACATCATCCATCAACATCCCAAATCACCAACACAAGAAAAAAACACAAAACAAGAAAAAAAACAAATAAGGGAGAATATGTAGAAAAGAGTCGACTCGAAAATCGAACTCGAAAAAAACGTGAAATAACCTAAGTAAAGTTGGTAAAAACTCACCAAATAAGATGATGGGATGATGATAAAACGGATTAGACGTCCAAACAAAGCCAAATTGAACCCAAAAATCGGATTTTTCCTCAAAAAAGTCGGACCGAGTATACCCCTGAATCGAATTAATGGGCGTTTGTTGGAGGATTTGGAGTGGAAAATCGAAAAGAAGGGGTTGAGAGCTTCTTGTGGGACTTTAAATCGCCCAATTTGGTATAGAAACGAAGATTTTAGGGCAAAGGAGGTCGAAGAGTCGGTTTTTGCGATTTGAAATTCTGAAAAAGTGAATGTTAATGGGTTGAGGAGGTATATATAGGCAGGGGCTGGACGGGCGTCTAGGTAACCGGACGAGCGTTCACTGGGATTAGCATGAACTGGACGGGCGTCCAGTTCAGGTAGACGCTCGTCCAAGTTGCAAATTAGATACATGATTGGAGGGGATAAAGCAGACGGGCGTCCAGGCATAGTGGACGCTCGTCCAGGAATTGGCCTTGGCGGACGGGCGTCCAGTGTATCTGGACGGGCGTCCAAGCAGAAATAATGCAAAAATTATAAAATTGCATACAATTTATATTCCAATTTGCATTTTGTCATTAAACTTAAATAAAACTTCAAAAATTCAAAAGAAAAACGACGAAATACATAAAATCACTAGAGAATAGGTAAAAACAATAGAAAATAGTGGGTTGCCTCCCACCGAGCGCTTTTGTTTTACGTCGTTTGCTCGACGAAATAACCTAACAACGCTAGTCATCGTAAATTTCCGACCAATCCACAACTCGGATAAGACGGCGGAGCATGTCAATCGCCGGAGGGAAGTCATACTCATCCTGCAAACCCCAGTCCTCACCAGCTACATCAACGCCTCGGAAATGTTCAGCTTGCAGCACTATCGTTAAATCTGTCAGCATCGGATCATTCATGATTGTGTATGGAGGTCCTAGAGCTGCCTGCAACTCCTCAGTAGTAAAGTCACCACCTCCCGAACAGAGGGGAACGATAAGAACATAGGTGACAGTCCTGATGCGGGTACTAATATCAAAGTCTACGTGCAACACTATAGTCCCTCCCGGTCCGTCATCTATAGTGATAAGTGGGATCCTCCTAAGGAAAGGTAACTCCTCTGGTAGAACTCCGAAATCCATATCTAGGAAGCACAACTAACTGACAGATATAAACAAAAACAAAACTTAGTAAACTAAACTTAAATACTAAAACTACAAAAGCATAAAACAAAAACAACTAATATAACGATATCTAGGTTGCCCCCTAGTGGCGCTTTTGGTTAATGTCGTTAGCTCGACACTGTTTAAAGCTCAGCCTGGATCAGGCCATTTGACTTTTCTGCCAGCTACTACCTCGTCGAAACTTGGGTCAGTAGTTCGGCTGCAGAAACAGCACTTAACACATGGGGTGATATCTTTGATAGCTTTCCAAACATGTTTAAACTTCCCCATGGTTGACTTCTTCTTCTTCTGAGTCTTCTGATGACGTTTCAGTTGACGCTCCCTCTCATACTCTTCCATATCCCAACTACCTGCTAGAACTTCTTCAGATCGACCACTACCGTCATCCTCTGAAAATAGGTCGGGTGAAAACTCGTCAAATTCTTCGACTTCTTTAGTACCACACCCGAGGATATCGAGGAAACGAACTATCAAAGGCTTTTCCTTAGGTTCACCAATGTAGTGCTTACACCTTTGACCATTTACTCGAAACGGTTGGTCACCATAACCTCGTAGTTCTAAAACGCCTCCGGGAATAATTTGGAGAATCTCGAAGGGACCGGACCATCGTGTCCTTAACTTTCCAGAAACGGATGTAGCCCGGAATTATACAAGAACTTGTTCCCCGACTTGAAATTCTCTCTTCTTAATCTTGGCGTCATGGAGGAGTTTGGTCTTTTCCTTACCGATCCCGGCACTTTCGTAAGCCCGGAGTCCGAATTCGTCCAACTCATGCAACGCGTTGCGCCGATGCTTACCACAAGATTGGGAATCAAAGTTCAGAAACTTTGTAGCCCAATAAGCTCTTTGCTCTAACTCGACTGGCAGATGACATGGCTTACCATAAACCATTTGATATGGAGATGTACCCATAGGAGGCTTATAGGCGGTTCTGTATGCCCATAGTACATCATCCAATTTCAAACTCCAGTCTTTCCTATGACTGTTGACCATTTTTTCTAGGATCTTCTTAATACTTTGGTTGCTCCTTTCAACCTGACCACTAGTCATAGTATGATATGGTGTACCAGTCTTGTGACGAACACCATACTTTTCAAGCACTTTCTCTAGGGGTCGGTTGCAGAAATGTGTCCCTTCATCACTGATCAAGGCACGTGGACATCCAAATCTCACAAAGATGTTCTTCTTTAGGAATTTCATGACCATATTATGATCATTGTGAGGAGTGGCTTGAGCCTCTACCCATTTCGATACGTAATCCACGCAGACTAAGATGTATTTGTTACCACAAGATGATGGGAATGGTCCCATAAAATCGATACCCCATACATCAAAGACCTCGCATTCTAGGATGGGTTTCAAAGGCATGTCGAGACGCCTTGTCAGAGTACCGGTTCTTTGGCATCTATCACTCGCTTTACAGAAAGCTTATGTATCTTTAAAGATCGTAGGCCAATAGAAACCGGATTGGAAGATCTTAGCAACGGTTTTCCATGGACCAAAGTGACCTCCAGTGGGTCCACTGTGGCACTGCTCGATGATATCGCGTTGCTCAGATTCTGGGACACATCTTCTAAGCAGACCATCTTTACAGATCTTAAAAAGATAAGGTTCATCCCAAACGAAAGATTTCAAATCAGAGAAGAACTTCTTCTTCTCCTGATAGGACAATTCTGGATCAAGATATTGGGAATGAAGGTGATTGACAATGGAAGAATACCATGGAACATCAGGAGGACAACCGTCGATAAGCATGATATTCTCTAGAGGAAAGTAAAGATCTATATCATCTGGATCGTCCTTTTCCTCACTTAGCATTCTTGAGACATGATCCGCCACGACGTTTTCACTACCCTTTTTGTCTTTAATTTGAACGTCAAACTCTTGTAGGGTCAGTATCCAACGCAGTAGGCGCGGTTTGGCCTCTTTCTTAGTCATCAGATACCGCAAAGCAGCGTGATCAGTCCACACAATCACTTGAGCTCCTAACAAGTAACTACGAAACTTGTCCATAGCAAAGACTACGGCCAATAATTCCTTTTTAGTAGTAGTATAGTTAACTTGAGAGGGATTCAATGTGTGACTGGCGTAATAGATTGGCTGGAATTTCCCTTCGATTCTTTGTCCTAAAACAGCACCAACTGCAAAGTTTGATGCGTCGCACATAAGCTCAAAAGGTAGATTCCAGTCAGGCGATATAAGAATTGGAGCAGAGATTAAACGGTTCTTAAGCCCTCAAACGCTTGCTTGCAGTCCTCATCAAAATTGAACTCAACGTCTTCCTTAAGTAAAGTAGACAGGGGCTTGGCTATCTTGGAGAAGTCTTGAATGAATCTTCTGTAGAAACCGACATGTCCAAGAAAACCTCTGATTTCACGCACATTCTTGGGATAACTCATCTTCTCGATAGCTTCTACTTTTGCCCTGTCAACTTCTATACCTTTGGCGGAGATTTTGTGTCCAAGAACTATTCCCTCATCAACCATGAAATGGCATTTTTCCCAATTGAGTACTAAGTTCTTTTCCACGCATCTGGATATGACCTGGTCAAGGTTGTCAAGACAATCATCAAAAGACTGACCAAAGACCGAAAAATCGTCCATAAAGATTTCCATACACTTTTCTACTAGCCCGTCAAAGATAGCCAGCATATATCTTTGAAATGTAGCTGGGGCATTGCAGAGACCAAATGGCATTCGCCTGTAGGCGAATGTACCATAGGGGCAGGTAAAAGTGGTCTTTTCTTGGTCAGCTGGATCAATGGGTATTTGAAAGTATCCTGAATATCCATCTAGGAAGCAGTAGAATGCGTGCCCCGCCAGACGTTCAAGCATCTGGTCAATGAATGGAAGGGGAAAGTGATCTTTCATGGTTACCTCATTGAGCTTTCGATAATCGATGCAGACTCTGTAACCAGTGACAAGTCTCAATGCTATTTCCTCTCCCTTCTCATTCTTCACAATCGTAATTCCACCTTTCTTGGGAACTACCTGAGTCGGGGAAACCCATTCACTATCAGCGATGGCATAAATGATTCCCATGTCCAGAAGTTTGATGATTTCTTTCTTAACCACCTCTTGCATATGAGGGTTGAGCCTCCTCTGGGGCTGTCTAACACATTTCGCACCCTCATTAGTCTTGATCTTATGCATACAGATGTCAAGAGATATCCCTCTGATATCTCCTACTTGCCACCCAAAGGCTTTTTCATTTTTCCTCAAGGCGTTGATTAATTTCATTTCCTCTAAACGAGACAGCTTGGCAGATATAATCAAAGGAAGCTTGTCACCTTCTCTTAGAAACACATACTTAAGATGTTTAGGCAACGGCTTCAACACCAAATCCGCAGGGGGGTCTTCTAAACTAGATTTGAGCTCTCCACCTTTCAACTCAACATCGCTAAGTTTACTTAGCGGTCCCACTGCCAAAGCTTCTCCTTTTAACAACTCATCCTTAAATTCAGCTTCTAACTGCTCTAGACTTACCACACCATGATTATTGAAATTATCAACCAGTCGCTCATACTCAGTTGCCACAGCCATGACTTGCTTCTCCATTAAATCATCGAAGTCATCAGACGTATCCTCAATGGAAAAACCGGTTGGAGGCCCAGAGGGTATTTGAGTGGATCTGGAGACATTATAGCTTACCTCTTGATCACCAACACGTATCGTCACTCGCCCACCATCGCAGTCAATGAGGGCTCTGGCTGTAGACAGAAAACGTCTTCCAAGAATCAGGGGGACATTTTCATCTTTTTCAATGTCTAGGACGTACCAGTCAACGGGAAAGGTAAATCTGTCGATTTGAACTGGTACGTCTTTTAAGATTCCCACTGCTTTCTTAGAAGATCTATCAGCGAATTGCAAATTCATGGTAGTGGGTTCTAGAAGATCAATTAAACCCAGCATTTGTTTGCACACAGACAATGGCATGAGGCTTATAGATGCACCCAGGTCACACAAAGAGTTAGGGAAGACCAGGCCTCCCATTAACACTGTAAGCACGAACTTTCCAGGGTCACCTCTCTTGGTTGGTAGGTTTTCATAATTGATCATTAAACAATCCTCACCAATCAGCCTCTCCATGTCTGACAACTTCCTTTTCGAAGAAACATCATCCTTGATAAATTTTGTATACTTAGGCATTTCAACCAAGACCTCGGAGAATGGAAGATTTACCTGAGTATTTTTCAAGAGATTTAGCACCTTTTCATACTTCTTATCTTCACTCAACGGGATGTTGCTCTTTCTTGGTGGAAATGGAAGCTTTTTCAGATCATTTTCAGAAAAGACTTTCTTTGAAGATGCACCGACAGCTTTGGCTTCCAGATCTTTTAACCGAACAGCTTTTTCAATCTTTTTATTAGTCAGGGGATCAGCCTCCTGACTCACACTTGATTCTTCACTCCTCAGGGGATCAGCCACCTGAGGACTTCCAGCTTTTTCACCTCTCAGGGGATCAGCCACCTGAGTATTCTCTTTCGGCCAAGGGGAGTGTAGGTGCTCAGCTTCCCCTCCTGCCTTATCAATGGCAGGAGGGGCTAGTGGTTTCCCTGGTGGGAAGGACCACTAACTTGAGTACCGCTTCTTAGATTCATTGCACTGGCCTCCTCTCTACCGTATGGAATTGATGGTATGAGGTCAGTACATTGGCCATTGTTCAAGTCGGTTTGAGCAACTTGACCACCCTTTGGATTTTTCTCAGTGAAACTGGGCAGTTGCCCTGGGGGTCTTGAAGCCAACTGCTCAGCCAGTTGCCCAATTTGCCTCTCAAGGTTCTTATTTGTAGTCATCAGGAGTTGGATACTTTTATTTTGCTCCTCCAATTTAGCTTCAAGATTGTTAGATTGGGAGGGGCCCTGAGAGTTTTGGAAATTTTGAGAATAGGGCTGGCTGGGCCGACTTTGGACAACAGGATTAGAATTGGCGGGCCAATTCTGATTGAACCTTTGATTAGAATTGAAATTCTGGTTCTGAGGAAAACCAGGGTTTCTATTGAAGTTTTGATTCTGATTGAAATTAGAATTTGGATTGAAACTTGAAGGTTGATTAAACCCTTGGTTTTGGAGATTATTCTGGCCAGAAAACTGATTGAACCTTTGATTGTTCTGGCCATAAAATGCATTTACCTCAGCATTATGTCCGTTCATAGGACAGAATCTAGATGTGTGCCCCACCTCATCACAATTCTGACATGTGACTTGATTACACTGTCCATAATCATGAACAACATTCACTTGATAAGGTGCATGGGGATTGAATTGACACTGGCCAGTCATGTGGCCAGTCTGACAACAGCTCTCACAATATAGAACCTGAGGGCTCTGTGGAAAGGAAGAAGTTTGATTCATTTGATTTGAAACTTGAGAAGTTGCCATCTACTTCTGCAGCATGGCGATCAAACTTTGCATGTTGACTTCCTCAACCTTAGGAGGAGGAGGTGCTTGAATGGCTTGATAAGAGGGGGCATAGTTGTATTTGGAAATGTCCTCGAACAGTGCCCATCCTTCATCAGGCGTTTTCTTCAAAAACGCCCCACCAGATGAACTATTGACCATGCCTTTTGTAAGCTCGGTCAATCCACTAAAGAAAGTGTTGACTTGCCTTTGCAGTGGCAAGCCATGGTGGGGACATTTCCTAAGCAGAGACTTGAATATTTTCCCACACTCGAAAAAGGATTCATTCTCTTTCTGGTAGAAAGTGAATATGTCGTTTAAACACTGGGCTGTTTTTGAAGGTGGGAAGTATTGACTCAAGAACTCTTTTTCAAGTTCAGCCCAGGTGGTAATAGATTCAGCGGGGAGAGAGGTATACCACTCTTTAGCTTCACCCTTTAGAGAAAATGGGAACAGTTTCAGTTTAATAGCATCCTCACTTACTCCTTGGATGCGTGTAGTACCGCATATCTCTAAGAACGTATGTAAGTGAGTATGGGGATTCTCTGACTGATAACCGTGGAAAATAGATGCATGCTGCATCATCTGAATGAGTCCCGGCTTTAGCTCGAAGGTTTGTGCAGTTGTGGCTAGGATAACAATAGCCGGGTTGACTTTGACTTCGCCTGGCATGGCGTAGTCTGCCAACGTACGTCTATCCTCAGCAGCCATGATTATGAAGTTTTCGAATTCTTCTGCTAAACGATCCTCTAGATCTTGATCGGCTTCCTCAGAAGGAGCCGCAGAACGGAATTTCCGCCTGTTTGGCCGGACTAAGGTCTGCTCTAAGTCAGGGGTATACAGTAATGGTCCCTTCTGACTTCGAGTTTGCATAAACCGAACCAGAATCAGGTGGTTGAAACCTAAAGACTAAGAATTTAAAAACCTAAACTAAAAATTAAAGCCTAAGAAAAGAAAAAGAAATAAAGTTTGTTAAGATAGGGGAACAGACGGACGTCCAGAAACCTGGACGGGCGTCTGGCTGGGATTTGAACTAGACGGGCGTCTGGAAGTCCAAACGCTCGTCTGATCAGCCGAAGAACTGGACGGACGTCCAAATTGGATGGACGCTCGTCCAACAGGTTAAAAACGATTCAGAGTTGAAAAATTTAGAACAGACGGGCATCCACTGGTCTAGACGCCCGTTTGGAAGCAGAAAAACGAAGCAGGAATGGAGAAAAAATAGCAGGAAAAAAATGGGGAGAAAAAGAAAAACAGAAAGACAGAAGACAGATATAAAGAAAGAACTAATCACAAGGGAATTGGAGAACTATAAAAGAAAAACACCGAAAACCCTAATAACCTAAGCTACAACTAACAAAAAAAAAAAAAAAAAGATAAAAAAAAACAAAGAAAAGAAAAACTAAAGCAACCGTCCGGTTCCCCGGCAACGGCGCCAAAAACTTGTCACGGATTTTATTAACAAGTAATAATATTTATAATCCGATATACCCCAAGTGCAAGGATCGTAGTAAAGAGGTTGATACCGGGTCGATCTTACGGGGAATCGGAGGTTGTTAACTCTAGTCTTTATTCTAACCTAACTATGTCACGATTACTAAACTAAACAGATACGAAAACTGTAAATAATTCACAAGAAAGATAACAATAACGTAAACTGGACAGAAGATCAATGACCTAAAGCCAAGAAAGATAGTTTCGAACCATTTTAAATTAAACTAAACCTAGTATGCAATAAAAGACTAACTAAGCTAAACAATTCAAATTCAAGGGGTTTTAAATCAATAAGTTACGAACGAACAAGCAATTGATCCACCTATCCTATCAACATTCAATTTCAATTCAGATTATTTCGTGATTACTAATCAAGTTGTGATTCACCTGATCAAAGGTATGAACCCTAATTTCTTAGGCAAGTTCGTCTATTAATCTCTATCTTTCGATCTAAAGATTAACGCTTTTCTAACCGAAGGTGTAAACTTTAAACGTTTCTAACCTAGAGATCTAACCTAATAACTTTCGTTACTTAGATTAAATATCTATTCTTTATCATGGTGATCTAAAGTCTAACATGATTTTCATCAAATAAACGATCAACAAAGCAAACATCTTTCGATATAGATTTGCAATAAACAACATAAAGCATGATAAGAGAAACAACTCGTAATAGATACTCACAAAATAATCACGAAAAGAAACTGAATTGTTGATCGGACGGCTTCACAACGCTCGTTCAATGGAGGTCTAGCCACTTAGCATCCTCTTGAAGCTTTGAATTGTATAGAAAGACATAAAGAGTAGCTAATATAATCTAAGAATTTAAGAACATAAAAGTTGATGAAAACTGGTAAAAACCGCAGCCTAAGCCGCTCCTAGGATTAGGGTTTCGAGTGTTGTGTAATTGGTATCCTTAGGGTTGAGAAACTGCCGCCTATATATAGATTTTCAAGTCGGTTTAGCTAAGTCAGCTACTGGACGCCCGTCTGAATCCTTGAACGCTCGTCCACTCTTCCATAAAAACTTCAAATCGGGCCGAGTCATGATCAGACGCCCGTCCTTCTTTAAATTGGACGCTCGTCCAACAATTTCATCCAAACTCTGAATCAAAAATATCATCCTGGACGCCCGTTTGAATGGTAGATGCCCGTCCACTCTGGACAGGACTTGGACGCCAGTTCAGCTGGATCAAAATTCGAAATCTTCATCTCTATCTCTTTTTAATTCAATCCAAATTCATCATTATCTCTTCTTCATCATAAAATTTGTCTTTTATCTTTTTTTGATCATCTCTTGAGCCTCAAATATGTATCTATAACACATCAAAACATCGCAAAATGTAATATCATCCAAATAATCATAAAATCATCAATAAAACACATAAATTAACCAATTTTGCGAATAACTCATTAAAAACCTCATTTACTCAATAATTCCATTAAACACTTGTTTCTTATGCAAATTATACGAATATGAGGGAAATTATCATAAAATATAGCATTATAAATTCACCCTTAACAGAAATCAAATTTTAAATTCCGATGTGTTAAACTAGTGATTTCCTAACACTGTAGACTTTTCAACCTAAAGTTGATGAATGCATCTTTTTGGGAATTCATCAGCCAACAAGGCATTTAGAGTTCTGAACAAGAGAACCATAAAACATGAAGAATATATTCATGTTGTGGACACTGAATCTTCAGATTTAGGGTGACCTAAAAGTTGCCTCGCAATAGCGATAAAGACCATTGCAATTGCGAGTACGATGGTTCCTACTTCTGGAATATCATAGTTCTTTTCTGATTAACAGGTAAATTACGGTTCGTTTAAACATGCAGATT
Source organism: Gentiana straminea (assembly GCA_036785695.1). Taxonomy (NCBI): domain Eukaryota; kingdom Viridiplantae; phylum Streptophyta; class Magnoliopsida; order Gentianales; family Gentianaceae; genus Gentiana; species Gentiana straminea. The sequence continues at coordinate 3,481,747 of JAVUPR010000398.1, forward strand.
AATTATATCATGTAAATCTAAACTAATCAACCATAATAAAAATATAAAGGAACGTTCAAAGCTTCATACCTTTATCGATGGCGGATCCAGCTTGATCACCTCAACCTAGTCGACGGCTAGGTTGAGAAAACCAATGGAAGAACTCAAAGCAATAATAAAGAGACTATTTATTATTTCATAAAGTTGATAATAAATTCCGTATATATTACAATCGACTGGTATAGCCTTTATATAGAGCTGTAAAACTGACTTAGTTAACATAAACCTAACCGACTTAATACAAAAACATGCACCTTCCGTTTCATGTTTCCCAAGGCTCGATGTTGCGGCTAGGGCATCCGTGATTGCGGGCTCATCTTCAGCATTTTTAGCTTCAGCAGACTTCTTTGTGGACTTCCTTACTTCGGCCCAATGACTCTTTCATAGCTCGGATCCATCCTATCAGCTCCGGAATATGGTACACCCAAAATCACTAAAAACGAGACAAAACAGTACCATATACGAGGGATAAATATATAAATGCATAAATAACGTCCCAGGACCAAACACTAAGCAATCGATATGTATTCCATACAATAATTAAACTATATCTTGCAAATTGAGCATGACATAGGGAAACTAATGGTGTAGTTTATTGTACTAAATACGGTGTGATGAGAGACTGCAGCATAATCTTCTGTTGAGGATGGTTCATCGGGTGGTTTGGGTGCTGCACAAGAGGCCGAGTCTTTTACATTGAATAAAGTACAATATCAGCAACTAATGAGATTGCTAGATTCTTAAAGGATAGAGGGTTTTGTTGATATGTGTTGGTCCCTTGGAAAGGCTAACACAAGTTTAGAGGGGGGGTGAATAAACTTGTCACCAAAAACTAATCCTGAGCTGGAAAAGTCTCAGGAACTGAGTTTCTCTGAAACTCAAACTGATCTTCAGTTTTGTTCCTGTCCCTTTAACTTGTGCGGAGTTCAGTTAGCTCAACTGGATATAAGTTATTACTGACTTATATTTAGTCTCGTTAACTGGCAGCGGATATAAAATTAGCCTTTAACAACAAATAGCTATAATTTCAATATGAAAACCATTATAAGGAAATAAATGAATGCATAAAGTAAATAGACAAGAATTATAGAGGTTCCAGGTGGTGTAATCTTGTACGTCCTCTCTTCCCCTGTGATGCGGAGGAAAATTCCACTAGAACTTCTTTGAGATGGCCGAGTTACAAAAAGTCCTAAACTGATAGTCCTTGGCTAAACCCTAGCTTCACTATCTAAACACTTGTAGAACATGTAGGATTGCTGCTCTTCAATTGTTTGAACCACTGGTCCTTGGAGGGTAGAATTGCCTCTTCACCAGCTCATCACAAACACAGTCTTCCTGACTGCACTCAACTGTCCTTCACACCTTCTTGGTGTTTCACAGTCTAAACCTTTGATAGAATCAAAGTTGAGATCTTGAATCAATGACTATGATTCAACTGTGATTTGAGCTTTTCTTCTGGATAATTAATTTAAGCACGACTCTGTATTTCTTGATCTTGCAATTAAGTATTTAGCAGGTATTCTTTTTGAATTTTGGCTTTCCCCCTCAATTTGATCTTTCTTGACTAGATGGATTTCTTGCTAGTTATCACATATCCCGCTCTCTGCCTTTTTTGATGTTGTAGAGGTAATCTATTTATAGGGGTTCATTCAACATTTATCCTGCTTTGTAACGGCTATATTTTCTGACTGTTTCTGCTGTGTCAGTGACTCATCCAATGAAATTTCTTTCTTTACAACGTTCGATTGTACTTTCAGTTTGTTGAATGAATAACTTGTAAAACTGAGTTTCCTTATCAATTTTACGCTGAGTTTATTACTTGTCAGTTTCCTTACTGACTTGGAGCATTAATTGAAATTTTATTCTTCTTCAAATATCAGTACTCCAGTTTTCATCTGATAATAATTGACTTAATCAGAGTACACCATGATATATTTATCATCTAAGAATTCATTGTCCTTATGATTCTTAGGTCTTCATACAAGATCCATAAAGTCAGTTCAGGTCATCACAATCTTTCCTGAAGTCCAACTTTATAGTCTCGACTTGTAATCTTCATAACTGAGTTTGTGCCCTCAGTTCTTCATTCTTCAATAACTGAGTCTGTGTCCCTCAGTTCTTCATTCTTCTAGATAAGCCAACCGAGTCTGTAACTCTCAGCGAACTTATCTTCTTCAATATTCTGTTGGTGTGCTCTATTGTCAGTTTCTCGTAGAGGCTCAGCTAGTCAAAGTATCAGTTTCTTCATTTCCCAGTTTCGGTCAAGAACTATTACAGTGCCTGTCTGATTTAACTTATACAAATATCGACTTTAATAAATCCTATACATTCGTATCTAGACTTCTTTTTGCTTTGCACTATAACAGCTAGTTATGACACTTCATCAATGGGGTTAAGAACAATGAATAAACTAAGTGATGAATCATCATCAAAACATAAATTTTATTTCCAAAAATTTCCCCCTTTTTGATGATGTCAATACCCTCCTTAAAAGCAATGCAAAAAGATAAAAGACAAAACATAGTAAGTAACACCATGAACTGAGAAACTGAAACTTTATTTGATAGCTGAGTTACACGGTTAGAATACAACATAAGTAAAACGACTAAATTTAATGTCCTGGTTGATTATCATAGTTCTCTGCGACAACTCTCATTTCCTCATTCGTGGCCGAATGTTCAATTCCATGAATGCTTGCCCAAATGTTCCAAGATTGAGAAAAATTGTTTTTCTTGAAAAATTTACTTTTGAATAGAGTTGCAAATGTGAAGACTGATGTCCTTAGTCTTTCATTGGTGGCTGTTCTCAGTAGAGTTTGAATAAATTCAGGTTCAGCCTTTTCAACTTTCTCTGAAACTTTATCTATAGTACCATCTGCTTCCCATTTCTTCAGTTTATTCCAATAGTACACAAGTATCTTTTGCATGTGTAGAAATGTTTCAAGAGATTCATCCTTTGATACTCCTTCTTTCTCTGGTAAGTCCTTAAACAAATTGTAGAGACGAGCATCCAGACCAACTCTTTTGTCAGTTGGTTCTGAGTATTTAACAATTAGTTTCATCTCATCATCAGTAAAATCTCCTCTTGCTTTCCTCAGTTCACTCAACTTATCATCAACATTTGTGAGAGCTTGTGGCATTTCGTATGCATGGGCTTTTAAGATGTCCAAACTTTCCCCTTATTGACATCATCTTTATTAATCGTGCTTTTGATGTAAGCATTCAATGTTTGTTGAGTTGATGCCAATATGGTTTGAGCCACAACTGAGTCCTTTAAGCCCTGTTCCATTAAGAACATTCTGTCCACTAGATTACTGAGAATGCCTTCCCATCTGTCTTGAGTTTCATTTTTCTTCGTGACATGTTCAGTGGTTGTTTTTCGAATCTCAAGCAGAGTAGTTTGACAATATTCATTCACAGTATCCATCTTCTTTTCAAGTTTGGATCGTTCATCTTGACTGGCTTCTAAAGATTTTAAAACTTTTCCGAATAAGCTCATGTCATCCTTTTGAATTCTGAGTATCTCATTGTGATAATATCTGATGAGATCAATTTGAGTAGGATCATCTTGTGAACTTCTTTCTTGTTGTTCCTTTGACTTGCTTGTTTCAACATCTGGTAGATTTTGCTTTAGAGGTGAAAGAACGATTTCCTTCAATTTCTCTCTACATTCAGCTTATTGTCTCCCTTCTTCCGACTGTTTCTCAGCTTCCTCCAGTCTTGATGAATCAATAACTTTTGCTGGTGACAAATGTACTTCCAGTTCATCATCTGATTCTTCTCCGGTATGTCTGCCAATGTTCTTGCTATTTCAAGTGTGGATTTATCAGTGGGAGACTTGGTAACCTTCTTGTGCTTCCTTGTCCGACCGAGTTTCAGATAAGTTTTCAGAACTTGAGCTTTCACTGCTTCCACCAGAACTACTTGAGTCTTCATCAGTATTTCGTTCTGTTGCAGTTTCCTTTTCTTGTATAGAGGCAAGAATCCCTTTTTGTAGTTCAGGATCTTCCTCAAAATCATCATCATTTTCCTTAGAGCTTCTACCGGCTATGGTTTCCTTCCAATAGCTGTTTCTGATTAACGCATACCCTTGATTTAGGAATTCTTCGGTATTGATTATCTCCATTAAGCTTGTGATGTTGTATAGATCGAATACCCATTTCTCAATGATCTCCGTTTCTGCACGCTGACTTCTCTGATCATTTATGGAACTGAACTTCCAGGTTCTGTATCTTTGCAATCGTTCATAATCAACTTTCAATAGTTATGTATGAGCAGATGGAGGTTTGAATGGTGTGAGGGTATCTTCGGAATCCCTTGTGATCTCATGATCTTCTCATTGAGTAGGAATTTCAATTTGCATGGGATCATTAGTTTGCATAAGATTTGTTCTGCTGGTTTCTCCTTCAGCAAGTAGTTGTGACAACTGATGTACCTTTTTCAATCCCAGAAACTGAGATTATCGGCTCAGTTTGTAAAACTTTTTCACTTGCTTCTTCTTCAACGGCTTGTTTTTCACTTGTCTCAGGTTCCAATTCAACAATTGGAACTTCTTCCATTGTGTGCCCTGTGGGTTCAGCTTCTTGAACTTGGTCATCCAATAGAATAAACTTGGTTGATTCTGTTGTTGCTTCAGCTTCCTTTTCTTCAGTTTGAGGAGTTGTAAATTCTTTGCGTTTCCTCTTGTTCCAAGTCGGGTACGATTTTTGAGGAGTAGCTCTAGACTTTGAAAGCAACATGAGCATGTTCAATGTTGTTTCATCAATCGTCTTTCATCACTATCCGACTCTTCATTAACGGGATCGGTTCTCGTGTCCGTTCCCCCGAGTTACGCCTTCTTCCCCGCAAGTCGGTTTCAACGTCCGTCCTCTCGTTGATAGCTTCAGTTTCTTTCATTATATCCATTCCTTGTATAGCTTCTTCTTGAATTGGTAAGATCTCAGCTACTGAAGTTGAAATGGATTTGGTGAGATTGATTTCAGTTTGCACTTCCGGTGCTGAACTGTCAACAACTTCAATTCTATCTTCTTGAGTTGATGACATTTCCATTGGTTTCTCAGTTACGCCTTTTCCAGTTTCTTCCAACTGCTTTCTTCTTTTCTTCAAGTCTTCAATTTGTGTAAAGCAAATCAAGTTTTGCTGACTTTGATTTCTTTATTAAACTCGGCTTGAGTAGGCTTGTGCTGGTGATGAAGGTTTGTGTGTCTTCTCCTTTGACTTTGATTTCACGGTGGTGATGAAGCTGTTCTTCCAAATTGATAGAAGTCTCCGATGCTTTCTAAACAAACACTCTTTAGATCGATGTTGAAGACTGCTTCCAATCCTTTAATTTTTTGAATTTTTGTCGTGATAGAATTGACTAGAGTTTGATCAACATATTTCACAATATATTGATCAAGAGAAACGATCATTCCGGGTTCAACACGAGTGAAGGTCATTTTTCTGGATTTGATTATAGATTTGAAAATTTGAAATTCAGAGAGTAGATTCAGAATTCAAGCGTAAAGAATTTATATAAAAGAAAATTTTGGATATTTATAATTTGGAGTGGGGGTAGTTAAGAATTGAGTGGGACTTAAAACGTCCTGTCATAAATGTGTTGAGATCGTGAAAAAGTGGATGGGTGGAAATTATGAACGGTTTAGATTGAGAAGGACCACGTCTTTTCTTGATAACCGTAGTTAGATAAAAGTGAATAAAGAAGGTACTATGTGGTGACAGCTGTATATTTTCAGTTTTTGTCCTCATGCTGAATTCAAAAACTTGGTTGTTAAAACAACTCAGTTTTGTGAATTACATTGTTCAGTTCTCAGCTGGTTGTGTTTTTCCTGCAAAACAAAATGAGAAATTTTTGGTACCCATATCTTTTTGGGTCTTAACTGATTAGCTCGTGATGATACAACTTTGTACCTTTCTTGATATTTTGACTGTGTGAAGTCAGTTTTCACAAACTTTTCCTATTTTGTCATAACAGTTTTGAATTTGTTTTGATTGTGAAACCGATGTGATGGTCTATTCCAATCTTCATCTGTGGGAAATAATCTTCCTTTCCTTCTGATCCTTGAATGATCTTTATCCTTAGATGGATATGACTTGAAGATTTTTCTTACTGATATTGGATCAGTTTTACTGTTTTCAGCCTTCTGAGTTTTTCTGTAAAATCTGATGGTTTGGTGAATTTTACTAACCGATTTTTCAGTTTTAGCAACTTGTGCATTTGGCTGTGCTGAGTGTCTGTCAGTTCTAATAACTTTATCAGTTTTCTGAGTTTATGACGGTTGAGAAGTTACAAATTTTATTGCAACTGATCTTGGTCTTAACTTAGAATTATACTGATTTTCAAATCCTAAACCAGATCTATCTCCAAATGGTTTTCCTAGTTTGAATTGAACTTTGTAGATTGGATCAACTGATGGTTCATTGATGTTTACAACGTTTGTTGATTTATCAGTTGGTCGAATCCCTTTGGTTCCATTATTAGTCTTGATTAGGTTGATTTCAGCATTCAATCTTGAAATTTCAGTTTTCAATAACTTTTTCTCCTTTTTGACATTCTCATAATTCTTTTGAATTGTCTCTAATTGCTTTATGAGTATGTCCAAGGTTTCATTGAAATCTTCATTTCTTTGATTGTTTAGGATAGTGTGAGATTTAGATGTAGATGCACTTACCTCCTGATGTTTGATAGATAAATCTGGTGTTGAGGAATCATCACTGATCAGAACTTGTTTCCCTTTATCAATAGCATTCGCCTTTGTAGTTCCCAGCAATATGATTTCTTCGTCGCTTTCTCCTCCATGGCTTGTAGGTAGAGTTTCATCAATATCCATGAATTTTATACTGGATGGATCTTTGGTTATCTTTTCTTCTATAGAGTCAGCCACCCGTATTAATTATCTTTCTGCTTCTTCTGAAAGATCACTTAAGGATGGAAATCCTCTGGATTCATCATCAATATTCGCATTAAGCTCAATGTCTTCATCATAACTGAAATGAGGTTCCGGATTTGTGTGAGAGCTAGTAGTACTGAATCTTTCAAATACTGGATCTTGGAAATCATAGACAACATTCTGCAAGTAGTCAGTCAGAGGGTTATTTAGCCAATTTCTAATTCTAGATGTGTCCATTGTAATGAAGTACAGTAAGGGTTTTCAACAGTTGGTTTAAAAGGTATTCTTGGATCTTCTTTCAAATGAAAGAACCGCTCCGATACCAATTGTTGGTCCCTTGGAAAGGCTAGCACAAGTTTAGGGGGGGTGAATAAACTTGTCACCAAAAACTAATCCTGAGCTGGAAAAGTCTCAGGAACTGAGTTTCTCTGAAACTCAAACTGATCTTCAGTATTATTCCTGTCCCTTTAACTTGTGCGGAGTTCAGTTAGCTCAACTGGATATAAGTTATTAATGACTTATATTTAGTCTCGTTAACTGGCAGCGGATATAAAATTAGCCTTTAACAACAAATAGCTATAATTTCAATATGAAAACCATTATAAGGAAATAAATGAATGCATAAAGTAAATAGACAAGAATTATAGAGGTTCCAGGTGGTGTAATCCTGTACGTCCTCTCTTCCCCTGTGATGCGGAGGAAAATTCCACTAGAACTTCTTTGAGATGGCCCAGTTACAAAAAGTCCTAAACTGATAGTCCTTGGCTAATCCCTAGCTTCACTATCTAAACACTTGTAGAACAGGTAGGATTGCTGCTCTTCAATTGTTTGAACCACTGGTCCTTGGAGGGTAGAATTGCCTCTTCACCAGCTCATCACAAACACAGTCTTCCTGACTGCACTCAACTGTCCTTCACACCTTCTTGGTGTTTCACAGTCTAAACCTTTGATATAATCAAAGTTGAGATCTTGAATCAATGAATATGATTCAGCGTGATTTGAGCTTTTCTTCGGATAATTAATTTAAGCACGACTCGTATTTCTTGATCTTGCAATTAAGTATTTAGCAGGTATTCTTTTTGAATTTTGGCTTTCCCCCTCAATTTGATATTTCTTGACTAGATGGATTTCTTGCTAGTTATCACATATCCTGCTCTCTGCCTTTTTTGATGTTGTAGAGGTAATCTATTTATAGGGGTTCATTCAACATTTATCCTGCTTTGTAACGGCTATATTTTCTGACTGTTTCTGCTGTGTCAGTGACTCATCCAATGAAATTTCTTTCTTTACAACGTTCGATTGTACTTTCAGTTTGTTGAATGACTAACTTGTAAAACTGAGTTTCCTTATCAGTTTTACGTTGAGTTTATTACTTGTCAATTTCCTTACTGACTTGGAGCGTTAACTGAAATTTTATTCTTCTTCAAATACCAGTACTCCAGTTTTCATCTGATTATAATTGACTTAATCAGAGTACACCATGATATATTTATCATCTAAGAATTCATTGTCCTTATGATTCTTAGGTCTTCATACAAGATCCATAAAGTCAGTTCAGGTCATCACAATCTTGCATGAAGTCCAACTTTATAGTCTCGACTTGTAATCTTCATAACTGAGTTTGTGCCCTCAGTTCTTCATTCTTCAATAACTGAGTCTGTGTCCCTCAGTTCTTCATTCTTCTAGATAAGCCAACCGAGTCTGTAACTCTCAGCGAACTTATCTTCTTCAATCTTCTGTTGGTGTGCTCTATTGTCAGTTTCTCGTAGAGTCTCAGCTAGTCAAAGTATTAGTTTCTTCATTTCTCAGTTTCGGTCAAGAACTATTACAGTGCCTGTCTGATTTAACTTATACAAATATCAGACTTTAATAAATCCTATACATTCGTATGTAGACTTCTTTTTGATTTGCACTATAACAGCTAGTTATGACACTTCATCAATGGGGTTAAGAACAATTAATAAACTAAGTGATGAATCATCATCAAAACATAAATTTTATTTCCAACAATATGTCTAATGAAGTAACAATGCTCACTGCTAATTTTCTCCTACTTATGATATATATCAGGTTTATATAGTACTTCTACCTTATGGATTATAGATACTGGTGCCACAGATCATATGTTTTTGAGAAGATCATATAGTTAATAGATAGTGGTGCCACAGTTCATATAGTTAATAGGGTTGATTTATTGTTCAATGGTAAGTCTATTAATCATATGTTAGTTGGCTTGCCTAATGGTTATAGTCCCAAGATTTATCATGTAGAAAAGTGAGGTTGCATGCTGATTTGATTATGTCTAATATTTTATGCATTGCTTATTTAATTTCAATATGATATCTTTGGCTAAAGTCACAGCTCATCCTGATTTTCCCATAGTTTTTTCTCTTAACAAATGTTTGATACGTGACACCAAGCTTGGGAATCTGGTTGGATTAGCTAGTAGAATCAAATGGTTGTACGTGCTAGATGCTCATGCACCTCCAATTCCTAATAGGCAAAGTGTTCATGCTATTATCAGTAGAATTTCTAATTAAGAGATTTGTCATTATAGGCTAGGTCATCTTCACACAAAAGATTATCATGTTGGCATTTTAATTCTGGTTTTGCAACTTTAAATACAGTTTGTCACATTTGACATTTGGCCAAACATAAAAGGAATTCCTTTTCTTTGAGTACTAATTGTGTTAATGTGTTTTTGAGTTGGTTCATTTTAATATTTAGGGGCCTTATAGGAAACAAACAATGCATGCTTAGTCCTATTTTCTTACTCTTGTAGACAATTTTTCTAGGTTTACTTTGATTTTATTAATTAAATGTAAGTCAGAGGCTATAGACATTGTGAAATCATTATGGCCGTATGCTTTTGTTTAGATTAATAAAAATGTTAAGGTTGTAAGAACTGATAAGGGTCACGAGTTCAATATACCATATTACTATCATTCATCAAACTTCTTGTGTTGATACTCCCCAACAAAATTGGATAATGGAAAGGAAGCATCAACACAATCTTAATGTGGACAGATCTTTGAGATGTCAATCCAACTTGCCATTATTGTACTAGGATTACTATGTAACTCATGATTTTAATTTGATTAACATGACTCATTCCCCATTATAAATAAGAAAACACCTTTCCAGTTGTTTTATGACAAAGTGCCTTAGTATGATGATTTAAGAGTGTTTGGTTGTCTTGTTTATGCTTCTACTACTGCTTATAAAATATCTTAGTTTGATCATAGGGCTAGAGTGGTATTCCTCAATATACAAAGGGACATATATTGCTTGATAAATGCACTAGGGATCTTTTTGTGTCTTGGGATGCCAAAATATATGAGAAAGTATTTCCTTTACATGTTACAGACACAGGTAGTTCCAGTTCTTTTCTGGAGTCAGTTCCTTTTCCAATTCCTTTTATGGTTACCTTAGACAATCTAACACACACTTTGGAGCCTAGTGTGTCTGTTCCTGAAGTTCTACAACCCCATGCACCTGTAGATGGATCGGATCTTACATAACAGTAGCAAGAACTTAATCCTGTATCTCCAACACCTAGAAGATCCAGTAGGATTAGACAACAACCTTCTTATTTGGACCAGTACATATGCCCGAACATGAAGTCTCAACATACCATTAATAAAATGGTTAGTTATGATTGCATAGCCAATGGATACAAGAGTTTTGTTTGTCTATTAGCAAATTTGACAAAACAAAAGATTTACAATTAGGCCATTAAACATCATTGTTGGAAAGAAGCAATACAAAAGATTTAGATTCCCTGCAAGCTACACATACTTGGGAAGTTTTCACTCTACCTCCTAGCAAGAAGACTATAGGGTGCATGTTGGTATACAAGATCAATACCATGTTGATGGTTCCATAGAAAGATATAAGGCAAGGCTAGTGGCTAAGGGTTACACACAAACATATAGAATAGACTATGAAGGGAGATTTTCACTTGTTTTTAAGGTCACTTGTTTCTAAGGTCACTACTATCAGAACCTTGCTGGCTTTAGCTGCATCAAAACACTGGCATGTCCATCAAATGGATGTGAATAATGCATTTCTACATTGAGAACTTCATGAGTAAGTGTACATGGAGTTGCCCTTAGGATTCAAAATAGAAGAACCTAATCAAGTATGCAGGCTGGCTAGATTACTATATGGCCTTAAGCATGCAAGCAAAGAGTGGAACACAAAATTCACCACTACTATAAGAAAAATTGGATTTGTTCAGTCAAAGCATGATCATAGTCTTTTTACAAGAGTATCAGGGGATACATTTGTTGCTCTCTTAGTTTATGTTAATGATATTATAGAAGCTAGTGCATCCATGGCACCCATCAATGACAATAAACAAGTTTTGCACAACAAATTCCAAATCAAAGACATTGGAGCCATAAGTTATTTCTTGGGAATCGAGGTAGCAACGTATGATCAAGGCATATCCATTAATCAATGGAAATATGATCTAAACCAACTAGAAGAGTATGGTTTTACGGAAACAAAACCAGTGACCACACCTCTTAATTCTAAACAAAAATTAACTTGAGGGGATTTAGATTTGTTATCACATGATACATCTTACATAACTTTTTTAAGAAAATTGATATATCCTGTCTTTGACTAGGCCAGATATAGAATTTGTTGTATGGAAATTAAGTAAGTTTCGGTCACATCCTGTTGTCAACCATATACAAGCATCACATAGATTGTTAAGATACATAAAAAACAATACTGGACAAAGGTTGTTATTTACTTCAGCTAATGATTTACAGCTGAAAGGATATACAGATTAAGATTGGGCTGGTTGTGAGGATTCTAGAAAGTCCATTTCTAGCTACATCATGTTCTTATGAGCAACTCCAATCTCTTGGAAAACAAAGCAGCAAACTACAATAGCTAAAAGCTCCTCAAAACTAGAATTTAGGGCTGTGGGAAGTGCTACTTGTGAGTTGCAATGGTTGGTCTATATCTTGAAAGATTTGCCTATACCAGCCCATTCGCCAATTTTACTCTCTTAAGATAATGAAAGTTCCATTCATATAGAAAGAATCTTATATTTCATGAGAGAACAAAACATATTGAGTTGGATTGTCATATTACAAGAGCAATGGTCCAATCTGGTTTTATAAGATTGATGCCTGTTAGAACATATCATCAATTGGCAGATATACTTACTAAGGCTTTAGATGCTCTTCTGTTTCACTACTTTCTGGGCAAAATGGGGGTTCATTCTAATCATACCTTAGAAATCGACTAGCTAGCTTGTATGGCGATGTCGTTATTTAATGTGACACCCCAGACCCCGGGTCTGGTAGCACTAAATAAGTTATAAATTTTCCGGTCAATTGTCTAGACCGTCGTCTTCGCTTGGTCTAAAAGGGCTAATCTGAGTTGACAAAGCATTTATATCTCACACTTATATGAAAGCAAGCACTCTACTATTTTACCATTGTGGGACTTTACGCTTAATCTGTGAGTCATGATCTCATGCTATTTTGTACCTTAAATGATACCTTTATTTACCCCAAATAATGCTTGAGAGGAGAGCGATGGCCTGAATATTATGCGAAATACATATTAATTGCATAATGAGTGTTTTCTAGGCGTTGATTCTACATTTGCACGATTACCCCAAGGATTTGATACTCATTTGCTTTGTTTTACGTGTTTTATAAGAGTACCTTGCTCTGGATAGCTAAGGCATGGATCTGGACCAAAGAAAGTCATGAGGCCGAGTTGAAAGAGTCCATAAAGAGATCTGATAGTGAAAAGTGCTGATGTTGGGCTCGATATCCTGAGGCCCATCACCGATATATCGAGATCTAGGAAGACACAAAATTAACCCTACAGCATTTTACTAGGTCGGCTGGGGTTTATTGAGTCTTAAGTCGGCTATATTGTTGTTAGGAACATTTTTTTATGTTTTGATGATGGCTATACTAGCTGTTATAGCAAGCCTGGAATAAGTTAGAATTCTCCGTATAAGTATTTACTTAGAGTCTGGCATGTTGTATAAGTTGATTCAGACAAGTATTGTACTAGTTGGTGGAATGACTAAGTAAAACAGAAATCCGCCAGAGTGAAAATAGCCAAGTACCAGCAGAGAAGCATGAAGACATATGGTTTGAATTGTATCCAGGGATATCTGTGATGACCTTGGTTAAGTCTAAGTTATATTTCAAGTGATTAAATTCAATGTTAAATATGGTGTACACTGATCTCACACAAATCAAGGATCAGTGAAGTACAAGGACTCTTGTAAACTCAAAGAAATCAAGAAAGCAGTGAACCGGAAAAGTAAACTGACTATCGGCTGAGTAAAGACAAAGCAGTGAAGGAAGAACTAAAGCACTTGACCGATTCAAGTAACATCCAAGTGAAGAGACAGCTGAGTGAACTATAATTTTTCAGATTCTAAAAAATAAGGAAGATTCAGAGGATCAAGCATTCAATGCATAATCAATCAAGAATCAATCAAGGACGGATTTTGTGGTATACGTTTGAAGAAAACCCGATCACTGAAATCAAAGAGAATATAATTAAGGGGGAATCAAGAATTAAATCAAGGATTATTCCCCCCATTAAATAGACAACGGACGGAAATTCAAATCAAGGATTATCAAGGCTATAAATAGAAGGCATTGACAGACAAGAAAAATAACGATTGAATCTGATAAGAAATAAGCAGAAACTTTGTCAATTTGAAAAGCTTTCTATCTGATCTTAAAAGAAATATCCTAGAGATCAACACGGAAATCAAAGCTCAAATTCTAGATCAGGTACTGAGATTGATCAACAGAATCTATGAATCCAATTCACACCAGTCAACAACTGAATCAGAACCATCTGAGAAGGAGTTGTGTTTGTGATAACTGCTGAAGGATTTGTTTTCAAGGAGCAGTGTTGAGGACTAAGTAACTAAAGGTTTTGAAGCCATGGAGTGATAGTCTTGGAGATTTTGAAGCTTGTGTAGCCCAGGACAATCTATCTATTGTATCTGTGAAAACAATAGTGAATTCCTCCAATCATCACAGGTGAATTGTGGATTAAGGGATTACACCACCCGAACCACTATAAACCTTTGTGTCTTTTTACTTTCAGCACTTTATTTTATTTCACTTACCTTATTGCATATTATATCTGTGATTGCATATCCTACATTAAGTTTACATTTTATGAAGGGACTTATCTGCTGCTCAAAAGCTTTTTATTTCAAGAAAAGTTTTTGAAACTCCAGTATAGTCATTCACCCCCCTCTGACTATACTTTTACCCTTCTCTGGGACCAACAATTGGTATCAGAGTAGTGTTCCTAATATCAGAACCTATTCAGATCTAATTTCTGGTAACAAGGAGATCACATATTTTCAAAGTAGTTTTCAAATTTGTGCTTTCTAAATATATCTCTTATTTGTACTTATGGATTCCTCAAATTTCTTGTCTAAGGTACCTGTATTAAGTGTTAATAATTTTGATGAATATAAAATAAGGATGTTGTCTCATCTTGCAGCAACTCATGAGGAGATGCTGGATGTAATCAATGATGGTCCAATCAAGATCACAACTGTGATAGCCACAGGAGCAGATCAAGGAAAGGTGATAGACAAACTCAAGAAATATTGGACCAAGGATGACAGGAGAAAAGCAAATCTATATTTTGTTGCAAAAGACATGATCTTGAAGACTCTGGACAGCAATATGTTCATGACGATCAAAGATTGCAAAACAACAAAAGAGATGTGGGATAAATTAGCACTGATCAATGAAGGATCAGAAGCAGTCAAGGAAAACAAATTGTCTGATGCAAAACAGAAATGTGAGAACTTTAAAATGAAGATTGGTGAATCCATTGATCAAATGGATAACAGATTTTCAAGTATCATTAGTGATTAGCAACAACTTGGACACACATACCCACAGAAAGAAGTGTGCCTGAAAATCTTGAGAGGTCTACCTGAAAGATGGAAGATCATCACATCAGTACTAAGATGAACAATAAATCTTGAAAATACTGATACTTTAACTCTGATGTCTCAAATAAAGGCCCATGAATTTGAGTTGAACGGTGAAGACAGTGCACCAGAAGAGGCACACAAGGCCAGTGCACTGGTTGCACCCAAGCAAAGCACAACGGCAGATACAAATAGCATAGAGACACAGGAGCTAAAAGAACAGATTGCTTTACTGATTAAACATTTTGACAGGTTTAGCAAGAAGAAGAAATTCAAAGAGTTCATCATCAAACAAGAAGTCAAGCTCAAACAAAGACATGAAGAAAAATAATGATGAATAAAGATGCTTCAATTGCAAGAAGAAAGGTCACTTCAAGGCTGATTGCCCTGAAGAAAAAGACAAAGATGAGGAAAAGAAGAAGTACAAAACAACTGAAAAGAGAAAGAGCAAAAAGGCACTCAAAGCTGAAACCAACAGTGAAAAGGATGAAGAATCATCTGATAATGATTTTGATGATGATGAAACTAACAAATCAGACAATGACAAAGCATATTTATGTCTTTTGGCTAAGGAAGCTGATAAAACAGAGGTAATATCTAATTCATACTCATCATCAAGTGCATCCATATCTGACACTGCACAATCTTCTATTCTGCCTTTAGATTATGCAAATCTAATCCAAAATCTCATGAGTAAATTTGAAGAAATTCAATCAAATCATGAAATTCTGAAACAAGAATATGAGAATTTAAGAGAGGAAAATAAAAGATTAAGGAAAGAGCTGGATGAATTAAAAGCTAGTAAGGAAGTACACTCAACTGATCAACAAGTAGCAGATGATCACTCATCTGATGTTGACAGACCAGCTGAGATAATATCCCTACCAGCTAAGAGCACCACTACACCACTAAATACACCAGCCTACAAACCCCCAAAAAGTTTGGATCCAAATCTGGTCTTGGCTACAATAGTCAAGATGAGAAAAGAAACAATGGACAACACAATTCTGATTCAAGGACCAAAACTGGACCTAAATTCAGAAAAGGACAAACCATAGTTTCTACTGCTCATCCTGTACCAGTGAAGTCAAACCATAGTGTAGTGAAACAACATAGTAAATCATCAAACCAGCCAATCAAAGGCAAAGGCAAAGGTAAGGGAAGACTTTACCCTTCAGAAGATGATTGGAATGTTGCACCTTCAAAATACAAGAAGAAACCATTTCATGCTATGCAACATGTGTTTAGGAAAATCCAACCAAGGCATGTTTCTATTGAAAATGTGTCCTAAACCCAATCAGGTTGGACCGGATCCGACCGGGTCGGGTCATTTACAGCCTATTTTAGTTCATGTAATAACTTTATTATGATTAATAAAAGCACTTTTTTTATTTTATATTGTTTATCATCATCTTATTAGTTGTATATATATAATAACGTCACTAGTGTCAAACCGTGATAGAGAAACCATGAGAGTGATTATAGTTGATGAGATCTCTAATCACTTTAACAAGTTTGGTATTTAAATGTCTCTAGTTATATGTACTGTCAAATGGGACTTTGACGGAATGATCAGACTAGGACATATTGAATGTCTTCTGTCTTATTGAAGATAAGGATAGATCTCGTCTATCGAAGTGTAGAGACACTTGGACTGTACGTGGACGTGTATTAGAGAATGCATACGTTAGACTAACCCATTTACAATAAGTGTCACACTATGTGGCAGGTGTGTAATTATCCTTAAGACCGGAGTCTTCATGGCATCACGGTGTGGATTGTCATGCTTTGACACTATTGAGGTTTCCCCTATCCATGGGGCGATCATGCGGTAGTGATTGGGTGTGATATTGAAGAATGCGGAGTATACATGGTTGGTTGTCCTAGGAATCGCGTTTCTTATGATTGGGATTGAATATCTGAAATGGCCTTCTTATAAGGAATGTCTAGCTCTCGAGAATCTTTGCAAAGTGGGAGTAAATGTGTTATTCCGAGAGAGCATGATATCCGGATTATAAGATACGATCGTTAATGTATTGTGTTGGAAATATTATTTATGTTTTGATGATGATTCGTCACGAAATTAGGCAAATCACTTACAACCCATGATGATGAAATCGTAACTAACTGTTATAGTGCATAATAAAAGAAGAAGCAAGAAATGATCTAGAGATAAATGTATAAGTTCTATCTAGAGTCTGAACTTTGTATAGGTTGTTTCAGACAAGCTTTGTAATAGAATAGGAACTAGGCGAACAGCTGAGTCACAACAAGAAAAGCGAGTTATAGCAAGAAAAATGAATATGCACATGAAGAAGCGAGGGTTCAAACTCGGTTATGCTAGAACCGAAGAATATAAGTTCGGCGAGGGACACGGACTCGGTTGGCTTATCTAGAAGGCGAAGAAGCGAGGACACGAGACTCGTTACGGAAGTGAAATTGAAGAACTGAGGTGGCAAACTCAGTTGGAAGCTAATTAAGTCGTGACTATAAGTCAGGATTCAGGCAAGTCTGTGGTGACCTGAAACTGAGCTATAGATCATGTAAAACTAAATAATCTTAAGGACAAAGATTATCAGTTGACTGGATAAGAAGAATTTGATTGGTGTACTCTGACTTAGTCAATTGAAGTCAGATATTAAATATACAAGGTACTCAATTTTGAAAAAGAGTAGAAAACTGAGTTAAGGCCTTGTTTAATTCAAACTGACTATACGACAAAAGATCGTACATGTGAACGTTGGCTAAACGACAAGTGTAACGGCTACAAGAGCTAGTGACCGTTACATCATCCCTATAAATACACAAGAGAATCACTCAAAGAAGACAGAGAGGAGGATCAGAAAAAGAGCCTTACAAGCATATACTCTAAGATCCAAATTTAGATCCACAAAATCAGATCAGATATATCTAGAAAAAGGGAAGCCAACGGAATTGCCTTGAAGACTTCAAAGAAAGATCCAGTAACCCATTAAGGGGGAAAGAAGGCATCTTGGAGCTACAAAGTCAGATCCAGAAGAATCAGACAGCTCACTGAATTAATCCTTGATTAATTCTAAACCTAACCTTTGTGAAAAAGGATTGGCTGTGCATAGTTTGAAGAGAGCAATTCTACCTTTCTTCATACGGTTGCAACTTAGTTGCCACAGCTGTTGGTGCAGTCTGAGGACTGTGTGTTGGTAGTAGTGGTGAGGTGGTGAAGGAGCAATTCCACCTCCGAGAGATCAGTGTGCAGGATGAAGGGAGCAATCTCACCTTTCTTCATTTTGTGTAGACAGTGAAACTTGGGTGTCGTGAAGGACTATCATAGTGCTAGGATTTTGTAACGGTTATCTCATTATTCTAGTGATACCTCCTACGCCACAGGAGAAGGGGAGACGTACGGGATTACACCACCCGGAACATCCATAAACAAATCTTGTGTTGATTTACTTTATGCATTTGTGTTTGTTTTATTTAATGCATTATCACTCAGCAAACACGGACAACGAGTCGCACGAAGCGATACATAGAAGGTCTAGATTTCTATTCACACATCTATTGCACTAAATGCTAGTTTTATCCCATTTGCCGAGTTGACAAGACTAAATATAAGTCAGCATTAACTTATATTCAGTTGAGCTAACTGAACTCCGCACAAGTTAAGGGACAGGAACAAAACTGAACTAAAGATCAGTTTGAGTTTCAAGAGAAACTCAGTTCCTGGGGCTTTTCCAGCTCAGGAATAGTTTTTGGTGACAAGTTTATTCACCCCCCTCTAAACTTGTGTTAGCCTTTCCAAGGGACCAACAATTGGTATCGGAGCAATTCTTTCATTTGAAAGAGATCCAAGTATATCTTTTTAAACCAGTTGTTGAAGACCCCTCACTGTATCAGTTCATCTAGTTTCAATGTCTACATCTAGAGCTAGAAGTTGGCTTATTCACCCCCGACTAATTTCTTGCAAAATATATCTGATTTTCAGGATCAAATGATCGAAAAGTTCAGTGCATCAAATTTACATACAAATTCAGAACCTCAACTCAGTGATGATGTGGATACAAACTTCAATGCTCATATTACCGAATCCAGAGGAGTTCCATCACTAAGAGACCTCTCAAAAGAAGAAGGAAAGGAATTGTTGCAAATGGTTGTTGATATAAAAGATCCATCACAGCAACAAAAGAGTGTACATTCGAATCATAAAACTGCATCGAATCATCAAGGAAAGGTACATTCTTCAAATCAGTTATCATTTGCTGAACTTAGTCTGAGAAACTTTGATCTTGTCAAGTTAACCGAGAAACTTACGTTGGAACTAAAATTAAAAGAGCCATAGAACTTGACAAAGCAAAAGATTGGAATGAGTTTCTTGAAACTGAGATGTCAAATCTAGCTGAAAGATTAATGTCTAGTGAATTTGACAAAAGCAATGATAATCCCCCACCCCTAAACAGTCTTGAGACTTCAAAAAGTATAAACTTTAGAAATCAAGATACTGGAAGATCTAGTGGATTACACAGGGAAACTAAAAATGTTAAATTTAAAAGAATCCTTGTGAAATCAACTAAGATTGAGCATAATGGTTTATCTAGAAAAGAGTTGAGAAGGTTTAATTCTCTCAACAAAGAAACTGAAAGTAATATTTCAGTAACTAACTTAACCGGACCCAAAAAGGTATGGGTACTGAAGAAAACTTAAAATTTTTTGCAGGAAAAGTCAGTTCACATTGCAAAATCCTCAGAAAACTGACTTCTATACAAAACTGAGAAGGCAAAGGCTGATAAAGGACAAATTGGTCAAAAGCAGAAAACTTTCCAGCTACCATCTGACGTTTGGACTGACATAACAAATCACTCGAAGCCACGTGTCAATCTGGGAGAAAAAGTAAAAGCCCATCCCTACAAAATCCCATTGATCATGACACGACTTTCATTTTTGAAAACGATTGATAGACGCAATCTTGACGAAATCCTGTTCAATCAACTTCAAAACTTTCAAGATTCCACCCCCAGAATTTCACAAATCAGAAATCCATGGATCGTTACAACATTGATGAAAGAATCACTACAAGCCTGGACGAATTTTGTCAAAAATTCTCAAACTCCACTCTTTCAATCCAAATTGCACAGAAGATCAAAAAGATTCGAGGATTGGAGAACTGATTGATACAAAGGTCACTACTTTATGTCCGAGATGGCATCAAAGACTTCACGGGAATGCCGAAATCATCAACAATGGAAAAAGCTTCAAAACGATTTGTTCAAGATAAAAGCTTTCTTGTTGATGAACATTTGCTATCACTTGTCTTCGGGTTTGACATAATCGGAGGATCTTCATCTTTCACATTCGGAAATAAAGAAAAGAGCAAACTTTGGAGTATCACTGCAATCAACAAGAAGGAGAAGAACTTCATTGGATCCATCTATCAACAAAAGAAAGAATTCGCGACCTTAACAATACTTCTTACCAGAAACGTCATTGGTCACGTTCGAAATTTCTATACTCTTTCAACTGATAAAATGAAGATGATTTATGCTATTTGGTTTGGAGAGAAATTGGATTGGAATAAATTTATTCTCAATCAGTTGATAAAGCAAATTTCAGAAGAGAAAGAAAGAATCAAAGAAAGAAAGGACACTGGAGAGAAGTTTCTACTGAAAAAGGGCTACACCTATCTAGTCCAAAGAATACTAGATCACTACTCTATCTCCAAATCAACTCCAACCGAAGTCAAACAAGAACCTGTGTCCACCAAAGTGGGAAAAGGAAAATCATTGAGGAAGAAAGCGAAATCTCTGACTCCAGTTCAAGCGAGACCATAAGGATGGATGATAGAACCGTAAGAAGACAGAAAAGGTTGTGGAACAAACTTCAAGCGATGAAAACCGAACCTAGAACGGTAATTGATATTGATGAAAGTGATGTTGAAATTGATGATGTTGAAGAATCAGAAGGAAATGAAGAAGACGAAGGAAGCAAGGCTGAAGAAACTGAAAGAGAGATTGAAGAATGCGAAGAAAGCGAAAGCGATGAAGAATGCGAAGGAAGTGAATTTCCCACTACCATGTATGGGGAATACGAAGAGAAAAGAGAAGCCATGGAAGATGCGGAATTACGCCGGTGAGTATGAAAAGGCCCGACGAGTTCACGATGTTCATTTTTATCCCGAGGCCGGCACCTCATCTCGGGCCCACGAGGCATCTACAAGCAAATTGGCAAGGCGAAGAATCTCGGCATCAAGAAACTGAAGCTGAAAGAAAGAAAAATGTGGAAGAAATCATTGAGGGCGTAATGCACACCCTACAGCAGAAGCTTTTCGACCTACATGATTTCATTGGAAGATCACATTTCTCAGGTCTATTTGAATACTCTAACCTCATCACCCTTCATAGATTATTTGAAGATTGCTATCGCTTATCTTCAGACAAGGGGGAAGATAATGATAATGTTGGTGATGAAGTTAAATGCGAAATCTTGGTGGAAGCAATGCTAAAGTGAAACAAGCAGTGAAGAAATCTATGCCAAACGGTTGATCAAAGAACAAGATGAACAAATAGACACTGATCTACAGACCATTGATCTTCTGTCCATTCAAAAGATTGAAGGAGCGATTGACATTATGATCGAAGAATTGGTCAAAGAAGAGATCTTCAAAGAGACAAGGACTGAGGAAGATGAAGAAACCGCAGTCAAAGTTGTGTTGAGTATCAGAAAGAAACTTGTAACCTGTATCAGATTGCAAGAGGGTCTACAAGCGACAAAAAAAGACGAGAGGGACAAGAACCAAGGGGGAAGCTGAAAAGAAATCTAGTCTTATCTCAGAGGAAGAAGAGAAGGTAATGAGTGAAGAAATCAAAGAGATCTTGGCAAAGTCTAAAGCTGGCAACAATGAAGAAGCAAATCATTTGCTAAATGAATATTTAGAGATCAAGCCTAGAGATGGTGAAACGAAGAAGAAGGAAAAGCAAGAAGATCTCTAGAGACAAAAAGGAGTATCTTTGTTGGTGAAAAATTGTTGGCTTTGGAAAAAGAAAAGATGTAATTTATTCAGTTCTTAACTCAGTTGTTTCTTTTTGAATCTTGTAATAAACTTGGCTGTTCTAGTTTGCTATCTTAATTTGTTTTGTTATGATTTCTTGCATTATTCTCTTATTATTGATTTTAGGGAGGGTTATGATACATCATCAAAAATGGGGAAATTGTTGGAAATATTATTTATGTTTTGATGATGATTCGTCACGAAATTGGGCAAATCACTTACAACCCATGATGATGAAATCGTAACTAACTGTTATAGTGCATAATAAAAGAAGAAGCAAGAAATGGTCTAGAGATAAATGTATAAGTTCTATCTAGAGTCTGAACTTTGTATAGGTTGTTTCAGACAAGCTTTGTAATAGAATAGGAACTAGGCGAACAAGGTGAGTCACAACAAGAAAAGCGAGTTATAGCAAGAAAGCGAATATGCACATGAAGAGCGAGGGTTCAAACTCGGTTATGCTAGAAGCGAAAAAGATAAGTTCGGCGAGGGACACGGACTTAGTTGGCTTATCTAGAAGGCGAAGAAGCGAGGGACACGAGACTCGGTTACGGAAAGCGAAGAAGCGAGGTGGCAAACTCGGTTGGAAGCTAATTAAGTCGTGACTATAAGTCGGGATTCGGGCAAGTACGTGGTGACTGAAAGCGAGATATAGATCATGTAAAACTGAATAATCTTAAGGACAAAGATTATCAGTTGACTGGATAAGAAGAATTTGATTGGTGTACTCTGACTTAGTCAATTGAAGTCAGATATTAAATATACAAGGTACTCAGTTTTGAAGAAGGGTAGAAAACTGAGTTAAGGCCTTGTTTAATTCAAACTGACTATACGACAAAAGATCGTACATGTGAACGTTGGCTAAACGACAAGTGTAACGGCTACAAGAGCTAGTGACCGTTACATCATCCCTATAAATACACAAGAGAATCACTCAAAGAAGACAGAGAGGAGGATAAGAAAAAGAGCCTTACAAGCATATACTCTAAGATCCAAATCCAGATCCACAAAATCAGATCAGATATATCTAGAAAAAGGGAAGCCAACGGAATTGCCTTGAAGACTTCAAAGAAAGATCCAGTAACCCATTAAGGGGGAAAGAAGGCATCTTGGAGCTATAAAGTAGATCCAGAAGAATCAGACAGCTCACTGAATTAATCCTTGATTAATTCTAAACCTAACCTTTGTGAAAAAGGGTTGGCTGTGCATAGTTTGAAGAGAGCAATTCTACCTTTCTTCATACGGTTGCAACTTAGTTGCCACGGTTGTTGTGCGGTCGAGGAATTTGTGTGTTGGTAGTAGTGGTGAGCTGGTGAAGGAGCAATTCCACCTCCGAGAGATCAGTGTGCAGGATGAAGGGAGCAATCTCACCTTTCTTCATTTTGTGTAGACAGTGAAACTTGGGTGTCGTGAAGGATTGTCATAGTGCTAGGATTTTGTAACGGTTATCTCATTATTCTAGTGATACCTCCTACGCCACAGGAGAAGGGGAGACGTACGGGATTACACCACCCGGAACTTCCATAAACAAATCTTGTGTTGATTTACTTTATGCATTTGTGTTTGTTTTATTTAATGCATTATCACTCAGCAAACACCAGACACTGAGTCAGCACAGAACTGATACATAGAAGGTCCAGATTTCTATTCACACATCTATTGCACTAAATGCTAGTTTTATCCGCTGCCAGTTGACAAGACTAAATATAAGTCAACATTAACTTATATTCAGTTGAGCTAACTGAACTCCGCACAAGTTATGGGACAGGAACAAAACTGAACTAAAGATCAGTTTGAGTTTCAGAGAAACTCAGTTCCTGGGGCTTTTCCAGCTCAGGAATAGTTTTTGGTGACAAGTTTATTCACCCCCCTCTAAACTTGTGTTAGCCTTTCCAAGGGACCAACATATTGACACTCGAGATACGATCGTATGGACATTGTTACAGCGGTAGGATTGTAATTTACACGGTAACTGTTTCACATGAAAGGTAGTAGTCATTGCATTTGACTCTTCCGATGATTGAGGGTCACGGTGTGTTTCTAGACGCAATCCCGCGATCGTTAGGTATGAAGGGCATTTTCGTAATTTGCACTTTGTGTCTACGGCCAACATATTTGAAAGCCTATCTGGTCACACACATATGAACATCGAGTCGGATTAAAATGTGGTTATTGTTGATGACCAAATAAGGAAAGTTTATCTCTAGACTATAAATGTTATAGTGGTAAATTAATATGGTGGTATTTACTTATTATGAATAAATAAAATACAATATATTAATTATACATAAATTATATTAAATAAAGAATATTCCGAATGCCAATTAGTTGACATTTGGGGTGCCACTTTTGTGTGTATAAGATACACTTGGATTGTGCACTGTAATTAATAAGATTACCATAATATTACTATTGAATATTAATTGATTTTGGAAAAATAAATTTATGGTAATAAGATAAATATATTCAATATAAGATATTGGCAATATTTAGATTTTATTTAATATAAGATATTATAATAAAAGAGATAAATCAATCTAAGTGAATTTCCTTTTTTTATTGGGAAAAGGTTTTTCTCTTTCATCTATCTTCTAGGAAGTTTCTCCTAATCTGATTAGTGGTATATGGGGCGCCACTCACCCTATATAAGGAATGGGTTGGCTAGCTCTTTTGTATATCACAATTCCAAGAGCTAATAGTTCTTGTAGAAAAATAGAGAGCTTTCTATAGAGAGTTAGAGAGAGGGAAAAAGGCCGGTCTAGCAGCCGGATTTTCTGATACCAATCCCAGGAGGATTACGGCGAGTAGTTCATGTGGATCAACGATAGAGGCTGGACACGTGGACGGCTTGCGCACAGGACTATTATCAGTTCACGGTCAAAGCGACGATCTTATAGATTATCTAAGGTATATTCCGTCAAACTACTTAACGTGTTTATTTCATTAAATGAAGACGATCTAGAAAAGAAAATCAAAATTTTAGATTCCGCTGCGTTAAACTAGTGATTTTCTAACAGTGGTATCAGAGCCAGACATCGATCTTAAGGAATAAGCACAATTTAATTGCGTAGTAATTAATCGATAGATGTAAGATCTAGAT
This sequence comes from Gentiana straminea, assembly GCA_036785695.1. Lineage (NCBI taxonomy): Eukaryota > Viridiplantae > Streptophyta > Magnoliopsida > Gentianales > Gentianaceae > Gentiana > Gentiana straminea. The sequence goes on from JAVUPR010000398.1 coordinate 3,506,756, forward strand.
TCGCGAAACGTTTAAAACAAAAAAAATGCATCGATTAAGGGGCTCGGTCGACTGGCGGCGGCCCCATCCTCCAAGGTGGCGGCGGTTCTAGGGCTGCCGTCGTCGACTGCTCTCTTCCAAAAGGGGAGATCGATCTGTTTTAGTTTTGTGATATTTATTATGCATTGACATCTCTTTTGTTTAGTTGTGTCATATGGCTAACCAATGGTTAAAATTGTTTGGGCCATGGGGAAACCATAGTGGCATATTAACCAAAATACTAGACTTTCCAAATTTTGATTTGGAATAAGCCTAGGCCCTTTTCAAATATTTGATTTGGAAAAAGCCTAGGCCAAATTTTGATTTGGAATAAGTCTAGGCCCTTTTTAAATATTTGATTTGGAAAAAGCCTAGGCCTAGGCCACTTTCAAAATTTTGGTTTTGAAAAGTGGCCAAGTCTAAACCAAATTTGGTTTAGGAAGATGCCTTTTGGTTTATGAAACCAAAGGCATCCCTTTTGGTTAAGAACCAAAAGGAAAGACAAAAGAAGACCTTTTTAATTTTGATTTTATTTTCACTAGTTCAAAACTAGTAAAACATTAAAATTACAATCTATTTAATATTAAACGTTAATTTTATTTTCGATTAAGTCATTTAATTAATTAAAAGTTAAATAATTATTTGATGTGATAAAATAAGACGCATAAGTAGTTAAAATTATAATTTGACCTTTTTCATAAGATATAATTGTATGGATTAGATGTGTAGATATAATGTGATTATATGGATCCCGATTGATCATGGACTCGACCAATAGGATATATGGGAATGTTTCTTTATGTTGGTTTTTTGAAATTGTCCTAGGCCGTTATGAAGAACGTGACCTAGTTTACTTTTTGCATTTATCTCATTCCCGTTAGGTCCCCCCGTGTGCGACGGGTGTAATTATTTATTAGATAAATTATTATGTAGCAAGAATGGAGCAAGAAGATGAAGACCAAAGAGAGATAAAGAACCCATTGGCATACAACGATAAAGATCCTATTGGCGGTTGCGCCTACCCTTAGTTTGTGACCTGTTGTTTCGTCAGTTTGTATTCGAAACCGCACCTAGGAAAAGTCCATGATCATACGGGTTATTTTTTGAGTGGATTGTTGTGTATGTTTTACTTTACATGATATCGTAGTAATATGCACAGAGTAGATGAGACCGTAATTAAACAAAATTAATTAAGTGAATTAATTTAAAATTATTCTGTTGGAAATAAAATTTATGTTTTGATGACGATTCATTAGTTATTTTAATTAATGTGTTTAACCCCCCATTGAAGAAGTGTCATAACTAAATGTTATAGTGCAAAGCAAAAAGATGTCTAGAAATCAATGTATAGGATTTAATAGAGTCTGATATTTGTATAAGTAAATCAGACAAGCACTGTAATAGTTCTAGTATCAGAAGTGAGAAAATGAGAAACTGACTTGATGTTACTAAGAATACTGAGTGTACAACTGAGGGTATATAAACTGACTTAGAATACACCAATTGAAGAACTGAAGAAGGTAAGTTCGCCGAGGGACACAGACTCGGTTGACTTATCTAGAAGCAGAAGAACTGAGGGCCCAGACTCAATTATAGATGACTGAAGAACTGAGGGTTCAAACTCAGTTAAGGTAGATAAAGATGAGACTGTAAAGTTAGAATTCAGGAAAGTCTGTGATGACCTGAACTGACTTTATGGATCTTAAAGAAGACCTAAGACACATAAGGACAATGATATCTTAGCTAATTTATGAATTATGGTGTACTCTGATTAACTCAATTATAATCAGAAGAATAATAGAGTACTAAGCTTTTTGAAGAAGAGTAAAAACTCAGTTAATGCTCTTAAGCTGAAAACCGACTAAGACAAGTTTTCATGCTGAAGTCAAGAAAGAAAAACTGAAGGAGAATCTGACCCTTATAAAGTAAGAAATTTTATGGGTTGCATAGAAATGTCAGAAAAGGACGCTGGCATTCAACAGAATAAGCAGGACCACCAACGGATACAAGGATTCAAATTCAAACGTTCAAATTCATCTAGCCGTTGGACATTCCCCTATAAATAGGCTTGATAATGCCTTAAATGGTACCAATAATTATACCTTTATTCACCCTGAATTCTGTTCAAGAGAGGATAGATAGGCTCGTTATTATGTGGAATATATGTTAAATGCTATGTGTATGTTTCTAGGATCGTAATTCTGCATCTATGCTATTTTCCTAAGGCTTTGGTACTGTTTTGTCTCGTTTTGCATGTTTTATAGGATGTACCAAATCCAGAGCATTAAAGAACGGATCTGGACCAAAAGAAGTGTGTTGGGCCGAGTGCTTGAAGTCCAAGAAGATGTCTGATGAAGAAAAAGAAGAAAAGTCGGCCCGGTTTACCGTGGTCTAGGGCCGGTAAACCGAGGACTTGTTAGACACGAAACTGATTTTGCCGCCTCTACTAGGTTGGTTAGGGTTTTAGAGAGTCTTGAGTCGGCTATTGTATCTGTATAAAGCCACATATACTGAAAGCTTTCTTATGATTAATATCTTATCAATTATATTCATTATACATAATACGAATTGATGAAATAAAGTTATTCCAAGCTTTTGAGGAGTTATTTCTGGTTTTCTCCCTTTCCCCATCATCTCTAGCTTGAGTAGATCGAGCTAGATCACCATTGTTGAAGGTATGAAGCTTTGAACGTTCCTTTTTGTCTTCAATATGGTAGATATGTTCGTATTTATGTGTTTTAGTTAATCTGCATGTTTAAAGACCCCATGATTTACTTATTTTAATCATATGTGAGCAATGTAGATCTAGGATTAGGAAAAGCTGACCCCGGTAAACCGGCGGTCTATACCGGTTTACCGCGGAAATAATTAGAAAACCAAAAACAGGGATTCACTATAGCTACGTTGATCGACATGTTTAATTAACAGTAGTTTAAATCTGGCCAATCTGCTTATTGTAATCGTAAACTAGCTTGAAATACGAATATTGAAGTGCTAAGTTTGGACATAGTGGTGAATGGACCCTAGGTACATGCTGAACAATGTCGACAGCTGTCTAGGCGGGTTTGCGGTATGAGTTAGCGCTCGATATCGGCAATTCTAGTTCTTTATACGTATGGGCTATTACGGACCAATTAAGGAGGGTAGCTTGTGTATAGATTGTCTACAACCATTTTTGGAGTAGATCGGAGTAGGAGTTGCACCCGTAGCTGATAATAAACAAATCAAAAGCTCACTTGATTAATTTAAGGAAATTATGTGGGAAGTAAACGTAACGATTAACTAATCCAAGTTAGTAGATCGGTGAGAAGAGGGGGAGAAGTACCACCGTTTCTTTATGTTCATTGTTGGTCAATGACCGCCTATATGTTGCTGCTTAATTAGGTTAGAATCGTTTATAGTTAAAGTTGCATTGTCTCTATGGGATCGACCTTGAGTCGCATTTACTATACTACGATGTACCAAGTATTCTTGCTAGTAATATCGACGTTAGTGACTTGCATGCGATCAAGGACACTTTTACCTCAAAGATGAGCTCCAATGTGAAATTTATCAGAAAGATTCAAGTAAAAAGGGAAAGTGAATCAAAAGAACTCCTGCTAATTTATATTGCAAGATCAAGAAATCTTCAAGTGTTCATAAGGATTCAAAGAAAGATCAAGATCAAATATTTGAAGAAAAATAGAGCTGAGCATATTTCATATACATCTAGAAGAAGAAGCTCAATAAACAAATTGAATCATAGTTATTGATTCAATTCTCAACTTTGATTTTATCAAAGGTTTGGACTGTGAAACACCAAGAAGGTGTGAAAGACAGTTGAGTGCAGTTAGGAAAACTGTGTTTGTGTAGAGCTGGTGAATAGGAAATCCTACCCTCTAAGAACCAGTGTAGCAAGCTTAGTTCAAACAGTAATTCTACCTGTTGGAGACTGAAGCTGGAAGATTGTGAAGCTAGGGATTAGTGAAGGACACTTAGTGTTTAAATTTACTTTGTGTCTTGTAACTGTAAACCTCAAGAACATAGTGAATTTGGCCTCCTACATCACATGGGAAGAGAGGACTGACATGATTACACCACTTGAAACCTCTATAAATTCTGTCTTACTTACTTATTTACTTTACATATTTAAATGATTGCATCCAAGTTTATATTGCACTAGATCAAACTCAACAAACATAAGAAACCGAGTCAGCACATCACTGCATTTCATCTAGACAAACTGATAATCTCTTGTTTTATTTAAAGGCTTAATTTAATCCGCTGCCAGTAAACCCATGTAAGGATAAGTCAGTCTTGACTTTTACCCAGCTAAGTTAGCTTAACTCCACACAAGTTTAAGCTGAACTTAATCTGTTCAAGATTCAGTTTTCAGTTAGGTTTTTGGGGACAAGTTTATTCACCCCCCCTGTAAACTTGTGTTAGCCTTTCCAAGGGACCAACAATTTGTATCAGTGCAGTGCTTCTGTTTCGAAGAGATCCATAGCTGAATCTCAAAATTAGTTTGTTTGATTGAAGTAACTGGGTATCAGTTATTTCCGATACCAACAATTGGTATTGGAGCAGTTCTTCCTTTTGGTTGTGATTTAAAGCCTTTAAGGCTTCGAGTCTCTGTATTCAGTTATTGCATCATGGAATCACACAATCATTTTAGAAATATGCTTAGCTGTTCATTTTTTAGATTTGATGAATACAAAAGCAAACTGCAGGCTCTTGTTGCCGATACTCAAGAAAAATTGATTGAGACATTCATTGAAGAACCATCCATTACAAACAATGAAGATAATGCTAAAATACTACTCATAAGCTTTGGAGGAAATGATCATGGTGAAAATGATGAATAAATCATACTTTTTTGAACTGATCTGATGAGCAACACCGCTGGATCAATCAAAGGCAACCAGATAGTAGAAGATGAAGAAGCTAAAACTGAAAATGTATCTATCAAACATCATGAGGTAAATGCTTCTACTTCCAATTGTCACACTGCCACGAACAGTCATAGAAATGAAGATTTCAATGAAAACATGGACATACTCATAAAGGAATTAGAGGAAATTCAAAAGAATTATGAGAATGTCAAAAAGGAAAAAGAATTATTGAAAGCTGAAGTTCCAAGATTGAATGCTGAGATTAACCTTATCAAGGCTAACAATGGAATCAAGGAGAATTGCTCAACTGATGAACTAGCAGAGGTAATAAACATCACAGGATCCATCTCCCAGTGTTCAGTTCAATCCAGGATAACCATTTGGTGACAGAACTGGTTTAGGGTTTGACAATCAGCAGAATTCTAAGTTCAGACCTAGTACAACTACACCTAGTTTGTAGCTGCACAAAAGTCTGAAACTCGGAAAACTGACAAAATTGTTAGAACTGACAAAAACTCAGCATAGCCTCAACCTAAAACTGACAAAACTGTAAAATCAGTTGGTGGCAACTCACGAACTGACATATTCTACCGAAAAACTCAGAAGGCTGAAACCGGCAAAACTAATCAGAGATCAGTTAAAAGAACATTCAAGTCATATCCATGAAAGAATGATAATAATTCATGGAGTAACAGATTCAGGGGGAAATGAAGACTCTTTCCTACTGATGAAGACTGGAATGCACCTATAATCACTAAAAGATCATGCCAGTTTCACAAAATGGATAAACAAAAGACTGTTAGATCAAAACAACAAAATTTTGTGAAAACTGACTTTACTCAGTCAAAATATCAAGAAAGGTATAAGGCTAAGATTGACAAGACATCTAAGAATTACAGAAATATAAAAACTAATCAAAAAGGACCCAAGCAGATATGGGTACCAAAAATCTCTCAATTTGCTTTGTAGGAGAAAATCAAAAGCTGAGAGAACTGAGAAAATTAATTCTCAAAACTGAGTCATATTCTCAACTAAGTTTTGGAATTGACCAAAATGACAAATGATTCAAATTTTGGATAAGATCAAAGCTGGACCTTTACAGGTGGAGATACACCGTATCTACTGTATTTACTGATACAAGCTACATATGATAGGATTGTTGTGACCTACATTGATCTCGACCGTCCATCATCTCCACTCACCATCCTTTTTTGCAATCTCAATGCCAGATGGGACTTATGAAAAGACATCTTAAAACCCACTCAAACTTTCTAACTACCTCATCTACTACCTATAAATATTCCCATATTTTTCACATAAACTCTTTACACTCAATTTTTGCACCAGCCCTCACTTTAATTCTTTTCTCCAATCTTCAAATTTCTCCGATTTCTTATCAACCTTCAGAAATCATGTCTTTTACCCGTGTTGAACCTGGAATGATCGTCTCTCTTGATCAATATATTATGAGATACACAGATCAAACACTAGCCTAGAAAATAGCAGGGAAAATCTAAAAAATTAAAGGTCTGGAGCAAGTGTTCAACATCAATTTAAAGAATGTCTGTCTGGATAGCATCGGCGACTTCTATGAGTTTGGGAGCAAAAGCATAGAAGATGAAAGGATCTTTACTTACACTACCAAGATCAATGGAAAGGAAATCAAAGTCACTGAAGATTTTGTTGAAGATATATTTGGCTTCAAGAAATCTGGATATTCTTCAGCTTTGAAAGTAACTAAAGAACAAAAGGAAAAGTTGTGGAAAGTCATTGCACTCAAAGAAGACTCAAATTTGCTGCTGTCTAGAAGTACAAGTCTTCTGAAACCAGAATTTGGATATCTAACCAAGATGCTCGCAAATTGCATCATTGATAATGCAGGGAACTTCAGAAATCTTTCTGCCACCAAGATCGATTTGCTGTATGTACTTTCGTTTGAGTGTATATTTTAGATCAGTTGATAGCACAATCCTCTGATGTGCCTAAGGAGAAAACTGACGAGAAGAAAGGAAGATTTTATCACAAGAAGACCCTTGCACTGATGGCTCAAAGAATCATTGATCACATTGGAGTCACAAGAAGGAAGGAACTGAAATTGTTGATGGCAAGATTGCAGCCAAAGAAGAAAAGTCTAGAAAAAGGAAAACATGAGGTTCTGAGACTGAACCTAAGGAAAAAAGGAAAAGGTCATCAAAGAAAATGACCACGGCTGAAGCACTGGAAGATCTTGACAGACTGAAGAAGATGAACAGAAAACTGGAAGAGTTGGAAAAAGTTAAAATTGGTACATTCACTGTAAAGGTTATGGAGCCATCACCGGAAAAATCTGCTACCTCAGTTGCTGAAGGTCAAGCAAAGAAACCTAAAATTGCGGAAACTCCCACAAAACCAATCACCACTAAGAAAGAACCAGCTATTGAAGCTATTGTTGAAGCTATTGTTGAAAAAAGGATGGTTTTGTCACTGCCAAAAGCTAACACTTAGGGGGAACAAGCCCTAAGAACTGAAATTGACGATGAAGAAACTGACAGTGAGGAAGAGCTGATTGGATCCGACATCTTGACCATGCTCAATTTAATTGCTAAGTCTAAATCAACTCCGCAAAAATAGCGTCTAGACTTGAGTATGAAGAATCAATCAGAGAATTAGAAGCCTTTAGTCGCAAGAAAAAGAATGCTGTGAAGTTGAATCTATACTAGTACAAGTCATCACTCTGGATGAGCTTGTTAATGAAGAAGAAATTGAAGAAAAAGCTGAAGAAAGTGAAAAGAGAAGGAGCCAGTTTCTGAACTGAATGTTGAACCTGTCAAGAAGTTAGCTGCTGAACCAAGTGAACTTCAAGCAGCTGAACTCAAGCAAAACCCAGAACAAACTGCTGAACTTGTAACTGAGGTTATAAAAGAAAAAGAAGTTGTTGCTGAAGAGAAACTGGAAACTGAGCAAGTCATCTGAGTCCCAGTAGTTAGAGCTGAATCATCTGTCATCCCAGTTGTTGCTGAGGGGGAACCTAGCAAAACTTAAGAAGAGAAAATTGAACCTAAGAGAATTGAGAATCTAGCTGAATAAAATCTAAAGATTCCTAGAGAAACTGAAGAGATCACAACCCAACCAGAACCATCTGTTGATGTTGGGAAACTGATTGAAGCTGACTGTAGAAAACTTGATGTTTATCAATAGTGGAAGTTCAGCTCAATCCCAAATCAAAGGAGTCAACTAGAAGTAATGGAAGACATAGAGAAATGGGTTTTTGATCTTTATAACATCACTCATCTGTCCCAGCTTTTCAGTCCTGATGAATTTCTGAGCACAGGTTACTCTTTAATCAGAAACAGTCACCGGAAGAAGCATGCTGAAGGAGAAACTTCTAAGTCAAAGAAGGATGATGACAATGACGATGATGATGATTCACAATAAGATCCTGACTTACAAAAAGGGATTCTCACCTCACTTCAAAAACAAGAAACAACAAAAGATGTTGTTGAAGATTCTGATGAAGATAGCACCGAAGGAAGTAGTGATTCGGACTCTAAGACTCAGTTTGAATCAGTAAATAAAGAGAAAGAAGGTTATCAGTCTCCAACTGACAGATGTTTGCTCGAAATAGAAAAAGCAGAAGCTAACCAAGCTAAAGCTGACATTGACAAAGAAGAAACTGATCTCAAATCACCAATAAGAGAAGCTGAGGACTTCAAAGAAAAGTTGAATGTAATTGCTTCTACTCCTCTCCTAGAAATTAAGACAGCTAAGATTGTTTCAAGCAAGTCTCAGAGTGATGCTGAGAAAGTACATGGAGATGAAAAGAATAAAACTGAAGAAAAGGGAGCTGAAACAAAAATTGAAGTTCCTACACCAGCTGAAACCATCAAATTCTATTTCAATGAACTTGTGAGAATTCAGAAAGATGATCTAAGTGTTTTTGGAAAATTGTTGAAGTCAATGGAGGAAAACAAGCATGAAAGAGTCAACATGGAGAATAGATTGAATAATGTCAAAGAAGACCACCACAACACTTTAAGCGAAATTCGAAGAACAACCATTGAATCTGACGCAAGAAAAACTGAGAGTAAGGAAGATTGGAAGGCATTTTCAACAATGTGGTTGACAGATTGATTTCCTGGAAAATGCAATGAAAGACTTAGTTGTTGCATAGACTATATTGGCATCAAACCAGCAGCACCTGAATTCTTACATCAGGAGCTTGATCAATAAAGATGATGTCAATAAGGGGGAAAGTCTAAATTTGTTAAAAGTCAATGCACTTGATATGCCGCAAGTTGTTGAAAGCATTGATGAAAAACTGGTCGAATTGAAGAAAGCCAGAGGTGACGTGACATATGAAGAGATGCAGCTGATTGCAAAGTTCTTAGAACCAACTGAGAAAAGACTTGGTCTAGATTCACAGCTGTATAATGTTTTCAGAGAGCTACCCACTCAAGAAGGTGAATCAATGGAACACGCCTTAGAGACGTTTCTCAGTATGCAAAAGATTCTTGTGCATTATTGGAACAAACTGGGTAAATGGGAGAGAAATGGTACTTTAGATAAGGCTTCAGACAAAGTTGAAAAGTCTGAACCTGAGTTTGTTCAAGATTTACTGAAAATAGCCATAAGTGAAAGATTAGGGAGAATTGTTTTCGTATTTGCTATTTTGTTCAAAAGAAAGTTTTTTAGCAAAAACGTAGCATGACAGATTCATGGAACATATGGGAAAACATCCATGGAATAGAGAGCACGACAACCAATGCTGCTATGAGAGAAATTGCTGAAGTCTTTGACAACAAGACCAGTGGAGCTGATCAAAAGGGATTGAAAAAGAAGCTGGAACTTAGTTTCTTTTCATGTATTTGTATTCTAACACTTTGTAACTCAGTTTATCAATAAAATCTCAGTTTCTCAGTTCTTTGTGTCCGTTATTTTATTTTGTCCTTATCTTTTTGCATTGATTTTAAGGAGGGTATTGACATCATCAAAAATGGGGAAATTGTTGGAAATAAAATTTATATTTTGATGATGATTCATCAATTATTTTAATTATTGTGTTTAACACCATTGATGAAGTGTCATAACTAACTGTTCTAGAAATCAATGTATAGAAATTAATAGAGTCTGATATTTGTATAAGTAAATCAGACAAGCGCTGTAATAGTTTAAGACCAGAACTGAGAAAACGAGAAACTGACTTGATGTTACTAAGAAAACGGAGTGTACAACTGCAGATATATAAACTGACTTAGAATACACCAATTGAAGAACTGAAGAAGGTAAGTTCACTGAGGGACACAGACTCGGTTGACTTATCTAGAAGCCGAAGAACAGAGAGCCCAGTCTCAATTATAGAAGACTGAAGAACTGAGGGTTCAAACTCAGTTATGGAAGATAAACCTGAGACTGTAAAGTTAGAATTCAGGAAAGTCTGTGATGACCTGAACTGACTTTATGGATCTTAAAGAAGACCTAAAATACATAAGGACAATGATATCTTAGCTGATTTTTGAATTATAGTGTACTCTGATTAAGTCAATTATAATCAGAAGAAGAATAAAGTACTGAGCTTTTTGAAGAAGTGTAAAAACTCAGTTAATACCCTTAAGCTAAAAACTGACTAAGACAAGTTTTCATGCTGAGGTCAAGAAAGAAAAACAGAAGGAGAATCTGACCGTTATAAAGTAAGCAATTTTATTGGTTGCACAGAAATTCCAGGAAAGGACACTGACATTCAACAGAATAAGCAGAACCACCAGCAGATACGGGATTCAAATTCATCTAACCGTTGGAGAAATGCCTATAAATAGGCCACTTCTAACTCAAAGAGAATGGAGGAGTTCCAAGGTTAAATTTATCAGAAAGATTCAAGTAAAAAGGGAAAGTAAATCAGAAGAACTCCTGCTAATTTATATTGCAAGATCAAGAAATCTTCAAGTGTTCATCAGGATTCAAAGAAAGATCAACATCAACCATTTGAAGAAAAACAGAGCTGAGCATATTTCATATACATCTAGAAGAAGAAGCTCAATACACAAATTGAATCATAGTTATTGATTCAAGTCTCAACTTTGATTTTATCAAAGGTTTGGACTGTGAAACACCAAGAAGGTGTGAAGGACAGTTGAGTGCAGTTAGGATAACTGTTTGTGTAGAGCTGGTGAAGAGGCAATCCTGCCCTCTAAGGACCAGTGTAGCAAGCTTAGTTCAAACAACAATTCTACCTGTTGGAGATTGAAGCTGGAAGATTGTGAAGCGAGGGATTAGTGAAGGACAATCAGTGTTTAAATTTACTTTGTGTCTTGTAACTGTAAACCTCAAGAACATAGTGAATCTGGCCTCCTACATTACAGGGGAAGAGAGGATTGGCAAGATTACACCACCTGGAACCTCTATAAATTATGTCTTACTTACTTATTTTCTTTACGTATTTAAATTATTGCATCCAAGTTTATATTGCACCAGATCACACTCAGCAAACATAAGAAACTGATTCAGCACAGCACTGCATTTCATCTAGACAAACTGATAAACTCTAGTTTCATTTAAAGGCTTAATTTAATCCGCTGCCAGTTAACCAAGTTAAGGATAAGTCAGTCTTGACTTATACCTGGCTATGTTAGCTCAACTCCACACAAGTTTAAGCTGAACTTAATCTGTTCAAGATTCAGTTTTCAGTTAGGTTTTTGAGGACAAGTTTATTCACCCTCCCCCTAAACTTGTGTTAGCCTTTCCAAGGGACCAACATACACCCATGCCAAAAATTGAGCCAAAATTGTCTCATAATATTATAACGATAGTGAAGAGCCTGTGTTCGGATCCAACTGATCGACCACCATCGGGAGTTGAACTACCTCAGGTATATCATCGTTATTAAGATATGATCGTATGAGATCTCGTGAAAATTGGGTTACGACTAGACTAAAGTCTTTCGGTGATTGGCCACCGTCAGGGCCGTCAGATTTTAGAGACAAGGGGTTGACTACCGTATAGAGATGCAGATTGTCAAAGAGTTGACTAGTCTACCATTGGGAGTCGCATAAGATGCGACTGGTAGGATTACCTAATTTTTGAAATTGCCAAGATTGATCAACCACCGTCGGGGATTGAGGCGACTAGATTGGATCCCAGCCATTGAAGAATTAATTAAATTCTTGAAAGCAAATTGGGAATAGTTGGCTAGTGGAAGCAAAACCTAATTAAAATTTTAAGTGAAATTTTAGGGTTTTGTATACATGAACTTTTACTTATTGTATTTTTATTTATTGATGTAGAAAATGTCAAACAAATTGAACCTTTATTTTATCATCGACAATAAGCTTGACGAAACCAACTTTCTCGACTGGGAAAGAAACCTCAAAATCGTTTTGAGGCACAAGAAGATTGGCTATGTCTTGGACGAAGCCCTACCGGAAAATCCCGTAGAGGGCTTTGCTGCTGATGCTGTCGAGAAGTATAACAATCACTTTTCTGACAGTACTGATGTTACATGTGTCATGCTTGCTTCTATGACACCTGAATTGCAGAAACAGAATGAGTCCATGGATGCCTACTCAATCATGGTTCACCTGAAGGAACTCTATCCTTCTCAGTCTTGCACTAAGAGGTACGAGGTCTCGAAGGCCCTGTTTGGTTGTAAGATGGCATCCGGGACTGCTGTGGGGTCACACGTGCTTCAAATGATCAGGTACATAGAGAGGCTTGGGAAGATGGGCCATAAGTTGGAATGAGAGTTGAGTATTGACTTGATTCTGCAATCTCTACCTGATTCATTCGCAGTTCATGATGAATTATCACATGAACAAGTTAGATTTCTCCCTTGCAGAGTTATTGAACATATTGAAAACTGCTGAGGTCACTGTGGGGAAGGGAAAGCAAGTGTTGCTGGTCACTTCAAGCAAGGGCAAACCTAAAGCCTAAAAGAAATCCAAGAAGGCGAAGGTTGCACCTAAGCCAATGCCTAAGATAGCTAAAGACAAATCCAAGGATGCTTGCTTCCATTGCGGTGAGACTGGACATTGGAGGAGAAACTGCAAAGGCTTCTTGAGTACCAAGAAGAAGCATTCTGATGCTTCGACTTCGGGTATGTTTATGATTGAGATCAATATTACTTCTTCTACGTCTAACCACTGGGTATTAGATACTTGTTGTGGTTCTCATATTTATACGAATATGCAGGCACTAAGAAGAACTAGAGAACTCAGGAAAAGAGAGAATAGAACAAGTGTTACTACACTAGCCGTAGGAGTTTATTATCTTTCGTTGCGCAGTGGGCTAGTACTAGAACATAACTGTTATTTTGTTCCTGCTCTTACGAAGATCATTATTTCTATTTCTACATTAGATGTTGAAAGATTTTCTTTTACGTTCAAGAATAAATGTTGCTCTTTTTCACTTGATGGAATTTTTTATGGTACTAGCATGCTTAGCAATGGTCTCTACAAATTAGATATGAATGTTGACGTTCTTAATATAAACATCAAGAAAGCCAAAACGGATGACTTGAATGAATCCTACTTATGGCATTGTAGACTTGGCCATATAAACAAGAATCGCATTTCCAAACTCCATAAAGATGGATTATTGTATTACTTCGATTATGAATCGTTTGATACATGCAAAGCCTGTTTACTTGGGAAGATGACAAAGTAACCTTTTAGTGGCAAAGGGATAAGATCAAATGAATTACTTGAGCTCATACACACTGATGTGTGCTACCCAATGTCAATTCAAGCCAAAGGAGGATACTCTTATTTTATCACCTTCAATGATGACCATTCATGCTATGGTTATGTATACTTAATGAAGTATAAGTCTGAGGCTTTTGAAAAGTTCAAGGAATTCAGAAGTGAAGTTGAGAAACAACTAGGTAAAGAAATTAAGACACACCGATCCGATCGAGGTCGAGAGTACTTAGATGGAGAGTTTCAAGACTACTTAAAGGAGAATGTGATTCTACCTGAATGGACCCCTCCCGGAATGCCTCGGATGAATGGCATGTCAGAAAGGAGGAACCGTACCTTGTTAGACATGGTACGATCCATGATGAGCTACGCAGTTCTCCCAAAATCATTTTGGGGGGTATGCTCTAAAAACCGCATCCTATACACTGAACCGAGTTCCATCAAAGACGGTTGCGTCCACTCTCTAAGAAGTGTTCAAAGGGAAGAGACCAACACTGGGTTACATGAACCCTTGGGGATGTCCCGTTTATGTGAAAAGGACCATGCCTGACAAACTGGAACCTAGATCTGACAGATGTCTATTTGTGGGTTATCCTAAGGAAACCGAAGGGTACCAATTTTACCATCCTGAGGAACAAAAGGTGTTTGTTGCCAGGACTAACCATTTTCTGGGGAAAGAGTTTATTCAGAATTGGGTCAGTGGGAGTAAGATTGATCTTGAAGAGATTCAAGAACCACCCACAGATAACAGTCCTTTGATAGAAGTAGAGGAAACGACATACACAGATGTGACGTCAACTTCTACCGTGGACACACTAGTACCTCGAAGATCCACCAGGGAACACAGTGAACCTGAAAGGTACACTGGCATGTACCTCATGGAAGATGAGGACCCTAGAACTTATGAGGAAGTGCTATTAACGCATGACAAAGAGAAATGGCTGGAAGCCATGAATTCTGAAATGGAATCCATGAAAGACAACCAAGTTTGGAACTTAGTTGATCCACCTGAAGGAATAGTTCTTATAGGGTGCAAATGGGTCTTTAAGAGAAAGACCGACATGGACGGTAACGTGACTACCTACAAAGTTAGGTTAGTGGCAAAAGGTTATAAGCAAAGACAAGGAGTTGACTATGACGAAACGTGTTCGCCTGTTGCCATGTTAAAATCCAATAGAATTTCACTTGCTAATGCATCATACCATGATTACGAAATCTAGCAGATGGATGTGAAAACAGCTTTCCTTAACGGGAATCTGTCTGGGGAGGTGTACATGACACAGCCCTGGGGTTTCACAACCTATGACGCCAAGATGGTGTGTAAACTGCAAAGATCCATTTATGGGTTAAAGCAAGCTTCTCGATGTTGGAATTTTCACTTTGATGAGATAATCAAACAGTTTGATTTCATCAAGAACGAAGATGATCCATGTGTTTAGAAGAAGGTTAGTGGGAGCACCATTGTGTTCTTAGTGCTTTATGTACACAACATATTGCTCATAGGGAATGATGTGCCTATGTTACAGTCACTCAAAGCTTGGTTATCCAAGAACTTCTCAATGAAGGACTTGGGTGAAGCAGCCTATATTCTAGGAATCAAGATCTATAGAGATAGGTCTAAGAGGTTGCTTGGTCTGTCACTATCCACCTATATAGACAAGATGCTGAAGAGATTCAGCATGGAGCAGTCCAAGAAAGGACTACCGCCCTTGTCACATGGGGTCTACCTGTCGAAGGGAATGAGTCCTAAGATAGAAAAGGAAAGGGCACAGATGAGTAGGATCCCTTACGCTTCGGCTATCGGGTCCATCATGTACGCCATGTTGTGCACTAGGCCAGATGTTTCGTACCCTCTTAGTATGACTAGTAGGTACCAGTCCAACCTAGGTGAAGGTCACTGGGTTGCAGTCAAGAATATTCTCAAGTACATGAGACGTACTAGGGACATGTTCCTGTTTTTCGGGAACGATGACTTAGTCTTATGAGGTTACACAGATGCCAGTTTCTAAACTGACAGGGATGACTTTAAGTCACAGTCTAGGTTTGTTTTCACCCTTAACGGTGAAGCAGTGACCTGGAAGAGTTCCAAGCAGGAGACTACTGCAGACTCTACAACGGAAGCCGAATACATAGCTGCCTCGGAGGCGGCGAATGAAGCAGTTTGGATGAAGAAGTTCAATACTGAACTTGGTGTGGTTCCCTTCATTGAAGGTCCAGTGCCACTGTACTGTGATAACAATGGGGCAATATCTCAATCAAAGGAACCAAGGTCTCATCAAAAGTCCAAACATGTGTTACGGCGCTATCACTTGATTAGAGAGATAGTAGATATAGGAGATGTAAAGATTGAGAAAGTCCACACGGATGATAACATAGCTGATCCGTTAACCAAGACATTGTCACAAGCAAAGCATGAGAAACATGTTCAAATGCAAGGGCTTAGGCATATGGGTGATTGGCTTTAGGCTAAGTGAGAGATTGTTGAATAGGTGTCCTAAACCCCATCGGGTTGGACCAGTCCGACAGGGTCGGGTCATTTACAGTCTGTTTTAGTTAATGTAATAACTTTATTATGATTAATAAAAGCACATTTTTAATTATATATTGTTTATCTTCATGTTATTAGTTGTATATATATAATAGCGTCCCTAGTGTCAAACCATGATAGAGAAACCATGATAGTGATTATGGTTGATGAGATCTTTAATCACTTTAACAAGTTTGATACTTAAATGTCTCTAGTCGTATGTACTGTCAAATGGGACAATGATGGTATGATCAGACTAGCACGTATTGGAGGTTTTCTATATTATTGAAGATATGGATAAATCTTATCTATCTAAGTGTAGAGACACTTGGACTGTACATGGACGTGTATTAGAGAATGTGTACGTCAGAATGACCCACTTACATTAAGTGTCACACTATGTGGCGGTTGTGTAATTATCCTTAAGACCAGAGTTTTCATGGCATCACGGTGTGGATTGTCATGTTTTGACACTATTAAGGTTTCCCCTATCCATGGGGCGATCATGCGGTAGTGATTGGGTGTGATATTGAAGCATGCGGAGTATACATGTTTGTTCGTCCGAGAATCGCGTATCCTATGATTGGGATTGAATATCCGAAATGGCCTTCTTAGAAGGAATGACTAGCTCTCTAGTATCTTTGCAAAGTGGGAGTAAATGTGTTATTCCGAGAGAGCATGATATCCAAATTATAAGATACGATCGTTAATGTATTGACACTCGAGATACGATCGTATGGATATTGTTACAGTGGTAGGATTGTAATTTACATGGTAACTATTTCACATGAAAGGTAGTAGTCATTGCATTTGACTCTTCTGATGATTGGGTGTCACGAGTGTGTTTCTAGACGCTATCCCATGATTGTTGGGTATGAAGGGCATTTTTGTAATTTTCACTTTGTGTCTACGGCCAACATATTCCGAAGCCTAGCAGGTCACACACATATGAACATCATGTCGGATTAAAATGTGGTTATAGTTGATGAACAAATAAGAAAAGATTATCTCTAGACTATAACGGTTATAGTGGTAAATTAATATGGTGGTATTTATTTATTATGAATAAATAATGGGAATATCTTTTCACACAAATTTTTATCTTACCACACAGAATTTTTTTGCCAATTTCGCCCTTATTTTTTTTATTTTACGCGCGTTCATTCTGACCAAAGTTTGGTCAGAATATGACACATTATCCATACTGAAATATGGTCAGAATATACGTGTTGAGAGTCCACACTGGTTGATTCTGACCATATTTTAGGTAGAATGTTTGAAGTTTTCCAAACTCATACATAGTCAGAGCATCATTCTGACCAATATTGAGTCCGGAATACTCTACACATTTAGACTAGAATTGGGTCAGGATAACAACAACAATATAAGAGCACCACTATTGATTCTGAGTGAATTTCAGACAGAATATTAAAAGTTTTTTGTACTCAATTTTAGTCAGAATGTCTTTCTGACCGGTATTGAGTATGAAAAACATTCAAAATTCTGACTAGAATAAAATCAGTATAATGATCGTATTATGACTCAAATTAGGTCAGAATGGCTGCTGTGTGAATTGACCATAAATTGGCCAGAATAGTATATATTTTCCGGATTCATTTACGGTCAGAATGGCAGGCGTGTGGAATATCCAAACGAAGCCCACTCTCGGCTCTTGGTAAGCGTAAAACAACATTTGTGTGAAAAGATAGTCCCTAAATAAAACACAAGATATTAATTATACATAAATTATATTAATTAAAGAATATTCCGGATGCCAATTAATTGACATTTGGGGCGCCACTTTTGTGTGTATAAGATACAAGTCTTCACTTAGAATCTGACATGTTGTATAAGTTGAGTCAGACAAGTATTGTTGTACTAGTTGGTAGAATGACTAAGTAAACAGAAATCCGGCAGAGTGAAAACAGCCAAGTACCAGCAGAGAAACATGATGTCATATGGTCTGACTTATATCTAGGGAAGTCTGTGATGACCTTGGTTAAGTCTAAGTTACATTTCAAGTGATGAAATTCAATGTTAAATATGGTGTACATTGATCTCACACAAATCAAGGATTAGTGAAATACAAGGACTCTTGTAAACGCAAAGAAATCAAGAAAGCAATGAACCGGCAAAGTAAACTGACTATCGGCTGAGTAAAGACAAAGCAGTGATGGAAGAACTAAAGCACTTGACCGATTCAAGTAACAGCCAAGTGAAGAGACAGCTGAGTGAACTATACTTGTTCAGAATATGAAAAATAAGGAAGATCCAGATGATGAAGCATTCAATGCATAATCAAATCATTAAATGACAGATTTTGTGATATACGTTTGAAGAAAATCCTATCACTGAAATCAAGAAGAATATAATTAAGAGGGAATCAAGAATTAAATCAAGGATTATTCCCTAAATTAAATAGCCAATGGACGGAAATTCAAATCAAGGATTATCAAGGCTATAAATAGAAGGCATTGACAGATAGGAAAAATAACGATTGAATCTGATAAGAAACAAGCAGAAATTAACTCTGTCAATTTGAAACGCTTTTTATCTGAACTTAAAAGAAATATCTAGAGATCAAATCAGCAATCAGAACTTGAATTCCACATCAAGTACTGAGGTTGATCAACAGAATCTGTGAATCCAATTCACACGAGTCAATCAACTGAATCAGAGCCATCTGAGAAGGAGTTGTGTTTGTGATAGCTGCTGAAGTATTTGTTCCCAAGGAGCAGTGTTGAAGACTGAGTCACTGACGCTTTTGAAGCTAGGGAGTGATAGTCTTGGAGATTGTGAAGCTTGTATAGCCAAGGACAATCTGTCTATTGTATCTGTGAGAACAATAGTGAATTCCTCCAATCATCACAGGAGAAGAGTGGATTAAGGGATTACACCACCCTGAACTACTATAAACCTTTGTGTCTATTTACTTTAGCACTTTACTTTATTGCACTTAGCTTATTGCATATTATATCTGTGATTGCATATCCTACTTTGAATTAACATTTTAAGAAAGGACTTATCCGCGGCCCAAAATCTTTTATTTCAAGAAAAAGTTTTTGAAACTCCAGTTTAGTCATTCACCCCCCCCCCCCCCCCCTCGACTATACTTTCACCCTTCTCTGGGACCAACAATTGTCTATATAAAGCAATAGATTTCGATTGTAACATATACTTTAGTATATACTTGATACTTTCCATATACAATCATTGTTGAAATAAAGATTTAGTTTTATATTCCGAGTTGCTTTTCCGGTTTTCCTCTTCCACGCCGTCTCTAACTTGAGTAGTTCAAGTTAGATCTCCATAGCCGAAGGTATGAAGTTTGAACGTTCCTTTCCGTCTTAGTTATGGTAGATTTACTTGCTTTCTATGTGTTGTACTTGATTTGAATGTGTAACGACCCCGTAATTTACCAGAATTAATCATAACGAAGCAATGTAGTTCCAGAATTATGAAACACCGCACCTGATTCAGCGGCAGTTTATACCGATGAATCAAGGCACTTTTAGGTCAGCTTAATCTGGAGATTCAACGTCAGCTACGTTGATCGGCATGTTTGATTAACAGTAGGCTATATCTGGCCAATCTGCTTATTGTAGTCGTAAATTAACATGAAGGACGATAAAGTGAAGTGTTAATTAGGACATAGTCTGGATCGATCTCTTAGAACGTGCTAGTCAATCCACGATAGCTTCTTAGGGAGGTTTTCGGTCTTAAGCCGGCACTTTCTAGTACTTATTGCGTGTGAGTTAATACAACCACGTAATGAGGTTAACCGCACATAGACGTTTACCGTCCTTTCAATGAAAGTAAACAAGGTTAGGAGATTGTACCCATAGCTAAACTGAGTTCATAACTTGTTTTGATTGATTCGGGGAATTACTGGGGGAAGTACACATAATGATTAGTTATACCAAGTTGTGGGATAGGTCGGGAAGGCGGAATACCGTGTTTATTTCCGTTCTTCTGTTGGTCAACTACCGTTTGTGTATTCTTAGGTAGATTATGTGTGTATTTCTAAGTTGTATTGTCTCTGTGAGATCGAACTTGATTCGCCATTGCTATACTATAATTTGACATAGTACTCTTGCTAGTATAATCGACCTCACGCGCGACATCAAGACAATGTTAGCAACTTTAACAATTGCTTCGGCCCAATGAATATTTGTTAGAATATGAAATTCAAGCATGTTTGGTAAAGTCCAACCTTTTATCACTGTATTTTATAAATATGAATGTATAATTGAAATTAACGAAAGGATGGAGACCCTGCCTGCTCCGAGAATCGAATTTTACAAAAAGATAAAAAGAAAGTCCTAATCGTTAAATCGAATCCGGCCCTTTTTTTGCTGTAAGGGAACAAAATATAATTTAAGAGTACAGAGTACAGCGCATATGTGTCGTGGTAAATATTTTGTCCCAAATGATCCAAATGTGTCAACAATGTTTTCATCTCCCCCCCAAAAAAAACCAAAGTTTTCATCAGTGGTGGATCAAAATTCTTTGTTCGTCATTACTTTTTCAAAGTCATAATTTTTTACAGGTACCAAACAAATATTACACGTAAAATGTTGAGTTATCCTTCCAAAAAAAAAAAAATGTTGAGTTATTTTTTAACTAGGTTTTTCGACCCCAATTAATTAATGTCCCTACACCATAGTCTAGTCTAGTCTCTCTCTCTCTCTCTATATATATATACATATATATATGTATATATATATATGTATATATATATATATATATATATATATATATATATATATATATATATATATATATATATATATATATATATGTATATATATATGTATATTTATATTGACGATGCTAGTGTAGAAATCGGGCTGATATTTGGATAATTCGGCTTGACGAGGATAAGCCAATTATAAAAAAAGATTTGAAGATGGATTAGAGCTGGGACAATTGAGATTAATTTGCCACGTATTTAGAAATTTCGGATCAAGCTATTACCGTAGTTCTAACTTTTGAGGATGATAATCCTTTATAGGCTTCCTTTGTGGGGGAACGAATTTTGTAAGCATTAAAGTCGTGGCTAATGACTAAGAACCATTCTCTGAATAGTTACGTAATAATGGCCGTATAGGCATGACTCAAGGAGACGTAATGAGATCGTAGGTTAATGTCATGTTGACTATGTAACTGCTACCTGAATTCATCGAAAACTTGTATCGAGCTGTGAGTCTTAGACCGATGTGACTTGCACCATCTCGGTGCTATGAGTTGGTGATTATGTTACTTCGAGCTGGTCCTGAAAGACATAGGATGACCTATGTCATGTCGGACAAACAAGGACCTCTGCCACGTCGAAGTGTTAAATGCGGCCTACGCTTCATAAAACCTACTATGCTGAAACCAATGTATGTTCAAGGCACAATGTTGAGCTGTGCCTAGGATTGTCTTACTTAAAAGCCCTAAACTGAATCTTTGAGTGCCACATGTATGAGGCCGGGACATACCAATGCCAAAAGCCCACCACACATGAGCTGATATGTTAATCGTTGGTTAGGTCATTTCGATGATGATGCGACACAAGAAGAGAGGTTGTAGATCAACCGTTACTAACACTCATGATGCGTGACAACTTGCATTTTAAATTTGAAGGGTCGATTGTGTATTCCAAGAGATCATGATTACATGGAAATCGTGTATATCGAGTAATTCAAAAGCCAATAAGGACTATACATTTACACCATTTGGCTGGCTATAAAAGAACAATCAAATAGACAATATCAACGTCTCATTTAGTGGAGATTGATATTATTCCTAAGCATATGGATTTGCATTTTATAAGTGTTGCATGCATGATTTCAACATTAATTGCTTGCTAACAATCTTGAGAGACTGTTCACACACACACACACACGCACACACGCACACACACACACACACACACACTATTTTACACACATTGATTGAGGTTAACGTACAATTATAGATCCAAAGGTTGTATCATCTAGTTGCCTTTACATTTTATATCTTTACGAATATGTTCATTAGTAATCGGTTTATGTAACCATAGTGTCGTTTCGGGTTAACGGTTGGTATTTTTGTGCTTTATTGCAGGATTATAGGTTTACCAAGATCCCGAGTGACGACATGTTTGGAGTAATAACACATCTTCTGAGGACCAGAAGAGTATACCGGAATCTATCAAGTCAAACCGATTAAGATTCATTAGGACGTCTACCGTAACATAAATTCAATCGACATTTGAACCAGTTGAGTGGTATTTTCTTGAGATAACTTCTTCAGGAAATTTGTATATTGGGGAACAAGATTTGAAATGTTAGAAGGATTGGGGTTTGGATAATAACAACAATGTCGAAAACGCAGAAAATACAAAAACGCAGAGATTTGGTTTGCTCGATATGAACGTAGAATCGTGAAACACTTTCCTACAAAAGTTATTTGCCCCGAATCTTATGCCTAGGGTAACACAAATACTTTTGTGAGATAAGACTACGTTTTCCCTTCGATCTTTAGGCACAAAAGATGAAGAATGCTCTTGAAGATAGTATACAAAGTGTTTGAACTCTCAAAGATGAATGTGCTATTTTTCTTATATGTGTCTCAGATAAAAGCACTTAAATGATCATATATATTGGTGGAAAGTCGACCTATTTTATGTATGCAACCATTGGAAACAAGTTACATACATAAAATAGTTGAAAAGGATGAAAAGACACACCACTTCAGAAATTCGGGCCACAGGCGGGCGCCTGTGGCCAGCCTGTGAAAGCCAAAACCGACCAAAACTCTCTGTTCAATTTCCAGTGTAAAAAAGTCTCACAGGCGGCCGCCTGTCACCTGTTTTTCCCAAACACTGATTTTTGGTCCTTTAAGTGGATTTTCAGTCCTTTAAGTGATTTTCCCGAAATAAACTTGATCATTTAAATCCATAAACTCGTAAATACTTATATGAGCGTACACTCCGTACCTCCAAACTCACATTATAGCAATCCGAGTTCACCCATCTTTGTACCAAACCCCGAATACAATAAATGAACATGGTAACACTTAAATTACCAACAATCCTCCCCCATTTAAGTGTAATCCTTGGTTTAGCTGAAAACAGTAAACACAACAACTCATGCATCAATGATAATGTCACGAAGATTGAATTATCACCTAGTAATATTACACATTTCAAATATTCGAGTATTGGGGTGTGTCTAAGCATTGAACCCCTTTACACGTTTTGAATACATGAAGATAACATACACATGAGTTAATATAACTCCAAAAGCTTCTTCTTGACACTAATTAATCAGGCCTTGTGTCCATATCCATTCATGAGCATATAGAAAGCCAACTCTCGAACTTTCTTGAAGCGGCCAAACTTCATACTCATATAGGTGAGCCTTTATATAATCGTGCACCTGCAATAGCACTTTGTCAAAGACTCATTATGAAGAACCTCTTCATCCTTAACTTACAAGTAATGGCACATACCTCGGGATAATATCATGTGCTCAAATCTAGATAATAGGCCTTCCACATTGAATTCTGCCTCTAACATTGTATTAGAAGGGAATTGGGTATCCTATCACCAAGATTCAAATGAGTTGTAAACTCATCCCGATTACAGACTTTTGTACCAAGTCTCTAGCCAATCCTTTTGTTAAGTGATCAGCTAAGTTATGTTGAGATCTCACAAACACAACCGAAATCACCCCGTGAGTGATCAACTCACGAACCGCGCTATGTCTAACGCCCAGGTGTCGCGACTTACCATTATACACTTGACTATATGCTTTAGACAAGGTAGATGCACTATCACAATGGATAGAATTAGGTGAAATTGGCTTAGGCCATAATGGAATTTCATATATCAAATTCCTAAGCCACTCCGCCTCTTTACCGGCTCGTTGCTAAGGCAACAAATTCCGACTCCATAGTCGAGCTAGTAATACATGTTTGCTTTTTGGAAGCCCAAGAGATGGCACCTCCTCCAAGCAAGAACACCCAACCACTTGTAGAAGAATGATCCTCTACATTGGAGATCCAACTAGCATCCGAATATCCTTCTATTGCGAAGGATGTCCAACATAAGTTAAGCCAAAATCCTTGGTTAACTTAAGATACCTTAGTACACGAGTTACCGCACGCCAATGATGACTACTCGGATTACTCGTAAACCGCTTAGCTTTCCAACCGCATAAGCTATATCCGGACGTGTGCTAGTCATAGCATACATCAAACATCCTATTACCCGAGAATACTCAAGTTGTGATATTGGATTTCCCGTATTAGGCATGAGTTTCTCATTAGGATCCATGGGAGTATTAGCCGGAGTGGAGTTTTCACAATTGAACTTCTTCAACACTTTCTCAATGTAATGAGATTGTGTCAAAGAGAACCCTTTGTCACTCCTTTTTATCTTGATTCCTAGAATCACATCCGCCTCCCCATGTCTTTCATAGAAAAGCTTGATGACAAAAATGCTTTGCAAAGGTCAACTTGATCTTGGTTAGTTCCAAAGATCAACATGTCATCAACATATAAGCAAATTATCACACCATTACCGGTATTGTCAAATTTGCTATATATACACTTGTCTGATTGATTAATCATAAATCCATGAGACAAGATAACTTCATCAAATTTATGATGCCATTGTTTAGGTGCTTGTTTAAGACCATACAATGATTTAACAAGCTTACAAACCTTATGCTCATTTCCAGGCAAAACAAAACCTTCCGGTTGTTTCATATAAATTTCTTCTTCCAAATCTCCATTCAAGAACGCCGTCTTAACATCCATTTGATGGATTACCAGATTGTTAATTGCTGCCAATGCAATCAACAATCTTATTGTGGAGATTCTTGCAACTGGTGCATAGGTATCAAAATAATCAATACCTTCTTTTTGTCTAAAGCCTTGAATTACCAATCTGGCTTTATACCTGTCGACAGTGCCGTCAACTTTCATCTTTCTTTTAAAGATCCACTTGCAGCCCAAAGGTTTGCAACCACGTGGAAGATCCGAAAGGATCCACGTGTTGTTTCCCATTATGGAATCCATCTCATCATTGACGGGTTCTTTCCACAACGACACGTCTCGAGACTCCATAGCCTCCTTAAACGTCTTAGGATCCTCATCAATATTATAACAATATGAATATTGGAATCCTACTTCGTCTCTTGTTCCTTCTACCAAATAAGTTTGATAGTCGGATCCAAAAGATTTTGCTTTCCTAGCCCTTTTGCTTCTACGAAGCTCCAAAGGCTCATCTTGAGAACTGATATCACTATTGTTCTCCACTCCAACATTAATAGGAGTTATATCCTCCGGTCTTTGTATAGACGAAAACCGATTTTCATCAAAGATAGCATCCCTTGATTCAATCACAGAATGAACGGCAACTGAATCATTAGGCTCTATAACATAGAAACTATAAGCCTTGGAATGCATAGCATATCCAATGAATATACAATCAATGCCTCTTTCACCCAAGGTTTTAATCTTAGGCATGGTGACCCTTACAACAGCCCTACATCCCCAAACTCTTAGATAACTCAAGTTTGGCTTCTTTTTGAACCAAAGTTCATATAGGGTAATAGGATTCCTTTTATTAGGAACTCTATTCAGCAAATAACAAGCCGTTAACATGGCTTCTCCCCAAAATCCCTCACTCAAACCTGAGTAAGATAGCATGGAATTAACCATCTCTTTAAGAGTACGGTTTTTCCTTTCCGCTATACCATTTTGCTGCGGCGTGTAAGGCGCCGTAACCTCATGTATAATTCCACATAACCCGAAAAAGGTTGGATCAAAGTATTCACCACCTCGATCGGTACGCAACTTTTAATTTTAGAGGTTAATTGCAACTCAACTTCACTTTTATAGATTTTGAATTTATCGATTGCCTCATCTTTAGAATGAAGTAAAAACACATAACAGAAC
This sequence comes from Gentiana straminea, assembly GCA_036785695.1. Taxonomy (NCBI): domain Eukaryota; kingdom Viridiplantae; phylum Streptophyta; class Magnoliopsida; order Gentianales; family Gentianaceae; genus Gentiana; species Gentiana straminea. Next base: position 3,532,771 of record JAVUPR010000398.1, read on the forward strand.
CGAGTGCAATCATCTATAAAAGTCACTACATATCTTTTGTTGCCAAAAGACGGTGTAGCACAAAAGTCACATAGATCACTATGGACAAGATCCAAAAGCGAAGACGACCTTTCAACAACTATGAAAAGGTTGTCTAACAATTTTGTTCAACATACATGTATCACATTTATTTATATTCATATCAAAAGATGGAATCAAATCATGCTTAGACATTAATAACATGCGTTTGTAATGAACATGTCCTAACCGAGCATGCCATAAAACGAAACATTAACATCATGATTCATACAAACAATATTCACAACATCATGCCTGAATGTTAAGCATAAACATACCATTACAAAGATAACCAAATCCTATAAATACACCACACTTACTTAAAATGTATTTGTCAGACTCAAAGACTTGTTTAAAACCATCTTTACATAATAAACTTCCTGAAACTAAGTTTTTCCGGATCCCCGGAACAAATAGAACATGTTTTAAAATTACAAATTTTCCAGAACTAAAAGGTAAAACAACAGTTCCTCTTCCACGGATGGCGGCCTTTGACTCGTTTCCCATAAAAAGCATGGATCCATCGTTAACAGGTTCATAATCTTTAAACCAACGTTGATCCTTGCAGACATGCTTTGTCGCACCCGAGTCAATCCACCAAGCAACATCATCATCCTGCACATAAAATGCCTCGAAATTCGTGGTACATAATTCATATCGAATTAAATCCACAAACAATATTCGACCTTGATGTTTAGGAGCACCTTGGTCCTTAGACCCTTGCCCCGAACTGTTGTTTGGCCCTTTCTGATTTTTGCCAAATCGACAATCAGCCTTAAAATGCCCAACTTTCCCGCAAACCCAACAAGCACTTTTCGGTTTCTTGTTGGCATCTTTGCCGTTGTTTTTAGACGATTGTCCTTTTCTTTTCTTCTGGTTCTTTTGAGAACTTTCACCAGTTTCCACCATATTTATGGAAGTAAAATCCATTACCTCTTTACCCTTGGTTTTACCGTTCACTTGCGCCCTTAGAGATTCCTCTATACGCAAGTGACTACCAAGTTCTACCAGAGATAATTCTTCTTTCTTATGTTTCAGAAAATGTTTAAAATATTTCCAAGAGGGTGGCAATTTATCAATTATACTAGAAACGAAATAGACTCATCCATTTCCATTTTATGCTTTGTGCAAATTGACCCAAAATGCGAAGAAGTTCATTGTCTTGTTCCATTACCGAATGTGAATCCACCATATTATATTTCATGAAGTTTCCAACCAAGAACTTTTTACTGGATGCATCTTCATCCATGTATTTTGATTCTAAAGAATCCCAAAGTTCTTTGGCAGATTCAACATTTTGGTAAATATCGAACAAAGCATCAGACATACCGTTTAGAATGTGGCCTCTACAAATGTAGTCATCATTCTTCCACTTCTTCTTCTTTCTCAACTCTTCCAGAGGTCCGTCCTCCATCACTTCCGGCATTGGTGTACTAAGCACATACACAACCTTCAAAGTTGTCAACAGAAAATGCATCTTTCTTTGCCATCTTCGAAAATTGACTCCATCGAACTTTTCCAACTTCCCAAAATTTGCAGTCATCTCCTTGACACTTGACATTGTTAAACGAATAACTTTTGTAGATTGTTAGAAGGATTGGGGTTTGGATAATAACAACAATGTCGAAAACGCAGAAAATACAAAAATGCAGAGATTTGGTTTGCTCGATATGAACGTAGAATCGTGAAACACTTTCCTACAAAAGTTATTTGCCCCGAATCTTATGCCTAGGGTCACACAAATACTTTTGTGAGATAAGACTACGTTTTCCCTTCGATCTTTAGGCACAAAAGATGAAGAATGCTCTTGAAGATAGTATACAAAGTGTTTGAACTCTCAAAGATGAATGTGCTATTTTTCTTATATGTGTCTCAGATAAAAGCACTTAAATGATCATATATATTGGTGGAAAGTCAACCTATTTTATGTATGCAACCTTTTGAAACAAGTTACATACATAAAACAGTTGAAAATGATGAAAAGACACACCACTTCAGAAATTCGGGCCACGGGCGGGCGCCGTGGCCACTGTGAAAGCCAAAACCGACCAAAACTCTCTGTTCAATTTCCGGTGTAAAAAATTTGTGTTTTTCCCAAACACCGATTTTTGGTCCTTTAAGTGGATTTTCAGTCCTTTAAGTGATTTTCCCGAAATAAACTTGATCATTTAAATCCGTAAACTCGTAAATACTTATATGAGCGTACACTCCGTACCTCCAAACTCACATTATAGCAATCCGAGTTCACCCGTCTTTGTACCAAACCCCGATTACAATAAATGAACATGGTAACACTTAAATTACCAACATACAATGCATCTTTAATTGCTTCAATCGAAGGTCTACAACTCAAGCTATCGTAATTTTACTGAGATGATGTTGAAGGGTAGCATTCACCAGACCTTTAGTGGCGAACGCCAAATGTTGTTAGATATAAAATTTCGTGCCAGAGTAGCCAGTGTTTACCAGAGCACCTCTAGCGTGCACCAAGTGCAGCAGATTCAATCTTTCAGCCTTTTTATCCTCATTTGGACGAATACTTCAACACAACTCCCAACTTCATCATCTTCAGAGTACATCTTAAAGAACTATTGAAAACATCATCTCCAAGGTCTTAGAGCCTGTTTCAAATTGTTATGATTTCTAATTGTAATCTTTGTCGAAACCTTAATCAATCATCAATGTCTATTTTGTGGATGAATATGTATCTTTTTTTATGTATATCCTGTTGGAGAAAATAGAGCAAAAATGATTTTATCGATTTTATCGATTTTTTAATCATTTTCGACAACTACTTTAAAGAGCTTTCAATAAAACTTTTATTAAAGTTATCGAGACTTTATTAAATTATTGGAAAATACGTGCTACGTAGTTGACAATGGGATTTAAAATTATTCAATTCGGAGTACGGATGAATGAGATATTAACGCTTAAGTTGTTTGTGAGATATTGAGTGTAGAGTTGTGTAAACACTTTATCCCAATTGGAACATGAGTGGTCCAATGTCAAGTATTTAAATGATGACAGTTGATGATGGGTATAAGCTCCTAGAGAAAGGGAGGAAGACTCATAACTTTTTAGTTAGACGATGTTCTGCTAAAATTGCCACACGCGCGAGCGCGCCGCCGCCACACGCCCGTGCCTGAGCCCATTGGGCTTTGGGCCTTGGGCTAGGCTAATATTATATTTATGGACAAAATCAGCGAAGTGGCAAAATCAGCCGAGGCTGAAATCCAAATTTAGCAGGGTGACGAAATCAGCAGAGGCATGTCGAAGTCAGCCGAGGCAATTCAGCAATGCTGAATATTTCAGCCAAGGCACTTTCAGCAGGCCAAATTCAGCCGAGGTTGAATATTTCAGCCAGCTGACTCAGTTGAGACCTTTCATCTTCTTCGAAACTGTCATGATCAATACTGATATCAAAGTGGGAGTAGTGGGAGTAGTGGGAGTAAATGCATTAATGTTTATTAATGTTGAGGCGTCTCCATTGCTTGCTTAAGCCTCTATATAAACATGCCTTCACAACATGGAGAATACACACATTAGTTGACAACAACAGAAATATAATACACATTTATATACTTTTGCATATAAAGTTGAAGATTTTTTTTCTAAAACACTGCAACAGTTCGACCTTGTTCAGAAGTTGAAGTACCTCTCTTTTGAACAAGTAAACTGGGTAATCCTATGAGACAATTGCATAAACCGGGGTACAAGCCGGAGCAAATTTGTCTTAAGGACAGAGTTTCATCTCGCCTCAGTCAAGATATCCTTTATTGTTTTATTTTATTTTCGTTTTTCCATTACAGTAGTTATAATATCTTTCAGAATTAATATATAAATTGTTCTACTTCTTTCTGTTTATTAATTTTATTTTGCATAAAATGCTAAGGTATAACATATCCTCCCATGGAAGAACTTTGAAGATAGATGCAGTTATTTCTCTTTGGAGTGCTTGCATGTTGGTAATTTAAGTGTTACCATGTTCATTTATTGTAATCGGGGTTTGGTACAAAGATGGGTGAACTCGGATTGCTATAATGTGAGTTTGGAGGTACGAAGTGTACGCTCATATAAGTATTTACGAGCTTACGGATTTAAATGATCAAGTTTATTTCGGGAAAATCACTTAAAGGACTGAAAATCCACTTAAAGGACCAAAAATCAGTGTTTGGGAAAAACAGGTGACAGGCGGCCGCCTGTCACCAAAGGCGCCCGCCTGTGAGAATTTTTTACACTGGAAATTGAACAGAGAGTTTTGGTCGGTTTTGGCTTTCACAGGCTGGCTACAGGCGCTCGCCTGTGGCCCGAATTTCTGAAGTGGTGTGTCTTTTCTTCCTTTTCAACTGTTTTATGTATGTAACTTGTTTCCAAAGGTTGCATACATAAAATAGGTCGAATTTCCACCAATATATATGATCATATAAGTGCTTTTATCTGAGACACATATAAGAAATATAGCACATTCATCTTTGAGAGTTCAAACACTTTGTATACTATCTTCAAGAGCATTCTTCATCTTTTGTGCCTAAAGATCGAAGGGAAAACGTAGTCTTATCTCACAAAAGTATTTGTGTTACCCTAGGCATAAGATTCGGGGCAAATAACTTTTGTAGGAAAGTGTTTCACGATTCTACGTTCATATCGAGCAAACCAAATCTCTGCGTTTTTGTATTTTCTGCGTTTTCGACATTATTGTTATTATCCAAACCCCAATCCTTCTAACAATCTAAAAAATTTATTCGTTTAACAATGTCAATTGTCAAGGAGATGACTGCAAATTTTGGAAAGTTGGAAAAGTTCGAAGGAGTCAATTTTCGAAGATGGCAAAGGAAGATGCATTTTCTGCTAACAACGTTGAAAGTGGTGTATGTGTTGAGTACACCAATGCCTGAAGTGTTGGATGATGGACCTTTGGAGGAACTGAGGAGGAAGAACAAGTGGGAGAATGATGACTACATCCGTAGAGGTCACATTCTAAACGGTATGTACGATTCTTTGTTTGACATTTATCAAAATGTTGAGTCCGCGAAAGAACTGTGAGATTCACTAGAGTCTAAATACATGAATGAAGATGCCTCTAGTAAAAAATTTTTGGTTGGTAATTTCATGAAGTATAACATGGTAGATTCATGGTCGGTAATGGAACAATATAATGAATTACTGCGCATTTTGGGTCAATTTGCACAACATAAAATGGAAATGGATGAGTCTATTTCGGTGTCAAGCATTATAGATAAGTTACCACCTTCATGGAAAGATTTTAAACACATGTTAAAGCACAAAAAGGAAGAATTATCTCTGGTAGAACTTGGTAGTCACTTGCGTATAGAGGAATCTCTAAGGGCGCAAGAGGGCGGTAAAACCAAGGGTAAAGAGATAATGGATTCGACATCTATCAACATGATGGAAGCCGGTGAATGTTCATATAAGAACAAAGGGAAAGATAAGAAAAAATCTTCCAAAAACAATGGCAAAGATACCAACAAAAAACCGAAAGGTGCTTGTTGGAATTGCGGTAAAACTGGACATTTCAGAGTTGATTGTCGAGTAAGGAAGAAAGGACCAAACAACAGTTCGGGGCAAGGGTCTAAGGACCAAGGTGCTCTTAAACATCAAGGTCAGAATGTTACTTGTGGATTTAATTCGAGTGTGAATTATGTACCACTAATTTCTGAAGCATTTTATATGCAGGATGATGATGTTGCTTGGTGGATTGACTCGGGTGCAACGAGACACGTTTGCAAGGATCGAAGCTGGTTTAAAAACTATGAACCTATGATCGATGGATCCATGCTATTTATGGGAAACGAGTCAAAGGCTGCCATAGTTGGAGTTGGAAGTGTTGTTTTATCTTTTAGTTCTGGAAAATGTATTATTTAAAACAAGTGTTGCATGCTCCGTGTATACGGAAAAACTTGGTTTCTGGTAGTATTTTATGTAAAGAAGGTTATAAACAAGTCTATGAGTCGGATAAGTACATTTTAAGTAAGTGTGGTGTATTTATTGGATTTGGTTACTTATGTAATGGTATGTTTATGCTTAACATTCAGCATGATGTTGTGAATATTGTTTGTATGAATCATGATGTTAATGTTTCTGTTTTATGGCATGCTCGGTTAGGACATGTTCATTACAAACGCATGTTATTAATGTCTAAGCATGATTTGATTCCATCTTTTGATATGAATATAAATAAATGTGATACATGTATGTTGAACAAAATTGTTAGACAGCCTTTTCATAGTGTTGAAATGTCGTCTTCAGTTTTGGATCTTGTCCATAGTGATCTATGTGACTTTTGTGCTACACCGTCTTTTGGCAACAAAAGATATGTAGTGACTTTTATAGATGATTGCACTCGGTTCTGTTATGTGTTTTTACTTCATTCTAAAGATGAGGCAATCGATAAATTCAAAATCTATAAAAGTGAAGTTGAGTTGCAATTAACCTCTAAAATTAAAAAGTTGCGTACCGATCGAGGTGGTGAATACTTTGATCCAACCTTTTTCGGGTTATGTGGAATTATACATGAGGTTACGGCGCCTTACACGCCGCAGCAAAATGGTATATCGGAAAGGAAAAACCGTACTCTTAAAGAGATGGTTAATTCCATGCTATCTTACTCAGGTTTGAGTGAGGGATTTTGGGGAGAAGCCATGTTAACGGCTTGTTATTTGCTGAATAGAGTTCCTAATAAAAGGAATCCTATTACCCCATATGAACTTTGGTTCAAAAAGAAGCCAAACTTGAGTTATCTAAGAGTTTGGGGATGTAGGGCTGTTGTAAGGCTCACCATGCCTAAGATTAAAACCTTGGGTGAAAGAGGCATTGATTGTATATTCATTGGATATGCTATGCATTCCAAGGCTTATAGGTTCTATGTTATAGAGCCTAATGATTCAGTTGCCGTTCATTCTGTGATTGAATCAAGGGATGCTATCTTTGATGAAAATCGATTTTCGTCTATACAAAGACCGAAGGATATAACTCCTATTAATGTTGGAGTGGAGAACAATAGTGATATCAGTTCTCAAGATGAGCCTTTGGAGCTTCGTAGAAGCAAAAGGGCTAGGAAAGCAAAATCTTTTGGATCCGACTATCAAACTTATTTGGTAGAAGGAACAAGAGACGAAGTAGGATTCCAATATTCATATTGTTATAATATTGATGAGGATCCTAAGACGTTTAAGGAGGCTATGGAGTCTCGAGACGTGTCGTTGTGGAAAGAAGCCATCAATGATGAGATGGATTCCATAATGGGAAACAACACGTGGATCCTTTCGGATCTTCCACGTGGTTGCAAACCTTTGGGCTGCAAGTGGATCTTTAAAAGAAAGATGAAAGTTGACGGCACGTCGACAGTATAAAGCCGATTGGTAATTCAAGGCTTTAGGCAAAAAGAAGGTATTGATTATTTTGATACTATGCACCGCTTGCAAGAATCTCCACAATAAGATTGTTGATTGCATTGGCAGCAATTAACAATCGGTAATCCATCAAATGGATGTTAAGACGGCGTTCTTGAATGGAGATTTGGAAGAAGAAATTTATATGAAACAACCGGAAGGTTTTGTTTTCCCGGAAATGAGCATAAGGTTTGTAAGCTTGTTAAATCATTGTATGGTCTTAAACAAGCACCTAAAGAATGGCATCATAAATTTGATGAAGTTATCTTGTCTCATGGATTTATGATTAATCAATCGACAAGTGTATATATAGCAAATTTGACAATACCGGTAATGGTGTGATAATTTGCTTATATGTTGATGACATGTTGATCTTTGGAACCAACCAAGATCAAGTTGACCTTTGCAAAGCATTTTTGTCATCAAGCTTTTCTATGAAAGACATGGGGGAGGCGGATGTGATTCTAGGAATCAAGATAAAAAAGAGTGACAAAGGGTTCTCTTTGACACAATCTCATTACATTGAGAAAGTGTTGAAGAAGTTCAATTGTGAAAACTCCACTCCGGCTAATACTCCCATGGATCCTAATGAGAAACTCATGCCTAATACGGGAAATCCAATATCACAACTTGAGTATTCTTGGGTAATAGGATGTTTGATGTATGCTATGACTAGCACACGTCCGGATATAGCTTATGCGGTTGGAAAGCTAAGCAGGTTTACGAGTAATCCGAGTAGTCATCATTGGCGTGCGGTAACTCGTGTACTAAGGTATCTTAAGTTAACCAAGGATTTTGGCTTAACTTATGTTGGACATCCTTCAGTAATAGAAGGATATTCAGATGCTAGTTGGATCTCCAATGTAGAGGATCATTCTTCTACAAGTGGTTGGGTGTTCTTGCTTGGAGGAGGTGCCATCTCTTGGGCTTCCAAAAAGCAAACATGTATTACTAGCTCGACTATGGAGTCGGAATTTGTTGCCTTAGCAGCAGCCGGTAAAGAGGCGGAGTGGCTTAGGAATTTGATATATGAAATTCCATTATGGCCTAAGCCAATTTCACCTATTTCTATCCATTGTGATAGTGCATCTACCTTGTCTAAAGCATATAGTCAAGTGTATAATGGTAAGTCGCGATACCTGGTGATCGTGGTCAATCAGGTTATAATATACTTGACCACCATAAATCAATACTAGCAAGAGGACTAGGCCCATCGTAGTATAGCTATAGTGAATCAAGGTCGATCCCACGGGGAACCAATTGTGGATCATCTTATATACAAACAATTAATTAAACATGTCAAGGACATAGAGGCGGTCTACGACCAACATAAGACAAGAAAGGTAAAGACACGACTCGACACAACGTAATTAACCTCCCCAATTATAGTCTTTATCGTTTGGACCTAGATAATTTATATAATAAAGCGAACTTATTAAACGCCAATCCGTTTGTATCTATCTTAGATTGGCTACGGGAGTCATCCTCTTTAACTTGACTTAGCACCGGTAAGTCACTAAATCACTGTGATATTGTTACGTGACTTCGCCTTTTAGTGCCTCCATCTCATATAACTCACACGCTTACGACTCTAAGGATGCCGATATTAATCGTACACCTCGTCTAGGCAACATTCCTGTGGTTAGGCGTACTTCCTAAACGATCGCATCAGTCTCTGTCCTATTAACAATTACCTGCACGGTTTCATGTTAATCTACGATTTACGTATAACTAGGTGAGCTCAATTCCCAAATACAAAACCTACCTAGATCTCGCTGAAAGTCCCGGAAGATCATTCATGAGCCGACCTAGGAGCCCTATATTGGTATTTCCTAATCATACGCTAATTAAAACAGACGAGCAACGTAGCCGTAGCCATACCTACTGAGATGATAAATTCTATTAAGTTAACCTAACCATAAAGACATGGCTATCTAACGGATAAAACAGGGCTCGGTCGACCGAATAGGTGGGCTCGGTCGACCGAGTGAACTCATTCGGTCACCCGAATCAATTTCGTCCCCAGATTACATCCCTGAACATATCTCTCAGCGTTTCATCATACAGAACAGATTAAACAGTAACTCGTAAAGCATTCATATAAACTAACATAGATACGCATTAATTAAACAATGCAGATTCATGGATAGAAACTAAGTAGATGACGTAGGTTATGGGATCCCCATAGACAAGGCTTCGCCACATCCATAACGACATAACCTAGATCTACATCATCTAGCTATGATTAACTAACTCAAACGATAAAGCATAATTGGGGGGAATTAATTACTTAAAAGAAAGAAACAGAAAATAAAGGCTTACATAATGCAGCCCTTAAATTGCTGGAAACACCCTCAATAAACTACATTGAATCAAGATATGAATAGAGTGATTTTATTGAATGATATTCTAAGGTATGTCTAAAGTGTGTATTACAATTCTCGTAGCTGCTTGCTTATATAGAGGTTTTTGCCGACTTAGGGTGGTTCTAGAAGATAAGCACGATATAAGCCGGAAACCGACCCAAACCTAAGGCTCGGTCAACCGAAGAGCTGCACTCGGTCGACCGAAGCTATAGGCTCGGTCGACCGAACCTAAGTTTGCATGTTTAACACGTTTTCTTCGTCTAGCTTGTTCCCACATTTTGCACGCTTGCATGTTGATCCGATTAATCTTCCACTTAATGCTCCGATTTTCTTCCTTCCTTATCTTGAGATAATTGATTGAATGACATTAATCCTCTCGATTTGTTGTGATCGCAAAATCAATAATTATCGCACAATAAATCGGCTTTAAATAATAAAAACGCTAAATACCAAATATCATATTAATAATCACTTAACATTAAATAATAAATATAAACATGTGATTTAATATGAAATATATATTATTAATCTCGATTTAAGGTCAACGTTGATGACTTTTACGGGTATAATTTGACCGTCATCAACTACCCCCACTTAGACTTTGATCGTCCCGAACAAAGCATCAATAAGTCATTCCCCAAGACAACATTTTCTATGGTCAGGTCATACTTACGCAAGAAACTCAAGTCAACTCATACTAGTCATGCTCATAAGATATCCATTATTCACTACTCACTATGAATCGAAGTGATGTGTGCATGTGCATTGGTTTTATATAAATGTGGCAAGATTAGAGTTTATGCTAACTTCGCAATCTCAACCTACCAACCTCAGCATTCATACTTCTCAAGCCTTTAAATTTTTGAAGCACTAGAGCAATAAGCAAGAGCGTATCTATAGGGTTTTTGGACTTGGAGACCGAGTACTACTCAAAGCCTCTTAAAGAGTTGAATATTCTTTTCATATCTTCATATTTTTCAAATACTATCAATCTCAAGGAAGAAAACTTTTTAGAGTATCCCCCTATCTTAGATCATGTATAGCATCGAATATTACCACAAGCGCGGGGCTACTTTGGTAATGTTACTACAAGCCCGAGTGTCTAACATTTTGCTAAAACACGGGTACGTCTCAAGCTTATTACTCCGCTTTAATGGCTAAAATATAAGAATGCATCGGCGAGATAGATATTGACACTAAGTCTACATAACCAATCATCTATGCAATGTACACATAATTTCTTCAGTTATTATGATTTGCGCGGTATACTCGATTCATTTATTGAGTAATTGAATAATAAATAACTACTTGCAAAAACGGGCATGAATATCCTTAAATTTACTTAACATAAGTATAAAATGATCACGTACTCATGAAACTTGGTTTATTTCCTATCAATTCTTAGCTAGGAACTCACAATTCTAAGGGTACGAGATACCTAATATGGTATTTATTCAATTTTTTCAATCATGTGCCGTTTCATTCAATTTTCAATTATAACATAACATGGCTAAGTCTCCTACCCCCCACTTAAACATGGCATTGTCCTCAATGACAAAAATAAATGAGAATTTAAGAAAAAGACTTAGCTCGGAAACGGCTCTCAAGTAAATGCGAGAACATCGGAGTAAATTTCGGCACGTCGTGGAGAGATAGACACATCTGTATAAGCAAACAAACTCCACGAAACCGTAAAATACCATGTCTATGGAAGTTATAAAATAATGTGGCAGTAATGAGGTATAAATACCTTAAAACAGTTTAAGCCACTTTATTTTATACAACCAATGACAAGGGAAACCAAAAAGAAAAATACTAAATAGAAAGAAAAATAAACAAGCAACTAAAGATGGTGGGCTTCATCTACAACCTCCACCGCCTAAATATTCTTAAAACCGGGTGGAGAAGACAAAGATCAAAAAGCATTACCCCAAGTGGGAAAACACGAGGGTGACTTTATCGAAAAGGTATTCAATCCAGGAAAAGAGAAACTTGGTAAGGTATAACAGATTGAATGCGACCTATTGGCTAAAGATAAAATCAAATACTTAGCGCAGAAACTTCTCGCTTGCATTGGATACCAACAACTTAGGGAGATGTAGCTACTCCTCGAAATTACTAATAACCCAATGTATCACTTAAAAGTCATAACCGTCATCAACAAGGTCGGAACAAAACTTATCATCTAGAAATGCCGGAATAGTCGGAAAAGTGTGAAATTTAAAACTTCCGGTAGAAAGATAAGTTGTACTTTGATCGAACCAAAAACCTTTAAAATCTAGCTAGGGTCAGAGCTACACTTCCCCCAACTAGGATCATGAAAATCAAAATGATAAAAAATTATCATTAAAGCTTAGCAATATTTCAAATTCCGCAACACAAAGGTATTTTGTAAACAAAATGGAGGTTGAGAGTATGATGGGTTTAGAAAAAGATACACATAAGGATGGGAAGAAAAGATAAAGGGACGGGTAAGAAATTGTGTTTATGGGTGGGTTGAAAATGGTTAAGCATTGAGATTGGGTGGGAGAGTGAAACGGATGGAAAGAAAGAGAGGTGATGAAAGAATGGTTAGAAATGTGAGCTTGTTGGGGCAGATTGGTGAGAGGATCGAAAAGTTTGAAGGTGAAAAAGTGTAAAGGGAAAGATAAGGATAATTGCGGAATGAATTGCACATCACTTTGTATTTTCACTTGGATCACCATTCTGAAAGGTTTTGGAAGTTGACCAAAATTGTTCTTGTTTGCACCAATAATTCTCTGTTACATTTTCGGTAATTCTCAAAGCTCTCTTAATGCTTCCATCTTAAGATTGATTGCTAAATTTCCTTTTCTTTAGCAATTTCTCGACTCTCTACGGAACTCTATTTCACGTGGCCTATATTGAGTAAAAAAGTTTTGCACATCCTTAGCCCAATGGCCATCGGAACACGGCAAAATAAAAAACCTCAACATATGTCACGTTACTCTTATTTGACTCAAAGAAAACAAAACCTATAATCCTAAAAAGAAATCATAAGGGTTTTAAAGAAGTAGTTACGAGTTTAAAGTCCTCGGCTCGACTTTCCAAAGTATCCTTGTCGGTCATTATTCTTAGATCACGAGATATTGACCCTCTCGAGCACTATTAGAGGTGGCTTGTCGCTTTTGCGGATTAATACCCTTCCCTTTGTTGTGAGACCTAGGAAACGACATTTATCCATACCATTTATCCAAAGCTCTTACCTCGGCTCTCGTTTTAGGAATTAGTGAATTCTAAGAAACTCGGTTAAAATTACGGTTTTGGCCTTGACAATAAGAAACAATGAATCAAAGTACTCCGAATAAGGTCGGTTATGTAGGCAAGCCTACGCCGTCTTATTCGTTGGAACATATGTGACGGTTCGGGCCAATCCGTCAAGATTAAGCCCCGTTTAGCCCGAAGGCTTATCGGCTATGCTAAGTCTTGTGGAGCTATTTGTAACGTACATCACACGTGGAGGGGAGTCGATTGAGCCGAGGCTCGGTTAAACTCGCCCGGCCATGGTTAGACCATTTCCGAACCAATGTACTAAGAGTCTCCGATTTCTAAATTGTCCCAAAGCGTAATCTCGTTTGTTTAAGGTGGGTTCACCGAGAAGCCATCACCATAAAACTCAACGAAAGCGAGAAGATAGTGTTCTCTCAAAACTCAACGTCTTCTTTAGATTTTGAATGCTTAAACTACACAATTTGTTGCTCCCCTGGCCGGTAGAAGCAATCTCATGCATAGGACAATGAGATTTTAACGGAACTACGAGGAACTCTTTATTCTTTGCTTCCTTTCAACGACTACATGTTTCCTTACACCCTCAGATGAGACGATTTGGGGCAAAACCTTCGACACTAATAAAATTATTCTTACAAACCAACTCCGGGCTAAGATTCATACTAAGGTTCATGTATAGGCTAACTTATGCTCAAAAAACCAAAAGGTAGTAAAACATAAGCAAAAAAAAAAGGTAGTACCTTGCCTTCAACATTGTACCACGAAGAATTTAAGCCTTTAAAATATTTTTTTTTTTCGGAGCCATCTTGGTGCTTTAATGGTATTGCTTCCATCGCTTTTCCCATCTTAGATTCGTAGCTCCACATGTTTCTTTGGGTTATTTTCTCGGCGCCCGCGAAAAATTGCGACTCGGATTATTGCTTCCCTGGTTTACGCAAACGAGAAGAAAAACAAAAACAAACGGACCGTAGGCGATTTTAACATGGTTTCCCATGCGCTATCGGACCTACGGATTAAACATACGGGGATAAACGGACACGCGAAATTCCGGACTCGAAAAACACAAATAAGAAACCGTGTAGACGAACGAACAAGAACAAAACAAAACAAAACAAAACAAAAATTCTAAATCCTCGGTCGACCGAATGAGGTTTCTCGGTCGACCGAATAAATTTTTTTTTTTTTTTTTTTTTTTTTTATTTTAAGAATACGGAATTTTCGGACGGAAGCGGACAACCGAGAGGGACTCAAAAACGTAAAAACGGACTCTAAAACGAGAAAACTCGACATGAATAAAAAATTATTTATATATAAAATTGACCGTTGGTTCCCCGGCAACGGCGCCAAAAACTTGATCGTGGTCAATCAGGTTATAATATACTTGACCACCATAAACCAATACTAGCAAGAGGACTAGGCCCATCGTAGTATAGCTATAGTGAATCAAGGTCGATCCCACGGGGAACCAATTGTGGATCATCTTATATACAAACAATTAATTAAACATGTCAAGGACATAGAGGCGGTCTACGACCAACATAAGACAAGAAAGGTAAAGACACGACTCGACACAACGTAATTAACCTCCCCAATTATAGTCTTTATCGTTTGGACCTAGATAATTTATATAATAAGCTGAACTTATTAACTGTCAATTCGTTTGTATCTATCTTAGATTGGCTACGGGAGTCATCCTCTTTAACTTGACTTAGCACCGGTAAGTCACTAAATCTTGTGATATTGTTACGTGACTTCGCCTTTTAGTGCCTCCATCTCATATAACTCACACGCTTACGACTCTAAGGATGCCGATATTAATCGTACACCTCGTCTAGGCAACATTCCGTGGTTAGGCGTACTTCCTAAACGATCGCATCGGTCTCGTCCTATTAACAATTACCGCACGGTTTCATGTTAATCTACGATTTACGTATAACTAGGTGAGCTCAATTCCCAAATACAAAACCTACCTAGATCTCGCGAAAGTCCCGGAAGATCATTCATGAGCCAACCTAGGAGCCCTATATTGGTATTTCCTAATCATACGCTAATTAAAACGAGACGAGCAACGTAGCCGTAGCCAT
Organism: Gentiana straminea; assembly: GCA_036785695.1. Taxonomy (NCBI): domain Eukaryota; kingdom Viridiplantae; phylum Streptophyta; class Magnoliopsida; order Gentianales; family Gentianaceae; genus Gentiana; species Gentiana straminea. Next base: position 3,547,933 of record JAVUPR010000398.1, read on the forward strand.
ACCTACTGCGAGATGATAAATTCTATTAAGTTAACCTAACCATAAAGACATGGCTATCTAACGGATAAAACGGGGCTCGGTCGACCGAATAGGTGGGCTCGGTCGACCGAGTGAACTCATTCGGTCACCCGAATCAATTTCGTCCCAGATTACATCCACGAACATATCTCTCAGCGTTTCATCATACAGAACAGATTAAATAGTAACTCGTAAAGCATTCATATAAACTAACATAGATACGCATTAATTAAACAATGCAGATTCATGGATAGAAACTAAGTAGATGACGTAGGTTATGGGATCCCCATAGACAAGGCTTCGCCACATCCATAACGACATAACCTAGATCTACATCATCTAGCTATGATTAACTAACTCAAACGATAAAGCATAATTGGGGGGAATTAATTACTTAAAAGAAAGAAACGAGAAAATAAAGGCTTACATAATGCGGCTTAAATTCTTTGGAAACACCCTCAATAAACTACATTGAATCAAGATATGAATAGAGTGATTTTATTGAATGATATTCTAAGGTATGTCTAAAGTGTGTATTACAATTCTCGTAGTTGCTTGCTTATATAGAGGTTTTTGCCGACTTATGGTGGTTCTAGAAGATAAGCACGATATAAGCCGGAAACCGACCCAAACCTAAGGCTCGGTCAACCGAAGAGCTGCACTCGGTCGACCGAAGCTATAGGCTCGGTCGACCGAACCTAAGTTTGCATGTTTAACACGTTTTCTTCGTCTAGCTTGTTCCCCATTTGCACGCTTGCATGTTGATCCGATTAATCTTCCACTTAATGCTCCGATTTTCTTCCTTCCTTATCTTGAGATAATTGATTGAATGACATTAATCCTCTCGATTTGTTGTGATCGCAAAATCAATAATTATCGCACAATAAATCGGCTTTAAATAATAAAAACGACTAAATACCAAATATCATATTAATAATCACTTAACATTAAATAATAAATATAAACATGTGATTTAATATGAAATATATATTATTAATCTCGATTTAAGGTCAACGTTGATGACTTTTACGGGTATAATTTGACCGTCATCACAAAGTTCGAGAGTTGGCTTTCTATATGCTCATGAATGGATATGGACACAAGGCCCGATTAATTAGTGTCAAGAATAAGCCTTTGGAGTTATATTAACTCATGTGTATGTTATCTTCATGTATTCAAAACGTGTAAAGGGGTTCAATGCTTAGACACACCCCAATACTCGAATATTTGAAATGTGTAATATTACTAGGTGATAATTCAATCTTCGTGACATTATCATTGATGCATGAGTTGTTGTGTTTTACTGTTTTCAGGTAAACCAAGGATTACACTTAAATGGGGGAGGATTGTTGGTAATTTAAGTGTTACCATGTTCATTTATTGTAATCGGGGTTTGGTACAAAGATGGGTGAACTCGGATTGCTATAATGTGAGTTTGGAGGTACGGAGTGTACGCTCATATAAGTATTTACGAGTTTACGGATTTAAATGATCAAGTTTATTTCGGGAAAATCACTTAAAGGACTGAAAATCCACTTAAAGGACCAAAAATCAGTGTTTGGGAAAAACAGGTGACAGGCGCCCGCCTGTGAGAATTTTTTACACTGGAAATTGAACAGAGAGTTTTGGTCGGTTTTGGATTTCACAGGCTGGCCACAGGCGCCCGCCTGTGGCCCGTATTTCTGAAGTGGTGTGTCTTTTCATCCATTTCAACTGTTTTATGTATGTAACTTGTTTCCAAAGGTTGCATACATAAAATAGGTTGACTTTCCACCGATATATATGATCATTTAAGTTCTTTTATCTGAGACACATATAAGAAATATAGCACATTCATCTTTGAGAGTTCAAACACTTTGTATACTATCTTCAAGAGCATTCTTCATCTTTTGTGCCTAAAGATCGAAGGGAAAACGTAGTCTTATCTCACAAAAGTATTTGTGTTACCCTAGGCATAAGATTCACGGCAAATAACTTTTGTAGGAAAGTGTTTCACGATTCTACGTTCATATCGAGCAAACCAAATCTCTGCGTTTTTGTATTTTATACGTTTTCGACATTGTTGTTATTATCCAAACCCCAATCCTTCTAACAATGCAATCTTTTTTGGTAATGTATTTGTTTAACTTAGTTGTTTATTCATAGCTATGGAAGCCTTAATTCACACTAGGGGTTTCATAGCCATGATTGGCTAAGATTTTTTTCATAGCCAAGATTATGTTGTAGCTATAGTGTTTTATATCGTGTAGTAGATTGGGAATGAAAGGTATTGTGTGATTAATTTACTTTGCTTGGGTTATTTTCATGCTTGTGCTTTTCTAGCTACCAAACACTTGCACACACTTACTTAGATGAGATCGAGAGAAAATTCTCTGTGTGGGAAAATAGGTAAAGGAACCAATCGGTAAAATCGAACCTTTGACACGGTGTCGGTCTCTTAAGTGGGGTTTATAGTTTATCTTTGCAACCGTTGTTCTTAATCATGTTTTTCCTCGTAGATTCTCATCCTTGTTGGTTAGAATGTGGGGGATGACATAGTAGTTGTGTGTCCATTTTTAAAAGGTGACTACTAGCTTAGAGGTTAGCACCATTAACGCACATAAGATCACTATAGGAATGTTGGTAGGTTGATGTCATTCTCATGAAACTATGAGAGATAAACACTTGAACAAACCTTATCATTTCTAGTTTTTATCATACAATTGTTAGCACTATCTTAGTTTAGTTATTTAACTTGAACCTTACTTTCTTGTTCTTTTCGGCTTGAACTAAGAGTAGATAGTTATTTATTACTTAACCTCACTTCTCTGTGAGATACGACCTTGAATCGCCTTCCCTAGACTATGATTGACCTGATACACTGCCGATAATGTTGGATAACTAAATTAAGTCAATTAGATGATACATTTCACGATGTTCTATCCTCATTTCTCATGCGTTTATTGGTATTTTCGTATCATTTTGAGCAACTCTTATGATAAATTGGAACATTTTTAGTAAATAGTAAATATTATAAAAACCATAGTTTTTTTTTAATTATTTAGGCCCTAATGTCCAAAAAATTTTTTATTGGAATTACACGTGGTTGTCTTGTGTTTATTTTTGTAGCACAGATTACCGAAGCTCAGAGGCCTAGTTTATTGAAGTGTCAAGCCATGGATTTGATCGTGATTCCATTCAATGTATTAAAAGAGCGGTAAATCACAATTTAGAGCTATTGGCATCCACCAACACCACATGGGGACTGCCAGTTGGCCATGGCATCCGCCAACACACTTATGGTGCCCACCATCTTCAGAGATCAGATCCACTATCCAAGCATTAAATAACTAACATCTACCACCAACCATTGTTCAGATGTTTGCGTCCGTAAGCTTACTCTTGGCGTCCTCCAATATACCTTGACACCATCCAACCTTCTATGGCGGACGCCAATGTGTGCAGATGTGGCATTTAGTTCAAACATTAATTTTATTCACCAACATAAAATCAATATTCCATCTAAACCTTAAATTAAAATTGTAAACATTAAGAATTCTTGTTTTGATCTTAGAATCTTCGTTGGAACATGTTTTCGTATTTTGATGCAAACTCTATTGGAGCTCTTTTGATATTGAATTCAAGTTTCTCTTTTTGAAGTTCATAACTTTTGGTTGGGTAAATTCTTAGCTTTTACTTGTTATTTAGTTGTGTTAATACATTTGAAATCCATGAGTGACATGTTGGATTTTATAGCTATGAGTTGCTAGATTTCTATCTAGATGAAATGATGCATTTGTAAAAGTTGTTTATCTTTATTAGTTGATAAACAATATTTGAGCTTTGTTGTCAGAATCTTGTGTTTGTTAACTTTCCTTATTTGATTTGAATGCTTGTTTGTGTTGGATTCATGACATAGCACTTACACACACACACACACACACACACACACACACACTTAGATGAGACCGACCGGAGATTCTTTGTGTGAAAAAAAGGATAGGGAGACCGATAGGTAAAACCAACCTTAAGTGGAACTCGGTTTCTTATGTGGGGTGTATAGCTTGTCTATACGACCTTAGAGCTTCATCACGTTGAACCATTAGGTTTAAAGTTTCTTTAGACCATGAAGGAGACATAGAGTAATTACGGACACCCGTATGAGGGGTAATTACTATATTAGAGGTTTGCTTCGTTAACACAACACATGTTCACTTATGGATTGTTGGTTGTAATGCCCCCAGACCCCGGGCCTGGTAGCACTAAGTGAGGCATAAAGCATCCGGTCAACTGCTTAGACCCGTCGTCCTTGTTTGGCCTAAAAGGGCTAACCCGAGTTGACAAGAGATGCATGTCTCACAGTTATAAGAAGGTCATGCGTTTCTCCCACATCCAAGGTGTGATATCACATTCTTCCCCCCTATAAGCAACTGGCGTCCTCGCAAGGATTTGTCTCGGATTCGTCCTTACCAGAGGACTCTAGAGGTGCCCGGCACTTAGTTCCATCTGGTAGTCGGCTTTGATACCAACTATAACGCCCCAAGACCCTAGGCCTGATAGTGCAAAGTGAGCCATAAAACATCCGGTCAACTACTTAAACCCGTCGTCCTCGCTTGTCCTAAAAGGGCTAACCCGAGGTGACAAAAGATGTATGTCTCACACTTATAAGAAGGCCGTGTGTTTCTCCCACATCCAATGTGGGATATCACATCAGTAGATAGTATTCATTCCCATGACACTATAAAAGATAACACTTGAGCATTGCATTGTCTTAGCTAGGCCTTTTACTATTTTATCACCCCTTAACATATTTAGTTTTTAGTTTGATTGAGCCTTATAGCTTGATCTTAACACCATTACATACTTGTATTTGTTGACTTAGACCAAATAGTATAGTCAATCGGTACTTAACCTTACTTCCCTATGGGATATGACCTTCACTCCCCACATAGTAGACTATGATTGACCCGGTACACTGTCAGTGATATTGGACACATAGAAAAGGACGTTCAATAGTTAAGAAAACACCAATCATATGTAAACAATGTGATTAAGAAATTGTTTAACTATATACATTAGAAATGAGTGTGAGGCCTGCTTAGCTCGTTTAAAACATAGAAAACAACACATAAAACAAAGATTTAGGCCATTTGATCTTTTCTATTATGTCTCTTTCTGTTTTAATGTTGCAGTATTACAGGTTCTTGTATGCTCTAAATCTCCCATGATTGTTGAAATTCCTACAGGGGTTGGAAACTTCATACAAACATAGTTCGTTTAAATGAAAACATGCCGCTCGATTAATGCTCGCCTATGGAGAGTGATATTATACGTTGAAGTTCCCTTAACAGCCATATAAATCAACTTTTGGCTTTCGGGACTGTTAGAAATAAAATTTGAGTTTTGATGATGATTCATCCTTATTTATTTAATTTTTTGTTTACACCCCATTAATGAAGTGTTGAAACTAGCTGTTATAGTGAAAAGCTAAAAGATGTCTAAAACAGAATGTATAAGATTTATTAGAGTCTCATCCTTGTTTAGGTTATATCAGACAAGCACTGTAATAGATATTGAGAGTCGTAGAACTGAAAACTGGAAATCATGAAGAAAACTTGAAATCATATAGAAACTGACATTATATCAAATTGAGAGTGTTACTCAGAGCCAAAAACTGAGATATACTCAGAAATGAAGAAGGTAAGTTCGCCGAGGGACACAGACTCAGTTGGCTTATCTAGATGCCGAAGGCTGGGGGGCAAACTCAGTTAAGAAGGCTGAGGGACACAGACTCAATTATTGAAGAATGAAGAACTGAGGGTTCAAACTCAGTTTATGAAGATTAAAGCCAAGACTGTAAGTTATAATTCAGGTAAGTGATTGCTTGAACTTAATTTTTGGATCTTGTATGAAGACCTAAGATACATAAGGACAATGATATCTTAGATGACTTAAGTGTATGGTGTACTCTGATTAAGTCAATAAAAATCAGATGAAAATAGAGTACTAAGTTTTGAAGAAAAGTAAAAACTCATTTAATGCTATAAATTAGTTCAAAAATGACAACTGATCTACTCAGTTTATAAAAAGTGTTAAAATTGACATTTGTTAAGACACCCAGTTTATAAAGAACTGAATGAAAATTAGATCGTTACATATCAAGCATTTCCATTGGATGAAGGACCGACATGTCAGAACGTTCACTTAACATCTGACATATAGCCGTTGATAGATTCAAAATTCAAACAAGATGAATGTTGGATTACACAATATAAATAGAGGACTTAGCAACAAGGATCAAATACGACAAGAAGTGCGAGAACACAATTTTTGGAAGCTTTAAGCCTATGTTCTGTTCATCTGAATTGCTATCAACATCGTGCTTACAAATAATACATCCAGATTTCTTCTAAGTGTTCCAGCTATAAATAATTCATCAATATATCTACACTTTGAAGAACCACAAGCAAGAATCATTTACTTGATTCTGTGCCCAACTTTGATTTTAATCAAAGGTTGAGACTGTGAAGAAATCCGGTCTAGGATTTGCCAAGGACAGTTGTTTTTGTAGTCAGTGTAGATTGTGTTTGTGGTGGGGCTGGAGAAGAGGCAATTTCAACCCTCTAAGGACTAGTGCAAGCAGTTGCAGAGCAGAAATACTACATGTTCTATAGTTGCTTAGATAGTGAAGCTAGGGATTAGCCAAGGACTATCAAATTAAGACTTTTTGTAACAAATCTATACATCAAAGAGTTCTAGTGGAATTTTCCTCCCACATCACAAGGGAAGAGAGGATTGACAGGATTACACCACCTGGAACCTCTATAATTTCTTCTCTTACTTTATCTTACGCATTTACTTATTGTTATTTACATTTCAGTATTTTTCATTGTTTTTATACAGTTTTTTAAGCATACAGAACTGATTGATATTCACACAGCACACAAACTGACATTCACCAGAATTCAGTTTTGCATATCATCTTTTTCATAGATACAACAAGATTAGTTAAAAGGCTAAAACTTAATCCGCTGCCGGTTAACTCAGTTTAAGCTTAAGTTAGTTTGACTTATACTCAGCTAAGTTAGCTCTACTCCACACAAGTTTAAAACTGAACCTAATTTGTTTTTAAGTATCAAGTTTTTGGTGACAAATTTATTCACCCCTTTTAAACTTGTGTCAGCCTTTTCAACGGACCAACAATTGGTATCAGAGCAGTATTCTTGAAGAATAGCTTGTTATGATAATCTCCTCTAGTTGATCATCGGAAAAAGCTCAGTTTCTCAGTTTCCAGTTTCTGCATAACTTAGTTTTTACAATCTTGCATCATGGACAACAATCAGTTTGCTAGACAAATGCTTATGTGCAACATGGATCCCTTTTTGATAAAAATGTCGATTGCAGGCCTTTCTTGCTGCTACACATGATGAGATGATGGATGTACTTACTGATGGACCAATTCAGATCACTCATGTGCAAACAGTTGATGGTGGTGCTCCAGTTAGAGTTCCCAAGCCTAAGAGTGACTGGATCATTGATAATAAGAAGAGGAACAATCTCAACAATGTTGCTATGGACATTATCCTTAGAACTTTGGATAGCAACATGTATCTAAAAGTCAAAGACCGTACTACTACAGAAGGGATGTGGGAAAAGTTACAGCTAGTGTGTGAAGGAACTGACTCAATTAAGGAAAACAAGATCTCAGTTGCTAAACAAATGTTTCATGACTTTAAGATGAAACCTGGAGAAACCATTGAAAAAATGGAGGCAAGATTCAGTGCAATCATGGAGGAGCTAGTACTTCTCAAGATAGTTTACACTATGAAGAAAATCAATACAAGAATTCTAAAAGCGTTACCCTCATGCTGGAAAATAAAGGTTACAGCCATGGAAGAATCAAGGAAGGTTGATGAACATGATACCTTCAAGATCTTTTCAGATTTGAAATCCTATGAATTCAGTGATGATTTCACAGTTATCATTGCAACAATCAAAGCACTTGAAGACCCAAAGACAAAGCTCTTGCAGAAGCTAATGATAACCTGGAGACATCAGCTAGCAATCATCAACAACTAGATGAAATGGAGGAACAAATGGAACTCATGATGAATAGAATTAGAAGAATGAAGAGTGGCCAGTCAGTTACTGAAAAATACATCAAAAGAATTCCTGAAAAAAAGAAAGATGATGAGTATTTGTGTTTCAACTACAAAATGCCTGGACATTACAAGGCTGAATGTCCAAAACTAACTAACACCAGAACTCAACAAAGAAGAACTAGAGGAAGAGCATTATTAGCTGGAGATGAGTCAGACTATGAAGCCAGAACTGGAAAGGTACTCTCAGATGACACAACTTTAATGGCTCACATGAAAAACTCAAATGAGGTATGTGAATCTAATTTTAAATACACCTCAGCACAAAATACCATACAAAATGCTTGTTCTTCAATAGCTGGTTCTAATCCAAGAAATCATGAATTAGAGGAAACTCTCGATGAACTGATGAATCAGCTAGTAGCAATACAAGTAGGTTATGAATCAATCAATACAGAGAAATAATCTCTAATTTTTTTAAGTTGAAAGATTAAAAGCTGAATTGAACATTTTGAAACTGACAAGAACTGATCCAACAAAGAATCAGCATCAGCCTACTACTTTAGTAGCAGCAGCTGAATCATTGTCTCAATCAAGATCTGCAACTGGGTTCAAATAAGAACGCCCTATGGTGACAGAACTGGCTTAGGATTTGATACACAACAAACTTCAAAGGAAGGAACTAGTAAAGCTGGTAAACCTAATGTCAAAACTGGTATTAAGTTCGTAGCTGAACAAATTTCTCAAACTGAGAAGCATGTTGAACCAGTTAAATCAGCTCAACATGAATCAACTCAGTATCGACATTAGTTTTTTAAGAAGTCAGCTGCACCTAATAACAAAGGTACATCTAAAGATAGATCAGATGTACCTCATAGAAATAAGGATGGTAGATCAAATGCAAGATCTACAGAAGCTAACCATGCCAAGGACCAAAAAAATTTCAACAAAAGTAAATCCAAGAATGTTAGTCATTCAATGAGTTACAGACTCAAGAGAAAAGGCATATTGTTTCCCACTGATGATGATTGGAACATTTCTGAACCTATTGCTAAAACGGAAATGAACAATCATTCGAATCAGAGAACTTATTACAAGTTTCAGACAAGGATTCAGCAGAGAACTTATCCTAAGTCTTAGCAGAATCCTCAGTACCAAAGTCAGTTTAGACCTCAATACAAACATCAGAATGATGGTTACTACTCAGTTTTCAATAATAGGAAGCAATATAGAAGTCAGTTTAGACCAAAAGACTTGAGAGAGCATATAAATAAGACACGGTCTAAAAGTAGATACTATGGAAATGTAGCTTATATATATGATAATAAGTGCAACAATTTCTAGAGGACACTCTATGGAAATATCCTAGAAGTTGTACTTACAACTTGAACCTTATGGACCCAAACATAGTTGGGTACCTAAAACTTATTAAATTGTCTTGCAGGAAATATGATATTTAGACAGTGGTTGCTCTAGACATATGACAAGGAGCAATGACTTTCTGGTTGATCTTTAAGCTAAGAATGCACCCAAAGTCAATTTTGGTGGAAAAGACAAACTTGTTTATACAAGAGGTTATGGAACCTTGATCAAGAATGGTTTAAAGATAAGGAATGTAGCTTATGTTAAAGGACTCAACTATAATCTACTCAACACTAGTCAATTTTGTGACATGGGATACAAAGTTACTTTTGATAAAGTATTTTGCGTTGTTATAAGTGAAACAACATATCAAGTAGTTATTGCTGGTAGAAGGAAAGAAAACATGTATGTTGTGGAGTGGACAACAGCTGTCTCAGAAACATGTTTACTTGTGCATACAAAATCAAAAATCAGCTGGTTATGGCACACGAAACGGAGTCATCTCAACTTTGATGACATCAATCTTATGGTCAAGAAATAATTAGTGATTGGACTACCAGAGATTTCTTACAATAAGGACAATTTATGTGATGCCTGTCAAAAGAAAAAGCAAGTAAAAGCAAGTTTCAAGACCAAATCTCAGCATTCAACAACAAGAGTCTTAGAACTTTTGCATATGGATTTGTTTGGACCGGTTATACCTATCAGTGTTAGTAGAAAGAAGTATACATTGGTGGTGGTTGATGATTACTCAAGGTACAGAAGAGTGAGACTAAGCAAAAGCTCACAGAACTGCTGAAGAAACTTCAAAATCAGAAAAGTGTCACAGTTGTAAGGATAATATCTGACAAAGGAACTGAATTTCTCAACAATGTGATCATTGAATATTGAGAGAATGGAGTGTTACATCAACTTGCAGCTATAGCAACACCTCAGCAAAATGGAGTAACTGAAAGAAGAAACAGGACACTCAAAGAAGCAGGTAGAACTATGATTTGTGAATCTAAGTTGCGTGAAAGGTTGAAGTAAGTTAACCTGATGATACAATTCTCAATGATTTATTCCCTTTATCATGCAATTAGTGACATTTTGAAATCAACTTGAGCAACTATTATGATGATTTGGAGCATTTTGTGTACATAGGAAATATTAGGAAATACCACGCTTTTGCTTTTATTATAGGCTTATTAGCTAATTTTATTATCAGATTTACATGTGGTATCTTTGTGTCTATTTCGCAGCATAGATATCATGGCTTCGAGATGGGATTTCTATATGATGGTGTCATATGGATTGATCGAGAGATGATTTAGGGAGCTAAGGCGAGGATTCCAACCTATGAGGATGATTGATAAACGATAGAGGGTTCACTCCATGCCAGTTGTAGAATAAATATGATTGGGGACATACTAGATGCATATGGCGCATGTCATGTTACATTAGACCCGCGCCAAGTGAAAGATTCAAAGTCTGCTGAGCATTTAATGCATATGTCATTCAGCCCACCACCAAATCAGACATGGTGCACGCCAATTGTCTGTGGCGGATGCCAACTCTTCACTAAGGGTAATTGACACACGCCGATGGGTTTGGCGCACGCCATTATTGCAGAGTCGGCAAAAGTTGATCCCATTAATCTTTCCATTACAAAAAAAATGTATATACTTCATCTTCTCCAACTTCTTTCTCCTTGAAGGCACCACCGCCTCCCAAGGGCTCTATTAGCCGAATTTATGTAGATATTAACTCTTGATTGCAAGTGTAATATTAAGGGTTCTTAGTTTAATTTTCACTACTTTTTTGAGTTAAAATACACTAGTGTATCAACTCTCTTTAACGTTTTGGAAGCTTGAATGAAGAACATCAATTTCGAGCACCTAGCTTTTGATTGGTAACTCTTACTCTTTACTTTGATTCAAGTGTTCTTATGATTTTGAATGTTAATCTTGATATGTTAATGTTTGTAGTTATGAGTGGCTAGGTTAAACTAGCCAAGTCTTTGTTGTAAAACTAGTTTATTCTCTTATGTTGATTGGGGATAGTTGTTTGTGTTGTTTAGCATCAATTGGTGTGAATCTTTTCCTACTTATATTGTATGAATTGCTTGTGTTGGAGTAATTAATTAATGCTTGCAACTACACACTTGATAGAGACCGAAAGGAGATGTTAAGTGTGGGAAGAGGGTAGGAGAACCGGAAGGTAAAATTGACCTCTCGAGGCATTCGATTTCTTATCCGGGGATAATTGACATCGTCGTTGCGTTCATGTGCTTATCATACCAATTCATTAGGTTTAAGATACATAGACCAAGGAGAAGGTATAGAGTAGTTTTGTACACTCGTGTGAGGGGGAACTACTTGCTTAAGAATGCACCGTTTCACACATTTGAACACCATTGGTAGGAAGGAGGGAAATCATTCCCATGATACTACGAGAGATTTCCTAGTCTACACATTGTCTTGGTTAGGTTTCTTTTATCATTTTATCACCCTTGTTGTTACAGGAAAATTTATTTATGCACTTACTATCTTGCAAATTGCAACCTAGATCGAATTAATATAAGCTTTTTAGTGTTTAACCTCACAAATCCTTGTGGGATACGACATTGACAATTGTAGTAGACTACAATTGACCCGGTACACTGCTAGTAAGATTGGACTCTAGGAAGGTCGCATCAAGTTATTTGGTGCCGTTTCCGGGGATTTGTGTAACGGTTAATACTTGTACTTGTTTTAAAGTTTTTGAGAATAGGTCAAACTTTTCTCGTCTCGTTTCTATGGTGATTCTTTGGTGCTTACCTCTTGGTGAGTCACCAAGTGTTATTTTATTGTGTTTTTGTTGTTTCTATCTTGTAGTGGATGACTAAGACTGGACGTGGTAAGGCACCGCTTACTCCTCTCATTCCGGATGTCAACACGTATATTAGGGAACGAGTAGCTGAGAACAAAGTTGTTCAAGCTCGTCATGGTTTGGAACATAGTGGAGATTCCTCCCAAGGATCATCTACCCAAGGAATAGAAATGGGCGAGGACATAGCAAATGCACAAGTCGATCAAAGGCAAGAGGATGCCCAAAAGAAAGGACAAAACCCAAACCTCCACATTCTTAACCCCCAAAACCCCAATAATCCACCACCACCAAACAATAACCAACAAAACCGCAACCAAAACCAGAATCAAAATGACCGGAATAACAACAACAATAACAACCCCCAAACCCAAGACCCATTTGGGATCAATCCGTCAGAAGGAATGAAACCAACAATCCAATTCGTTTACCAAATGCGGGAGCAAATATTTTTGAGGTTAAATCTCATCTTTTTGGATTGGTTGGAATAGGAGCTCAATTTCATGGGCGTGATGATGAAGATCCACATCACCATCTTTACAACTTTGAGGAATTATGTAATTCGGCCAAGAGTCAAGGTGCTAATAGATAATTGACAAGAATATCCATGTTTCCTTTCTCCTTGGATGGGAAAGCGAAGGATTGGTGTATGTCGCTTCCTGACCATTCTTTAACAAGTTGGGAGGAAACCCAAAATGATTTTTTGAAACAATACTTCTGTTAGGAATATTTTATTGTGTTTTGATGATGACCATACTAGCTGTTATAACAAGCCTGAAATAAGTTAGAATTCTCTGTATAAGTCATTAATTAGAGTCTGACATGTTGTATAAGTTAAGTCAGACAAGTATTGTACTAGCTGTTAGGACGGCAAATTAGAAACAGACATTCGGCAAAGTGAAGCCATCCAAGCACCAGCAGAGATACAATGAAGACATTATGGTCTGACTTATAACTAGGGAAGTCTGTGATGACCTTGGATAAGTCTAAGTTATACTTCAAGTGATGAAACTTAATATTCAAATATGGTGTACATTGATCCCACCCAAATCAAGGATCAATGAAGTACAAAGATTCTCATTAAATTGAAATAATGAAGGAAACAGTGATTCGGCAGAGTAAAACTGGCTTTCGGCTGAGTGAAGACAAAACGATGAAGAAAGATCTAGAACGGCGAAGTCAGATGAATCACTCAACCACTCTGAGAACGGTGAAGTAAATACTACCAAATCAGATTTTGATGAAGATTCAGAAGATCATGCATTAAATGCACAATCAATAGAGGATCAATCAAGGACGGATTTTCTGCTATACGTTTGAAGGAAAAATCCAATCACTGAAATCAAGGAGAATGCAATTAAGGGGGAATCAAGAATAAAATCAAGGATCATTCCCTTATTAATATAGCCAACAGACGGAATTTCAAAATCAAGCTTATTCAAGGATATAAATAGAAGGCATTGACAGACAAAGAAACAACAACGATAGAAAAAGAAAGATCAAGCAAACACTCTGTCAATTCGAAAAGCCTTCTCTCTGAACATACAAGGATACATCTAGTGATAAACTCAGACATCAGAACTACAAAGTCATATTCAGCACTGAGATTGATCAAGCGAGTTTCTGAATCACATTCACATCAAACTGAAGCAACTGAATCAGAGGCAATCTGAGAAGGAGTTGAGTCTGTGATAGCTGTTGAAGGATTTTGATTTCAAGGAGCATCAAAAGAGACTGAATCACTGAAGCTGTTGCAGTCAAGGAGTGATAGTCTTGTAGATTGTGAAGCTTGGGAAGTCAAGGACAATCATACTATTGTGTCTACGAAAACAATAGTGAATTCCTCCGATCATCACAGGAGAATAGTGGATTAAGGGATTACACCACCTTGAACCACTATAAGCCTTGTGTCAATTTACTTTCTGCAATTTACTTTACAGCATTCATTTAAATTGCCTAGATCATAACTTATATCTGTGATTGTCTAAACTGATTTGAAAACAACATAGTTAGAAGGGACTTATCCACTGCCCAAAAGCTTTTAAACATAAGAAAAGTTTTTGAAACTCCACTATAGTCATTCACCCCCCCTCTGACTATAGTTTCACCCTTCTCTGGGACCAACAATTGGTATCAGAGCAGTGTTCCTAGTATCAGAACCTATTCAGATCTAATTTTTGGCAACAAGGAGATCACATATTTTCAAAGTAGTTTTCAAATCTGAGTTTTCTATGCATTTACATTTATATCTTCATTTGCACCTATGGATTCCTCAAACTTTTTGTCAAAAGTACCTGTTTTTAATGTTAATAATTTTGATGAATATAAAATAAGAATGTTGTCTCATCTTGCAGCAACTCATTAGGAGATGTTGGATGTAATTAATGATGGACCAATCATAATCACTACTGTGGTAGGCACAGGAGCAGATCAAGGGAAGGAAATTGATAAACCTAAGAAAGATTGGACCAAGGATGACATGAGAAGAGAAAATCTAGACTTTGTTGCAAAAGACATGATTTTGAAGACCCTAGATAGCAACATGTTCGTGAGAATCAAAGACTGCAAGACAGCAAAAGAGATGTGGGAAAAGCTTTCATTGATAAATGAAGGATCTGAAGCAGTTAAAGAAAACAAGTTATCTGTTGCAAAACAGAAATTTGAGAACTTCAAAATGAAGGCTGGTGAATCCATTGATCAAATGGACAACAGATTCTCAAGCATTATCAGTGAACTGCAACAGCTTGGACACATATATCCCCAGAAAGAAGTATGCTTGAAGATTTTGAGAGGCTTACCTGAAAGATGGAAGATCATAACATCAGTAATCAGAAGAACAACAAATCTTGCAAACACAGAAACTCTGACCCTGATGTCCCAATTAAAAGCTCATGAATTCGATTTGAACGGTGAAAATGGTGCTCCGGCAGAGACACAAAGAGCTACTGCACTGGTTGCACCGCAGCAAAATAGCTTTGCCGATTGTATCAGCAGAGAGACACAAGAACTCAAAGAACAGGTAGCTTTATTAGTCAAACGTTTTGACAGGTTTAGCAAAAAGAAGCCATTCAAAGGAAACTCATCATCAAACAAGAGGTCAAGCTCAAACAAAGAAATGAAGAAGAAAGATGATGAATACAGATGCTTCAACTGCAACAAGAAAGGCCACTTCAAGGCTGATTGTCCTGAAGAAAATGATAAAGATGACAAGAAGAAGTACAAGGCATCTGTAAAGAGAAAAGGCAAAAAAGCACTCAAGGCTGAATCCAGCAGTGAAAAGAATGAAGAATCATCTGATAATGACTCAGATGATAGTGATGAAGAAGACAGCTCAGAAAATGAAAAAGCATGCCTATGTCGCATGACCAAAGAATTAAATGAAGATGGAGGTGACAGCTCAGACACTGATTTATGTCTAATGACCAAAAAATCAAATGAAACTGAGGTATTATCTAGTTCTTACTCTTCATCTAATGCATCCACATCTGACACTGCACAATCTTCTACTCTCCCATTAGATACAGCAGACCTAGTCCAAAATCTCATGACTAAATTTGTTGAAATTGAAATGAATCATGAAATTCTGGAAAAGGAATGCAAGGATCTAAGAAAAGAGAATAAGAGATTAAAGAAAGAAATGGATAAATCAAAAACTGAATTAATTAGTAAGGAGACCTACTTAAATGATCAACAAAAAGCAGATTATCATACATCTGTTATTGACAGATCAGTTAAGAAAATCTCCCCACCAATAAAATGCACCACCAAATGCCCAGCTTACAAACCCTCAAAAAGGTTTGGATCCAGATCTGGTCTTGGCTACAACAGTCAGGATGAGAGTAGGGACAATGGTCAAAACAATTCTAAATTCAGGACAAAAAATGGACCAAAATTTAGAAAGGGACAGACCATAGTTCCAACAAACCATCCTGCTCCGGTGAAGTCAAAACCTAGTGTAGTGAAACAGCAGACTAAATCCTCATTCCAGCCAATCAAAAACAAAAACCTTCTGAAAGGTAAAGGCAGACTTTATCCTTCAGAGGATGATTGGAATGTTGCACCTCCAAAATACAAGAAGAAACCATTGAGTGATATGCATCATGTGTTTAAGAAAAACCAATCTAGACATGTTCCTAGACACATGAAGCAACACAGGTTTCCTACTGCATATTGGAAAGTGAAGAAGGATGTAATGCACCAAAAGGCAGAGAAAAACATCAGAATATCTTCAGTAAAAATATTAGAAGCTATTCTGCCATGCCTTATACATATGAAGTTGATGACTTCAATTATCCAATAAGAAGAACTTTTGGATGTACACTTGGTATGGGAGGCATGATTGCTAACAGGTATGGACCCAAACAGTGTTGGGTACCTAAACTTAATTAATTTGTTTTGTAGGATGTTTGGTACATAGATAGTGGATGTTCCAGACACATGACAGGAAACAAGAGATGGCTCACTGACTGCAAAGCTTTTGATGGACCCAAAGTCACATTTGGAGGCAAAGAAAACCCTGGCAAGATTAAGGGGAAGGCACAATACTCAAGAACAATTTGAAGATTCAAAATGTAGCATATGTTAGAGGACTTAACTTCAATCGATGAGCATCGGTCAATTTCGTGACAAAGGCTACAATGTACATTTCAATAAGGAAGGATGCAAAGTGATTCACAAACCAAACCAACACGGTAGTTCTTGCGGGAAGAAGACAAGATAACATGTATGTGGTGGATTGGAAAACGACCAAGGCGAGAAACATGTCGCTTATCAAAAATAAACAATCAACCAGCTGGATTTGGCACAGAAGATTAAATCACTTGAATTTCAAGACCATCAACAAACTATCAAAGAACAAGTTAGTTGAAGGCTTGCAAGAGATCACATACAAGAAAGAAAGTCTATGTGATGCATGTCAGAAAGGGAAACAAATCAAAAGTTCATTCAAGACAAAGCCCTATCAATCTACAACAAGAGTTCTACATCTGTTGCACATGGACCTGTTTGGACCAGTCACACCAGTAAGTGTAAGTGGTAAGAAATACACCCTACTAGTGGTGGATGACTTCTCAAAATACACCTGGACCATTTTCATGAACAAGAAGAAAGAGACAATCAAAAAGCTGCCAAATTTGCTAAGAAGACTCCAAAATGAAAAAGAACTGAAGATCATCAAGATCAGATCAAATAGATGGACTGAATTTCTTAATGAAATTATCAGAACCTATTGTGAAGAAAATGGAGTGCTACATCAACTATTTGCAGCAAGAACTCCACAACAAAATGGTGTAGCAGAAAGAAGAAACAGAACTCTCAAAGAAGCGTATGGTTAGAACAATGATTCCCGAGAACGCCGCAATATACTATTTCTCACGTCTAGGGAGTGAAGCATGCTTGCCAAAGAGATTTTCACTCACAAGAGGGATGGCACATTCTCGAATCTACTCCATGATGATTTACATGGTCCACTCATATCCGTTACGTCACTAATAATCCGGGAAGCACTCTTCACTTGTGAAGGGTGCAAACCAGGTCGTATTGCAAACTTTTTTGTTTTTACCAAATACTAAAGAATAAGCCATGCCATACACAAAATAGATCAATCATCAACAAACACCATGGAAAAACTCCATATGAAATATGGAATGGTAGAAGACCTAATATCTCATATTTTCATATGTTTGGATCAAAATGTTTTGTTTTGAACGAGGAACTCTACCGTAAACTTGGGGCGGGCCGGGATATGGCATACCTTTGATGAAAAGGTAAAAAAAAAAAAAAAAAAAAAACGATTAAGCAATCTTCATGGGATACTCAGACACAAGCAAAGCATTCAGAATACTAAACAAAAGATCATTAGTGATTGAAGAATCAATTCATTTAGTTTTTGATGAACCAAATACAAATGGTGAAGATCTTCAAGATCAAGAAGATGAAGCAGCACAAAGGGAAATCTACACAAATGCAACCATACCAGCTTCCATCCTAAATCACCATTTTGAAAATCAAGAGGAACCACATATTAATACAACAAAAGAAGCACCAGAATTTGAAGTTCATGCTCAACATGAAAGTGTGGAAGCACCAAGTGAAGAGCAACTTCAACCTGATCTTAATTGGCTAAGAGATCATCCTGAAGAACAAGTCATTGGAGACATTCACACAAGAGTTAGAACCAGAAGACAACTAGAAAATATGCTAACATGTTTTCTATCACAAGTGGAACCCCAGACAATAAATGATGCAATTCAAGATGCAGATTGGATCACAGCCATGCAAGAAGAACTTAATTTATTTGAAAGAAATGAAGTCTGGGAACTTGTTGACAGACCAGATATGGCCAACATCATTGGAGCAAAATGGGTATACAGAAACAAAATGGATGAGCAAGGAACAGTTGTCAAAAACAAAGCAAGGCTAGTTGCGAAAGGCTATTCTCAAGCAGAAGGAATAGATTATGATGAAACATTTGCACTAGTAGCAAGATTAAAGGCAATCAGACTCTTTCTAGCTTTTGCTGCATACAAAGACTTCAAAGTCTATCAAATGGATGTCCAGAGTGCATTTCTAAATGGACTTTTAGAAGAAGAAGTTTATGTGGAACAACCTCCTGGTTTCCAAATCAAAGGAAAAGAAGACAAAGTATACAAACTCAAGAAGGCCCTCTATGGACTCAAACAGGCACCTAGAGCCTGGTATGAAACACTATCACAATTCTTGATCAAGAATGGATTCAACAAGGGAACTATAGACAAGACTCTATTCAAACTAGAAGAAGAAGTTTATGTGGAACAACCTCCTGGTTTCCAAATCAAAGGAAAAGAAGACAAAGTATACAAACTCAAGAAGGCCCTCTATGGACTCAAACAGGCTCTAGAGCCTGGTATGAAACACTATCACAATTCTTGATCAAGAATGGATTCAACAAGGGAACTATAGACAATACTCTATTCAAAATAGAGGAAGGAACAAGTACATTGCTAGTACAAATCTATGTTGATGTTATCATCTTTAGATCAGAGGATTAAAAGCTATGTGAGAAATTTGCAAACCTGACGAAGAGCAAATTTCAGATGAGCATGATGGGAGAATTAAATTATTTCCTTGGCCTTCAAGTAAAGCAAATGAAGGATGGTATTTTCATTAGTCAAGCCAAGTACACAAGAGATTTAATACACAAATATGGGATGGATACAAGTGGCATAGCAGACACACCAATGTGTGCAAGAGTCATTCTTGGAAAAGATGAAGCAGGAAAAGATGTCGACCAGAAAATGTATAGAGGAATCATTGGATCCCTACTATACCTGACTGCAAGCAGACCTGATATACAATTTGTAGTAGGAGTATGTGCAAGAATTCAAGCACAACCAAAAGAATCACATCTACTAGCAGCCAAAAGAATAATCAAATACTTGAAAAACACTATAAATGTTGGAATTTGGTATCCAAAAGATGGAGGATTTAAGTTGATATCATATTCAGACTCTGACTATGTTGGATGCATGTAGTTTGAAAAAGCACCTCTAGAACATGTCAAATGCTAGGCACCAGACTAGTCTCTTGGTTAAGTAAAAAGCAAAACTCCATATCTACATCAACAGCTGAAGCAGAATATATAGCAGGAGGTAGTTGTTGTGCACAAGTACTTTGGATCAAAAACGCTAATGGAGTATGGAGTGGAGGGGAAAACAATTCCAATCATGTGTGATAACACAAGTGCAATATCTATTACTGAAAATCCAGTGTTGCATTCAAGAACAAAGCACATTGATGTGAGACATCACTTTATCAGAGATCATGTTGAAAAGGGAGATGTCATTCTAAAATACATACCCACTGAAGATCAATTGGATGACATCTTTACTAAACCACTCAGTTATGAAAGATTTAGCATGTTAAGAACTGAGTTAGGAATGATTGAGATTGACTAAGTACCAAAGAGCAGCTAACTGGAGTAATCGGCTAAGTGACTTCATCAGCTGTTTAACCCTTTGCCATTACAGGAGATGTGGCAGGTAAGGCACTAGTATCCAGTGAAGTCAACTTAACTGATTGTTAGGAACGGTTAAATGGAGCAGCTCAGAGAAGAATTCACAACATCGGCTAAGTGACCAGCCAAGGCACATCACCGAAATAAAGACTTGGACAAATTAAAGTGTGAACAAAATCAATTTTTATTACACGTGGAGAATAAGGAAATTATGGAGGATTATTCTGTGGAAGATTACACACGTGGAGATCAACTTATGATCATGGAGGTAACCATATTATTTTTCGAATTATAAACGCCTCGATTACCGGGCTCTATCATTACTTACCTCAATCCACTCCTCCATTACACTCGAATATCACGATTTATATACACAAAATCACACCATTATGTCATAAAATCCTTCCACATTCAAAACATGTTCACACTACCCAAACATCCTATATAAACGATACTAAAGAGATCTTCATAAATCTTTACATCCTCTTGCAAATTACAAACCCTACTTTTGTTTCTCTCTGAAAAGTCAAAGTATTCTTCTCTAATCATCAATTACTTATCAATGGCTTCATCCTCCACAATCTCTCCCACTGAAAAATACTACGAAAAATCAATCATCACTGGTTCGTTTTTCAAACATGAACACTATCTCTCGTTTTGTGATAATGATGCACAAGCTCAATGCTTGGTTGACTGCTGTTCGAATTTGTGGCTGATGACTTTCCTAAATCCCCCAATAACTGGAATCTGCTATGAAAATCTGAGAGCATTTTGGAAAAATGCTAAGTTTGTGCCCAGCACAAAGAAGACTGAAGTCGATCGCATAAAAAGCTCTATCTTTGGAAGAGAAATAGTCATCACGCCTGGTACACTCAACAGATACCTGCAACTTCCCATAATAGGTCCGGCTAATGTCAAGTTTGTCACGATCGACACCAAGAAATTCTGGGCTGAAATAGCCAAGAACCCCAGAAGAAACAGAAAAACATACAATCTACCCAGATCAATGCTCAAACTCCCGTTTGCTGAATTTGCTCCAGTCATCACAAAGAATATCGAAGGCAGAAAGGGGTCAATGGAAAACCTAACTGAGGTACGAATCAGACTGATGGCCATCATCTACGAAGGTATCAAATTCGACTGGGCAACATTTGTTTTCAATCGATTGAAGGATCAGATTCAGAAGGAAATTGATTTATCTATCACGGCACCAAGCAAGGGTTTGCAGAAAAAAGGGCGATTTCTGGGAGAGGAAATCATATGGATTCCCTCTTCAGCACCTATTCAACGCATTGAAAGTACAACCCACCAATTTGCAATCACCACACAAGTTGAAGACAACGTTCACTTACATCAAGGCATCCATGAAACCCAAACCCACTGCTGGGAGCAAAAGAAAACAACCTAAAACCAGTAGATCAGGAGTGGGACGAAGAACTAGATCTCAGAAGGCATGAGAACACATCTCTCTGCCCGGTTCTAGTAACTTGAATGAACCTGTGACAATCAGTGATGACACAGAAACAGAAGAAGAAAAGGAGCAAGAGGAAATCACCTACCTGGAGGAAGGTGAGGAAGGATACAGAATTACTTCATCTGAAGAAGAGGAGATAGATGAGAAAGAAGCTTAGTCAGAGGATGAACACTCAAAGAGTGATCATTTTGAAGCAAGTCAAGAAAATCTGGAGATTTCTGATGATGAACTGACTCTTCAAGAAGTGCTTTTCAAAAGCATTGGCAAAGTTGACGAACAGCTAAGTGAGCCAGCAGATAAAGCTCACTCAGCCGAACTCGTCAACTCCCCCACAATTGCACAAGGGGGAATAGAAGCGGATGCGGTAGTCCACACTCAACAGCAACCTCTAAATGACCCTGTGTCTAATAAGGAAGAAGGGGAAAAGGAAGAAAGAGAAATTGAAGTGGAGAATGAGAAAGAGCAAGATGGAGATGCTAAGAATGAAAAGGATGAAGATGAAGAGGATGTCCATGTGGCACCAGAGGAAATTGATCCAGAGAGGGTCTTCAATCTGGACATTCAACCCCTCATTGTGGACATGGAAAGGCAGTATTAGAGCAGGCAAAACCGGAAGAATGCCTTAAGGAGTGAAGCAACCTCCTTCAACCACAAGATTGAGGCCCTCATCAACCACATCAAAATCCAAGATGAAGTCATAGAGAGACAAGGCAACCTGCTTTGCAATTTACAGCAACTCATTCCTCACCATGTCCAAACCAATCTTGAGTTTCATGCTGAGACGATTGACAACAATCTTAAGCCATTAGTGGACACCCTCAATGCTCACACTCATCAAATTCAGCATCTGGATGAGGTAATGGAGCATTCCGGCAAGCAACTGGATCTTCTAATTAAGGTTGGTGAGGCCAACAACAAGATACTGGAAAGAAGATATGGCCCTCTCCCTGATTCTGACACAACAACGACAAATCTTGAAGCACTTTTTAGTGCTGCCAAAAAGTGGGAAGGAAGCTCTAAGCCTGAAAGCTCCAGTGAAATGAAGGCAAGCCCAACAGAAAAGGGCAAGGGCAGCAAAGGAAAAGGCATCAGGTTTGAAGATGTGAAGAAGTAGACCTTACACTCAATTTGAATTATTTCTAAATTACTTCTATTTGCCTTTGTCTTTGAATAAAAAGATGCAACATCTTATTGCCCTATGATGGATGAATAAAATTGTTGAGTTTTGTTATGTTATTTATTATGAAAAATTTGGATTACTTATGTTCAGGCTTATGAGGGTTTTGGCATCATCAAAAAGGGGGAAATTGTTAGGAACATTTTATTCTGTTTTGATGACGGCCATACTAGCTGTTATAGCAAGCCTGAAATAAGTTAGAATTCTCTGTATAAGTCTTTACTTAGAGTTTGACATGTTGTATAAGTTAAGTCAGACAAGTATTATACTAGTTGGTAGGACGGCAAAGTAGAAACAGACATTCGGCAGAGTGAAGCCAGCCAAGCACCAGCAGAGATACAAGAAGACATTATGGTCTGACTTATAACCAGGGAAGTCTGTGATGACCTTGGATAGTCTAAGTTATACTTCAAGTGATGAAACTTAATATTCAAATATGGTGTACACTGATCCCACCCCAATCAAGGATCAGTGAAGTACAAAGATTCTCATTAAATTGAAATAATGAAGGAAACAGTGAATCGGCAGAGTAAAACTGGCTTTCAGTTGAGTGAAGATAAAACGGTGAAGGAAGATCTAGAACGGCGAAGTCAGATGAATCACTCAACCACTCTGAGAACGGTGAAGTAAATACTACCAAATCAGATTTTGATGAAGATTCAGAAGATCATGCATTAAATGCACAATCAATAGAGGATCAATCAAGGACGGATTTTCTGCTATACGTTTGAAGGAAAAATCCAATCACTGAAATCAAGGAGAATGCAATTAAGGGGGAATCAAGAATAAAATCAAGGATCATTCCCTCATTAATATAGCCAACGGACGGAATTTCAAAATCAAGCTTATTCAAGGCTATAAATAGAAGGCATTGACAGACAAAGAAACAACAACGATAGAAAAAGAAAGATCAAGCAAACACTCTGTCAATTCAAAAATCCTTCTCTCTGAACATACAAGGATACATCTAGTGATCAACTCAGACATCAGAACTACAAAGTCATATTCAGCACTGAGGTTGATCAAGCGAGTTTGTGAATCACATTCATATCAAACTGAAGCAACCGAATCAGAGGCAATCTGAGAAGGAGTTGAGTCTGTGATAGCTGTTGAAGGATTTTGATCTCAAGGAGCAGCAAAAGAGACTGAATCACTGAAGCTGTTGCAGTCAAGGAGTGATAGTCTTGTAGATTGTGAAGCTTGGGAAGTCAAGGACAATCATACTATTGTATCTGTGAAAACAATAGTGAATTCCTCCGATCATCACATGAGAAGAGTGGATTAAGGGATTACACCACCCTGAACCACTATAAGCCTTGTGTCAATTTACTTTCTGCAATTTACTTTACAACATTCCTTTAAATTGCCTAGATCATAACTTATATCTGTGATTGTCTAAACTGATTTGAAAACAACATAGTAAGAAGGGACTTATCCGATGCCCAAAAGCTTTTAAACATAAGAAAAGTTTTTGAAACTCCACTATAGTCATTCACCCCCTCCCCCTCTGACTATAGTTTCACCCTTCTCTGGGACCAACAACTTCACACCAGGCCGAAATTTAAAGTTGAATGTTGAGATTGATAGTTTCAAACAAGGTGAGCATGAATCATTTGGAGTCGCATGGGAAAGATTTAAAAGGTTGTTGAGAGCATGTCCCGATCATGGTTATCCCTTGGATTTGCAAATTCAATTCTTTTGTCAGAAGCTTAGAAAGGAATCACATGCCGATTTTTATCAAGCATGCTATGGTTCATTGATGATGAGTGCGGCACAAGATATGTATGATGCTATTGAGAAGATTGCGAAAAACAACCGAATGTGGGAACCGGTTCAAGTATAAGAAAAGTTGCTTTTATGGGAGAACCCACCGTTCAAACCGAAGTGTTAGCTGAATTAGCTTCTCTTAACAAGAACGTTGATGAAATAAAGGGAAGTAAATGTTTGGAAGGAAATATGTCCCATGACATGAGTAGTGGGGAAATGAAACATGAAGACTATGCACAGTTGCAGATGAATGAATCCGGTGAGTATTCTAATAAAGAAGTGAGCTCTATGCAACAATACCGAGCACTACATAATGCTTACTCCAATGCATACAATACTTGGCAAAGAGATTTTCCTACTCAACGTTGGTCTCCAAACACAAACAAGCAAGGATCATCATTTTTTGTCCCACAACAAAAGACTTCATCCAACACCACTCCAACCCAAAATTTCCAAGGCCATACTTCATAACAACCAGCCACACACTCTTATCAACAACGTCCTACACAAATCATCCCTATCACTCAAACTTCAAGCTCATCTATGGAAAAGGAAGAAAGATGGGAGATTTGATAGAGAATCTTATGGGTGTTGTCTCAACTCAAGCCGCGAATATGCAAACAATGATGACTTCTATAGGCATGGTGACAAAGGATGATGGCACCTCGAGGAAATCTATGAGTGGTCATGATATGAGAGTGAATAACATAGAAGCATTCGTGCGTAACATAGAAGAGCACTTGCGTAGGGAATGTGGGAGGAATGCTAGTAGACCACTGGGTGGACTACCAAGCAACACCGAAAGAAACCCAAGAGGAGTGAATACCATCATAACCCAAAGTGGAAGAGTTTGTGGAAATAGGGAATTCAATGAGAACCAAGTGGGAAACGAGGTTGAGAATGATTTGCATGACACTGATGATGAGAAAGAATTAAGTGAAGAAGAAGACGGAATTGTTGATGAATTTTTGCAGTGAGATGGATACTTTAATATGGAAAAAGAGGATGAGGAATGGGTGAAGATCCTTAGAATTTTGAAGAATCCGAGAGCAAGTGATTTGAGAACTCTCTTTAATGAACATGTTACTTTGGCACCCGCCAATACAGATATAGTGCATGCCAAGAACCACTATAGCAATACAGAGAGTTTGGAAGGAAATTTGACGTGCGCCAGTGATGCTATGATGCACGTCAAAGAGAAAGAGAATGATTCCAAAAAAGTATTGATGCATGCCAAAGATGTAACGGCATGCGCCAAAATGCAGCAAATAGTTTCTGGGAAAGGTAAAAAGAAAGTGGTGCACGCAGACGATGATTGGCAACCATCAGCAGTTCAGACTTTGAGGAAAGCTTCCAAGGATTCATCAAGTGGCAAAGGTACGGAAGGTATGAACTCTACCCCAAGAATTATTGATCTTGAGTCATAACCTTATCCTCCTCGGGAGGAAATTAGAAAGAAAACATTAGATAAGAAGTATGCACGCTTCCTTGACACGTACCGCCATCTAAATGTTAATATTCCTATCATAGAAGCACTTACTAGCATGCCCACTTATGGTAAGTTTTTGAAAGACCTTCTCACTAACAAAAAGCGTTTAGAGGAGTATGAGAATATTTGGCTCAATAAGGAGTGCTCCGCCGTGTTGCAACATAAGCTTCCACCTAAGATTAAAGACCCCGGGAGCTTTACCATTCCATGTGAAATTGTGGGATTTTTGTTTAAGAGGGTGCTTTGTGAACTTGGCGCTAGCATAAACCTTATGTCTTTGAGGACTTTATCAAACATGGAATAGGAATGTTGTAAAACACGGAGCTGTCTCTCCAACTAATAGAGAGGTCCATAAAACATCCCAAGGGAGTCATAGAAGAAGTGTTAGTGAAGATTGATAAGTTCTACTTCCCTGTTCATTTTGTGGTTATTGATATGGAAGAAGGGTATTCAACACCCTTTATTCTCTGTCGTCCATTCCTAGCCATGGGAAGGACTCAAATTGACGTTCAACGTGGAGAATTAATTTTTAGAGTTAATGAGGATGAGGTCACATTCAACATCTTCAAGGCCATGAAACATCCGTACAATGCATGAGAGTCGTGTTCTTTTGTAGATACATTATCTTTTGTTTGTGTGAGAATACAAACTTGCAGGTCTTTGATGATAAGCTTGAAGAATGCTTAGCCTTGTCAATCTTTGACGGTGAGTGTGATGATGAGGAAAGGCAAGCTGTGATTTCTTATTAGGATGCTGGTCGTACATTCAACAAGCAACCATGGCACCGGTATCTAAAGTTGAAGAATGATGGTCCACTATTGAAACCTTTGGTGGAGGAGCCACAAAGGAACCTTGAACTGAAAACTCTTCCCCCTAACTTGAAATATGCTTTAATTGAGAATGACAATCTACTTCTTGCTATTATTTCTTTGTCACTAACCAATGTGCAGGTAGACTTGCTATTGAGGATGCTCAGAAAACAAAAGAGAGCATTTGGATTGACCATAGCTGATATTCGGGGAATTAGTCCCGAGATTTGAGTTCACAAGATTATTCTCAACGAATATGCTAAGCCATACGCTCAACCACAACATCGTTTGAATCCCAATATGCACGTGGTTGTCAAGAAAGAGGTCATCAAGTTACTAGAGATGGGCATTATTTTTTTGATATCTGAAAGTGAGTGGGTGAGTCCTACTCAAGTTGTTCCTAAGAATGGTGAATTTACAATGAAGGAGAATGACAAACATGAATGGATCCCAACAAGGGAAGTCACAATGAAGGAGAATGACAAACATGAATTGATTTTCGACAACTCAATGACCATACAAAGAAACATCTTTATCCACTTCCGTATATTGGCCAAATGTTGGAGCGGTTGTGTGGGCATAAATTTTATTGTTTCCTTGATGGTTATTCAGGGTATCTACAAATATTCATTATGGTAGGAGAGAGAGAAAAGACGAGTTTCACTTGTCCATATGGAATGTTTGCTTACAAAAGAATGAAATTTGGATTATGTAATGCTCCAGCTACATTTCAGAGATATATGATGGCTATCTTTTCTGATATGGTGGAAAATTTTCTGGAAATCTTCATGGATGATTTTAGTGTTTTTGGAGATTCTTTCGAGGAATCCATCTCTCATTTGGAGCGTGTGTTACAGCGATGTGAGCATACAAACTTGGTACTCGATTGGGAGAAGTGTCACCTTATGGTTTCAGATGGTATTGTTTTGGGCCACAAAATTTCTGAAAAGGGTATCGAGGTGGACAAAGCAAAGATTGAAGTGATTGAGAAGTTGCCTCCTCTGGTTAATCTGAATACTTTGAGAGGATTCCTTGGGCATGCCAGTTTTTATAGGCCGTTTATTGCTAATTTTCTTGTATTGCCAAGCCTCTCAGCCATCTCTTTGAAAAGGAAGTACTGTTTGTTTTTGAGGAAAAATGCATGGAAGCCTTTGACACTTTGAAGAAGAAGCTGATTAGCGCACCCGTTCTAGTGGCGCCGGATTGAAATTTACCTTTGAGTTAATGTGTGAAGCAAGAGACTTAACGGTCGGGGCCATACTTGGCCAATGTCATAGAAAGGTACTTAAGGCCATTTATTACGCCTCTCACATATTGAACTCCAATCAAGTTAACTATGCAACAACCAAAAAGGAGTTAGTAGGAATAGTGTTCGCCCTTGACAAGTTTAGGTCCTATCTTGTTGGTTCCAAGGTCATCGTCTACACCGACCATGCAGCCTTGAAGTATTTATTGAACAAGAAGGATGCTAAATCGAGACTTCTCTGATGGATTATCCTACTCCAAGAGTTTGACATCAAGATCAAGGACAAAAAGAGGTAGTGAGAACGTTGTGGCGGATCACTTAAGTCGGTTGGAATTCGTTGAAGATGAAGGAAAGCGAAGAGAAATTCAAGACCATTTCCCTGATGAACATCTTATGATGGTGGATGCTCCCCCAACAATGCAACTTATTCAGGCCGGTTCAACACCGAAGGAGAGCTCACCGTGGTTTTCCAACATTGTAAACTACCTCTCATATGAGTATGTTCCACCTAATTGGACATGGCAAAAGAAGAAGAAATTCTTCCACGATTTGAAATTTTATTATTGGTAGAAACCGAACCTTTTTAGGAGGTGCTCGGATGGCATCATTAGGAGATGCGTTCCCGATGATGAAATCTAAAGTATACTCTTCTTTTGCCATGGACAAGACACCAGACACCACTATGGAGGGTGGAAAACGGCATACAAGGTGCAAAAATGTGGATTTCATTGGCCTACACTTTATACGGATGCACATCATTTTGGACAATCCTGTGTTGCATGCCAACAGTGGGGAAATGTGTCCAACATTTCGTTGAAGAAGAGAGCATGCATCAAGAGAAGGAGGTGATGTTCCTCGAAGACTCTCCAATTGACTAAATAATTGCATAGTCTAGCTATAGACAATAAATTTAGCAACCCACGGGTAGTATCTTTCATTTTACTTCCTAAGCATTATCATTTCGATGGTTTGTATGCTCAATTGCTATGTGCTTGTGTGAGTAATTGTTGGTAGTATCCCTAATTGATAATCTGTATAAATTCCATCGTCTCTACCGTATAATCTTGTCGTATAAAACAAAAGCGCTATCAGGTTGCAGCCCATTAATTGATAATTTTTGAGTCATTTAATTATTTTGCTAGCTTGGTTAATATTTTTGGGCTTAGAACATTGGTTGGTGTGGACAATGCTATTGGCGTATGCCATATGTTTCTGGCGCATGGCAATTTTAATGTAGCTATTCAGAGAGTTTAGCCATTTTTGTGGCGTGCGTCACTTTTTGGTTGGCGTGCGTCAATGCGGTAGGATTTAAGGTTATGATGGGAAATGGCTTATGCCATTTAATTATGGCGGGCATCAAATCGAGCAGTTTTGAATTAAAACAGTTCTTCTTCTCTTCTCTCTCCCCATAATTTCATTTCTATCAAATTTTAACTCCTTTCTCTCCTATTTTCCATCAGTTTTCCACCATAACCACACCCCTTACTCCATTTTTCCAACTCCACCAAACACTACCCTCTATTCCATGATTCCATTCTTTCTTTGTCTCGCATTGAAGAGCAACCGTGTGAATTAGGACGGCTCCCTTCCAGTTTCCGGCACATCTCCATCTTTTCCGGCGGCCTTTTCATCTTTTCGATGGTCTTTCTCATACTACAACAAGGTATTTTTGTTTTCTCCTCCATTTCAATTAATTTCTTTTGGTTCTTCGTTACATTGTGTTGATTGAAACCGGAGGAAAGGCATAGAGTTATATTGTTGTATTGTTGGCTTGTTGTTGAAACACCGTTTAGCCATGTCTGAGTCCTCCATCCGTCCTAGTAGAAATCAGTAGGAAGAGTCTAGAAAAAAGAGAAAAACACAGGACTCTAGTGACCCCAATGCCCCTGAGAAATCCCGAACCCTTACTACAGCCGAGACAACCATCCCTTTCCAAAAAACCGCAAGTAAGAAGGCTCGGGGACTTTTTGACTCTTACATTAGCCAGGGTTCTCAACATTTTGAGCGAGGAATTGAGTTTAAGTCCGTCTGCCCCTAAGATCGCGAGCATCATTAGTGCCCGTAAATAGGAAGCCATAGCAGCCAATCGTACTTCCGTGGTGGCACCATCGTGGGTGAGATTTATGCTAATCTTACCGCTGATCCTGCCAAGGAAGTGGAGGGTTTGGTCACTGTTCGTAATCAAGTCTGTCCTTTTTTTTTGGCTAAAGTCATTAATGAATTCTTCGGTATTCTTAAAATCCCCGCCGAGACCACCCTTGCCAGTGTTTGGAAACTAGATCAAGAGGAATACCTTTACACTAAGGCTCAAGATGCTCAGGCTTATCTTTACCCTGCATCTACCTAGGCAGATAAGCGTTTTAAGTATGAAGGTGTAGTGAAGGATGTGAGGGTAATGAAGCCATGGATCCATCTTCTATTGGTGTTTCTTCCTCGAGTCAACCAACCCCTCAATTTCTCCGACATCTTCCTATTCGGGACCCTGCAGTGTGTGCTAGGTTTGACTTCTTTGAGTCTGAGATTACAGCCATTCATGGAGGACTGGTGGCATCTAACAACAATATAATGTTAGAGTCCAAGAGACTGTGTGAGGGGATGAATGGTTTTCGTGTAGGAATTCGTGGCCAGCGTGCCTTTTCTATTGCTTGTGCCCTCCAGTTTGAGGAGCTGTCTGGTGGTTTTGACTCTTGTTCTACAGACCCTTACCTCCTACCCACTTGGGTCCCTTCCATTCCTATCCCAGCTCCAGAACCAAACCCCCTAGGACTTCACAGCATACCATGGCTTTGGGTGGTGTCTCTACTTTTCCTTCTAAAGGTACAGGTTTGGGAGCACAGCTTTCTCAGTTTCTTTGGTCGGTACTGGTTTTGGTGGGCTGAGTTTGGAGGGTTCAGTGATTACATCCACTATCGTTGCTGAGGCTGGTAGTTCGAGTTTCCAGACTTTGCTCTCTGTTGCTTTAAGCGATCGTCCCATTCGGATCTTTGTCAAATCCTTTTGCGGTGATTACCGAGCACTAGTATGTTCAATCCTTTGAGTTTTGCTCCGTCCAGTTCGATTGCTCCTTTGGATGCTGATGTGCAGATTGTTGAGGACCGTGTTGAGGATCGCCCTACCAGTTCTGCATTTGTTCCTACTTCTACCTCTGATGTTTGATTAGTACTTTTATAGACCAGACTTTTCTATGACTTGTTTTGATTAGTACTTCACAGCATACCATGGCTTTGGGTGGTGTCTCTACTTTTCCTTCTAAAGGTACAGGTTTGGGAGCACAGCTTTCTCAGTTTCTTTGGTCGGTACTGGTTTTGGTGGGCTGAGTTTGGAGGGTTCAGTGATTACATCCACTATCGTTGCTGAGGCTGGTAGTTCGAGTTTCCAGACTTTGCTCTCTGTTGCTTTAACTGATCGTCCCATTCAGATGCTGTCAAATCCTTTTGCAGCTGATTACCAGAGCACTAGTATGTTCAATCCTTTGAGTTTTGCTCCGTCCAGTTCGATTGCTCCTTTGGATGCTGATGTGCAGATTGTTGAGGACCGTGTTGAGGATCGCCCTACCAGTTCTGCATTTGTTCCTACTTCTACCTCTGATGTTTGATTAGTACTTTTATAGACCATACTTTTCTATGACTTGTTTTGTTGGCCGCAAGTGGCCCTGCTACTCTTTTAGTCTTTTTGTTATTTTGCTTAGACTATTTTGTTGTTATGGTGATACTTGGTTGATCTTTTCTTGTTTTGTGGGAGCTGTTGCATTGTATTTGTAGTGCACTAGTATGTGAAGTGTGTTTCTTTTGAGACTTCATAGCTGTTTTTCTCTGAATATGTCATTACCCATTGCTTGTTAGATTACCTGTGCTTAGTTCCTTAGTTAGTGGTAATTGTACATTTGTGGGTTTGATACGTTTTAAGCTACGTTTTTAGTTCCAAGCACACATGGCCTGCGTCATTCACTTATGATGCGCGCTATAAGTTTCTCCAGATTTTGGCATACTCTAGCCAGCCTTGTCGTGTACCATTTCACCTCAGTACACTTCACACTAAACGACACACATGGCGTGCGTCTTCCACTTATGACACGAGCCACTTGACTTGACCTCCGCCATCACACCACGCCAGATGTCAGGTTTTCAAGATTTGGTGTATGCAATTGCCTTATGGCGCAAGCCATTTCAACTTTTCCTGCCATTGAGGAGACATGTCAAGCCAATTTCCACATCCATATTCTTCCTATCTCACATTTTCCCTCCATAAAAATACCTCCCTCTTATTCTAATTTCATTCACCACCAGTCCACTCCATTTTCTTCTTTTCTTGTTCCACCACTCTCACCATGACTTCTCCTCCAACGGATCATCCCGTTATGTTATTTGACATTACATCGGTAGATGGTCGCACCAGTTTTATCGACTTTTTCAACCGCCGCCCAATTCTCTTCGAGCGGGTTTTGAACATGAGAAGATCAAGGAATACTTGGAGTACCGTATTGAGTGGGGAGGATGGCGTCGGTTTGTTGCCCTGCCTCATAGTCGCATCAACGAGACCATGGTTCGTGAGTTCTACTCTGTGTTGTCTATTGCTCAGTCCGAAAGGTCTGTTATATCTGTTCTAGTTCATGGTATTGAGGTACCTTTTACTCCTGCGGATATCAATGACATTTTCCATCTTTCCATCACCACAATTCCACCTCACCTCCACAATGAGGAGTAGTGGAATCTCACGAACATGGGTAACTTAATTACATGAATCACTGCTACCACCGCTGAGCTTTTTCCGGGTCGCGAAGGGCCCAACGCAGACTATTCTATGTCAGTGCTCTCTCCTGACACACGAGCTTGGAAACGCTTCATCAACTACCGCATCATTCCCACTAACAACTTTGAAGAGCTGACGGACAATGAACTGTTGCTGCTGTATGCTATCTAGCGCGAGATGTACATTCATTGGGGTAATTTGAATCATCATGCTGCATGGTACCATTCCCAGCCCCTGCATATACCGGTCATTCCTTTTGCGTGGCTCATCTCTCGTCTCTGCACTCATGTTGCTAGGGTTCCCACCCACTTCAACGATGAGTATTTTCTGAGTCATGTTACGCATCATGGCCTCACTCCTAGGGATTTACCTGGTGCTCCTTCCTCCTCGGATGATTCGTCTGACTATGATTCAGAGTAGTTCTTCTCTTTCTTTGGTTGGCCTATGGTTGGGTCTTTGTCTTGTTTTCCGTCACGCTAGTGTTGATTCGAATAAGTCTAGCAACATTTACTTTCTTTTCTCAAATGCTACGGTAGCAAATTTGATTTGGTTTGAATATTGTAATATGTGGGTTGTATGTTTTCGGCTTGGTTATTCTAGTTGTTATTTATTTTTTCATGCATCCATACGTAGCTCCTTCCTTTGTGATGCATAACGACTAGTTTACTCCCCTTGCATGCATTTCCCCTTATTATTTCGGAGATTCCTAAGTGAATGACCCACGCCAATGCGGGTTGGCGCACATCATCTTCCTTACATTAGAAGATTACGTGTGCCAGGACCATTTTGACGCGCGTAATTTTCACGAGGATAGACTCTGTATTGCTACGGCATTATTTGGCGTGCGCCACAACCTTTCGGCGTGCGCCATTCATTTACACCAAGTGTTCATTACTAATTTTGCATTTCCTTCTATCTAACTTTTTGCTCATCGTGATTCCCCGTAGTTTCTCTAACTACATTCTTACTACTCACTTTCCATTGAGGACAATGCAAGTTCGTAAGTGGGGAGTGGGAGCATAGTTAGTCCAACAAACGGTAATGTCATTAAATGCTTGAGAGAACACTTGGCCTTGATTATTTTCGAGAAATTGAGAGCCGTATAAACTATCTTTTGACATGAATTAGAATCTTGTAATAGAGTACTACAATAAAACGAGCCCCGATGGAACATAAGTGCGTATTAGTCACTAATCTTAAACGGTAGTGTGAACCATTGAGCACGTATATTCCAATCATTTGTTAACAAACACCTTTTCATGAAATTGTGCATGCATACTCTTATTTGTAACTTGGACCTGAGAATGTTATTGTTTCGAGATGAAATAACAGGTGCTTGGAATCGGAGTAGTGATGATGATTTTTTTGCATAACTTTGACTCAACCATAGCAAAAGGGCCCACCCGAACATACAAATTTTCCTTTCTATCCCCATCTCAGTCTTGTAGAGTGGTGAGACCCCACTAGAACTTGCCATTCATGATTAGCCTCATTATAATCTGACCCTTAGCCTGAATTTGGTCTACATTCCTTTGGCCTCCCCCAAGTGTAGCAAGATTCTATGGATTGTGTGGACAGTGACATGGAACTAAGAGTTGGATGAGTTTCATTGGCACAAGTTGAGATGACGTCTTATGAAGTTCGGTTCGGAACCCATTCGTGTTGGAAATTCTTATTTTTGAGTGTAAAAAAAAGAAGAGCTTTCATTACAATGTACATAAATCCCAAGAGTCCAATAAAGGCTTCTAAAAAATCAAAAAACAAGTCAAAAAAGCACAAGGTATGTAAATAATTGGGTATTGAATAATGAGTCATTGAAGGCAATTTTGAAGCTCAAAACTGTAGATCTTCAGAAAATGCAAGGATGGGAAGTAACTAACTCGGAGGTTTGATGTCAAGGAGACGAAGGTGTAGATTCATGCTATCTTGCCTTATTCTTGTTGATTATCCCCTTATATCCCTTTCGGTTAGCCAACTACCCTAGCCTGAACGTTAGAAACCGATTCGTCAACTACATAACCTAACTTCTTGACTCCGAGTGCCTAATTAGTGAAGATTGCTATCATTCTTAAGCCGAGGGTTGCATCTTTTGAGTAAGGCTTGCATGATTTGATGGTCGTCAGTTTGGTAGCATGTTTGAGGAATATTCACACACACACTCCACTGCTCCCTTAGAACGTGGTGAACATGTTCTTGTGATTTTGATTGGTTGCATCGTCTATTTGGATTCCCATCTCTTGATGTTGCATGATTATATTTTTGTGGCTCTAGATTGCCTTATCGCTCTAATTGCTCGAGGATGAGCAAAAGCTAAGTGGGGAGTGGTTAATGTAAGTCAACCCGATGATACAATTCTCGACGATTTATTCCCTTTTCTCATGAAATTAGTGACATTTTGACATTAACTTGAGCAACTATTATGATGATTTAGAGCAATTTGTGTACATAGGAAATATAAGGAAAAACCATGCTTTTGCTTTAATTATAAGCTTATTAGCCAATTTTGTTATCACATTTACACGTGGTATCTTTGTGTCTATCTTGCAGCACAGATCGTGGCTTGGAGCTTGGATTTTGATATGATGGTGTCATATGGATTGATCGAGAGATGATTTTTGGAGCTGAGGCGAGGATTCCAACCCACGAGGATGATTGATACATGATAGAGGGTTCAGTCCATGCCAGTTGGAGAATAAATCTGATCGGGGACATACTAGATGCATATGGAACACGCCATGTTATTTGACCCGCTCCAAGAGAAAGATTCAAATTCTGCTGAGCATTTAATGCATATGTCATTCAGCCAACCACCAAATCAGACATGGCGCACGCTAATTGTCTGTGGCGGACGCCAACTCTTCATTAAGGGTATTTGATGCACGCCGATGGGTATGGCACGCCATGATTGCAGAGTTAGCAATAGTTGATCCTGTTTATCATTCCAATTACAAAAAAAGATCATATACTTCATCTTCTCCAACTTCTTTCTCCTTGAAGGCACCACCGCCTCCCAAGGGCTCTCCTAGCCGAATTTAGGTAGAAATTAACTATTGATTGCAAGTGTAATATTAAGGGTTCTTAAATTAATTTTCACCACTTTGTTGGAGTTAAAATACACTAGTGTATCAACTCTCTTTAAGGTTTTTGAAGCTAGAATGAAGAACTTCAATTTCGAGCTCCTAGTTTTTGATTGGTAACTCCTAATCTTTACTTTGATTCAAGTGTTCTTATGATTGTGAATGTTAATCTTGATATGTTAATGTTTGTAGTTATGAGTGGCTAGGTTAAACTAGGAAAGACTTTGTTGTAGAACTAGTTTATTCTCTTATGTTGATTGGGAATTGTTGTTTGTGTTGTTTAGCTTCAATTGTTGTGAAACTTTTCCTACTTGTATTTTATGAATTGATTGTGATGGAGTAATTAACTAATGCTTGAAACTACACACTTGATAGAGACTGAAAGGAAATGTTATGTGTGGGAAGAAGGTAGGAGAACAAGAAGGTAAAATCGACCTCTCAAAGCATTTGATTTCTTATCCGTGGATAATTGACATTTTCATTGCATTCAAGTGTTTATCATACCAATTCATTAGGTTTAGGATACCTAGACCAAGGAGGTTGTATAGAGTAGTTTCGTACACTCGTATGCTACATGCTTAAGAATGCACCATTTCACACTTTTGAAAACCATTGGTAAGAAGGAAGAAAATCATTCCCATGATAGTACGAGAGATTCGCTAGTCTACACATTGTCTTGGTTAGGTTTCTTTTATCATTTCATCACCCTTGTTCTTGTGAGAAAATTTATTTATGCACTTACTATCTTGCAAATTGCAACCTAGATCGAATTAATATAAGCTTTTTAGTGTTTAACCTCACAAATCCTTGTAGGATACGACCTTGGTCACTGTACTAGACTACAATTCACCTGGTACACTGCCGGTAAGATTGGACTCTAGGAAAGTCGCATCAAAAGGTACTGGGCAGAAGTAGTGAATACAACATGTTATACACAAAATAGAGCCCTAATGAATAAAAGGTTAGAGAAAACACCTAATGAGATATGGAATTGAAGGAAACCAAATGTCTTATACTTTCATGCTTTTGGAAGCAAATGTTATATCCATAACAATAGAAAGGATCAACTCAAGACTTTTCAACCCAAAGCTGATGAGAGAATATTTTTAGGATATTCAAGTGTCATCAAAGCTTTTAGAGTGTTAAACAAAAGGACAATCAAGCATGAAGAATCTATACATGTAGTTTTTTATGAACGAAACTTTACTGGTGATACAATTGAAGACAAACCAATATCAGTTTTTCAACCTCTGTTACAAAAGACTCCAGAATCAGTTTTTGTTGATATGGGAAGGTTAAGGTTGTCAGAATCCTCAGATCAAGATCAGTCTCAGTTACCAACAACAGAACCTACAGTTGAACAACCTATACAAAATGAAACTGATCCAGTTCAAGATAACCAAGCTCAAGCAGACCAGATCCCAAAAGCTGAAGTTCATGGAGAACCAGTTCAACACAATGAAGACCCTATTGTGCAACCCCTAATTCTTCAATGGATGAGAGACCATCCTGAAGAACAAGTGATTGGTGATTTTCAACAAGGAGTTCATACAAGAAATTAGTTAGATGCTATCATAGCATGTTTTCAATCTCAAGATGAACCAAAGGAAGTAGAAAAATCTTTGAAAGATCCAGATTAGATACTAGCCATGCCGGAAGAACTGAATGAATTTGAAAGGAATCAAGTATGGGAGCTAGTAGAGAAACCATACCATGCAAATATTATTGGAACCAAATAGGTGTTCAGAAATAAGCTTGATGTAGATGGAAACATTGTTAGAAATAAACCTAGACTTGTGGCCAAAGGATATTCACAAGCTGAAGGGAT
Organism: Gentiana straminea; assembly: GCA_036785695.1. Taxonomy (NCBI): domain Eukaryota; kingdom Viridiplantae; phylum Streptophyta; class Magnoliopsida; order Gentianales; family Gentianaceae; genus Gentiana; species Gentiana straminea. The sequence goes on from JAVUPR010000398.1 coordinate 3,585,847, forward strand.
AGGCTTTGATGAAACTTTTTCTCCAGTAGCCAGGTTAGAAGCTATCATATTATTTCTTGACTTTGCTGCATACAAGAAGTTCAAAGTTGACCAAATGGATGTTAAAAGTGCATTTCTTAAAAGAGTACTTGAAGAAGAAGTATATGTGCAACAACCCCCGGGTTTTGAATCAAAGATCAAGAAGACAAAGTTTTCATGCTGAGGAAGGCACTCTATAGACTGAAACAGGAACCCAAAGCTTGGTATGAAACTCTATCCCATTTTCTGGTGGATAATGGTTTTATCAAAGGAACCATTGACAAGACTCTGTTCAGAATGAAGATTGGAGAAAGAACTCACATAGTCCAAACATATGTGGATGACATCATCTTTGGATCAGAAAATCAGCAATTAGACGAGAAATTTGCAAGTTTAATGAAGAGCAAATTTAAATAAAGTATGATGGGAGAATTAAATTATTTTCTCGGATTACAAGTCAGAAAAATGGACAATGGAATCTTCATTCATCAAACAAAATACACAAGAGAACTAATCAAGAAGTTTGGAATAGAGAACAGCGTAGGAATAGCAACACCTATTGGAACCAATGTAAGATTGGATGAAGACAAAGATGGCAAATATGTTGATCAAACTCTATATAGAAGAATGATTGGAAGTCTAATCTATCTCATAACTAGTAGACTACACATATCTTTTGCAGTAGGTGTCTGTGCAAGATTTCAGACTAGACCTAAAGAAAGTCACATGACAGTGGTCAAGAGAACATTGAAGTATCTCAAAGACACACTAGAAGTGGGTGTATGGTATTTAAGAGAAGGAGAATTCAAAATGATATCCTACTCAGACTCATATTATGATGGATCCAAAATAGACAGAAAAATCACTTCAGGTACATGTCAGTTACATGGAAATAGACTTGTGTCTTGGTTTAGCAAAGGGCAAAACTCAATTTCAACATCTACAGCTGAAGCTGAATACATTGCAGCTGGAAGTTGTTGTGCTCAAGTTTTATGGATTAGACAACAACTGAGAGATTATGGAATTGAAGAAGGGTTGATACCTATTATGTGTGACAATACAAGCGCAATTACAATAATACACAACCCAGTTCTACACTCAAGGACAAAACACATTGATGTGAGACATCACTTCAAGCTGAGAACTGAATTAGGGATTATCAAAGTCAATTAACAATCTCAAACTGACTAAGAAAACTGAATAAAGACAGAACTGGCCTTTACAAAGGACTGAATACAATCAATTTTCACCTAGTCAAAGGTATTCAAAGGTTAAAAGGATAAAACCGACAATAGTCACATCGCAATAAAATACCGCCGAATTTGTTAGAAATTGTTGCGTGTGTACCCACTAAACGACAAACAGTACATGCATCGAATACCGATATAGTCTGTGGAATATCAACCGGTACTACACAATCCTATATAGATTGTGGGATCAAATCTCTAACCGTCTGTCATCCTACTTATTCCCTTCAAAAAATCTTATATTTTCTCAAAACAAAAACACTATGGCCTCAAAACAAATTCAAGAAACCAGATTAATAGCGAAGAATAAATCCTTTCTTTAGAAAAGTTAATACAATAATGTAATGGCACTCTGTTAGCTGGCTTGATCTGTGAGAAAATTAAAAGGATACAAGGGCTAGTAAATCTGTTGGAAGTCAAGTTGGAAAAAGATCTCGATATGGAATCAATTCTGCAATTTTGGGAGAATAGGAAGGTTGTCAGGCAATCTCTAACAACCACCGTGCATGGAGAAAGATTTGTATCAACACAGAGATAATACGTCAGTTGTTTGATTTCAAAAAGCCAATTGAGAAATCAATCAACTCACTCAGCTTACCACTCAAGCGTGAAGCTTTTCTCTCTTAGATTCTACAATAGAAAAACCAGTTGAAGTGTACACAAAGATGGAAAGTCTCAAATTGGAATTTTCCTTACTCAGCAGATGGATAAGCAAAACCATCATGGGACAACATCAAGGGCTAAATTGGTTTTCTGTTGTTGGTCCCTTGAAAAGGCTTTGGTTAAGTTTAGAGGGGGGGTGAATAAACTTAACACTTAAAACTTTGGAGTTAACAAATTTCGCAACTTCGGCGGCCCGCCGATACTTCGAGTCTGGCGAGACTTCGATAGCCCGTCGATAAACGTAGTCTACTGACAGTTGAGTTTGCTGAATTTGTGCAGCGGAATTATATCAAAATTAAGCCTTGATACTTGTTGTTAAATATGATACTAAGTATTAGATACTCAGTAGTGCAAGTGTGTGATTTCAGTTGCTAGATTCAATAGGTTGATGTGTAAAATAAACTAAGTGCAAAATGTAAATGCTGAAAGTATATAGGCAGTTTTTATAGTGGTTCCAGGTGGTGTAATCCTGTCAGTCCACTCTTCTCCTGTGATGTTGGAGGAAATTCACTAGAGATCTTTGATGTAGCTGTTACAAAGATTCCTAAGTTGCTTGTCCTTCACCAATAACTATGGCTTCACAAACCGAAAAAGCGGGAACGGTAGGATTGTCGCTCTTGAGTCTTCCACCGGTCCTTGAAGGGTAGGATTGACTCTTCACCAGCCTCCACCACAAACAACGTCTTTCACACCAAAGTGCTTCTTTGTCTTCAAGAGGTTCTTTATAAAATAAAGATTGAATCAAGTAAATGATTCGGCTTGCAAATTGACTTGATTAGGATGATATAATCAACGGCTTGCGCCTCTTCAAGTGTGTATGCTTGATGTAGCTTGAATGTATAATACACTTGAAGAATTTCTCTGGATCAGTAGCTTTAAGTTCAGTAAGTTCAGCAGGGTGTTTTTCAGCTCAATAATATATCTCCTCAAGGTTTATCAAAATTCATCATCTTCTTTCTGAGTTGAAAGTCCTCTATTTATAGGCAAGAATGCATGTGACTTGTATTTGAAATTCAAATGTAACCGTTCCTTGTTTTTGTCCCATCTGATTTGCATTCTCGTCACTATTCATAGGATCGACACTCGTCGAATTCCTTTTTGACAAGGTGCGTGCCGTCCACCCTTTGACTTATATCCAATGGATAAAAATATGAATCATCCCAACGTTCTTTTAATCTCGGCCTTTGATTTCTTTGATAAAGTCGAGAGGTAGTTGGCTGTCCATATCCATGTAATCTTCCAATAATCTTGAATTAATCAAGGTATATTATCGCGGGTTCATCGTCTGTCCGTGAGATACCTATCACGCTACCTCGAATTTGAAGCGCAATTTCTTGTGTATAAAATACAATGCGGTGACTTCTTTTATCTAACTTTTATTTGTGAAGTTAGATTACACCTTTTTAATTATAACCAAGTTCCAAACATCATCCAACTTATGGAACTTAGACCTTCTACACAAGGTATATGTAATCAGTTTAGGTCATCACAGACTTGCCTAAATTCTGATTCCATATCCTTGACTTTAATTACTAAGTTTGATCCCTTAGCCTTCTGTAACTGAGTTTGAGCCCTCAGCCTTCAGTCTTCAGCAGGTTCCTGACTAGTCTACTGACCTATCTACCCTACTGATAAGGATCAGTCTGCTGATATAAACCAGCAGCCCTTTACAGTGCTTGTTTGATCAAACCTATTTATGAATCAAACTCTAATAAGCCTATACATTTGATCTAGACATCTTTTTGCCTTTGCACTATAACAGCTAGTCTGGCACTCATCAACAAAACTAAGAAATAAGTCCAACAATTTCCCCCTTTTTGGTGATGATTCCAATACCCTCACCTAACTGCAAAGCAAAAAGATATAAAACAAAAATAGAACAAATATAGTCATCTTTCATTATAATCATTTGTTCAAAGATATTACAGTCTACAATCAGCAAAAAAAATATAATGCAGTTAAAGTATGCCGATCTACTGTCTTCTCTCCCTTTCTTGTCTGGCTTTCTCAGCTTATTCTTGGTATTCTCGTAATTTCTTTCACCATATCTCTCATCCAATCATTTTCAATCAGAGAGAAGTCAATATGAGGGTTTACATGTTTCCACCAATGCCATGCTTCAGGTAGAGTAAGGGATATTTGATTTACCTTGAAGCCTAACCTCATATATACTTCTTTAAATTCATTCACTGAATCCTTTGCCTTTGTGGTAGGTATACCTATTCCACTTCTACCACCTCTGTGTATGGCCCTCAAGGATTTGATTCTTGCTTCCCAAAATTTAAGTCCCAAAAATAAGTTCAGACCTTCATGAAACCCCTTGTCATGATAGGGTCTATGTCTGTTATTGTATACCTTCTTGTATTGTTGGAGAAGCTCATCAGTGAGTGGAAGTCTGCCAGGTGCTGGTTGTCTGAAAGCATTTGTATCAGCTTCCCATCTCTTCTTTGTAAAAACTCTGGCAACTTCTTTTGCTTCTGCTGTTGCCTCTTCCCCCTTATTGACATCATCAACAAACCGGGACAGCAGGCCATGCACACTTTCCTGTGTGATAACTAGGTTGCTTAGTTGTCCTTCAATGATTTCAGTCCTAGTAACAATTGCTGTGATCCTTTCTTGCATTGTTTGCTCCAGCAGGGTTATCCTCTCAGTAAGTTTAGGATCAGGCACAGTAGGTTGTTGTGCAGCAGCATGCTTAGGTGTAGCAGCAAGGTTGTCAAGTTTCTGATGGATGGAAATGAATTGGTCTTTCAGAAACTTCTCTTTTGCAGTATTTGCAACCTTGATTCCCCTCACATCTAGTATCAGATCATTCACAGCATTTTGAGTAGATGTGAAGTTTGAAGCAACTGTGGCAGTAGATTGTCTGTTTTCATTCACCATTTTCATTAGTTCTTCAAATCTTTCTTTCTGTCTATCCAGTTGAGTTCTTAACTGTTGCATAGCATGCCTCACAGTTCTTAACTCATCCAAAACTTCTACTGGTATCTCACCTGTCATTCTTCCACCAGTAGTGCCATCAGCAGGCTCCTCAACATTGTATTGTGGTCTCTGATTGCTCACAACCATTGCCTAACTCCTATCCAATCTAGCAGGATTAGGTCCTTGATATTCTTCCAAGATAGGATCAAGGGCTGGTTCTTCAAAAATAGGAACAAATGCGTGTGGTGGATCAACATTAATATTATCTTCTTCAGGCATCTGGAACTCCTCATCACTAAAGTCATAGTCCAGCAGCTGCTCATCCATATTAACAGCAGTATGCTGACCATCTTTCCCTTCAGTGGTCTTGTCTCCCGAGGCTCCACTACGGCAGCCTCTTCAAAGAACAGGGGTTTCCTCCAAACCCAAAGTTTGTTCCAACCTTTGTCCAGTGTCGTTTGAGACTCGCAGCACTGTACCTCCCGTTCCAACTCGTGTCCAGTGCTTTGTTTGTAGCCCAAAGCAACCCGTACCTCCTCTTCAACTCTCTCGTGGATTGAATATAGCCTAATTATCCACTTGGAATCCTTCAGCATGACCAATCTTGTTCAGAATGATGGCAGTTTTAGTGAGAATGCCCTCAAAGTCAAATCCATCTTGATATTCAATAGATGCCTCTGAGCTGGCACTAGGTTCACTGAAATCAGTAACCTTTTCTTCATTCAAATCCTCACTCTGTTCAGCTTCAGTTTGTGCAGTATGTTCTACAACATGGAATGTAGAAGATTCATCGGCTAGCCTACCAGCACTCAAATTAATTCCTTCATTGATCAATGCTTCCAGATCATCCATGGTGAGATCCTGCAGATCCTCATCCATCTCTCCAGTCTGCTGGCCCTCAGCAGACTTACCAGTCTCAGTGGGTTCCGCTTCTATGCCATCGGTGGCTTCTTGACCGCAGCTTCGGTTGTTGTTTCTCTAACCACTCCACCGGTCTCCCAGGGAACATAGGGGTATCATCATCGAGAATCCGATGAATCAGCATGTCTCGGTGTAAACTTTGGATCTCTGAACATAATAGCTCCACTTTTCTTTCCTTCATCCAAAAGATCCATCAGCCTGGATTGCAGCATGCTAGTGTCTATCAAATCCAACAGGCTGTCCACACCCAGCTGCTCAAATTTCCACACCCAGCTGCTCAAACCACTCTTGTAGAATCCAAATTTCCACTGAAAGTAGTTTTGCACCTTTTTGAAGTTAGGATCTACTTTTCCCTTTTTAGATGCCTTCTCATATGGCATAGATGGCTTTCTAATGGCAGGTTCAGTGGTTTGATGACCTTCAAAAGCTTCCACAAGTAAATTCATTGTTTCTTCAACAGATGTTCCAAAGTCAGTAGGTTGCTGAGGTTGTATATTTGTGCCTACTACTTCCATCTGTATTACACTTGGTTCCCCCTGACTTACACGCTCATCAGCAGGGTTAGCAGCAGACTCCTCTTCCCCCTGAGTTCTTGCAACACTTGCAGGGTCTTCAACCATTTCTTCAACTACCACAGCAGGTTCAGGTTCAGTGGTTTGTCTTTGTGGGTCTTCAGTAGATACTACAGCAGGGTCAGGATCAGTAGACTGCTGTATATCTCCAACAGATTGCTCAACAACAACCTGTCCAGCTTCAGTAGACTTGACAACCTCTTCAGGTGAGGAGTCAGTAATCTCCACAGGCTTGATAATAGTCAAGGGCTCAGCCTCAATAGCCTCTTCTTCCTCTTCTACTGATGCTTCCTCTTGGACACTTTGAGGCTCCAAGTTTTTCAGTTCTTTCCCTTTTCCATGTTTCTGTTTATGGATAATTTCTTTTCTCCTCTTGGAAAGGGGTTCATCATCCTTTTCAGTCACAGTAGACTTCCTCTTTCTACTATCTTCTTTCTGTTGTTCACTCAAGATTGCAACAACAGTTTTTCTTGCGGCAATAAAGCGGGGTCGGTAACCTCCACCGAACCCTCGGCGGACTCGGCGATGTCCGTGCTTTGTTTGCTTCCTTGTTCTTTTTGAAGGCTTTAATACCTCGGTTATCTTCCTTGTTTCGCACCCTTTCTTTTCTCAGCGGCTTTCTTTGGTGCAGCACGTTTAACAGGTTTCTTTTTAGTTTGCTTGACCTGCTCACCACCAGCAACACCATCATCTCCACCATTACCATCATCAGCAGCTTCTCCAGCAACCTCTTCATCATCATCCATACCAGGAATTGCATGATTAATCTCTTTCTTGTATCTGGACTGATTTATCTTCTCAGGTTCTATGTCAGGAACCTCCAAGTGATTCAGCAGGGTCTGAACCATTAATCCTAAGGGCAGGGCCTTGGATTTCCTCTTTCCCTCTTTTTCTTCCTTGGCTACCTTCTTCATGTAATGAGTGAAATAGCCAGCCCAATCAAACTTCATGCTCCTGCAGATGATTATCATCAGCTCTATCTTGGGTCCTGATAGAGTATCCATACTTCCAACTAGTCCAAGTATGTTCTTTGCAATGAGTTTGCTCAGCAGGTTGTACTCATTGCCAATATGTCTGCAGTTGATCCCTGGAACATATTTGGTGGCTTCATTTGTTTTGATTTGATCAACAAACGCCATCTTGTCCAATCCCATTGCTTCAGGATTTACTGGACCATCCACCATTTCTTCAAATCCAAACACTTCGCTCAGTAGACTAGAGGAAACTACAATCTCCTCAGCATTCACAGTTGTCTTGAATGCTTCAGTTCCTTCTTCCACAACCATATGTTTCCAGAAATCCACAACATTTGTATATGAGATTGTTTCCAATCTTATATTGAGTTTGTTTTCCAAGCCAGTAAACCTTCTTATTCTACGACCAATGTTAATGGCCAGCTCTGTTTGGTTTGCATCAACAACATAGCCTCTAACACTTTGGCTTGATTCGATCTGAACATCAACCTTTTCGGCCATTGTTATGAGAAAATAAGATGAAGAAGATAGTTGCTCAAATCTGTGTTCACACAATGTAAAATTCTCAGTGATAAAGCAGATTTTGCAAGTAGAGAATCTGCTGAGTGATAGGCCTGAATATATAGACAGGAGGTGGTTGCAACTGTCATTGCACGTACATTGATGCTGACCATGATTAATCTGAATAAATGTTGTCTTGACACGTGGCCCATTACTCTTTCATAACGTTTGTAACCGTTAGATCGTGTTAACTGCGGTTATAAAGGATAAAATAAATATCCCGCCAATCTGCTTTTTGACTTTAATAACTTTGACTGTGTAACGTTCTATTCAGCAGGGTAGTCCTCAACAAGGTGGGCTCCGCAGTCTGCTGATACTGAAGCTTCAGCAGGCTGCTGTCAAAGTGACTCTGCTGATCCTTGATTTCTTCTAATTTTGTTCAATTGATAATACAATATGAAGTTTAATACCAATGACTGATCTGTCAAGTGAGCTCACCCAAAATGACAAAGACCAATCCCCTTGGCAACCTCATTTGTTCAATTGTCCAAACATAAGTACAAGGAATTGTTGATACCAATGACTAGTCTGCTAAGTGAGCTCACCCAACATAGCAAAGACTAATCCCCTTGGTGAATTCCAAGACATCGCCGATTATCAATCAACTTTGATAATTCCAAGTTCGATCCTTAGTTTAGCAAATCTTTCACTATCAAGTGGTTTAGTGAAGATATCGCAAGATGATCTTCGTAGGGATGTATAGAACCACCACATCTTTCTTTTCAACATGATCTCTTATAAAATGATGTCTCACATCAATATGATTGGTTCTTGAATGCAAAACAGATTTTTCGTGATTGCAATTGCACTTGTGTTGTCACACAAAATTGGAATTTCCTTTTCTTCAATTCCATAATCCCTTAATTGTTGTCTTAGCCATAATACTTGTGCACAAAGCAACTTCCAAATAGCCTATATACTCGGCCTCAAGAGTGGAAGTTGATATAGAATTCTGTTTCTTGCTAAACCAGGAGACCAGTCTATTTCCCATTAACTGACAGGTTCATGAGGTGCTTTTTCTATCAATTTTGCATCCAGCATAATCAGAATCTGAGTAGGATATAAATTTGAAGCTTCCATCCTTGGAATACCATATCCCTACTCTCAAAGTCTCTTTTAGGTACTTGAGAACTCTTTTGACTGCACCTAAATGACTTTCTTTGGGTTTAGATTGAAATCTTGCACAAACACCTACAGCAAAGGATATATCACGTCTGCTGGCAGTTAGGTACAGCAGACTCCCTATCATCCTTCTGTATAAGGTCTGATCAACATCTTTGCCTTCTTTATCTTCATCCAATCTGATATTTGTACTCATAGGAGTTGAATTTTTAATGCTATTTTCCATACCAAACTTCTTCAGTAAATCCTTGGTATACTTGGTTTGATGAATAAAGATTCCATCTTTCATTTGTTTAACTTGCAATCCCAAGAAGTAATTCATTTCTCCCATCATACTCATTTGGAATTTGCTCTTCATTAGATTTGCAAACTTTTCACAAAGTAAATCATTTTCATAACCAAAGATTATGTCATCAACATAAATTTGTACCAGCAGGGTGCTGTCCCCTTCACTGATTCTGAAAAGTGTCTTGTCAATGGTGCCTTTTGTAAAACCATTATCGACCAAGAATTGAGATAGAGTCTCATACCATGCTCTTGGTGCTTGTTTCAATCCATAAAGTGCTTTGTTGAGTCTATACACTTTATCTTCTTGATCTTTAACTTCAAATCCAGGAGGTTGCTGTACATACACTTCCTCCTCTAGAATGCCATTCAAAAATGCACTTTTGACATCCATTTGATATACTTTGAAGTTCTTATATGCAAGCATGTGCCAAGAATAATCGATAGCTTCCAATCTTGCAACAGTGCATAAGTTTCATCAAAATCTATTCCTTCGCTTGAGAATAGCCTTTTGCAACTAGTCCGGCCTTATTTCTTACAATGGTACCGATTCATCAAGTTTATTTCTGTATACCCATTTAGTACCAATGATATTTGCATGACTTGGCCTTTCAACTAGTGTCCAAACTTGATTTCTTTCAAATTCATTTAATTCTTCTTGCATAGCAATTATCCAATCTGGATATGAAATTGCTTCTTCAACAACTTTAGGTTCCATTTGAGATAGAAAACAAGTAAACATAGCTTCCAGTTTTCTTCTAGTCCTCACACCTTGCTGTACATTGCCAATAACTTGTTCGGCGGGGTGATTCCTTAACCATTGTGGATTCGGTTATTTTGATTATCGGGAACCTCATCTTCGTAGGGTCCGCCGTAGCTTCTTCTACGGGGGTTCAAGCAGATCCTTGAACCGCTTCGCTTGTTGCATCAGTAACATTACCAGCAGGGTGTTCAGTAGGGGCCGTATCAGAAATTTTTAAGTCATTGAATCTTTCCAAAACTTCAACACAATCTGGATCAGTGACTTGTTGATTCTCAGCAGGTTCACAATCTTCATCTTCCATAAAAGTAAACTTAGGTTCATCAAACACAACATGGATTGTTTCTTCATGTTTCAGTGACCTCTTGTTCAGTACCCTGAATGCCTTGCTGACTGAAGAATATCCCAAGAAAATTCCTTCATCTGATTTTGGTTGGAATGTTTTCAAATGAACTTTATGATTTAGGATAAAACACTTGCTTCCAAATGGATGGAAATAGGATATGTTAGGTTTCCTTCCATTCCAAACCTCATAAGGTGTCTTCAAAGTAGCCTTCTTGTTTACCGATGTTCGTTTTGTGTATAGCATGCCGTATTGACTCGCTTGACCCAATATCTTTCAGGTAGCAAAGCTTCACATATCATTGTCCTTCCTGCTTCCTTTAAAGTCTTGTTTCTTCTTTCAGCAACCCCATTTTGCTGAGGTGTACCAGCAGCAGCAAGTTGATGTAGTACACCATTCTGTTCACAGTATTCTCTTATAACTTTGTTGAGAAATTCAGTACCCTGATCTGATCTTATCTTTAATACTGTTAAACTTTTCTCATTTTGTAATCTCTTCAAAAGATTAGGCATGCTTTGGAGTGTTTCACTTTTCTTGTACATAAAAACCACCCAAGTGTATCTTGAATAATCATCCACAACCACTAAGGTGTACTTCTTTCCTGTTACACTTGTTGGAGTTATTGGTCCAAATAGATCCATATGCAACAGCTCCAACACTCTATTAGTTGATTGTTTGGTTTTTGACTTGAAGCTTGACTTAATCTGTTTACCCTGCTGACATGCATCACATATAGCATCCTTCTTGAATGTGATCTCGGGTAAACCAATCACCAGCCTTCTTCTTCACCAACCGATTGATATCATCAAAGTTTAAGTGATTCAAATTCTTGTGCCATAACCAATTGAGTTCGACTTGGTATGCACAATCAGCAGTGTTTTTGAACTGCAGTAGACCAATCCACAACATACATGTTTTGTTGTCTTCTACCAGCAAGTACAACTTGATCACCTCTTTCACTAATGACAATACAATTGTTTTTGTCAAAAGTGACTTTATATCCCATGTCACAAAATTGTCCAGTGCTCAGCAAGTTGTAGTCCAGTCCTTCCACATATGCAACATTTTTGATTGTGAGTCCATTTCTCACAAGTGTGCCATATCCTCTTGTATATCCAGGTGTATTCTTGTTGCCAAAATTCACCCTTGGACCATCTTTTGCCACAAAGTTTGTTAAACAGTTCTTATTCTTTGTCATATGTCTGGAACATCCACTGTCAAAGTACCAGACATCCTACAAAACAAAGTTAATGCATTTTAGGTAACCAAACCTGTTTGGGTCCATAATGGTCAGTGGTAAGCATGACTTTTGGTAAGCTTCCATAAGGTCTTCTCCTAAAAGTGTCATACTTTGGTTCATACATGTATTCCACACATCCATAGGTTCTAACAGTAGGTTGTGTAGGATTCACATATGTTTTCTGGCCTTTTGGTTTATAATGCTGTTTGAAGTGATTCTTGGTGTTAGAAGCATTAGTATAACCATTTGTTTGATGTCTGTTAGGAACAGCCCTATAGTATGGAGTCTGCTGAGGTCCCTGCTGAGGCCTTTTATAAGTCCTCTGCTGAGTCTTTTGCTGATTCCATTGCTTAGGTTTTACCCTAGCAGCAAGGTTATAATTGTTGTTTCTAACAGTAGGTACAGGAGTATTCCAATCATCATCAGTAGGGAACAGTCTACCTTTCCCCCCTGAGATAAGTATCCCTTGAATGATTAATATTTTTAGATTTGGGATTCTTATCCTTGGAATATTTCTGACCTTTACCTTTTTGTGGTCCAGCAGACTTGGTAGCAGGTCTGCTATCAGTAGGTCTAGAAGGTCCAGCAGTCCTATTTTTAGATTTTTTCTTTTTATTAGGAGCTGTTGACTTCTTTGACTTCTGATTTGGCTTCTTTGAAGTATTCTCAGTAGGTTTTACTGCCTCAGTGTTGGAACCTTACTTGGAGTTGGATCTTGTGCCGGTACAAACTTAGGACCAATTCTGGTGCTAGGTTCAGTAACCTTACTGGATCCACTCTTTTTGGATTGTTGAGTTCCAAATCCAAGCCCTGTCTTATAACCATAAGGCTTTCCAGATTTGTATGCCAGTAGTGGAGCAAGATGGTTCAGCAGATTCAGGGGCTGCTGGATGTTCAGCAGGCTTACACTGATTCTGTCCAACATCTTTTTCCTTACCCTTGAGAACTCTTAATTCAGCTTTCAATTTTCCAACTTCTAATTCAAGAGCTTCCTTTTCAGCCTTCACAATCTCATAACCAGATTGTATTATCCTCAGTTGATTAAGGATGGCATCCAAAGTCTCATTATTATCAGAATTTCTAGGATTTGAACCACAAGTTGATTCACAATCACTTCCAGCAGGAGTATTGATGGATACAGTATTGTATACCTCCTCAGTTTCATCCATATTGTCCATCAAAGCATAGTCTTCCATATCAGCAACCAGTGTTGTGTCATCTGATTCATTTCCTTTTTCAGATTCCACTTCATACCCTGATTCATCTTCAGCAACCATAGCCTTCTTGCCATATCTTCTTTGTTGGCTCTTGGTCTTCAGTAGGTCTGGACAATCAGGTCTAAAGTGTCCAGGCTTCTTGTAGTTGAAGCAAAGATAATCAGGTTCCTTACTTTGTTTTAACTCAGGACATTCAGGTTTGAAGTGTCCTGGTTTCTTGCAATGAAAGCACAGATAGTCATTATCTTTCTTTGATTCTTCTTTCTTTCTTTCAGTAGGCCTCTTAGTGAAATTTCTTGAAGGGGCCTTTCCAGTCTTCATCATCTTGATTTTCTTGCTTAGTAGGGCAATCTGCTCCTGCATCTCATCCAGCAGATCATCTTGTCCTCCTGATGTTTCTTCTTGATGTGAAGCAGCCAATGAGTGGTCTTTGGCTCTTCCTTTTCAGTCTCAGGTACAAGCTTTTTGCTAAATTCATAGGCCTTGAGATCTAAAAACAACTTGAAGGTGTCTTCTTACATGCTACTTTCTCATTTCTTCTATTGCAGTCACCTTCATTTTCCAAACATCTTTTGCAGGTAGAGCCTCCAAGATTTTGGTGTTTATTTCTTCTTTTGAATAACTTACACTTAGCAGGGTAAGTTCATCCAGATTGCATTGAATCTTGATTCCATTTGCTCAATGGTTTCATTTGGCACAAAGCATCTTGAACTTTTGGAACCTCTTTTCGGCCACACTTGATTTTATTCTTCTTTATTGCATCAGTGCCTTCACAGATCAAATGTATATTGTCCCAAAGTTCCTTTGCAGTTTTGCAATCTTTAACCTTCATGTACATATTGCTATCCAAAGTTCTATAAATGATATCAATAGCAATGTTGTTGAGGTTTGCTCTTTTTCTGTCTTCTGCATTCCATTCTCTTTTTGGTTTAGGAATGTACTCAGTTGTATCACCCACTGTTATTGCCTTGGTAATTTCCAGTGGTCCATCAGTTAGTACATCCATCATCTCATCATGAGTTGCAGCAAGGTATGCCTGCATTCGACGTTTATACTCATCAAATCTATCAAAAGAACACATCAGCATAGTTCTAGCATACTGGGTGTTGTCCATGATGCAAGTCTTTGAAAATCATTAACTTGAAAGAAAGTTTCAAAGAATTTTCACAAGCACAACAAGTAGGATTACTTCAGAACAGAAGCACTGCTCTGCTACCAATTGTTGGTCCCTTGAAAATGCTTTGGTTAAGTTTAGAGGGGGGGTGAATAAACTTAACACTTAAAACTTTGGAGTTAACAAATTTCGCAACTTCGGCCCGCCGATACTTCGAGTCCGTGAGACTTCGCAGCCCGCCGATAAACGTAGTCTACTGACAGTTGAGTTTGTTGAATTTGTGCAGCAGAATTATATCAAAATTAAGCCTTGATACTTGTTGTTAAATATGATACTAAGTATTAGATACTCAGTAGTGCAAGTGTGTGATTTCAGTTGCTAGATTCAGTAGGTTGATGTGTAAAATAAACTAAGTGCAGAATGTAAATCCGAAAGTAAGTAGGCAGTTTTTATAGTGGTTCCAGGTGGTGTAATCCTGTTAGTCCACTCTTCTCCTGTGATGTTGGAGGAAATTCACTAGAGATCTTTGATGTAGCTGTTACAAAGAGTCCTAAGTTGCTTGTCCTTCACCAATAACTATGGCTTCACAAAATGAAAACTGGGAATAGGTAGGATTGCTTCTCCTGAGTCTTCCACTAGTCCTTGAAGGGTAGGATTTCCTCTTCACCAGCTCCACCACAAACAACAGTCTTTCACACCAAAGTGCTTCACTGTCTTCAAACAGGGAGTTCGTATAAAATAAAGATTGAATCAAGTAAATGATTCAGATGCAGTAGCTTGATTAGGATGATATAATCAGCAGCTTGCAGTCTTCAAGTGTGTATGCTTGATGTAGCTTGAATGTATAATACACTTGATGAATTTCTCTGGATCAGTAGCTTTAAGTTCAGAAAGTTCAGCAGGGTGTTTTTCAGCTCAATAATATATCTCCTCAAGGTTTATCAAAATTCATCATCTTCTTTCTGAGTTGAAAGTCCTCTATTTATAGGCAAGAATGCATGTGACTTGTATTTGAAATTCAAATGTAACCGTTCCTTGTTTTTGTCCCATCTGATTTGCATTCTGTCACTATTCACAGGACTAACACTGTCAGAATTCCTTTTTGACAGTGCAGTCTGTCCACCCTTTGACTTATATCCAATGGATAAAAATATGAATCATCCCAACGTTCTTTTAATCTCAGCCTTTGATTTCTTTGATAAGTCAGAGGTAGTTGGTTGTCCTTATCCATGTAATCTTCCAATAATCTTGAATTAATCGAGGTATATTATCGGCGGGTTCATCGTCTATTTGAGATACCTATCGTCTATTTGAACCGCAATTTGCCGTGTATAAAATACAATGCGGTGACTTCTTTTATCTAACTTTTATTTGTGAAGTTAGATTACACCTTTTTAATTATAACCAAGTTCCAAACATCATCCAACTTATGGAACTTAGACCTTCTACACAAGGTATAAGTAATCAGTTTAGGTCATCACAGACTTGCCTAAATTCTGATTCCATATCCTTGACTTTAATTACTAAGTTTGATCCCTTAGCCTTCTGTAACTGAGTTTGAGCCCTCAGCCTTCAGTCTTCAGCAGGTTCCTGACTAGTCTACTGACCTATCTACCCTACTGATAAGGATCAGTCTGCTGATATAAACCAGCAACCCTTTACAGTGCTTGTTTGATCAAACCTATTTATGAATCAAACTCTAATAAGCCTATACATTTGATCTAGACATCTTTTTGCCTTTGCACTATAACAGCTAGTCTGGCACTCATCATCAAAACTAAGAAATAAGTCCAACATCTGTCGATACAATCAATGTAATGAATATCACATGGGATGGAATTGACTACAATTGGGCTGGTTATGTGTTCAATCCGATCAAGAAGCAACACAGTGCAGAAGTTGAAAGTATCAATAAAATTAAAGCTGAAGAAAGACAGAAGACAGGGAGACTTCACTTGAAGAAGTCACCCAGTTTGGTAATACAACATTATTTAGAGACCCTTAGATGAGGAAAAGAAGCTAAACAAGCTGCTACATCAAGACACACTGAGAAAATTGCAGCAGTGGTAAGTTCAAGGAAAGAGTCTTCAAAGGCTGAAGAAAAGAAAACTATCTCTCAACAGATAGCTGAACAAAAAGGAGTCAAACGCAAAGCTGACTCACAAGGAAAAAGTACAGTTGAAAGAAGTTTGTTCCCAGAAACCTTAGTTAAGGAATTGAAACGAGCAAGTTAGCACCCTAGGGGGAACAAGTGCTGAAACAGACATCTGAAAATGATCATTTAGCTGAAGATGTTTCTCACAAGAAGTAAAATTTTTTAGAGAAACAAGTTTCCGTTATAGGATAGACTCAGAAAAAAGAGAGTCACTTTGAACTAGAAAGGGCTATTGATCTCGTGGAGATGAAATTGAAGACTGTGGACTCTCAAGAATCTTTCAAAGAAACCCTGAAGACGGAAGAAAAGTGGTTTCTAGAAAATCTTGAAGTAGATGATCTATATGCATTGTTTCCTATGAATGAATTTCTAACAAAATGCTACAATCTACTTGAAGAAAAAGCTGAAAGGAAGAAAAAGTTAGTTGACTCATCAGCACCGAAGGAAATCTCAAAGAAGAATGATGATGAAGATAAGGACGATGATTCAAAGAAACTGACAGAGCAAGATTCAGTTTCACAACTTAAAGATAAAACTGAAGTTCAAGGAGAATCAGTTACTCAAAAAGAAGGATTGCCTGTTGGGTCACACATAACTGACAATCAAATGCAAGCGGAAGAAGTTGGACAAGAACTGATTCTCTTGAATGATCAAAATCAGTCAACAATCAAAGAGGAAGCAGATCCAACTGAAATCCTGACAGAAGAAGAACCTACCAAAGTACAAACTGCCTTGGACAACTTACTTAATAAGAAGGAAGATTACAATGATCTCTTATCAAGATTTTAGGATATTTGGATTAGAGGAAGAAGACTGATGTATCTGTCAACTTTAAGTTAGATATTATCAAGCAAACTGCATCTACCTCCGTTTCCGAGATTCTCCAACTTAAGGAAAAATTGGAGATTGCAACTTTTGAAGACCGAGAGATTCGTGCTAATTCTGAATGAAACTTAAACAAAGGAATTATTGTCTAGAAAGTCATCTCAAAGTCCTCTTCACATCACAAAAAGGCATTGAAGATGATCAGAAAGAGACACATTAGTTAATCGCTCAGCTGTATGATGCCAAAAAAAGGGAACTAGAAGCAGAAAAGCTGAAGCTTGAAAAAGAAAAAATGGGACTAGAAGCTGAATTAGCAGAACTCATAAATGACAAAGGAAAGTCAGTCTCAATCTCCAATATCAGGAATCCAGAAGAACTCACAGATAAAGAACTCATTTTGAAATACAAAGAAGCCAGAGATAAAAGATTAGCGCTTACAAGTGATTTGGGGATAAAATTGCACAAAGATTATAGCAATGTGAAAGCCAAGTACAAGAACAGAAATTTCGAAGAATCCTTGGTATATTTCTTATCAAATACATATTATTCACAGGGGTTGGATGAACACAAGAAGATGAGAAAGTTAGAAGAAATACTTGGAATCAATGACAAAAGAGAACATATGAAGATCGACATTGAAGAATTTGAGGAATATTACAAAAACAATGATGATCTTCCCAAGTTACTTTTATAGAGAAAATGGAAGCAGTCCAGTGAAGTTGATTACAACAGAACATTCTCCAAAGAAGACATAGCTTTAAAAACTGAATATAAGATGTATGACAAAGAAAGGATGTATGCCGGTGTTACACAACAAGCTCAATAAGCTTATGTTTTATTTTTATAATCATTTGTGTAATTTGATCCAGTTTTTGAGAACTTTAATGAAAAATCCAGTTTTCAGTTTTACTTTGTTGTTATCTTTAAGATTTTCTTTTAATGAGAGTTTTGGCATCATCAAAAAAGGGGGAAATTGTTCGAAATGAAATTTTAGTTTTGATGATGATTCATCTTTATTTATTTAATTGTTTGTTTACACCCTATTGATGAAGTGCAGAAACTAGTTGTTGTAGTGAAAAGCTAAAAGATGTCAAGAACTGAATGTATAAGATTTATTAGAGTCTGATCCTTGTATAGTTTATATCAGACAAGCACTGTAATAGATAGAGAGTCATAGAACTGAAAACTGAAAATCATGAAGAAGACTGGAAATCATATATAAACTGACATTATATCAAACTGAAAGTGTTACTCAGAGCCAAAAATTGAGATATACTCAGAACTGAAGAAGGTAAGTTCGCTGTGGGACACAGACTCAGTTGGCTTATCTAGAAGCTAAAGGCTGAGGGACACAAACTTAGTTATTGAAGAATGAAGAACTGAGGGTTCAAACTCAGTTTATGAAGATTAAAGCCGACACTGTAAATTTAGAATTTAGGTAAGTCTAGGATGCCTGAACTGACTTTATGGATCTTGTATGACGACCTAAGATACATAAGGACAATGATATCTTAGATGACTTAAGTGTTATGGTGTACTCTGATTAAGTCAATAAAAATCAGATGAAAATAGAGTACTAAGTTTTAAATAAGAGTAAAAACTCAGTTAATGCTCTAAATCAGTTCAAAATGACAACTGATCTACTCAGTTTATAAAAAGTGTTAAAACTGACATTTTTAAGACACTCAATTTATAAAGAACTGAAAGAAAATCAGAACGTTGCATATCAAGCATTTTCAATGGATGAAGGACTGTCATGTCAAAACGGTCACTGGACATCTGACATATAGCCGTAGATAGATTCAAAATTCAAACAAGGTGAATGTTGGATTACACACAATATATAGAGGACTTAGCAACAAGGATCAAAGACAACAAGAAATATGAGAACACAATTTTTGCAAGCTTTAAGCCTAAGTTCTGCTCATCTGAATTGCTATCAACATCATGCTTTCAAAGAATACATCCAGATTTCTTCTAAGTGTTCAAGCTACAAAGAATTCATCAAGATATCTACACTTTGAAGAACCACAAGCAAGAATCATTTACTAGATTCTGAGCCCAACTTTGATTTTAATCAAGGGTTGAGACTGTGATGTAATCGGTCTAGTATTTGCCAAGGACATTTTTTTTGCCAGTCAGGGTAGACTATGTTTGTGGTGGGGCTGGAGAAGAGGCAATTTCAAACCTCTAAGGACCAGTGCAAGCAGTTGCAGAGCAGCAATACTACATGTTCTATAGTTGCTTAGATAGTGAAGCTAAGGATTAGCCAAGGACTGTCAGATTAGGAATTTTTGTAACCGATCTACCTCAAAGAGTTCTAGTGGAAATTTGCTTTTATATAACAAGGGAATTGAGGATTGACAGGATTACACCACCCGGAACCTCTATAATTTATTGCCTTACTTTATCTTACGCATTTACTTATTGTTATTTACACTTTAGTATTTGTGATTATTTTTATACAGTTTGTTCAATCATACATAACTGATTGATATTCACATAGCACAAAAACTGACATTCACCAGAATTTAGTTTTACATATCAGGTTTTTCATAGATACAACAAGATCAGTTAAAAAGGCTAAAACTTAATCCGCAGCCGGTTAACATAGTTTAAGCATAAGTTAGTTTGACTTATACTCAACTAAGTTAGCTCAACTCCGCATAAGTTTAAAACCGAACCTAATTTGTTTTTAAGTATCATGTTTTTGGTGACAAGTTTATGCACCCCCCCTAAACTTGTTTCAGCCTTTTCAAGGGACCAACATGGACGCAAGGTTGTTTTCAGTCTTATCATGCCGAGGGGCTGAACTGGTGCCCCCATAAATCCGAGGAGAGGTGTTTCAAATAACACGGCATCTTTCTCTTTCAACGTTAACGATATATATCTGAACAAATTTGGGATACTTATAGCACTTATAGCATCTACATAGATTGTTTTTAATAATTGCCTTTATGACCAAACCTTGATTGTTGGTCACCATTGGTAGTGGTTCTTCTAGCCAGAACCTGATTTCCTTAGATATTCTACTCCCATTTCTTTCTAGGCTAGAGTTGGGAAGCATTTGTTTCAAACTTCCTGAAGGAGTGAGGGGCCGATTGTGCCCGCCAGCTATAGTTAGGAAAAATCCATCGAGCTAAGGATTGTTGTTGTCCGAATTTTTCTTAAGAGATCTTTCTTGATGTCAGTTGTTCTTTTTATTCCCACCTCGGTCGTTATTCTCATTTCGGCGAAATGTCCTTTGCCCATAATCTTGATTTGAATCAGTTCGGTCCACAAACCATCAATTTTCCTCTTCAACTGATGGTTGTCCTCAATATCATGACTGACATCTTGGGGATAAATGCATAATAGCTTCTTGTCTCGCTTATCTGGTGGCCCTCTCCTCTAAGGTGGGGGTCTTAATAACCTTGTTCTTTTCATTATAACCATGATGTGAGTTCTTGACTGATTTAAGGGAATGATGTTCCTATTCTCCTCAATAACATGATTAATGTAATTGTGTGTCACTGATTTGATTTAATAGCGGGGATATAAATATATAGGCCTATGACTACTTGGCCTACAAGTCACACAATAATAATGTTTTTAGAAATTTCCTAAATTATCCTCGACGCGCCCCCTCAATCCCGTGGGAAGTGGCTGAACACGGAGATTGGTCTTCAAGCTGGTAAAATGAGGCTGAGCCAAAGGTTTGGTGAGAAAATCGGCTAACTGGTCCTTCGAAGTGATAAGGGAGATGCCGAGATTGTTGGCAACAACTAATTCACAAACATGGTTGAAGCCGATATCGATGTGCTTCGTACATTTGTGAAACACCGGATTATGCGCTAGGTAGTTGGTGCCAATAGTATCACACCAAAGAGTAGGCGGGAAAGACAAGAGAACCTGCATATCATGAAGAAGACGGGAAAGCCATTGAATTTCCGCAGCGGTGTTAGAGAGAGTTTTATACTCGGCCTCAGTACAACACTTGGAAACTGTCAAATGTTGTTTGGTACGCCAGCTAATCAAATTATCCCAAAGGAATACACAATATGCCCCAACATAACGGCAATAATCATGGTTGGTGACCCAATCAGAATCAGAATAAGCCCGAGGAGAAAGAGGTGATCGGTCGGAGAAAACGAGACCATTGGAGATAGGGTGCTTGAAATACCTAATAATGCGCTTAACTGCAATTCAGTTAGCTTCAGTAGGTGAATGCATATACTTACAAACTTTGTGATCCGTGAAGGAGATATCAGGCCGAGTGAAACTGAGATACTTCAAACAACCCACTATGGTACGGTAAAGGGACGGGTCGGCGTAGAGATTTCTGTAATGAAGTGTATGCTGAGTGGATGCTGACATAGGTGTTTGACAAGGCTTGGCCTTGTTTATAGAGGCACACTGAAGAAGATGAAAATTATACTTGCGTTGAGTGAGAAATGGGCCATCGGAGGTGGGAAGTAACTCAATACCAATAAAATAAGACAAAGAACCAAGGTCCTTAACCGGAAAGTTCCGTCCAAGACAAGTAATAACTTGTTCAACAAGAGAAGACGAAGATCTAATAATAATAATGTCATTGACAAAAATAAGAATAAAAGCACGAGCACCATCATGGGAGTAGACGTATAAGGACATGTCGGCCTTAGAGCCAATAAATCCAAACTGTGAAAGGACATCAGTAAAGCAAAAAAACCAAGCACGGGGGCCTGACGGAGGCCCTAAATATTGCGGCAAAGACAGCAGACATAATCAAGAAACTTAAGGTGCACAAAACACTGCGGCTGCTGCATATAGACATGCTTAGATAAGTGCCCATGGAGGAAAGCAATCTAAATGTCCACCTGCTGAAGAGATGAACCCTGTGAAATTGATATAGAAAGCAAAACACGAACGGTGACCAGTTTGACAACCGTACTAAAAGTATCAGTGAAATCAATACCTTTAACCTGATGAAAACCCTTGGCCATAAGGCAAGCCTTGTGATGATCAAAATTTCCATCTACAGGAAGTTTGTTATGGTAAACCCGTTTTTACCAATAATGTTCATACGAGGAGTGGCGAGAACAAGATCCCAGGTTTGGTTGCGTGGTAACGCATCAATTTCCTCTCTTATAACATTACGCCAATGGGGATGTTTGGAGGCTTCGGTGTAGGAGGTAGGCTCCATGGAATCTGCAGAGGCAATGAGAGCTTTGGAAAGCAGATAGTGGATAAAATCAGGCCAAGAGATAGGTTTAAGTGTGTTGGTTTTGGTGCGGGTAAGCATTGTGTGGATTGGAGCGCGGGGGGAGGGGAGGGAGGGATGGGACGACTCAAGAGAGATAAAGGCCGAAGACGAAGCTAGGATGGACTCAGGAGAGGGAGCCGTAGGTCTATCCGGATGAGGGACTACCGGAATAGATGGTGAAGGAGGTGGATTTACAGTGGCGGTGCGGTTAGGGAGATCAAAAGTGGCACAAT
Organism: Gentiana straminea; assembly: GCA_036785695.1. Classification (NCBI taxonomy): domain Eukaryota; kingdom Viridiplantae; phylum Streptophyta; class Magnoliopsida; order Gentianales; family Gentianaceae; genus Gentiana; species Gentiana straminea. The sequence goes on from JAVUPR010000398.1 coordinate 3,608,243, forward strand.
GACAGTCTCAAATGTAGGTTGAGAGGTTGAAGACTTGTAAGGGAACATGGATTCATCGAACACTATGTGGTCGGCAATGTAGATACAACCAGATGAGAGATCGAGGCATTTATATCCATGGTGAGAAGGTTTGTACACAAGGAAGATGCAGGTTTTGGATTGAAAATGAATTTTGTGATTTTTATAGGGACAGAGATAAGGCCAACACACATAACCAAAAATGAGAAAGAAGTTGTAGTCAGGGAGCCACTGGTAGACCATTTCGAAGGGGGACTTATCACGGAGGACACGGGTCAGAAGTCGATTAATGATATAGGTGGAAGTGATAAAGGCATCCTCCTAATAGGGAAGGAGAAGGTTGGACTGGGCTAGAAGAGATAGACCGACTTCAACAATTTGACGATGACGGCATTCAATGGAACCAACTTGTTCATGGGTATGGGGAAAGGAAAGCCGATGCCTAATGCCCAGTGAAGTAAGAAAAGTTGAAATGCGACAGTACACACCACCCCAATCAGATTGAATAGATTGTAGTTTAGTGTTAAATTTGCGTTCGATGGTAGCAAGGAAGTCGGGAAAAATTGAACATCAGATTTAGTTTTCAAAGGGTAAAGCCACAAATATTTAGTAAAATCATACCGAAATTTAACATAATAACGTGAACCATAAATATAAGGTTTAGAACAAGGACCCCAAACATCATAATATATTAAGTCTAAAGGAGCAGCAAATGTAAATTCAGTAGTATATAACGGAAATAGATGACTCTTAGCTAACTGACATAGGGCACACACAACATGTGATGCTTTATTGTGTGAGTGAATGAAAACTGGATTATGCCAAGACTGGAAACTAAAACACTGAGCTTTTTCAGGAGAGCAACTAGAAGAGATAATTAGAGCATGTGAGTTTTCAACAATAGCTTGTCAAAGAACACTGCTCCGATACCAATTGTTGGTCTCTTGGAAAGGCTAACACAAGTTTAGAGGGGTGTGAATAAACTTGTCACCAAAAACTAGAAATAACAGTTAAGGTTCAATTTTAACTTGTGTGGAGTTGAGCTGACAAAGCTTAGTCTAAGTCAAATAGACTTATAACAAAACTGAGTCAACCGGCAGCGGATATAAGTTTTAGCCTTTATCTGGATCTTGTTGATTCTCTAAGAAAAAGCTGAGTTTGCAAAACTGATTTCTGGTGAAAGTCAGTTTGTGAGCTATGTATGCTTGTAACAATCAGTTTCAGAATGCTGAATAAATAATAATAAATGTTGTATAAGTAAATAACAGAATGTAAATGCGTAAAGTAGAGCAAGAATTATGGTGGTTCCAGGTGGTGTAATCATGTCAGTCCACTCTTCCCCTGTGACGCAGGAGGATAATTCCAGTTGAACTCCTTGAGGTACGCTGTTACAAAAAGTCCTAACCGATAGTCCTTGACTAATCCCTAGTGTCCCTATCTAAACAACTAAAGAACAGGTTGGATTGCTGCTCTTCAACTGCTTGAACCACTTGTCCTTAAAGGGTTGTATTGCCTCTTCACCAGCTACCACCACAAACACAGTCTACCCGACTGCAAATGACACAACTGTCCTACAGGATTGCTTCACAGTCTAAACCTTTGATTAAGAATCAAAGTTAGGTTGATAATAAATAAATTGATTCTTGCTTGTGGTTTTTCAAAGTGTCAAAATCTGGATATGGTCGATGTAGCTTGAACACTTGAAGAAATCTAGATATGATCTTGTTGAGCACAAATAATGATAGCAATTCGAATGAACTAGACTTGAGCACAATAATGCTTATAATCTTGTTAATTCGGTTATTTGATCCTTGATGTCAAGTCCTTGATTTATAGTGTGAGGTCCAACGTTCATCTTGCTTGAATTTGAATTGCATAAACGTCTATATTTTCAGATGTCAGGTGTCAGTGACCGTTCTGACATGTTAGTTCTTTATCCAATATAAATCCTTGATTTATAACGTTCGAGTGTACTTTCAGTTGCTTGGATGGATGACTATAAAACCGAGTGTATTTTTTAGTTTTATATTGAGTGTGTCAGTTTTCAGTTCGTTAACTGACTTAGAGCATTAACTGAGTTTTTACTGTTCTTCAAAAGTTCAGTACTCTATTTATCTGATTTTATGTGACTGAATCAGATTACACCATTCCTTATACAGATCATCTAAGATTTCATTGTCCTTATGATACTTAGGTCTTCTTTCAAGATCCACAAAGTCAGTTCAGACCATCACAGACTTTCCTGAATTCGAACTTTACAGTCTCGGCTTAAAAATCTTGATAACTGATTTTGAACCCTCAGTTCTTCAATCTTCTACAACTGAGTCTGTGTCCCTCAGTTCTTCAAATACTGAGTTGGTTCGCTCAGCCTTCAGTTCTAGATAAGTCAACCGAGTCTGTGTCCCTCAGTGAACTTACCTTCTTCAGTTCTAAGTGAACTTTAGTTCAAGGTGTACATCTTCGGTCTTATGTCAAGTTCCAGTTATCTAGATGATTTCTAGTTTTCAGTTTTATGAAACTTCTATCTATTACAGTGCTTGTCTGATATAACTAATACAATTATCAGACTCTAGTAAAACTTACACATTCAGTTCTAGACATCTTTTAGCCTTTCACTATAACAGCTAGTTTCAGCACTTCATCAATGGGGTGTAAAAAAACATATACTTAAATGAGATGAATTATCATCAAAACTAAATTTTATTTCCAACAATTTCCCCCTTTTTGATGATGCCAAAACCCTCCTTAAAAGAAAAGCTTAAAGATAATAACAATGCAAAACAAAGTAAAAATGTAAACTGGATTTCATTAAGTTTGCAAAAACTGGAATAGTTACACAATTGATAATAACTGAAATAAGATCTAAACATTTCTTTGTGTAAATTTGATAAAATTATGTTCCTTATAGTGAAGACGATATCCTTCATCAATCCTTGTATCTTCCTTTAGGAATGTCCTCAGATAATCTACATGACTTGTAAGTTTCCACTTCTTCCATAGAGCTAACTTAGGAAGGTGTCTCTCACTTATGTAGTAATATTCAAATTCTGAAATATCAGTTTTCAGCTGTTCTCTCTTATCTTTGAATTGAAGTCTTTCTTCAATTCTCTTGATCTTCTTGTGATGTGCCATCTTTTGATTACGAAAAACATCAGATAAGAAATAGGCAAGTGATTCTTCATAAGTCTGGTGCCTGTATTTCGTTTTGACATGGTTATAGTCAGCAACAAATTTCATCCATTGCTCCATTGTCAGAGTAGCTCTTCTTTCTCCGGGCTGACTATACTTGGCAATGAGCTATTCTTCAAATAGTTCTACAACATCTTTGACATAAGGACCTACTGCTGATTTTAGTTTTATCAACTCAGCTTCAAGCTTCCGTTTTTCTTCACACAACTTCAGCTTTTCTTCCTCAACTTCCCCCTTTTTGGCATCATACAACTCATTCATTAGCTGATGTGTTGCCTTCTGATCTGTTGAAATGTCTTTCTGGGAAGGAGAACTTCTTGGAGTTGAGTTTCTAACACATAGATCCATTGATTGAGGTGCCATTCATCTTGAGCATGAGTTTCTCGATCTTCCATAGTTGTAACTTCAGGTTTTTCCTTGAGACTGAGAATTTCTGAAACTGAATTTGAAGTGGATTTCTTAATAACATCCAACTTAGTATGAACTGAGACATCAGTCTTTTTCCGGTAATCCATGTAACTGGAAACATGTGACAGAAGACCATTGTATTCATCATTTTGGTTGAGTATAATCTTCAATCCTTCTTGTACTTTGCTCAATTCTTCTGTTGTGAGCTTCTCGGATGGATCTTCTTCTTCTGTTTCTTGGAATTTAGACTGATTAACATCTTCAATTAACATCGGTTGCTGATTATCATCATCTCTGGTTTATTATTCCTTGTTGTCAGTTGTCGAATTTCCAACTGGCAATCCTTCTGGCCGAGTAACAGTTTGCCTAGTTTGTCCTTCAGATTGTGCTTCTGGTTGCAAAACTGTACTTTTTCAACTTCTTTTCTTGAATCATCATCCTTATCAAATATTTCTTCTTTGAAATATCCTTGGGAAATGATGATGTGATTGATTCGGTTCTCTGAGCTATCTCTTTGAATCTTTTGTAGCGGTTGGTGGGAAACTCTTCCATCGGAAATACTGCATAGAGATTTTGTATTTCGATCTAGTTTCTCTAACAACAGTTTTCTTCACTAAGTAAAGTAGCTTCTTGAGAATCTTCAGTCTTGAGCTTCATCATCATCAATTTGATGATCCTTTCAGCATCGAAGAGGTACTCCTTTGGTTGCTGAGTTACATGTTCCTCTTGCTCAACATGCATTGCAGAAACTTGTCTCTCTGTTATTTTCTGCTCAATGTGAGAAACAATATCAGTAACCATGCTCTTCTTCTGATTGATTGCAGTAGTCAGTTGTTGTTCCCCCTCAGTTGGTGCTAACTGACTTGAAGTGCCTGGGAACAAACATCTTCCAACTGACTTTTCTCCTTGTGTTTCAGCTTTCCTTTTAATTCTTTTCTGCTGAGCGATCTGCTGAGACACAGTTTGCTTGTTGGCTTCAGGTTGGGAAGTTCCCTTTGTTGAACTTACAACTGCTACAACTTTTCCAGTAGCAGTTTGTGCTCGCTTCTTCCCATCACTGATTCTCTGCCAATAATATTGAATCACTAAGCAAAGTGATGTCTTCAGTCGAAATCTTCCTACAGATTCTCTTCCTTCAGCTTGGGCTCTTTTGACACTTTCTACTTCATCTAAGTGTTGTTTCTTGAGCTAATTGAAAATGTATCCTACCCAGTTGAACTCAAGTTCATCCCAAATGACATTCATCAGGTGTATTCCATCTTCAGTTAACTTGCTTAACCCTTTGTGTTGTCCGATGGCGAGTTTGCTGATCCATTTGTTGATGAGACCGAATTCAGTTTTGAGGTTGGAAAGGTGCGTATCGACTTCTGCTGGTTGTTTTGATGCTCAAATCTGCTTAAGAAAAGCTTCACGCTTGAGTGGTAGACAGGATAGTTCAATTGATTTAACTAGAGGATCTTTGAAACCAAATAGCTGTCTGATGATGTCTTTATTGATGAAAATCTTCTATCCATGAAATCTTGTTAAAAGTGAGTTCTTCAACATCTTCATATTTTCCTAGAATTGCAGTAGACCTTCCAAGTCTAAATCTTTTTGCAATTCTGCTTCTAACAGGTTCTGTAAACATTGTAATGGTCCGATCTTTTCGCTTATATAACTAGAGAGAAGATTATTGCCGCACATCTCTTCAAATTCTTTGCACGAAAACGAGTCTGGTTTGGTGATTAACCTTTCTTCTTGAGTTTGTTTGGAAGCTGCCATTTCTTGAATTTGCCCAAGATAAAATTTCTGTCTTTTTGAAAGAGAGGGAAAGGTTTGATTTTTATTTTGTAAAGAGAGAATAGTAAAATGGTTAGATATATAAAGAGGATGACGGTTGAAGATTTGATCCCACGATCTTTAGGTAGATTTTGTACAAAATTTTCAAATTCCATCGAGTATTTATGTAACCAATGCATGTACTATCTGACATTTTGAGGGGGTATACATGCTACAAATTCTGACAAAAACGGCGGTAATTAATTGCGATGTAACTATTGTCGGTTTTATCCGTTCGCCTTTTGACTTTCATTGACAGGCCAAAAACTGACTGAGATCAATTCTAAGTTATGTTCAGTTCCGTCAAATCTTTAATTCAGTTGGTCAATTTGAGATTGTTGATGTCAATGACTGATCTGTCTAGTGAGCGCACCCAGCATGACAAAGATCAATCCCCTTGACGAATCCCGAGCTTAAACTGATTTAACTGACTTTAATAATCCCTAATTCAGTTCTCAGTTTAGCAAACCTTTTTTTGTCCGGAGGTTTGGTAAAAATGTCAGCTAACTGATCTTCAGTTGGGACATGGAGAACAGTAATGTCCTTCTTCTCTACGTGATCCCTTATAAAATGATGTCTCACATCAATATGCTTGGTCCTTGAGTGCAAAACTGGATTGTCAGTTATAGCTACTGCACTAGTATTGTCACACATTATAGGAATCGGTCCTACTTCTATTCCATACTCTCTTAACTGTTTCTTATCCATAAAACTTGAGCACAACAGCTTCCAGCTGCTATATACCTAGCTTCAGCTGTTGATGTCGAAATTGAGGTTTGTTTCTTGCGGAACCATGACACAAGTCTATTTCCTAATAACTGATATGTGCCTGATGTACTTGTTATGTCCACCTTGTATCTGGCATAGTCTGAGTCTGAGTAGGATATCAGTTTGAATTCTCCTTCCGTTGAGTACATATCCCAACTCCTTCTGTGTCTTTTAAATACATCAAGGTTCTTTTGACAACTGTGAGATGGCTTTCTTTAGGTCTTGTTTGAAATCTGGCACAGACACCAACTGCAAAAGATATGTCTGGTCAACTGGCTGTAAGATACAGTAGACTACCAATCATTCTTCAGTAGAGAGTTTGATCCACATCATTGCCATCATTGTCTTCATCTAATCTGATGTTAGTTCCGATTGGTGTTGCAATGGTAGCAAACTTCTTGATTATTTCTCTTGTGTACTTGGTTTGGTGAATGAAAATCCCATTATCCATTTGCTTAGCTTGTAGACCTAGAAAGTAATTCAGTTCTCCATCATACTCATTTAAAATTTGCTCCTCATCAAACTTGCAAATTTCTCACAGAGTAGTCCATTTTCTGATCCAAAAATGATGTCATCAACATAGATTTGAACTAAGAGAGTACTTTCTTCAACTTTCATACTGAATAGGGTTTTATCAATAGTTCCTTTTGTGAAACCATCATCCACTAAAAACTGAGACAGAGTTTCATACCAAGCTCTTGGTGCCTATTTGAGTCCATAGAGAGCTTTTCTCAGTTTAATGACTCTGTCCGCTTGGTCTTTAATTTCAAATCTTGGGGGTTGTTGAACATAGACTTCTTCAATTATCCCATTCAAAAATGCATTTTTAGCATCCGTATGGTACACTTTGAATTTCTTGTGAGCTGTAAAGGCAATAAATAGTCTGATTGTCTCCAACCTTGCAACTGGGGCATAAGTTTCGTCAAAGTCTATCCCTTTAGCATGTGAATAACCTTTTGCTACAAGTCTGGCTTTATTTCTGACAATATTTCCATCTTCATCAAGCTTGTTTCTGAAAACTCATTTAGTTCCGATTATGTTGAAATGATGCTTGTCTACTAAATCCCAAAACTGAATTCTCTCAAATTCGTTGAGTTCTTCTTGCATAGTAAAAATCCAATCTGGATCGTTTAAAGCTTCTTCAATTTCTTTAGGTTCAGACTCAGACAGAAAGCAAGCTATCATAGCATCTAGTTGATGTCTTGTCCGAACCTGCTTGGAAATCACATATCACTTGTTCTTCTGGGTGATCTCTCATCCGTTGTGTACTGGGGGTTGCATCAAAGGGTCTTATTTTGTTGAACTGGTTCTTCTTGAGCTTGATCATTTTCAGTTGGATCAGTTTCTTCTTATTGTTGTTCAGTTTCAGGTTCTGTTACTGGTAACTGAGGCTGATCCTGATCTGTAGAATCTGAAATCCTTAATCTTCCAATTTCAATGAAACTGATTCTAGAGTCTTGTCTGACTGAGGCTGACAAACTGGTTTTTCCTTGTCTTCAATTGTGTCTCCAGTAAATTTTGGTTCATAAAAAACCATATGTATTGATTCTTCATTCTTGAGTGTTCGTTTGTTTAACACTCTGAAAGCTTTACTGACACTTGAGTAACCCGAAATATTCCTTCATCAGCTATGGGCTGATAAACCTTGAGCTGATCCTTTCCATTATTATGAACAAAGCACTTGCTTCCAAAGGCATGAAAATATGAGACATTTGGTTTTTTTTCCATAAGGTGTCTTTTCATGTCTCTTGTTCATGAGAGCTCGATTCTGAGTATAGCAAGCTGTATTTAAAACTTCTGCCCAATATCTTTCTGGCAGTTTAGATTCATAAATCATTGTCCTCCCAGCTTCTTTGAGTGTTCTATTCCTTCTTTCAGCTACTCCATTCTTTTGAGGTGTTGTTGTAGCTGCAAGTTGGTGTAGTACTCCATTTTCTCCACAATACTTAATGATTATGTTGTTGAGAAATTCTATTCCTTTGTCAGATACAATCTTCACTACTGTAACACTTTTCTGATTTTGGTATGTATTGAGAAGTTCTGTCAGTTGTTGATTAGTTTCACTCTTCTTTGTCATAAAGATAACCCAAGTATATCTTGAAAAGTCATCAACCACCACCAAAGGGTATTTCTTTCCACTAACACTGATTGATGTAATTGGTCCGAATAAGTCCATATGCATCAGTTCTAAAACTCTGGTTGTTGAATGTTGAGACTTAGTCTTGAAACTTGCTTTAGTTTGCTTTCCTTGCTGACATGCATCACACAAGCTGTCTTTCTTGTATGTCATCTCTGGTAGTCCAATCACCAAGTTCTTCTTGACTAACAAGTTGATATCATCAAAATTTAGGTGACTCAGTTTCTTGTGCCACAACCAACTGAGTACTGACTTGGTGTGCACAATTAAACAGGTTTCTGAAACGTAGACCAATCTACGACATACATTTCTCTTCCCTTCTTCCGGCAAGAACTACCTGAAAAGTTGTTTCGCTGACGACATTGTAGTACCCTTACCAAAAGTAACTTTGTATCCCATATCATAGAATTGACTTGTGCTAAGTAGATTGTAGTGAAGTCTTTCCACATAAGATACATTCTTGATTGTGAGTCCATTTTTGATTAAATTTCCATAACCTTTTGTGTAACCAGGTCTATCTTTACTTCCAAAATTGACTCTTGGTCCATCTTTAGCTATGAAATCAGTGAGAAAGTCCTTGCTCTTTGTCATGTGCCTAGAGCAACCACTGTCAAAGTACCAAATATCCTGCAAAACAAATTAAAATGCTTTAGGTACCCAACTCTGTTTGGGTCCATGGTGGTTAGTACAACTATGTGCATATCTCCATAAGGTTTTTTTGGAAATTGTTGCACTTATTTTCATATATATAAGCCACACTTCCATAATATCTTTTCCTGGATTGTGTCTCATTTATATGATATCTCAGATCTTCTGGTTGAAACTGATTTCCAAAATGTCTTTTATTATTAAAGGCTGAATAATAACCATCATTCCTTTTATACTGAGGTCTAGACTGACCTTTGTACTGAGACTTTTGCTAAGAACGGGATAAGTTCTCTGCTGAGTCTTGGACTAAAACTTTTGATAATTTTTTGGTCTAGAATGATTGGTCGTATCAGTTTTAATAGTAGGTTCAGTAAAATTCCAATCATCATCAGTGGGGTATAGTCTGGTTTTCCCCCTTGATGTGTGAATCTTTGAATGATTGACATTCTTTGATTTACTCTGTTATAATTTCTCTGGTTCTTGACTTGATCAGTTTTTGTAGATCTTGAAGTTGATCTACCATTTATGATTCCTTGAGGTACAGCTGATCTACCTTTTGATTTACCTTTGTTGGTAGGTGCAGTTGTCTTCTTAGAAAACTGAGTTGTCTTATGTGAGGCTGACTTTACTGGTTCAGCAATTTTCTTAGTCTGTGGAAGTTGCTCAGCCACAAACTTAATACCAGTTTTGATATTAGGTTCAGCAGCTTTGCTAGTTCCCTCCTTAGAAGATTGCTGTGTATCAAATCCTAAGCCAGTTCTGTCTCCATACGGCTTACCTAATTTGAATCCAGTAGCCGAACATGATTGAGCAAAAGATTTGGTTGGTGCTACTGATGCAGTATGTTGATACTGATTCTTCTCTTTATCAATTCTAGTCACTTTCATCATGTTTAGTTCAGACTTCAATCTTTCAACTTCAAGAATTAGAGCTTCTTTCTCAGTTTTAATTGATTCATAACCAGCTTGGATGGTTACCAGCTGATTCATCAATTCGTCAAGTGTTTCTTCTAATTCCAGATTTTTTGGATTGGAGTCAGCAGTCGAAGAACACGCATTTTGCATGGAAATCTAAGTTGAGGAATATTTAGAATTAGATTCACATACTTCATTTAGATCCTTCGTATGAGCCATTAGAGATGTGTCATATGATAATCTTTCAGTACCAGCTTCGTAGTCTGACTCATCTCCGGCTAAAAATGCACTTCTGCCAGTTCTTCATTGCTGAGTCTTCTTACCAGTCAGCTCTAGACATTCAGCTTTGTAGTGTCCAGGCTTTTTACAGTTGAAGCAGAGATACTCATCGTCTTTTCTCTTTTCAGGAGTCTTCTTGATAAACATCTGAGTGACTAGATGTCCACTCTTCATTATTCGAATTCTATTCATCATTATAGCCATATGCTCTTCCATCTCATCCAATTTCTGAAGATTGTTAGATGAGGTTTCTTGATTTTCATTTGAGACTACTGCAAGGGCTGTTGTTTTGGGTTACTCTAGAGCCTTGATTATTGCAGTTGTGCTTGTGAAATCCTCACTGAATTCATAAGCCTTTAGGTCTGAGAAGATTTTGAAGGAATCTTCTATATCAAGTCTTCTAGATTCTTCCATTGTTGCGACCTTCATCTTCTAGCACATGGGCAAATCCTTCAAAATTCTTGTGTTGATCTCTTTCTTGGTATACTCGATCTTGAGTAACGCTAGTTCATCCATTATGGCACTGAATCTGGTTTCCATTTGATCAACATTCTCGCCTGACTTCATCTTGAAATTTTCAAACTTTTGTTTTGCCACTGAGATCATATTTTCTTTGATGGAGTCAGTTCCTTCACAAACCAATTGAAGTTTCTCCCACATTTCTTTTGCAGTAGTGAAATCTTTCAAATACATGTTGCTGTCAAGAGTTCTGAGTATGATATCCATGGCAACATTGTTCAGGTTGTTTCTCTTTTTGTCATCACTGGTCCAATCGCTTTTGGGCTTGGGAACTCTAACTTGATCGCCAATGACCATTTGCATGTGAGTGATCTGGATAGGTCCATCAGTGAGTACATTTATCATCTCATCATGAGAAGCTGCTAGAAAGGCCTGCAATGACGTTTGTATTCATCAAATCTGTCCATGTTGCATATTAGCATTTGTTTGGCATACTGATTGTTATCCATTGTGTGAGTTAATGAAAACTGGATTATGCAAAGGTTGGAAACTGAAACACTGAGCTTTTTCAGGAGATGAACTAGCGGAGAGAATTAGAGCAGGTGAGTTTTCAACAATAGCTTGTCAAAGAACACTGCTTCGATACCAATAGTTGGTCCCTTGGAAAGGCTAACAAGAGTTTAGAGGGGGGTGAATAAACTTGTCACCAAAAACTAGATTAATAACAATTGAGGTTCAGTTTTAACTTGTGTGGAGTTGAGCTGACAAAGCTGAGTCTAAGTCAAACTGACTTATAACAAAACTGAGTCAACCGGAAACGGATATAAGTTTTAGCCTTTATCTGGATCTTGTTGATTCTATAAGAAAAAGCTGAAAATGCAAAACTAAATTCTGGTGAATGTTAGTTTGTATGATGTGTATGCTTGTAACAATCAGTTCCAGTATGCTGAATAAACAATAATAAAATGTTGTATAAGTAAATAACATAATGTAAATGCGTAAAGTAAGTAGAGCAAGAATTAAATTGGTTCCATGTGGTGTAATCTTCTCAGACCACTCTTCCCATGTGATGTAAAAGGAAAATTCCACTAGAACTCATTGAGGTATGTTGTTACAAAAAGTCATAAACGATAGTCCTTGACTAATCCCTAGTGTCACTATCCAAAAACTAAAGAACAGGTTGGATTGCTGCTCTTCAATTGCTCGAACCACTGGTCTTTAGAGGTTTGTATTGCCTCTTCACCAGCTACCACCACAAACACAGTCTACCCGACTGCAAATGACACAACTATCCTTGGCAACTCCTTGACCGGATTGCTTCACAGTCTAAACCTTTGATTAAGAATCAAAGTTGGGCTGAGAATCAATAAATTTATTCTTGCTTGTGGTTCTTCAAAGTGTCAAAATCTAGATATGATCGATGTCACTTGAACACTTGAAGAAATCTAGATATGATCTTGTTGAGCACAAATAATGATAGCAATTCAAATGAACTAGACTTGAGCACAAGAACGCTTTTAATCTTGTTAATTCGGTTGTTTGATCATTGATGTCAAGTCCTCTATTTATAATGTGAGGTCCAACGTTCATCTTGCTTGAATTTGAATTGCATCAATGTCTATATTTTCGTATGTCAGGTGTCAGTGACCGTTCCAACATGTAAGTTCTTCATCCAATAGAAGTCGTTGATTTATAACGTTCAAGTGTACTTTCAGTTGCTTAGATGGCTGACTATAAAACTGAGTGTCTTGTTCAGTTTTATACTGAGTGTGTCAGTTTTTCAGTTTGTTAACGACTTAGAGCATTAACTGAGTTTTTACTCTTCTTCAAAAGTTCAGTACTCTATTATCTGATTTTATGTGACTGAATCAGATTACACCATTCCTTATACAGATCATCTAAGATATCATTTTCCTAATCATACTTAGGTCTTCTTTCAAGATCCATAAAGTCAGTTCAGGCCATCACAGACTTACCTGCATTCTGACTTTACAGTCTCGGCTTAGAAATCTTCATAACTGAGTTTGAACCCTCAGTTCTTCAATCTTCTACAACTGAGTCTGTGTCCCTTAGTTATTCAAATACTGAGTTTGTTCCCTCAGCCTTCAGTTCTAGATAAGTCAACCGAGTCTGTGTCCCTCAACGAACTTACCTTCTTCAGGTCTGAGTGAACTTCAGTTCTAGGTGTACATCTTCAGTCTTATGTCAAAGTTCCAGTTATCTAGATGATTTCCAGTTTTCAGTTTTACGACACTTCTGTCTATTACAGTGCTTGTCTGATATAACCTATACAATTATCAGACTCTAGTAAAACTTACCCATTCAGTTCTAGACATATTTTTGCCTTTCACTATAACGGCTAGTTTCAGCACTTCATCAATGGGGTGAAAACAAACAAATACTTAAATGAGATGAAACATCATCAAAACTAAATTTTATTTCCAATAGGAACCATGAAACTTAAAGTAAACAGAGTTATCAGAGGCAAACATATAAACAAATAAGAGATTTTTAGTAAGGGATGGGTGACGATTACATTAGATAAATAAAAGGAATGGTAAGGAGAATTTACAAAAGAAGAGCCATAGTGAGATATAGTCAAACATGTACCGTTGCATACATGAACCTTTTTCAGGTACGTCATTGGGTTCAGAAAATGAATAGGGATGGCGGAAACCATTGGTGAGGTGGTGAGTGAGACTGGTATCGGGAATCCTGCCGGAGCTCGGCTGAGAGTACGGACAGGCGGAGAATGCATGTGGCGGACGGGGTGAAAGAGGACGAGGAGCCGGCGGATGAGACTACTCGTAACGGTAGTAGCATGTCGTAGCGGTATGGAAAGTTTTTACAGTTATTTGACATTATGGAACAGGTTCAACGGAATTAATATTTTGATATGGGTGTCGAGGAGAGACACGCCCACGACCTCGCCCCTGCCTCTATTATTATTCGAACCGCGTCCTTTGCTAGGCTTGGAAGCGGAATTGGACGAGTTGGGCGAAGTGGCATAGTTGGCCGACGGTGGTGTGGACACCGCCGGGCTGGTATTGAGCACGACACGTTTATAGTGGAGGAGCCTTAATTATGTGGGAAGGAGGAGAGCATAAACTACATCAAGAGTGATGGAGGTGCGGCCCGAATCATGATCACAACAGCATTGTAATCAAGGCCGTGTCCGGCGAGTAAATAGGTGATGTTGTCATCGGTGGTTAAGGGGTGGCCGGCCATCGACAGTTCATTGGCCAATTTCTTGATCTTAAAATAATAATATGTTCCGTACACGTTGCATTTACAGGTGGAGGCCAATTCGGTGTGCAATTGGACTAATTTTGCACGACTTTGGGATGCTAAGGATTCTTGTAACGCCGAACGAGTTCCAGCCGACGTCGTAGCGGTGTAGACCTGAGCCAATACCGTTTTCACATGTGATCATGGATTACGGTTTATAGATTTCGCCGGTGGTGTATCCTTCCACCCCCTGCCCGGGTAGGCAGGGAAGGAGCTAAGCCTGCCGACGATGATAGTTCGATCGGATGAATTTAATAATGATCTGAATGGAAGAAGATGGGGTGAAGAGGGAGGAGAAGAGTCCGACGTTTCGCCGGAGGTGGCTGTAACTTCTGACACGTACGGCTGATACGAGGAAGACAACAGCTAAAAGTTCTGATATTCTTTTTTGTTGGAGAAAAGAACCAGGGTTCGAGAGAGGGATTAGCATATTACGAGAGAGAGAATTGATATCGCTCTGACACTATAACACTATTAAGATAATTGTGTTTCATTGATTTGATTCAATAATAGCAGTGATAGAATTATATAGACATATGCCTACTTGGCCAACAAGTCACACAATAAGATAAAGGGCATTGTTAATGGCATCACACAAGATTTACTCGGGCACCACACCTCATGCAAATTTCGACTTTGTAGAGGTCGAAATTTGTTTTCAACCCTTCCAGAGTTGAAATTATGCCCAAAAATCGACTATGTAGGGGTTGAAAACAGATTTCGACCTTTATAAAGTCGGAATTTTCACGAGGTGTGGTGTTCGAGTAAATTGACCGTGATACCATTAACACTGTGCCAAGATAAATACACAATAATAATTTTTTTAGATATTTCTTAAATTATCCTCGACACTCAACAGTTAATTAATATAGTATCCACAACATTACAGATTTGAAGTATGTTGCTATTGCCATGTTCTTGCAGAGTTAATTATTAAATACACAAACAACAACTAATACCTTTTGGAGTTCATCTCCTCCTTTCGGGCCCTTTTTCTTTTATCCTATTCATTCGTGAGGACTTTTGGGATCGGCGGTTTCCGGCAATGTAAAATTACGATTACATCAGGCGAGTATGGTTCAAGGAATTGGTCGATTTAGAGAGAAATCGGTTGTTCAATCATCAACAAGTACTATGTTTGCTTTGTTGAACTCCATGTCTCTGTTCAACCATTAATGATTGTGTCGAAAACTGACTGAACTGGAACAACAAAAATAAAAAGAAAATAAAGAAAACCGGAAAAGAAGCAAGAAAAACAATTCATGAAAGAGAGGACGGAAAGTAAATTATAGGAATTTAAAGAGAAATTTTTTTTGAAACTCTATTATTGTGACCAGACTATTAGTTTTAAGTTTTAACAATAACAAACTCATTGTGCATTTCATCGTAATAATTTCAACAGATTTTCCATCCGCGATCCCGTTGAGCAGGAATTATTTCAGCACCCTTATCAAACAGATTTCTGTATGGTGACAATAACAGTCTGGCTTGCAATCCAGTGAATCGTTTTTTATATCACATTCTTTAAATAAACATTCAGGATCATCTTGCAGCAATGCTTTAAAAGGCGGAAGAACATTTTGACGACCACCTCCATGCAGTTCTCTTGATACATTTGAAGTAGCACTGAATCCTTCATTTCGATCTGCTTCCACTGCGAAACATTGTATAAGTTCCTATATTATTGTTATTCTGTTAATGGTTAATGACCGGATCAAAAGAAACTGATCGATGAAAAGTGTACGATTCTTACCAGGGAAAATAAGCAATGTAAGAAAGAGGAATCCAAGCTTAACCATTTTCCTTTTTGCTCTTCGAACTACTCGGTCAGTGAAGACTATATACTGAAAGTAATGGGACAAATGACACTACACAAAAAAATATATGTATATATCATACCACAAAGGGAGGTCGTCCGCCTATTCTAACCGGGTCAACACCTACCCGTTAATTCCTACGATCCCCAGGCAAGGGCATTGTTTTAAAGATGTTCTGGGCACTCGAGAACTCATAGCTAAACTACGGGATCTACCAATACCTGACAATGACCAGTCTGATATGCGTAAAATATATGATGTGCGTGTGGTTGATGTGACGCTCATGTCCCGGATACCGAGTCCAATGACGAAATTGGCATATGTCTGGGGTGGGCTAAGCCCACCCAGCAAATTTTTTTTTACTAGTATGAAGCCCATTTGTAACTCAGCCCACCCAATTTTTTTTTAATATTGCGTTTCTCCCCTCTTTTATATTACCACATTATTGACTAAAAGGAAAAAAAAAAAAAAAAAACGATTGAACGATTGGCCGATCAGGAAGAGTGTAATACTTTACTGAAAACCGAAAAAAAAAAAATGGATGAAGACTTATTTGCCGATTCCATGACAGATTATATTGAAAGAGAATTCTCCCAAAATGTCGATGTTGATTTTGTTATTGATGAATTGTATTCAAAAGTCTCGTAGAGTGCAATTGAAATGATGGTAGTACCTAGCCATGTTGGCATTTTGTTAGTTACCGTTACCGCTAGTATAAAATGAATATCTTTTGGGTATTCCCGTTTAAGTACTCGAATGATTTTTCTCTTCAATCGTAGACTTTGAAAAAAATTGCCATATAGTATAACATAACAAAAAATTTGATTCTACCCCACCCGAAAAAAAATCATGGTTCCGTCCCTGACCGAGTCCTTATTACTGTTATTCTGTTAATGCTTAATGACCGGATCAAAAGAAACTGATCGATGAAAATTTCCTGAGAAAAGTGGTACGATTCTTACTGGAGAAAATAATCAATGCAAGAAAGAGGAATCCAAGAGATTATATTCCGAAAAGAATGGGACAAATGACACTACACAAAAAAAATATTTATATATCATACAACAATGGGAGGTCGACATGTCATACCATACACAGCAATATCATACAATATCAAAAAGTAAAAAACTAACTGTCCAGCTATTCTAACTGGGTCAACACCCACCTGTTAATTCCTACGATCCCCGGGCAAGGGCATTGTCGTAAAGATGTTGAGGGCACTCGAGAACTCATAGCTAAACTAAGGGATCTACCTATAACGGACAATGACCTGTATGTATATGATATGCGTGAGGTTGATCAAATGCGGGAATAACACGCAAGCTCCCTAATCCTCTTGATAATCTCAAAAAGTTCCACATACCTTGGTCTCAGCTTTCCCTTCAAATTAAACCGTGTAACTCATTTCATTGTTAATACTTTTCGATGAACCTTGTCATCAACTTCAAAGGATAACATACGCCTCTAGCTAATCTCCCAACTCACAGGACAATCTCGAGCCGCAATAATCCTCTCCCTTACTATGGCGACTTTATCAATTGTATCTTGCACAAGTTGGGGACCGGTGAACTGTTTCCCCTTAATTTCATTCCAGCATATGAGTGATCTGAATTTCATGCCATAAAACATCTCATATAGAGCCATCTTGGTTCTTGAATGGTAGGAATTGTATGCAAGTTCTGTCAAAGTCAGATATTGAACATTTTCCCCTTTACAATCAAAGACACACACCTTTAACATATCTTGTAAAGTCTGAATGGTCACTTCTGCTTGGCCATCTGTCTGAGGATGGAACAATGTATTGAACTTCAATTGTGTTCCAAGATTCCCTTGAAATCTTTCTCAAAACCTTAAAGAGAACTTTGTATCTCTGTCAGATACTACGGCTAAAGGAGCGCACGAATGTTTTAAAATCTCATTGTCATTAATCTTTGCCAAGTCATCCAGTGAAGTACAACTTTTGATAGGTAAGTTGTGAGCGGAATTAGAATATTTTTTTTCCAAATTCACCCAAATGGAATTCACATTACTCTTTACTCAAGGCAACCATGCGATGAAAACCATGGTACTTTCAGCCGATTTCCACAAATGAACATCTAAGGGCTTAAGTAACACATATGGTCTCTTATTTTCTGCTTTCACTTGCTGGAAGTCTACACACTGAGAAAAATATTTTGAAATACTTCACTTCATCCCACGCCACAAAAAGAAGCCTTCAAAGATCATGATATATCTTGTTGTTGCCCGGATGGACTCTGAACTCTGATTGATGAGCCTCTGAAGAGATATCTGAAGTAACCCTGCAACTCGAGACATGCACAACTAGCCTCAAACCCACAAAGAACCATTCATGTAGCTCAAAGTTCTCAATAGACCTTTCTTCAACCATATTCTTCACTCTTCATTGGAAAAATTCCCTACATTGAGTTGTCGTAATCATCACCATCAAGTTTTACTTACTTATCAAGCTTGGAGCCACTGAGCTATGTTCCGACCTAACGATACTTAAACGGAGTTGGTTCAATTCCTTGATCAAGTCAGAGACCATTTTGAAATCCAAAATTGTCCCTGAATATGACTTTTATATGAAAGCATCTAACACAAAATTATAATTCATTTTACGATATTTATAGAAATGTCATAACATTTGATGTACTCGACACATATTCTTTGCCACAAATTTAACTCCTTTTGGGTGAGGAAGTAGTTCAATCTTTAATGATATGTGACGATTTTGCAAGTAACACCATAGAGATAGTTCAACTAAATCATCAAAGCAAATGCCCTTGCAAACCAATTTAAGGTCATGAGTGGGATAATTTTTCACATGAGTCCTTAAGTGGCATGAGGAATATGCAATAACATGCCCTTAAATTATTATAACACCACCCAAACCTATGTTAGAAGCATCTTTGTAGATCAAATACTCCTTATCTAGAGATGGTAGGGTCAAGATATGTGCAGTTACTAACTTCTTCATCAACGGTTGAAAGGCATTTTCACAATCTGCAGTCTACACAAAGTTGACATTTTTTTGAGTAAGCCGTGTATGAGTGATAGCTATAGAATAAAAACCTTTACCAGTTTCTTGTAGTATCCAAATAAACCCAAGAAACTTTATACTTCTATCACTAAGATAGGACATCTCCATTAAACTACGCATTTCTACCTCGGACTGATCTACCATAACACCTTCGGTAGAAACAATATGCTCCTAAAAGGACTATATATGACGAAAAATTGCACTTAATAAAATATGCATAAAACTCTCAATCTTAAAGGCGTTGCAGAATGAAACAATGATGTTTAGCTTGTCTTTCCTTCATCCCATGAAAAGACAAGAATGTCCTAATAAATATTACGCCAAAATTATCTAGATATTCACTAGACACCTCATTTGTGAGTCACATAAACGTTGCAAGTGCATTAGTCAGACAAAAGGGCATGATTAGGAAATCATAATGACCATACCTTGTGGTGAAGGCGCTTTGTGGGATATATTCTTTCTTGATCATCAACTAATGATACCTTAGTCACTGATCCATCTTCGTAATCACTCTAGCTCCCTATAACTGGTCAAACAATTCATCAATGCAAGTCAAATGATACATGTTCTTCAGAAAAACTGTTTAACTCTTTGTAATGCATAACCTCAAACTGCCATCTTATATTCTCACAAAGATAATATGTGACCCCCAAGATGAGATTGTTGACTGGATGATCTTAATTCACATCAAGTATCTCTCAAAATTGATCATTCATAATTTTAAGTTCAATTGGGGCCTTTATGTAAGGTTGTTTCAAAACGGGTTAAGCCCTAGAACCAAGTGATTTTGAACTCAAATTTTCTGTCTTGAAGAAGGAAAGGTGACTTCTTAAGATAATGTTTTAGAAACTCACAAACCATTGGAACATCTTCCAACTGAGGTTTAATCTTCTTACGATCCACAGTGAACCGTGAACAATCAACAATCTACAGGCAAGACTGGAAGATGGCTCTTCTGGTGTTGCGGTACTAGGGCTGCTGAGTCGGATGGAGTTCCGTTTAATCAGTAGCCATGCCACTGACTGGATAGTCTCGATTCTAGAATTCTTAAACATTCACTACAAGAAAATCTGTTTTTTTATAAGGGGAATTTAATAAGGGGTAAAAATCTGGTTATTAAAAGTACCTTTTAATAAAGGTTAAAACAATCTTATGAAAATGATGTAAATTTAATAAGGAACCCTTAATTCCTGTTATTGTTAATCACTTATCCCGTTATTATAATACACCTAAATTATTCCCCTTATTAATATGCACCAAAAAAATCAATAAAAAATTATTTTGAAATAATATAAAGAAAAAACATTAAAAATCTTATGTTTTGCCAAAAAAACCATTTTCCGAATTATTTAGAAACACAAACTTTCCTGGGAAAAAGATACCCAATTTTTTTTAATGATAAAATACCAATATTTTGGCGCCGAAAATCCATCCCTATAATTTCATTTGTAGACATAAATAAATAGAAATAATGATAGGGGCACAAACGGTATGTTACAACAAGTGACACAACGGTTATCTATATCGTTGATGGTAATGAGTCTAAATAAATAATAATATAACCTCATCACAATAAACCGTGCAAATGACGTTTGTGTAACACGTTGTGACATAACAATTGTTCCCGTATAATTATAGATTATTATCAATATGGACTTTCAAAAGAAATATCAATAAAAAATATTAAACAATTATTCTTCCAAAAAAACACCATTTTTCAGAATTATAAAAAAAAAACCACGAACTTTAATTTCAGAAAGATATTTGTCAAAAAATATATATATATATATCAGAAAGATACCCAAAAATTTAGGCGCTAACAATCCCCCCAAATTATATAGAAATTTCATTTGCAAACCCAAATAGATTTACCTTATCATTCAGCCCCCAATCAAAGGGCCTCTGTTCTCCGGCATAACGCACCCATCTGAAATCGGACTAAGGTGATTATGAATGAAAATTCGATTGCTCTCCGCCGCTCTCCCTTCACTGGAGCTCATCAATCGAAGGTGGCAGAAGCAGCAGATCAGCCAGCCAGTTCGCCGGAGCGACGTTCAGTCGTTCAGAGACTTGTCCGCCCAGCATTCGGCCTCTCCAAGCCTTCAATCGGCGGTTCAGCAGCGGCGTCGGCCACCAATCTTCATCTCTCACAGTCACAGGCTGCTGAGCAACTCACGGCTCACCTTAGTCACCTCACAGCTTTCCCAACAAGCAACAAGGCAACAACAAAAGAACAACCGAACCGGACCAACAGGTATGTAGATTATCTATATTTATGCATCCTCATAAATCTGGGCATCCTCACTGAAAAATGTTCGTTTGATAATTATATTGTCAATTAATTTGTACTATGTTAGAAGCAATGGACTCCTCCCAAATGCATTGGATTTTTCTTAAAAGGGATTATATATATAAGGACTTTTGTTTGTACTGAGATAAAGTAAAGGCAGTCGATTGCTTATTTGATGGCATTTGAAGGGTAATCTGTTTGTGTTTAGCTATTAATTGCATCTCATTTGCATTGTGGATGTGTTATTATATATGTGGTTCACTGAATCAACTCTAAATGTTCTGAGGGCCAAGGGTGAATAGCGTTTGTTTTCATTCCTAATATGAAGCATAATTTGAATTAAAGGGTGAGTAGTCTACCAAAGGGTGAAAAGTTTGGGAGACTAAATTGTTTGTTATTATTCCTAGTTAACTTGCAATCTTTAAGCTATCAAGATTATAAATTGGGATCTCAGGGCTGTTTTGGCACAGCAGTGAAAGCATAAATGTGAGCGTAGGTATATGAATTCGAGACATGCAATGCTTGTTTGTTTGGCTAAGGACATTGATGAGGTTTTTGCTGTTGCATTTGCAGTATTAGCAGCCGGGCTGTAATCCTGACACTGAATGTTCGCTCGGTACCGATCTCCGTATCTTTTCTCGAATACATCTTTTCATCCATTGTTTCTCTTTCCATTACTCTTAAAGAATTAATCATGTCCTTTTAATATTTTTATATGTTTTAACATTGCAAAATGTGATCTTTTAATGTTGTTTAGGGTGGGAATATAATCTTCTTCCAGAGCCTAAGTCTTCTGGGCTACTGTCTATTCCCACTGGACGCGGCACAAATCTATGCTCAATGGGCTGATTTAATCTACCTACTAGCTTCAAAGTGTAAACATTTCGGTTAGTCTTCTTTCCAAACTCTTGGAAGAGTAGTTAATTGTTCTTTGCATTTTAGTTTAGTATCTGGGTAGTTGTAGCTAAATTTGAGATAAAACTGAGATAAAAAGAGAAAGAGGTGGATACGTTGAAGCGAAAATCAGATAGTGTTCATTTGATTTAATCCATGCATAGAATCAGTCTCAAAGGCACTTGGTCCGATAAACCAAGGTGGCTGTCTGGAAGAGACTTGAGGAACTGATTCTTGACTGTAAGAGATTGAATCAAAGTGACACTAGGCCTGATTGGCACACTAGTGTGTTCATACCTTTTATTGTCACTTTTATCAGGATTTAAGTTACGACTCAAACTCTTGAGTTCAAGGGCTGAAATTCAGTGTCTGTTTCTTTTATCTGCTTGGCTGTTCTTGCCCCCATATATACATAGCTGCACCTGTTTATTGCCTTGCACATTTCTCTGGTTTGAACTTGAACATATTGCTCTATATGTTGTTTTGCACCTAACTGTCCATCCAACTCTTTGCTAAATGATTTAGACTTGAATAACATCATAGCTGTTTTTGTTTTGGCCTAAAATTTTCTGTTTCGTTTGAACCTGCTGCATTTTTGTATGAGTCTCACCTGATACACTCTGAATCCTTTGAATCCGAACAAACACGATCTGCATTCGCTGAGCCTTATTATACTGAATCTGCTGCTGCACTTTTGCTATCTTTGAAAGCTTAATCAATAGTGCATCTCTTGCTATCTGTTTCAGCCTTATACCTGCTGCTGAAAGACATTTGCTGAATTATAAACTACAGTCTGTCTTGCCTTCTTATCAATCTGAAAAAAACTTATAAAGCTGTGCTGATCTTGTGCCTTTTATTTGCGTCTCGCTTTTCGATTCGATTTTTAGGACCGCATCTATTGTGCTATCTCGCTATTGTTCAAGTACCAATTTGCTGTTGTAATTGACATCTGTGGACTTGAAAATCTGCTATATCTACAAGTTTTGGACCTAATTGTTTTACCTGCAAATCTTTGAAATCTGAATTGATTTATCCTTGCAATCAGTTTTTGGACCTGAATTTGTTGTATCTCTGAGTCTGTGTTTAGCCTTTAACTGTTCAGTAATTTTGCTGTATTATTGGTGCATTGGTTTTAAACTTGCACAAACTCTTTGTACTAGCTTCTGTATTTTTTTTTAACTGTGTGTAATAGGCTTGTTTGTTTGGACAGCCTGCTGATCTTGTAGCCTATATTCTTCATCTGTTGTACCTATGAACACACTTGGATTTGTACTTACCTAATTTATTAGGCCACATCTCTTTTATATAGTAGTCGATCTTGAACATATTTGTATTATATATATCAAACCTGCTAGCTTTTGTATTTTTATAGCATAGTACTTAGTTATATAACAAGACTTTGTAATAATCTTTTTGGGTACACTAAATTAGAGCAACCTGCTTCTGTTTTGTTAAAATAATATTAAGTGTTATTTGTTTATTTGAATCTGCCTTCTACACTTGAGTGTTAATTTAATAGTGATCCGACTAATACATTTTATCAATCTATCTCGCACCTGCATATTGGTTGAATCATATATTTGCAAACGTGCTTAATTGTTTTTTCATCACAATACACTTAAGTTGGCATTTCTAGCCCCATAAACTTGATTCAGATTTTATTTTATTTTATTTTCCTCTGGTTTTGATGCCTTGATATTAATGCAGATCATGGCTTCCCATAAGGAGATTGAAAAGATTATGCGTGAACATAGGTATTGAAAAATACCCTCAACCATCTACCGTGTTTATTCCTCGTAAACTTGTAGCTTCATAATACCGGTGAAAGTGTATCTATTTTTCCTATTTTCGGATATTACATTATAGTCTTTCTTCACTAATTATTGATGGAAGTTTGACTTTATGTAAAGTATGTAAAGGTGGATGTTTGTATAGTACTTGTGAGTGTACATGTTCTTGAATGCGCTTGCTATTGACAATTCGTTATTGAATCCCGATTTTGCATTTTGTTGTTATTGAATCCCGATTATTGAGAGGAAAATAATCTATAATGAGGGGATGTTTTTTTTTATCAAATCGTAATTTAATAAGGGGTAAATGAATCTACAATAAGAGGTTATTTCTGTCATTAAATCACGATTTGTGAGGGGTAACTTACCTTATAATAAGGGTTTAGACTGTTATTAAAAATGATTTTTAATAACAGGAAAATACCATTATTAATGTCCGATATTATTAATAACGGGATTGAGTTTCCTGTTATTGAATACCTTTAACGGCGGAGGCAGTAATAAAGGGCCATAACAGGAAATTTCCCGTTATAAAAGGTTTTTATGACGGGAAATGGACAATTAATGACGAGAAATACTCTTATTAATAGCCGATTTTCTTGTAGTGAGGACTCTTTGTGTTCAGAAGGCTCTCTTGAAACGACTTTATTAGCCCAAAAATACATGCCAAGGGGTATATAATTAAATAAGGAAACCCAAGCTTCCCTTTTGGATTGCTGAGCTTTTAGGTCGAGCTTCATCATACTTCCGATGTGTCACTCTAATAAGCCATGCATGGGTGCTTCCATCAACTTAAAGCTTTCACTTGATCTGTGTAGGTCAATGCATTCCTTAGTGATTTGAATCATGTCTTAATG
Organism: Gentiana straminea; assembly: GCA_036785695.1. Classification (NCBI taxonomy): domain Eukaryota; kingdom Viridiplantae; phylum Streptophyta; class Magnoliopsida; order Gentianales; family Gentianaceae; genus Gentiana; species Gentiana straminea. The sequence continues at coordinate 3,632,863 of JAVUPR010000398.1, forward strand.
ACTTTGGAGTTCACAAATTTTCATCCTCTACTGTGGTTGCGGATGAGGATGAGCAACCGGTAATCCGTACCAGTTTTACCTGGATCACAGTTTGCGGAATGTCAGACTACTATAAGAGGTGATTAGCGCGGTGGCAGAACATCTCCAAGTACTCCTTGCATGTGTAACATTAGAGGTGGAGGAAGAATACACACTCCAAAAGATAGCAGTGGAATTTAGACTAGAGGAACATATACAGGAAGATCCAATGATGTGGATTTCCATTACTTGATCCCTCATTAGAAGAAGATGAAGAACAAGAAAAAGATCAAGAGCTTACCATCTCTAAAGGTAAACAACAATGAAACAAAAGAGGAATCTAGTCTTGGAATATATCAAGCTTACTTCTATTCTAAAGATCATAACCTAATATAAATTAACGCTCAGTCACATGAACCTAGGGCTCTAATACCATCTGAAACAAACCAAACTTTATGAAAGGCTAAAATAGTTATCAGACGCTAGCATGTCCATATCCCGTGATTAAATGCGCACGTAATCCTTACAAAATGGAATTATCATACAAAAGAGTAGAAGATAAAATGTATACATTCATCGAACATGCGGAAACGTTTAGTGTTAAATATCATGACCGAACAGATAGAAAGAAAACATAAAACCAGAAATCAACCATGTTGTCGATGGAAGGGCCCTGCCGCTATATCAGTACTTCAAATCTTCAGAAATTTAGATTTCATAGTATAAATACATCTACAGCTCCAATAAAACAAAAGAACAAAAAAAAAATTGCCATAAAAAGGAAATAAACTACACATCTTTGATTCTTCTAAAACAAAAGAGATATAACTAAATTACTATCCATTGTCTCAAAGATAGAAACTAAAAAGCCATAAATGTCAAAACATTAACCGTGGGGGGCGCTACCCAAAGAAAAAAATAAAAGAATACAAAATATATTCAAGGGAAAGGAAACATCCTAAACATGATATATAAAAAGTTTAACAAGTGTCTTCTACAAGGTCTTCACATGTCTTTTCGATCTCAACATTATCCTTGTTTGAAATGTTAAGTAAGAGGTGATCAGGACAACCTAGTAAAGATAATATTAGTAAAAGGGAATCATAGTAGTATCTGAGAAAATACACCAATAGTTATCTTTCAATGCAAGTAAACTTTCAAAATAGCTTATTAATAATTACCATATTGAAATGCCACAGATGAATATTGAAAACGGGGAATAGAGAGATGACATAATTCAATGCATCATAATATACTAATGTATAATTGTGAAATAGTTTACATACCATATCATATTTACCCTATCATAATTCACATATCATGATTTCCACTTCGTTTTTTCCAAATCATACGTATCTTCCATTAATTATCTTACAATCATGGACGGATCCATGTTGAAATGTAAGAGGCTAAGCCCACCCGAACAAAAAAAATAACACTAGAAAATCTATGTAGTCTGGTTCAATCCATCAAATTATCTTAATACAGCACACCCGATAATTTGAATATTGTCCATTAACCCATTCGAAGTTGAAATACTGGCTCCGTCCTTACTTACAATACCATAATCTACATGTGTGACAAACGTGGAATAGTGTGTCAGATAAATCAAGGATATTACGCCTATGTATAGACCACGAAGAAAAGAAAGGCCAACATGTCATATCATACCATACTAATCAATATTAACAATATCAATACGTAAAAAGTTAACCGGCCTACTATTCTCTACATTGTCCCATAGGCGGGGTGTATAGGTAGGTTGCTAATATATATATATATATATATATATATATATATATATATATATATATATATCACGTTGGATGTTTGTTGGGAATCACACATAACTCGTTGCTACACGAACCTTTGAAACTGTCCTTAGTTTAACTGTGTAAGGGAAGGTTAAAATAAATGTCAATCCGAACAACCAAAGGAGACAAAGCCTCAATATTTAAAAGATTAGAGAAATTTAGGAGAGTTTGTTTGCTGATATTATAAAGCTGTATTAAAACATGAACCCTAATTTCATAGATAGTCCACCTATTAATCTAGATCTTTCGATTTAAAGATTAACGCTTTTTCTTAACCAAAGGTGCAAACTTTAACGTTTGTAACCTAGAAATCTAACCTAATAACTTTCGTTATATAGATTAAACATCTATTCCTTATCACGATGATCTAACGTTTATATGACTTTCATCAACATAAAACAATCAAACATGCACATCTTTCAATATAATTGCAATGAACAATATAAAACATGATAAAGGAAACAACTTTAGATAAAAACTCACAATATAATCGAAGAAACGGAATCAAAACGTGTTGGATAGGCTTCACAATGCTCGTCCGATGAAGGCCTAGCCTCTAAACATCCTCTTGCAACTTGAAATTGTAGAAGAAAAGTACATAAAAACTACTAATTTTAATCTAGAATTTGAATCATAAAAACTGGAATAAAAAGTGTAAAAACGCAGCCTAAAGCCGCCCCTAGGTTTAGGGTTTTGAGTATTGTGTAATTCGTATCCCTAGGGTTGAAAACAATGCGGCTATATATAGAATTTAAAGTCGGTTTCAGCATGTCGGCCGCTGGACGCCCGTCCACTCCTTCTGGACGCTCGTCTGGTCCTCAATATCAACTTCGAATCGGGCCGAGTCTTCATCAGACGCCCCTCCCTCACAAAATTGGACGCTCGTCCATCAAAATCTTCACAACTCTGAATCAACAATATCAGCATGGACGCCCGTCCACTGGATCAAACGCCCGTCCAACTGGACGCCAGTCCAGGATCGACTTAATCTTGATTTCTTCATCTTTATCTTTTCTCATCAATCCAAATCATCATTATCCCTTCTATCATCAATGAAATTCGACTCTTATCTCTTTTCGATCATCATTTGAGCATCAAACATGTACCTATAACACATTAAAACATCGCAAAATGTAATATCATCCAAATAATCATAAAATCACAATTAAAACACCAAAATTAACCGATTTTGTGAATAACTCATTTAAAACTTCATTTACTCAATATTTCCATTAAACACTCGTTTCTTATGCAAAATCCACAAATATGAGGGAAATTATCATAAGATATATCATTATAAATCGTATAAATTCACCCTTAACAACTCCCCCACACTTAGCTTTTGCTCGTCGCGAGCAAAACAAAACAAAAATTAGGGCTCAAAATGGAAACAGACATCTCAGACAATATAGCATAGATCCAATAAATCAGAAGTTCACCACTGTGTGTGTGCAAAGCCATAGAAAACTTCCACTAAATCCAAACTTGAGAAACTCAAAGCAAAACTAGCTAATACCCCCTCGTAGACTAGCAATAAATGACACTCATAAGATGTACCCTACAAACGTAAAATATCCCGAAAAGGATGTTAGAACATATCTAGGGCCTTTCTGAAATACTCAGAGGATAATCCCTACAGCATATCTATCAGTTTCTATTGGGGATAAGATATACGATAACTTAGTCTTTTATTCATTTCATACCAATTCTTTAGTTGATTTAACTACTTTCACTTTTAACACACATCAGAATGAGCTGTTGCCCTGTCATAGCAGAATAGGATATTCGAGATATACCCTACCTTACTCAAATCATAAGGCAGCTTCTTCTGACTGTCGTGAGCTTTTGGTCATCATAGTGGTATAGGACATACGTGGTATACCCTATCGCACTCAAATCATCGACCAGCTTTCGACACACCCAATTAATTCATTCAAATTCAACTTTTTACTTGACAAAAAGTTACGTGTTACTTATCACATTCAAACCTTAGATATTCACAGTATAACATACTTCGGATCTAAATACAAACTATCATAAATCTCAAGATATATACGTAGCACTAAGCACAGGACTTATAAGAAAATCAGAAATCACTAATCGAAAAGGGGTATAACTTTATAAATTAGCTCATCGTTCACTATGGCTCGTGAAAAATAGATCTCAGATGAAACAACTAACTTACCAAACAGATGATATATAGCTTGGATGACTATAAAAATAACGAACATTGCATCGAATTGCCTACTCGGGACAAAACAAAAACAAAAATGTCGAAAATTTTTGAAAATTCTAGCTCATTTTTAGCTCATTTTGCATAGAAACATAACGAATTAAGCAAATGTATAGATACATATCAAATCATTCCCCCCGCCACACTTAAAGATCAACATGTCCTCATGTTGTGCAGAATTAAAGAAAAGATAAAGGACTTAGCTGATTTCGATCGATACTCGAATCGTTGGTCAGGCCGGAGCCTACGTAGTGACAATTAGAACCCGTAACCATTCGATGTAGCGCGACAAAACCCTCTAAAAATATACCTGCACTACTCGACAAACACGGAAAAATCTCGGGGAAAACGGGGAATTATACCAAAGTGAAAGGATATATTAAAAATGAAGAAAATCAAAAGATGAAACAGTCAATACATCCAAAAGTTGAAACATTGTAGAAATGAAAGTACGGACGCCTTATGGCTTACATGATTCAGTCGGCAAAATAACAGTAGGAATAAAAGTACAATGAATCGAGTGAGGAAAAGTATCAAGATTGTACAATCATCGTATCTAGGAGAAATAAAAATCTAAAATGGAAAAATAAGATCAGGGCTACCCCGGTGCCGCAGAATCACCAGCCGGAGGTGCTCCACCCGAAGGAGAGTCAGGCTGCTCCTCATCAGACGACGACTCAGACTCGTTTAGCACATCCGCAATGGCCTGCTCAATCTCGTCAGAATAAACATAATCAATGACGCTCGGATTGAAGACTCTGTCGTCTCTCGGCTGCCGGCCCTCACTGATGCACCGTAGAATGGATAAGATATTATTCTGTGAACTCCGAATATCCTCCATCCAGTTCCTTACACTGTCGGCCATACTCAACCTCTTCCGGACTGAGGGAGATAAAGTAGGAAGGGAGGATGCTGGAGGCGGTGCCGAAGAAGATCCGGGCTCATGTGCTGCCTCAGCCTCAGTCTGAATCTGACCAGAAGGCTTCACTTTTTCCCGCTGCAAGAACCTCGGATTCTTCGGTTTGTGATCGGTCTTGTACTCGGGAACCCTAGCGTCCTGACAGAGACTGTGGATCAAATGCGGACAAATCAAACACCGTGTATATACCTTCTGATTCGTAGCTATCTCATCAAAGATGGCTTGTCCTACATCGACACTCAGCTTGAAATTCAGAGCGTATAGCATCCCAAGGTCTCCAATGTGAAAATGAGTCAGGTTGTTCTTAGGTAACAACCTGTTCTGGATAAACCGACATTGGACCTTCCAGTCCTCTGACCAAGTCGTAGTCACTAACTCCTTTCGATCTCCACCCGGCCTAAGTGTCCACGGCACCTCCGGGCACACCAACAACCTCAATTCCTACAACGGATCTTCTCCCGCATCCTGCCTGGCCTTAATCGCCTCCTTATAATCCAACCCCTCAAAAGGTGCCAAGGCATACTTTTCGTTAATAACCTTGGGCGTAAATGGCACCTTTACTCCCCGAACCATCACAACTCCGGCTTCCAAGTCCGTTTCTGAGCAATTGGCATAAAATTCACGGACTAAAGTAGCATTAACCGGGGTCCTCGGAGTCACCATCAAAGCTCCCCACTTTCTATCCCTCAATAACTTCACAAATAACGGATCAACCTGAGGCTCAAGGACAGCACGCTCGATTAACATTGTCCTCGAGATGTAGTGCTTGTTATACACCTCGAAAGCCTTTGGATTTATGAACCTACGAGCCAAGGGAATAGGGATAGGAGGTCTCACAGCCTGTCTAACCGGCTCAGCTGCCTCAGTTGCTTCCTCAGTTTCACCCCTCGGTTCATTTGCATCTCTCTCACCCCGAGTCTCTGACACTCTAGGCATCTTTCTCACTAAGGGCTCATCATCAGTGTCAAACCCCGACTCAGACTCATCGCGTAAGGGAATCCTGGATTGACCTCGAGGAGGATTCTGACGCTCACCTATACGAATACCTTGGGTTGGATTGACTAAAGTGGGGTCCACACCCTTTTTCTTCTTAACAAGCTCCGTAGCTACCCCCTTATCATGCCTCTTAGCTACTGCTTTTCGAACGATGGTGAATGAAAGCAAATAAGATGATGGGATGATGATAAAACGGATTAGACGTCCAAACAAAGCCAAATTGAACCAAAAAATCAGATTTTTCCTCAAAAAAGTCGGACCAACTATACCACTTAATCGAATTAATGGGAGTTTGTTGGAGGATTCGGAGTGGAAAATCGAAAAGAAGGGATTGGGAGCTTCTTGTGGGACTTTGAATCGCCCAATTTGGTATAGAAACGAAGATTTTAGGGCAAAGGAGGTCGAAGAGTCGGTTTTTGCGATTTGAAATTCTGAAAAAGTGAATGTTCATGGGTTGAGGGGGTATATATAGGCAGGGGCTGGACGGGCGTCCAGGTAACCGGACGAGCGTTCACTGGGCTTAGCAAGAATTGGACGGGCGTCCAGTTCAGGTAGACGCTCGTCCAAGTTTCAAATTAGATACAGGATTGGAGGGAATAAAGCAGACGGGCGTCCAGGCATAGTGGACGCTCGTCCAAGAATTGGCCATGGCGGACGGGCGTCCAAGGCAGAAAAATGCAAAAATTATAAAATTTCATACAATCAAAATCCAAATTTGCATTTTCTCATTAAACTTAATTAAAACCTTAAAAATACAAATGAAAAACGACAAAATACATAAAATCACTAGAAAATAAGTAAAAACAATAGAAAATAGTGGGTTGCCTCCCACCGAACGCTTTTGTTTTACGTCGTTTGCTCGACGAAACAACCTAAGAATGCTAGTCATCGTAAATTTCCGCCCAATCTATCACCCGGATAAGACAGCGGAGCATATCAATCGCCGGAGGGAAGTCATACTTATCCTGCAGACCCCAATCCTCACCAGCTACATCAACACCCCGAAAATGTTCAGCTTGCAGCACTAGCGCTAAATCTGTCAGCATCGGATCATTCAGGATTGTGTACGGATGTCCTAGAGCTGCCTGCAACTCCTCAGTAGTAAAGTCTCCACCTCCCGAACAGCGGGGAACAATAAGAACATAGGTGGCAGTCCTGATGCGGGTACTAATATCAAAGTCTACGTGCAAAACAATAGTCCCTCCCGGTCCGTCATCTACAGTGATAAGTGGGATCCTCCTAAGGAAAGGTAACTCCTCTGGTAGAACTCCGAAATCCATATCTAAAACATTGCTAAACTGCCAGATACAAACAAAAGCAAAACTTAGTAAACTAAAATTAAATACTAAAACTACAAAGGCATAAAACAAAGACAACTAAAGATGATGATATCTAGGATGCCTCCTAGTGGCGCTTTTGGTTAATGTCGTTAGCTCGACACTGTTTAAGCTATGCCTGGATCAGGCCATTTGACTTTTCTGCCAGCCACTACCTCGTCAAAACTTTGGTAAGCAGTTCGGCTGCAGAAACAACACTTAACACATGGGGTGAAATCTTTGATAGCTTTCCAAATACGTTTAAACTGCCCCATGGTCGACTTCTTCTTCTTCTGAGTATTCTGATGACGTTTCAGCCTACGCTCCTTCTCATACTCTTCCATATCCCAACTACCGGCTAGAACTTCTTCAGATCGACCACTACCGTCATCCTCTGAAAACAGGTCGGGTGAAAACTCGTCAAATTCTTCGACTTCTTTAGTACCACACCCGAGGATCTCGAGAAAACAAACAATCAAAGGCTTTTCCTTGGGTTCACCAATGTAGTGCTTACTCGAAACGGTTGGTCACCATAACCTCGTAGTTCTAAAACGCCTCCAGGAATAATTTGGAGAATCCCAAAGGGACCGGACCATCGTGTCCTTAACTTTCCAGGAAACAGATGTAGCCTGGAATTATACAGAAGAACTTGTTCCCCGACTTGAAATTCTCTCTTCTTAATCTTGGCGTCATGGATGAGTTTCATCTTATCTTTGTTGATCCTGGCGCTTTCGTAAGCCTGGAGTCTGAATTCGTCCAACTCATGCAACTGTTGCAGTCGATGCTTTCCACAGGATTGGGAATCAAAGTTCAGAAACTTTGTAGCCCAATAAGCTCGTGCTCTAACTCGACCGGCGATGACATGGCTTACCATAAACCATTTGATATGGAGATGTACCCATAGGAGTCTTATAGGCGGTTCTGTATGCCTATAGTACATCATCCAATTTCAAACTCCAGTCTTTTCTATGATTGTTGACCGTTTTTTCCAGGATTTTCTTAATACTCTGGTTGCTCCTTTCAACCTGACCACTAGTCATAGGATGATATGGTGTACCAGTCTTATGACGAACACCATACTTTTCAAGAAATTTCTCTAGGGGTCGGTTGCAGAAATGCGTTCCTTCATCACTGATCACGGCACGTGGACATCCAAATCTCATGAAGATGTTCTTCTTTAAGAATTTCATGACCGTCTTATGATCATTGTGAGGAGTGGCTTGAGCCTCTACCCATTTCGACACGTAATCCATGCAGACTAAGATGTATTTGTTACCACAAGATGATGGGAATGGTCCCATAAAATCGATACCCCATACATCAAAGACTTCGCATTCTAATATGGGTTTCAAAGGCATGTCAAAACGCCTCGTCAAATTTCCGGTTCTTTGGCATCTATCACAAGCACTACAGAAAACTTCTGTATCCTTAAAGATCGTGGGCCAATAGAAACCGGATTGGAAAATCTTAGCAACGGTTTTCCAAGGACCAAAGTGACCTCCAGTAGGTCCACTGTGGCATTGCTCAATAATATCGCGCTGCTCGGATTCTGGAACACATCGTCTAAGCAGACCATCTTTACAGATCTTAAACAGATAAGGTTCATCCCAGGCGAAATATTTCAAATCAGAGAAGAACTTTTTCTTCTCCTGATAGGACAATTCTAGATCGAGATATCGGGAATGAAAGTAATTGACAATGGAAGAATACCATGGAACATCTGGAGCGCAGCCATCGATAAGCATAACGTTTTCTAGAGGAAAGTAAAGATCTATATCATTTGGATCACCCTTTTCCTCACTTAACATTCTCGAAACATGATCCGCCACGACGTTTTCACTGCCCTTTTTGTCTTTAATTTGAACGTCAAACTCTTGTAGGGTCAGTATCCAACGCAGTAGGTGCGGTTTGGCCTCTTTCTTTGTCATCAGATAACGCAAAGCAGCGTGATCAGTCCACACAATCACTTGAGCTCCTAACAAGTAACTATGAAACTTGTCCATAGCAAAGACTACGGCCAATAATTCCTTTTCAGTAGTAGTATAGTTAACTTGAGAAGGATTCAATGTGTGGCTGGCGTAATAGATTGGCTGGAATTTTCCTTTGATTCTTTGGCCTAAAACAGCACCAACTGCATAGTTTGATGCGTCGCACATAAGCTCAAAAGGTAGATTCCAGTCAGGCGATATAAGAATTGGTGCAGAGATTAAACGGTTCTTAAGCTCCTCAAACGCTTGCTTGCAGTCCTCATCAAAATTGAACTTAACGTCTTCCTTAAGTAAAGTAGACAGGGGCTTGGCTATCTAGGAGAATTCTTGAATGAATCTTCTGTAGAAACCGACATGTCCAAGAAAGCCTCTGATTTCGCGCACATTTTTAGGATAACTCATCTTCTCGATAGCTTCCACTTTGGCTCTGTCTACTTCAATACCCTTGGCGGAAATTTTGTGACCAAGAACTATTCCCTCATCAACCATGAAATGGCATTTCTCCCAACTCAGAACTAAGTTCTTTTCCACGCATCTGGATAAGACCTGGTCAAGGTTGTCAAGACAATCATCAAAAGACTGACCAAAGACCGAAAAATCGTCCATAAAGATTTCCATACACTTTTCTACGAGCCCATCAAAAATATCCAGCATACATCTTTGAAATGTAGCTGGGGCATTGCAGAGACCAAATGGCATTCGCCGGTAAGCGAATGTACCATAAGTAAGCGGTGAAAGTGGTCTTTTCTTGGTCGAAATTTGGATCAATGGGTATCCGAAAGTATCCCGAATATCCATCCAAGAAGCGAGTAGAATGCGTGCCCCCGCCGGACGCTCAAGCATCTGGTCAATGAATGGAAGGGGGAAGTGATCTTTCATGGTTACCTCATTGAGCTTTCTGTAATCAATGCAGACTCTGTAACCAGTGACAAGTCTCAATGCTATTTCCTCTCCCTTCTCATTCTTCTCAATTGTAATTCCACCTTTCTTGGGAACTACTTGAGTCGGGGAAACTCATTCACTATCAGCGATGGCATAAATGATTCCCATGTCCAGAAGTTTGATGATTTCTTTCTTAACCACCTCTTGCATATGAGGGTTCAGCCTCCTCTGGGGCTGTCTAACACATTTCGCACCCTCATTAGTCTTGATCTTATGCATACAGATGTCCGGAGATATCCCTCTGATATCTCCTACTTTCCACCCAAAGGCTTTTTCATTTTTCTTCAAGACGTTGATAAATTTCATTTCCTCTAAACGAGACAACTTGGCAGATATAATCAAAGGAAGCTTGTCACCTTCTCTTAGAAACACATACTTAAGATGTTTAGGCAACGGCTTCAGCACCAAATCTATAGGGGGATCTTCTAAACATGACTTAAGATCTCCACTTTTCAACTCAACATCGCTGAGTTTACTTAGCGGTCCCACTGCCAAAGCTTCTGCTCTAGACTCACCACACCATGATTATTCAAATTATCAACCAATCGCTCTCAGTTGCAACAGCCATGACTTGCTTTTCCATGTGGTCATTAAAGTCATCAGACATATCCTCAATGGAAAAGCCGGTTGGAGGACCAGAAGGTACTTGAATGGATCTTGAGACATTATAGCTCACTTCCTGGTCACCAACACGTATCGTCACTCGCCCACCATCGCAGTCAATGAGGGCTCTAGCTGTAGACAGAAAAGGCCTTCCAAGTATCAGGGGGGAAATTTTCATCCTTTTCAATGTCTAAGACGTACCAGTCAACGGGAAAGGTAAATTTATCAATTTGAACTAGTACGTCCTTTAAGATTCCCGCTGCTTTCTTAGAAGATCTATCAGCGAATTGCAAATTCATGGTAGTGGGTTCTAGAAGATCAATTAAACCAAGCTGTTTGCACACGGACAATGGCATGAGGCTGATAGATGCACCCAGGTCACACAAAGAGTTAGGGAAGACCAGGCCTCCCATTAACACTGTAAGCATGAACTTTCCAGGGTCACCTCTCTTGGTTGGCAAGTCTTCATAATTGATCATCGAACAATCCTCACCAATCAGCCTCTCCATGTCTGACAACTTCCGTTTTGAAGAAACAACATCCTTGATGAATTTTGTATACTTAGGCATTTCAACCAAGACATCGGATAATGGAAGATTAACCTGAGTATTTTTCAAAAGATTCAGCACCTTTTCATACTTCTTATCTTCACTCAAAGGGATGTTGCTCTTTCTTGGTGGAAATGGAAGCTTTTTCAGATCATTCTCAGAAAAGACTTTCTTCGAAGATGCACTGACAACTTTGTCTTCCAGATCCTACCACCGAACAGCTTTTTCTATCTTTGTATTAGTCAGGGGATCAGCCTCCTGACTTCCACTTGATTCTTCATTCCTCAGGGGATCAGCCACCTGAGGACTTCCAACTTTTTCACCTCTCAAGGGGTCAGCCACCTGAGTATTCGTTTTTGGCCAAGGGGAGTGTAGGTGCTCAGCTTCCCCTCCTGCCTTATCACTGGCAGGAGGTGCTAGTGGTTTCCCTGGTGGGAAGGACCACTAACTTGAGTACCGCTTCTTAAATTCATTGCACTGGCCTCCTCTCTACCGTATGGAATTGATGGTACGAGGTCAGTACATTGGCCATTGTCCAAATCGGTTTGAGCAACTTGACCGCCCTTTGGATTTTTCTCAGTGAAACTGGGCAGTTGCCCTGGGGGTCTCGAAGCTAACTGCTCAGCCAGTTGCCCCATTTGTCTCTCAAGATTTTTCATTAATCTATTTTGCTCCTCCCTAAAGGAGTCCCATTGAGCTTTGATATCACTTGCATACGAGGGGCCTTGAGAGTTTTGGAAATTTTGAGAATAGGGCTGGCTGGCCCGACTTTGAACAGCAGTAGTAGAATTGGCGGGCCAATTCTGATTGAACCTTTGATTGGAATTGGAAAAATTGGAATTCTGGTTCTGAGGAAAACCAGGGTTTTTATTGAAGTTTTGATTCTGATTGAAATTAGAATTTGGATTGAAACTTGAAGATTCATTAAACCCTTGGTTTTGGAGATTATTCTGGCCAGAAAACTGATTGAACCTTTGATTGTTACGGCCATAGAATGCATTTACTTCAGCATTCTGTCCGTTCATAGGACAGAATCTGGATGTGTGCCCCACCCCGTCACAATTCTGACATGTGACTTGATTACACTGTCCATAATCATGAACAACATTCACTTGATAAGGTGCAGGGGGATTGAATTGACACTGGCCAATCATGTGGCCAGTCTGACAACAGCTATCACAATCCTGAGGGTTCTGTGGACAGGAGGAAGTTTGATTCATTTGATTTGAAACTTGAGAAGTTGCCATTTGCTTCTACAGCATGGCGATCAAACTTTGCACGTTGACTTCCTCAACCTTAGGAGGAGGAGGTGCTTGAATTGCTTGATAAGAGGGAGCATAGTTATATTTGGCAATGTCCTCGAACATTTCCCACCCCTCATCAGGCGTTTTCTTCAAAAACGCCCCACCAGATGAACTATTGACCATGCCTTTTGTAAGCTCGGTCAATCCACTAAAGAAAGTGTTGACTTGCCTTTGCAGTGGCAAGCCATGGTGGGGACACTTTCTAAGAAGAGACATGAATCTTTTCCAACACTCGAAAAAGGATTCATTCTCTTTCTGATAGAAAGTGAATATGTCGTTTAAACACTGGGCTGTCTTTGAAGGTGGGAAATATTGACTTAAAAATTCTTTTTCAAGTTCAGCCCAGGTGGTGATAGATTCAGCGGGGAGAGAGGTATACCACTCCTTAGCTTCTCCCTTTAGAGAAAATGGAAACAGTTTCAGTTTAATAGCATCCTCACTTACTCCTTGGATGCGTGTAGTACCGCATATCTCTAAGAATGTATGTAAGTGAGTATGGGGATTCTCTGACTGATAACCGTGGAAGATGGATGCGTGCTGCATCATTTGGATGAGTCCCGGCTTTAGCTCGAAGGTCTGTGCAGTTATGGCTGGGATAACAATAGCCGGGTTGACTTTGACTTCGCCTGGCATGGCGTAGTCTGCCAACGTACGTCTACCTTCAGCAGCCATAATTACGAAGTTTTCGAATTCTTCGGCTAAATGATCCTCTGGATCTTGATCGGTTTCTTCAGAAGGAGCCGCAGAACGGATTTTCCGCCTGTTTGGCCGGACTATGGTCCACTCTAAATCAGGGGTATACAATAATGGTCCCTTTTGACTTCGAGTTTGCATAAACCGAACCAAAATCAGGTGGTAGAAGCCTAAAAACGAAGAATTTAAAAACCTAAACTAAAAATTAAAGCCTAAGAAAAGAAAAAGAAATAAAATTAGTTAAGACAGGAGAACAGACGGACGTCCAGAAACCTGGACGGGCGTCTGCCTAGAAATTGAACTAGACGGGCGTCTGATCAGTTGAGGAACTGGACGGACGTCCAAATTAGATGGACGCTCGTCCAACAAGTTAAAAACGATTCAGAATTGAGAAATTTAGAACAGACGGGCGTCCACTGGTCTAGACGCCCGTTTGGAAGCAGAAAAACGAAGCAGGAACGGGGGAAAACAGCAGGAAAAAGATGGGGGAAAAGAACAGCAAAACAGAAAACAAATAGAAAGGAAAAACTAATCACAAGGGCGCTATAAAGGGAAGACCTTAAACCCTAACTAAAACCCTAATTATCTAAGTAAAATCTACCTAAAACAAGAACAAAAACAATTAAACACTGAAAAAAAAATCAAAAACAAACACTAGGCAACCGTTTGGTTCCCCGGCAACGGCGCCAAACTTAGATACATAAAACCATTTCCCTCCCCCACACTTAGATTTCAACTTGTCCTCAAGTTGTACAGAAATAAAATTTCAGGGACTTAGCTGATTGTATTTCCAAAGCTAGCAATTCTGGAAAGACCCTCACAAAGAACCAAAATTGCTTGCATAGCCTTGGAAATGTGGAGCATCACAGATCCAAGAAAGCTTGAATAGATCGATGAGGCGTGGAGCATCACAGGAAAACGATATCGTCGTTAAAGCGCACAATAGCTATCACAAGTGTCCTGCATACTTGAACAGTGCAAAAAGAGTCTACGGGGAAAAAGGATTATACATGTAAAACACATGGAAAAGAAGTCATAGAGATTTTTTCAGATTAAGCTCATATAAAGATGGAACATATACATGGAACATTACAAAATAGTAGGCTAGGTGCAACTACATGAAAATATATTACAATGCAATCTACATGATATGCAATTCTAATAAAATAAAAAGCTGACAGGCTCAGGCTGAGCAAGTTGGGAAGACAACTCTACAGTGACTACGGCCCGTACAGAAACAAAAATAAAATAATGTAAAAGTGGTAGCATACGACAAGCCGACAGTAACTACACTCAAGAAAAATAATAGAACAACAATGCAACTAGATGACATGCAATTAAATGATATGCATCTAAATGATATGCAAAAATAAAAGAAAGAAAACTAGCTCACTCATTTGCAACACGACACGTATATAATAAACGTCTACCAAATAATGACAGTTTACGATAAATGACATTACTATTCATTACATGCAGTGTAGACGCGCCTTAAGACTCATCAAAGGTGATAGCATTATGGAGAACCAACAGTTAGCTATACTAAACAGATATAACTCATAAGAGGCAATGGTAGCAACGGAAAACCGACAGTAGCTACCCATATGAGTTACAAAAATAACAAGAAAGCACATAGGTCTCAAAGCTCACAAGATTCATCACAACGATTTGTAGCATACGGAAACCGACATTAGCTACTAAATAACAATAAGAACAGTTATAGCATACGAGAACCGACATTAACTATAACATGCATGGATGAATCCTGTAAATAAAAATTAATCAATTATTTAACATGGATCCGTAGATGGAAAGATGTACACATGCAAGTTCATAACATCTACGTAAAAATAATTAGCCACAGAAGCTCATATGAAAGTATCCACGTCAAATACAGCAATAAAAATCAAGTCAAGAAAAATTTGAACCTGAACGAGCGTTCCTTCTTTCAAACGGGCGTTCGCCTGGAATTTATGAACTGGACGGGCGTCTGCATTAAACCGGACGCTCGTTTAGTTGCCCTAAGACTTAACAGAAAAGGTGCATGTTGGATGGACGGGCGTTCACTTCTCTGGTCTTAGCATAAAGCACAAAACGAGACACCTGAGCAACCTCAGAAACCCTAGATATAACATCAAAAACCCTAGATACTTAAGAAACCCTAGAAATCCTTTATTTATTTATTTAAAACAGAAAACAGAAAACAATAAAAGGGGGAAAAACGTGTTGAAATCTTCTGAGCCCAAAATGGAAGGGAAAACAGTGGTGTCGAACGGCCTTAGGCGTCGGAACGAGCTTTCCGAATTGGGGTCCTGCGTGCCAAACGGACACTAGAGCCGAAAGTTACGGCCAAAATACTACCATGTGGCCTAACGATCCCTTTTATCCCAACTTATAACAGAAAATCAGAAAAATTAATAAACTAGACAACAGTACCGATTCCCCGGAAACGGCGCCAAAAACTTGTCACGGATTTTATCTAACAAAACAAACAAGTAATAGAATTTATAAATCCGATATACCTCAAGTGCAAGGATCGTAGTAAAGAGGTTGATACCGGGTCGATCTTACGGGGACTAACGATTGGTAATCCTAGTTTTGTTCTAACTAACCTATGTCACGATTACTAAAACTAAACAGCAAATAACTAAACAGGGAATAACTAAAACAAAAGATAACAATAAGGAAAACTGGACAGAAGATAAGATCTAAAGCCGGAAAATACGGGTTGCGAACAATTTAAACTACAACTAAACCTAAGATGCAATAAAGATTTAACTAAACTAAACAACTCAAGTTTTAAGGGATTAAATTCAAATTATAACGAACAAACGAGCGATTGATCCACCTATCCTAACAAGTATCAACTCCTATCTCGATTATATTGTGTTTTCTAGCCAAGTTGTGATTTCACCTTGTCTAAAACATGAACCCTAATTTCTTAATAGTCCACCAATTAATCTAGATCTTTCGATTTAAAGATTAACGCTTTTTCTTAACCAAAGGTGCAAACATTAACGTTTGTAACCTAGAAATCTAACCTAATAACTTTCGTTATATAGATTAAACATCTATTCCTTATCACGATGATCTAACGTTTATATGACTTTCATCAACATAAAACAATCAAACATGCACATCTTTCGATATAATTGCAATGAACAATATAAAACATGATAAAGGAAACAACTTTAGATAAAAACTCATAATATAATCGAAGAAACGGAATCAACACGTGTTGGATAGGCTTCACAATGCTCGTCCGATGAAGGCCTAGCCTCTAAACATCCTCTTGCAACTTGAAATTGTAGAAGAAAAGTACATAAAAACTACTAATTTTAATCTAGATTTTGAATCATAAAAACTGGAATAAAAAGTGTAAAAACGCAGCCTAAAGCCGCCCCTAGGTTTAGGGTTTTGAGTATTGTGTAATTCGTATCCCTAGGGTTGAAAACAATGCGGCTATATATAGAATTTAAAGTCGGTTTCAGCATGTCGGCTGCTAGACGCCCGTCCACTCCTTCTGGACGCTCGTCTGGTCCTCAATATCAACTTCGAATCGGGCCGAGTCTTCATCAGACGCCCGTCCCTCACAAAATTGGACGCTCGTCCAGCAAAATCTTCACAACTCTGAATCAACAATATCAGCATGGACGCCCGTCCAACTGGACGCCAGTCCAGGATCGACTTAATGTAATTGCTCATTCCTTTTTTATTTACTACCACATTGGTTTATCTTTTGTCTCATTTTGGTAGATTATATTAATTGTGCTGAGTGATACTCGATCATAAGGGCCGGAGGTTACATCTCTTCCGGGCATGGGCGGCTACAAGATTTTAGACATAGACATAGGAGTCAAAAATTTGTCAACTTTTTCCGTATCACAGAGGTTGCTTATTCAATTTTATATATCTAATTATAGGCCAAAATATAAAAACAGTGGATCAATGCATAAAAATTAAGGGGTAAATCACATACACGCACGCACACACGTATATAGAGACGTAAATTTGAAAATAAATTCTAAAGATGAACGAGAACATGTGTGAACCCTAGTTCATCAAAGCACAAGCCCTTTCATGCCCTTCCGACGGATCCGAACTTCAACTCCCTTTAAGAGTACATTCGGTGTTTTAACCGAACGAATCGAAACTCAATCGGGGCTTGTTCATATTCAATTAATGTTATTTAATCATGAATTAAGGTTTAAAATTCAAAACATAGCTTAAAACAACATTACATAGAAAGCGGGGCAATGCGTGCGCATTACTGCGGAATGCGTGCGCATCCCCGCTTCGCACTTATTCTAAGCAATCCGCATCGGGAATGCGTGCGCATTGCTAGCCAATGCGTACGCATCCTACGCGAGAAAAAGCCCTAAAACACTGTTTTCCAACCCTTAACGGTCTCTACTCGAATCTAAACATCTTGCACATGAATTATAGCAGAAAAACAGTAGAAAAAAACATGTCTTTTAAGATCCAAAACAAAACTTAATCCTTAAACATCATCTAAGCTTAAAACTTGATGCAATATGCATCCATAACATGATCTATTCTACTCTAAACCACAATTAGATTGTAGGAAGAGCTTCTTACCTTTAGCAAGCTTATTCCAACAAAGCAAAACTCGAGAAACAAGCGGCTAAAACCGATCTTTCTCTTATCAAAGCTTCAACTTTCGCAATCAAAACGTTGCCTTCTTCACAACGATTCCGGCGCTCTACTCGATCCGAAAACCGTCAAGAATTGCTTTAACCGATTGAAAAACTCTCGGCCCTAATTTTTGGCTCACACACGCGAGAGAGTATATGGAGGTGGAGAAAAAATCGATTTCTAATAGGTTATAAGAATTGTGGGGATTTATTCTCCTTAAATAGAAAATCCCAAAAAAAAAAAAGATAGAGATCTTATTATCTTCCTTTATAATAAGATAAATCCCAAAAAAAGGATAAAGATCTTATTATCTTCCTTTATAATAAGATAAATCCCAAAAAAAAAAGGATAAAGATCTTATTATCTTCCTTTATAATAAGATAAATCCCAAACATGTGTAACAAAAAATGTTATTTTTGAATTTAAAACGTAGGGTGAATAATTGTGTTCAAGACTGTACTTCGAGGTCATACTTGAAACTTTCTTGGTCACTATATAACACATGTTTCGTATTATTCTTGAAAATAATACAAAGAAATAAGAAAAATGAGACTAATCAAAAAAATTTAATTTCAATGAAAAAGTGATTACAATCTCTTTAATCATGTGATTCTCCCTCTTTCTTGAGTAATGATCTCCCAGATATAGCGCAAGAGCTTTGAATTTGGTGATGATTTATGATATCCTAGATACGGTGGAAGATATTTGAATATGGTGATGATACATGATCCCCGGATATGGCGGAAGATCTTTGAATTTGGAATTAAGGATCCGGATATTAAAGGAGTGTTAGACATACTTTACTCTTAATGATGAGTGTCAGACTAGAAGTTATAGGGCAATGAAACAAGATGTCTAGATTTGATGTATAGGTTTACTAGAGTTTCATCTTTGTATAGGTTTGATCAAGCAAGCATTGTAAAGAGGTCAGCTGACTAGACCAGCGGACCTATCTAGGTTAGATTTCAGTAGAGTGCTAGGACATGTTGAAGACTGAAGGCTGAGGGTTAATACTCTGTATTGAAGATTGAAGGATGTGGTTTCAAACTCAGTAGAGAAGATTTAAAAGCCAAAGATATAGGGTCAGAATTTAGGTGAGTCTGTGATGGCCTAAACTGATCTTATATACCTTGCATTGAAGGTCTAAGTTCCCAAAAAGGCGTGTGATGAATGAGACGTAGTTATGTTTCGAATGGTGTATTCTAACTTTATAATTAAAAGTCAGATAAAAAGTAGTCAGTTGAAGTGTTCAGTAAAGAACACAGCAGACCAAAGTTCAGCTGACCCAGTGTATGAAGACTCATGAACAATTATCAGCTGAGTATACACAAATTAAATTAATCCGTTTGAAGGATTGTACTAGAAGATTATATGGATAAAGATGGATATAAAGCATTGAATTAATTAGTCAATCAATGATGGAGATTAAAGGAACATTTTTTGGAATTCAGAACCAAATCAAAGGAAGCGTTTTCATTGGTTGACAGTCTGTCTGTCAGAAGGACACTGACACACTGACACATGATGTACAACAAAGGGATTTTAGGGGAATATTAAGAAAAATCCAAAACGTTCAGATTCAAAATTCAAATTCAAATATTGGATTTGCACCTATAAATAGAAGACCCCTTGAACCAGAAAACAGACACGCAATACGAATTATCAAGTAATCAAGATCAAGTTACCCTGCTTAATTGTTTACTACATCTTGCTGAGCATACACTACTGATCCTGAATTTCTTCAAGGTTCCTCCATTCAAGTATCATCTAGTATACACACTTGAAGAGTATGAGCTGCTGATCTTTCCATTCTGATCAAAGGCTTGTCAAAGCAGAATCACTTTCTTGATTCAAATCTTTTTTTCATCAAAGGAACCTGAAGACAGAGAAGCCCTGCTGGGTGTCTAGGACTGGTGTGTTTTGTGGTGGAGTTGGTGAAGAGGCAATCTACCCTTTAAGGACAAGTGGAGTATTTGGGAGCAGCAATTCTACTTGTCTCTTATTATTCAGATTTTGAAGCCATGGTTATTGGTCAAGGACAATCAGTTTAGGGCTTTTGTAACTGTAAATCAAAAGACTCTTGTGAATTTCATCCAACATCACAGGAGAATAGTGGACTGACAGGATCACACCACTTGGAACCACAATAATTCTTGCCTGTATTTACTTTCGCATTTCTATGTACATCGAGTATTACAACATCAATCTACTGAACTAGCCACTGAACACAAACACTACACTGTTGAGTATCTAATACTTAGTATCATCAAGTATACAACAAGTAAAAATGCTTATTTAATACTCCGATTCACCAGACTCAGCAAACCCTATAGTCAGTAGACTATAGATTAGCTGATCTGTTTTAAACTCCAAAAAGTTTTTAGTGTTAATTTTATTCACCTTTTTCTGTAAACTTAACCAAAGCCTTTCAAGGTACTAACAATTGGTATCGGAGCAAATCTTCTATTCTGAAGTGATTCTCACTTGTCGTTCTTGTGAAAAACTTTGAAAACATCTTTAAGTTTCTATTTTCCAAAAACATTGCATCATGGAGAACCACCAGTATGCTAGACAGATGTTAATGTGTAGCATAGACGGAGTTGATGAGTATAAGCGTCGTATGCAGTCTTATCTAGCAGCTACACACAATGAGATGAGGGATTTGCTGACAAAAGGACATCTCCAGATCACTCATGTGCAAACCATTGGATGTGTGCAACTAGAGTTCCTAAACCAAAGGAAGATTGGTGTCCAGAGATAGAAAGAGGGCCAATATAAACAATATTGCAATAGATATCATGTACATAACTTTGGACAGTAACATGTACCTGAAAGTGAAGGATTGCAAAACTGCCAAGGTACTATAGGAAAAGTTGAAACTTATTTGTGAAGGTTTTGATTCAATCAAGAAGAACACAGCACTATGGCCAAGTAGAAATTCAAGGAATTCAAGATGAAATCTGGTGAAACCATTGAGCAAATGGAATCAAAATTCAATGCTATTCTAAATGAACTCACCCTGCTGAATGTGATTTACACCAAAGAGGAGATCAATTCCAAAGTTTTGAAGGATTTACCAGGAACCTCTAAAATGAAGGTGACTACTATGGAAGAATCAAAGAAACTTCAAGATGGGAACACCTTCAAAATATTCTTAGATCTTAAATCATATGAATTCAGTGAAGATCTTGCTTCAAGTGCTGAAAAAGAAGTTCCAAAAAATACAGCATTGGCTACTGCACATAGAGAGGAATCGTCTTGCATAAAGTAAATGCACAAATTAAAACGTTGGTTTTATAGTTGTTCCATGTGGTGTAATCATGTTAGAACACTCTTCCCTATGATGTAGGAGGTAAAGTTCCACTAGTGCCTTTGAGGTAACAGTTACAAAAAGTCCTAGTTGATTGTGCTTGACTAATTTGTAGCTTCACGATCTAATCACTTGAACAACAAGTTGAATTGCCGCTCTCCAAATGCTTCACTGGTCTTTAAAGGGTTGAATTTCCTCTTCACCAGCTCCACCACACATAGTCATCCAGACTGCAATCAACTATACTTGACAACCTAGACCGGATACTTCATAGTCCAAACTTTTGATGAAATAAAAGTTGGGTTGAATCTAGTAAGTGATTCAGACTTGTAAAAATCTTCAAGTGTTGAGTCTTGATAAGTCTTGAAATGCTTGAACATTTAGGATATTTTTCTGGATATGTCTTTGTAGGACAAATGATGATGAATAAAAGAACTTAGCAAAAACTTAATTCACACAACAAAAGAGTTCAAATAATTGCACAAGTGTGTTTGATCCTTGTTGCTAAGTCCTCAATTTATAGGTGAAATAAAATGTTCAAAATTTTAATACTTCAAGGGTTATATCGGATATTTATCATCATCTTGTGAGACTATTGATGACGGTTAAAATAGTCTATCCTACAGCATCAATATTCTATCCATTATGAGTTAAAAATAGTTGTTTCGACCTATAAATATGAACCATTTGAGTTGAATATCATATGTCGGGTTCGTGAGTCGAGAAATCTACACTTAGCGTTTATTTTCCCTGTTCCGATATTATTTCATGCATTATTTGATGATTTTCAAGATATGAAATATTGGGCTGAGCATGATGGACGAATCTGGAGTGGACTGAATGAAAGGATTGGGCCTAGGGTATTCCAGAAGCATCCAAGTTAAGTCGGTTGAAGAAAAAAGACAAAATTACCCCCGGTAACCTGGGAGGCGGTGCCGACTTACCGAGGGCCGAGAATCTTCCGAAACGCGTTTTCTTGGACGAGGGGTCTAACTAGATGTTCCTAAGTCGGTTTAGATATTTATAAATAAGAGGCTTCGCCTCAAAACATATTGTACCATACAATTTACAAGTATTATGCAATAAATGTTCTTGGTTCTTTATTTTATTTATTTTATGAGTTCTGGTCGGAGAGACGACGGAGTTGCCGCCTAGGGAGATATCCGAAGAAGATCTACGCTCGTCTTCGAGGGTATGATTTTCTGTCTTTTCCAAGATGTAGATCCATCGTTGATCTATTCGACTAGTATGTTTTAATTGTTTATTTAGTTTATTTATGTAGTAGTTAGTTTATTTTGCCCCATGTGTTATTGATCTAATTCGTTGGTGAAGAAATCATGAAATAGTAGTTGCATTCTTCATATCTGCGGCGATCTATATCGCTAGATTTGGATACCTAGTAAATTACTAATTCATGATAATCGGCGCCAGCTACGTTGATCGATAGATTCAATTTATATGTTTTTAGCATGATCAACTATTTGCATGTTATCGTAAATTAACATGAAGGACTATTATTGAAGTGTTAATTAGGACATTATCTTGATTGACCCTAGGAATGTGATGGTCAATGTCGACAGCTCTCTGGGCAGGTTTCCGGTATGAGTTAGTGCTCAATATCGACAGCTCTAGTTCTTTATGCGTACGGGCTATTACGGACCAATTAAAGAGGGTAGCTTGCGTATAGATTATCTTATGCCATTGTCGGAGTAGATAGGGTTAGGAGTTGTACCCGTAGCTGAACAATGAATAAATTCGCCAATGGGGAGGACTGTTGCATGTGTGGGGGGAATAACTAATTACTCATAATTGAATTAATACATTAGAAACTCTAGTTTTCTTAGTGTGAACTCGCATAATCTTGCAAGTTGATTGTTACCAAATTTACTACTATCTATATTATAGTTGGTCGTAGACCATTATCGTGACAAGCTCAATCTTGATAATTAGACGTTCTTACGAGTCTTGGTGGGATCGACCTTGATTTTCCAGTACTCTACTACGATAGACCTAGTCCTATTGCTAGTAAGTGCTTTGCATGCGATCAACTGTCAGCCATTTAGAATGCTTGATTTCCAACGTTCCAATTTATCTTCAGTTTGTTTAATTTGCTAACTTATGCTTCCGTTATGCTGAGGTTGAGTTTTCAGCAATAAACTGAGTTGGAGCATTAGTTCAGTTTTTACTCTTCTTCAAAACTGAGACGCTACTATTCATCTTATCCATATGTTTGTGTGATCAGAGTACACCTTTTTATCATATAAAAATGACTAATATTACATTGTCCTTAACTAACTTAGACCTTCAATACAAGATCTATAAAGTTAGTTTAGGCCATCACAAACTTACCTAAATTTAACTTTACAGTCTCGACTTAGTCTTCAATAATTGAGTTTGAACCCTCAACCTTCACTCTTATATAACTGAGTATGGCTCTTCAACCTTCAGTCTTCATAAACAGATTTTGTTCCCTTAGCCTTCATAACTTAGTTTGATCCCTCAGCCTTGAGTTCTTCCTGAGTATGATCCCTCAGCAAGACTTTCGGGATTAGATTTCAACTTGAGCTCTAGATTTTACTAAAACCTACAACATTTATATTACAATGCTTGTCTAATTTAATCTATACAATAATCATACTCTAGTGATTATTCAATTTCTAGACATCATTTACCTTATTCACTATAACAGCTAGTTACAACACTTCATCAATAGGGTTAGAAAAATCAATTAAATTAACACAAGATGAAAATCATCATCAAAACTCGAAT
Source organism: Gentiana straminea (assembly GCA_036785695.1). Classification (NCBI taxonomy): domain Eukaryota; kingdom Viridiplantae; phylum Streptophyta; class Magnoliopsida; order Gentianales; family Gentianaceae; genus Gentiana; species Gentiana straminea. The sequence goes on from JAVUPR010000398.1 coordinate 3,656,972, forward strand.
GATATTTCTAACAAAAACCCATCCCTAATCTCCCTCTTAGCCGACGCCTTCATTAGAAAATAGGAGAAATGAAGGTTTTTCTGCTTTGAGGAGTAAAAGTGAGAAGAAGAATCTCCACTTTTCTGGCTAATCGGTTCATCTTTTGAACACAACGTAGTAGAGAAAGATATTCCTCTTGCCGTAAGTTTCATTTTGGTATCAACATCTTCTTAATCAGTAAGTTATCGTTTTTCAGCCATAGTTTGTTTATTGATCGTTCTTGGTAGTTTCTTGAGATTTAGACATTTTGGGTTTATTAGAATTTCCTAGTGATGATAGTTTATACATTGGCTTTTTAGATTGTTCGTAGAATCGAAGGAATCACAAGCTTTTTGGAACTCTTGTGCTTTGGTTTGAATTTAGGATCAAGTTTATACCAATAACAAAGTGAGAAGGTGTTTTGAACGGGTTTGTTTTGGATTGTATTTCATGTATGTTCATACAGGATTGTATATGAATGTTTGTTGCAGGTATTGTGATGTATTAGTGCATAAAAGGTTACTAATTTTGGGTTAGAATTGAACTGGAAATCGAATAGGGACGAAAATGCATAAAATTGCTTCGAGGCTCTATGGGCGCCGGCCTATGACCCCATGGCCGCAAGCCTATCAAGTTTAGATAGTTTAGAAAATTATACGAGTAATAAGCCACCGCACAAGCGCCGACCTATGAATAGCCATTTCCATGGGCGCCGGCTTATGGGACAGGATTTTCCACAAAATTTCTAAAAGTTTTAGGCGTGCACCTAGGGTTCCAAAGGTATGGGCCTATCACCTAAAAGTGATGTTTTGCCTTACTTTGTGTTCCATTTGATATGTTCTAGCCCTATGAACATAGGCCACTTCCTGAAACCAATGTTTACGCATGTTTTGGTGTGTTATTCTCTTTGACTTGGTGTGCACGTCTTTAAGGACATCACATGATACTTTGCAATGTCTAATTATGACTTCTGGTACCCTTGGATAAGCACCACAATTGAGACCCTCTTTGGGGAGAAGATGGTAGCACCGGAAGGCATTTTTTAGGCCTTTTGGGATATTGACATAGTAGTCAATGATCCTTTTACAACGTGCTACGTATAATAATTAGTTGTCTAGGACTAGCTAGAAATCCCTAAGAAGCCTTTTATGTGAATGAACCAGGTGGTTAGACTTAAACACGTAAATTACATACGTGTGTGTCTAAAAGCTAAAACGTCATTATCATCGGTAAGGCACATTTACTTATCGAAGTATGAGGACGATTACAGATCCATATAAGGCTGTGTGTCAAGGGATGCCTGTAACTCCCACACGGAGACCTAAGTCCGTGCCCCTAGAGAGGTTCTTACCATGTTGTGGTGCCTTTTTCACCATGCGTAGTGTCCTTTGATCTTGATGTAACAAACCTACTTATACGAGAATGTACTAAATGATCTCGTAGGGGGTGAGTGTGATGTCAATACAACCTTAAGGGTAGTGATCGTAGACTCTATCCTGATGTATGTTATATGTCTTGTGTAACCATTTCTTCTACCCCTTATTGAGTACGTATGTACCTACCTCCTCTTCCTTACTACTCCTACCCCGAGAAGGTGGTTGTCAGGATGATGATGAATATGGATACGATGATGGAGGTGACGGAGTTGATGTTTGAGCTCAAGAGTTATGATGACGTGAATTTTATTTATGCATTTTAATTTCAGTTTTTGAGATAGACTTTGTATCTTATTCTGTTTCATATGGGATGTAATAAGTCAACAACATTTATTTCGTTGTTTCGTCTTTCCAGTTTTCCTAGACGTAGATTGGGACTGATGATCCGTTTTCTTGTTATCTGACATTTTATTTCCGAGTTACCTTTAGTTTTAAATTACTTCACTTTACTCTGATTGATTGTTACGAGGCTTATGTATATATTACTTTTATGATTTAAAATTTTAATATATACATGTCGGGCATTCTTTTCGGATAAAGACTCCGTATCTGGGACGGAGCGTCATAATAGAAACGGTGGAGAAAAGATTTTGGGATAAGTATATGCTCACCTTGCCAAAATCACTTTTCAAAGCATAGAGATTTCAATCTGTGTCATGATAGTGGAGTCACCGGTTTATCCGGAAAGGAATCATCACCAAATAATTCACCTGCAGTCTTAAGAAAATGCATCACCAAATAAAATAGAAAGGAGAGTTGTTTCTCTTACAATATTTTAAGATGGACAAGCTACCTTTTTGTTGGAACAGAATTGAATTGAATGCTTTTTTCATTACGTTCAATCAATCTGACTTGTTTAGATGCGTGAGAATGGAATAATTTTCATTCGATTGAAATGAATATTGACCATTTTCATTGAATCTCAAATTGGATATAATGTATGAAGTAATTAGATGAAATGAGATTTAAAACATAACTTAGTGATAAAAAAATCAATCACCGTCCACCCCACCGCCCACCACCCACTACCCACCTTCTGCACCACCTACCTACCCCACCGAAACCAACCACCATCACCTTCCACCTTCTACCAACTGCCACCGTCTCTGCCCACATATCACCACCATGCCTTACCATCACCGCCACCACTATCTCTACACACCCCACCGCTACTCGTCACACTCATCAACACCCACCACCATCACCCACCGTGTCAATTTCCGCATTCTGTAGAATCTCATACATTTCATTTTATTGTTTGCCAAACGTAGGAATAGAATCACTTCCATTCCTTTCCATAGCATTTCATTCCATCAGCTTCATTCCAGCAATCCAAACGGATCAAGGTGCATTCAAGCTCCTCAATGGAATGCTCCAAAGATCTTTACTTCCACTTCCTTCTGCTCCGTATACACGTTAACAGGACTGTCGGGGATCCAAAACAGATTGCAATAATAAAAAATAAACGAGAAAGCATAAATCACACAAGAAACAATAACACATGATTTAACGTGGTTTCCGGCAATATGCCGACTAGTCCACGGGCCGAAACGAGGAGATTATATTATCACTGGAGATTTTATAGACTATGCAATTGCATCAGCAATTGCTACTAATACCGTTAACTGCAATTTCTCTAGGTTACAATAGACTTTTATTTATAGTCACCAAACCCTAGACCTAGCCGCCATAACTAAATACTTGTTGATTGACTAAAATACTATGAACTTAGCCTCACTGACTCAACTAGAAGTAACCTGCTGACATTGCCCTACTGACACTACCCTACTGGCATTGCCCCTGCTGGTATACCCCGCCTGACTTTGCTCAGTTGACTTGCCCTGCTGAGAGGTCAAGTCACTTTTTCTAACAATCTCCACCTTGACTTGAACTCTCGTTCAAACAAATGTATAACCAGATGTACTGTACCAGGTGCATTCGTCAATGCCAGATGTACTATACATGTTGGTCCCTTGAAAAGATTGACACAAGTGTAAATGGGGGGTGAATAAACTTGTCCCTAAAAATCTAGATGTGAAACAAATTAAGTTCAGTTAAAACTTGTGTGGACTTGAACTGACTGAGCTGAGTATAAGTCTGACTGACTTATGCTTGAATTGAGTCAACCGGTAGTGGATATAAAGTTTTAGCCTTTTTAAAATTGGTCTGGTTGTATATATGAAAAATCTTGTATGCAAAATGGAATTGTGGTGAATGTCAGTTTGTGTACTGTGTATGTATACAACTATGATGCAGTTTGCTTAGTATAACACAAATAAAGACAATCACAAATACTGAAATGTAAATAACAGTAAGTAAATGCGTAAAGTAAAAAGGCAAGAATTATAGAGGTTCCAGGTGGTGTAATCCTATCAGTCCTCTCTTCCCATGTGATTCGTGTTAGGAAATCACTAGTTTAACGCAGCGGAATTTAAAATTTTGATTTCCTTTTCTAGATCGTCTCCGTTTAATGCAATAAACATGTTAAGTAGTTTGACGGAATATACCTTGGATGATCTACAAGATCGTCGCTTTGACCGTCAACTAAGAGTAGTCATGTGCGCAAGCCGTCCACGAGTTCGGCCTCTATCATTGATCCACACGAACTCCTCACCGGAATCCTCCTTGGATTGCAATCAGAAAAATCTGGCTCGCTAGACCGGCCTTTTTTTATTCTCTCTAACTCTCTATAGAAAGCTCTCTATTTTACACAAGAACTATTAGCTCTTGGAATTATGATGTATAAAAGAGCTTGCCAACCCCATTCTTATATAGGGTGAGAGGCGCCCCATGTCTCCCTAATCTGATTAGGAGAAGCTTCCTAAAAGATAGATGAAGGAAAAAAAATTTCCCAATAAAATAAGCAAAATTGCTTTTATTGATTTATCTCTTTTATTATAATATCCTGTATTAAATATAAAAAAACTAAATATTGTCAATATCTTATATTGAATATATTTATCTTATTACCATAAATCCATTTTTCCAAAATCAATTAATATCCAATATTAATATTAAGGTAATCTTATTAATTAAAATGCACAATCCAATTTTATCTTATACACATAGAAGTGGCGCCCCAAATGTCAACTAATTGGCATCCGGAATATTCTTTAATTAATATTTTTTTGTATAATTAATATCTTGTATTTTATTTATTCATAATAAATAAATACCACCATATTAATTTACCACTATAACCATTATAGTCTAGAGATAAGCTTTCCTTATTTAGTTATCAACTATAACCGTATTTTAATCCGACTCGATGTTCATATGTGTGTGACCCGATAGGCTTCCGAATATGTTGGCCGTAGACACAAAGTGCAAATTACAAAAATGCCCTTCATGCATAACGATCACGGGATAGCGTCTAGCAGCACACCGTGACCCCCAATCATCGGAATAGTCAAATGCAATGACTACTACGTACATTTCATGTGAAACAGTTACCGTGTAAATTACAATCCTACCGCTATAATAATATCCATACAATCGTATCTCGAGTGTCAATACATTAACGATCGTGTCTTATAATCTGGATATCATGCTCTTTCAACTCAAAAACAAGATGATGATTGATGAAAATTGATAAACTTTGAAGAGATAATTTTCTGAGCTGAAAAACACCATGCTGAACCTACTGAACTTAAAGCTACTGATCCAAAGAAATTCTTCAAGTGTTTTCTACATTCAAGCTATATCAAGCATACACACTTGAAGACTGCAAGCTGCTGATTATATCATCCTAATCAAGCTGCTGCAACTGAATCATTTATTTGATTCAATCTTTATTTTATAAAGAACCTGCTGAAGACAGTGAAGCACAGTTGTGTGAAAGACTGTTGTTTGTGGTGGAGCTGGTGAAGAGGCGATCCTACCCTTCAAGGACCAGTGGAAGACTCAGGAGCAACAATCCTACCTGTTCCCGTTTTCGGTTGTGAAGCCATAGTTATTGGTGAAGGACAAGCAACTTAGGAATCTTTGTAAAAGCTACATCAAAGATCTCTAGTGAATTTCCTCCAACATCACGGGAGAAGAGTGGACCGACGGGATTACACCACCCGGAACCACTATAAAAATCGCCTATTTACTTTCGAAAGCATTTACATTACGCACTTAGTTTATTTTACACATCAACCTACCGAATCTAGCAACCGAAATCACACACATACACTACTGAGTATCTAATACTTAGTATCATATTTAACAACAAGTATTAAGGCTTAATTTTGATATAATTCCACTGCACAAATTCAGCAAACTTAACTATCAGTAGACTATCGTTTATCGCAGGCTGCGAGGTATCGATAGACTATCGAAGTATCGCGAGTGCCGCCGAAGTTGCGAAATTTGTTAACTCCAAAAGTTTTAAGTGTTAAGTTTATTCACCCCCCCCCCCCTCTAAACTTATCCAAAGCCTTTTCAAGGGACCAACAATTTGTTAGGTGTAGTGCCCGAAAGACAATTTGTGTAATTGTTTTTGGTGACAGAATTTATCTCACCTTATTACTTGCTTTGTGCTTGTAAGTAATACACTGCTGCAAACCCTAAGTATATCTGTATGTAACCACTTAACTCAGTGTATGGATTACACGTGAGGATTGAGTTAGTGGAGATATGCTTAAACTGTTAGTCCGTGGTGAACTTAATCAGAGTTTAGGATCTCTTGATTAAAACACCAATAATGCGCCCAGAACACCTTAGGGTGTGATAGTCTTATCTAGACTATCGGTAGAGGGTACCTACGTGGGGCATTTATATATGATGGCATTCATATAGGACTGGACCGATTTAATCTGAATTTCTCGATGTAATTCCGTAATCAAGGAATCTTATTAAATCATTAGATGATCATATATGGATCAACCTTAATCCTGAGGTGATCACAGGGTGCTGCTTGTCTCGGGGTAGTGTTTGATGTGTTAGTTACGGTCCACTTAAATATGTGTTCCAAGCCACTTCTCATTGGCACTATCTCCTGATGAGTGAGTAGTTCTGATTTTCACAGACATGGAATCCATTCCTTCCTGCGGGAAGTAGAGAGACGAGTCCCCTTATTTGTTAGCCCTAAGAAAGTGATCGATCCCGGGAGTTCACATTTGACTAATTAGCTACTAGTCAGATATGTGCACTAATTGATCATGAGGGGGTTAATGGTAAATAAGGATAAGATATTCGAGTCGGGTTCACGGAGACTTCTCACTCGAATGGACGATCTATGGAGGGTTAATCCGTATGTAGTGATTATATCAATGGACGCTTATTCACTCATGGGTTGAGTATAAGTATACATCTATAATCGGTAGAGTTCGGTTTCGGGTTTACGGTGGCGTAATCCCGGAATTAATAATTAATGTACTTATTCTGTTCGACGAATAATTAATTATTGGAGCTACTGGTTATAGGTCCATGCACTACAAGAAAATCGAGTTTTAATGAGGGCAAATCCTCTCATTAAATGTCCATTTCCCGTCATTAAAGACTTTTAATGAAGGGAAATTTACCCTCACCGCCCTTCATTGTTGCTTCTCTATGTAAAAGTAATAATGATGGTAAGTTTGTGTCATTAAAATATAGTTCATGACAGAAATAGTACTCTCATTAAAACATTTTTAACAACAGAAAATTCCATCACTATTCTACCATTCGCCCCTCACTAAATCATGATTTAAATGATAATTTATAGCCTCACTATAAGGTCATTTGCCCATCACAAAATCAAAATTTAATGAAAATAGTTTTCCTCATTATAGGGTCGTTTTCCCCTCATTATATACATTTTATTGATGAAATTTACTGTCATTTCTAATAATGAGCCCCTCATTAATTCTGTCCATCATTCTTCTTAAAATACATCCAATGAGAGTATTTTTCCATCATCAAACATCTAACAAATAAAAAGAGTTCTTGCCAAATAGAATATGCTACATTGACAACAGATTGAACAAATTTAAACAGAGTCCTAGCTAATCTGATATGAAATAGTGTCCTAGCTAGTCATGTAAATATATCAAACCCAATATATAATCATTTCTTCTTTATTAACAAGAATTGTAGAACACCACCTTGCATTCCTCAATCTCTACTGTGGCAGCAGACAATGCAGTGCTATCATCAACCCATACGACGTCCTCGACGGCAAGTTCATGAAGACGTAAATAGTTGTTGGATAAAGAATGTGCCTCGGTATCGCAAAAAAGTATCATCACGAGGGGACGTTATGAATCAGCAGAGATGTGCAAACAATTCTTAAAATATGTATTCCTAGTTCAAAATGGCCAAGTATCAGATTACCTTTGAAATTAATAAAACCTTCAAGGCAGTAACGCGTACAGAGTTCTTCTACTTTTTCCAGGTAACCAGCTTCCATAGCAAGATAAACCTTAAAAAATTTAAACAAAATTTAAGCACAGATGTCCGAAATGTGGAACAAATGGAAATCATAATGGAGGAACAAAAATAGAAGGAGCTGTTTAAAACAAAATAATTCTAAGTGATAGAGTCAAGTCAGTAAAGTAATACGTACTAGGAACTTAAAGATAAGGCAGTAAAAGTCATTAAAGTAATACATCCATCATCAAAGTAATACGTCCATCATCAAAGAACTGAAACAAATAAATCACAGATCAATAACTGTTTAAAACAAAATAATACGTACTAGGAACTTAAAGATAAGGCAGTAAAAGGCACCACAATAACAAGTTTTATAACGATATTTAAAATCTAAAACCACTCAATTCAAGAATGATTTTCAGGAAACATTAACTATGAAAACCAATGAAGTACACATGTATTCATAACAAATTAAGGGCGCACCACGGACCATGTCTGATGTACTTTTGCACCGTGACCTAACCAGACTGAAACATCCTCTAAAATTCATCTCTTCCAAAAAGAATGTGAGCATTAAGTAGGTACTCGTAGAAGGAATCAACTCCTGAAATTTCTACATGAAACCAAATCAACTAATCAAAATCATGACATACACACAAAAAAGTCTACAATAAAGGCAATACATCCTTAATCAAAGTTAATTTCCTTTCTTGAACACTTTTCTCTGAAAAACAGAACCATCCTTCAAACCTGCATTATCGGTCGAGTTGCATCGGGAGGAACCAAAAGAGCAAGCGGCGAGGCATAACCATACTAATGTCCATATCCTTCGACCAAATTCGGCAACAACAAAGTGTCTTGCTTGCAGAACCATCAAGCAAACAAGCATTAGATGGAACAAAAACAAGACGGTATGATTAAAATCCAAGTCAAGCTGCGAAGCAAGAGCTGAAACAGAGTCAGAACCAGCAGCAGGGGTGACCATAGTTCCATTTCCAGAATCAGAATTCAATACCAAATCTATTTTAGCAGAAGCAGAAGCCAAAAGATCAGCATTCACACAAGAAGCATCAACAGCAGGAGACTTTTTATGTGCAGGAAGGTCAGAAACAGGGAGGTCAGGGGCTGTCTATTGTTTCCTGGACCTGCTCACATAAAGCTGTGGCCCAAGACTAGAAGAACCAGCACAAGAATCAGCAACATGCCCAATTTTCTTACACAAAATACAGAAACCAGGTATATCTTCATAGCAACATGCCCAATTCTCTTTAAGCAATCATCTTTTTTCTTCTATTTATGACAGCATGAACTAAGACTCAAGGACAGACCTCAAGAGACCACAAGCAAACTGAGCTACCTAAACATACCAGACCAAACTGATCAGATGACACGATAAAACTCAAACCAGGCATACAAGACTTAATAGACGGGACTCAAACACACTTTGTAAAACCGAACAAAACCTAATGCAAGGTAAATAAACCTAAAGCAAGGACGGGACACGAAAGGTGAAACATGACTAAATCTAGATAGGTCTTGAAAAAAAGCAGGTATCGCTAATAACAGATTGAGGCAGACTTGAATTGCACAAAGAATGCAAACCATACGGACAAAAACAAGAATGTTGATCGGAAAGCAACACGGACGAGACAACACATCAAGACAAGAATGAAAGACTTACTTAAATAGATTCAAACCATAATTCAAGGTGGACAAAAGGCTTTTTAATAGACTAAAACTAAGAAAAACGTATGAATAACTTGGCATAGACTAAAACAAAAATTTTGAGACTTAAAAAAGCAGCTTTGACTCACATGGACAAACATAAACCAGCGAACATCAAGCATAAGCCAAAAGTATGAAAAATATATTCATGATCTCAAAAGTACGCAATTTTTTAGATGGCATGTCAAAGAAAAGTCAGACCAGCAAAGCAAATAATTGAATCTCTTTTGATTAACATGAAAACTTTTAATGTTGATTCGGCCAAACACAAAGAATACTCAGTTGGACATACTGAATATAACAGGACATAAAGCAAATTGAAGACAAATTGTCCATTAATCAGATTCAGGACTTAAAACAAATTACAAGCAGCATGCCATAAATAATGGATATAAACTGATAAACAAGTAGGCAACTAGGCTAGCTGAATAGAACATAGATCATATAACAAACAAGACACAAGAAAACTGATCATATGCAGACAAGTCAAGCAATCAGATAGCTGGTTCATGTTAAGACCAAAATAGGACCAAATCAATTAGAGAGACTGAAGCAGGACACTAAACTAGACTTGAGCAAATGTAACCAAGACAAAAATACCCTATTCAAAGATAAAATCTAGCAGTCATATCATTAGCAGGTAATCCTCTGTTCAGCAGAACTAAAATAAAAAAACCTTATACATGCTTCAACATACAAATCAGATACATAATGAGCCAAATTCTAAGTGATAGAGTCAAGTCATTAAAGTAGACAGAGCAGATAGCAAGTTCCATTGTAACCAGATAATAAGATAGACCTTACAAAAAATAGACCAAATCCTAATCTATCAAACACTTTGAACAGATTGCATATAACTGGTTCTAAGAATGAACTTTGAGTTGCACATAGGAAGAAACTATGCTCATACATTTTCAAACTAAATGTGTATCTACATTTTTTTTCTTTAGAAAGCCAACATCACCTTATGGACCTGTTTCCTTAAAACTTTTTCACGATGACAATATATTTCAAATAGATTCATCAAGAAACTTGGCGCTATGTAAACTAACAAAGAAGGAATTGAAGTTCAGCATCTTTATAAATGTACATACACATAAATCATGCATGCAATTCTAAGCATATAAGAAAAACGTTGTAAAGAAATGAATGAAGCTGAATCAGGAAAAGAAGGTGCATGAAAATATTGATAAATTATCCATCAAAATTACAATAATCTAAGACCAAGTAATTAATGAGCTATTCAAATGACATTAACCTGATAGCATGGCCAACAACTCTAGCAAAGACACCTAAGAATTTCATTTACTACAGATGGGAAATACTTACATCCATATTTGATCTTCCTTTTATTTTCACCACCCTCTTTAATGCCAGTTCGAACTCGTCTCTCGACATCCCATTTCAAACTGTCAAAACTTCTAGTTAAGTAAGATAAATAATTTCTTTAATAGAAGTCGGTGCATTGACCTAAAAAAGGGACAAATATGCATCTGATTTAGTCTAACTCAATTGCCTGTGAAGGACATCAATGCAAGTCTAATTTATGATACATAATGGTGAAGGAAACTAATAGCAAATAATGCTGTATATATGGGTATAAACACAGAAATACAAAGAAAAAAACTACTCTAAGTGAGAATATGCTCAAAACAGTCCCAACACAAAAATTAGATTCTATTCATTCAGATGTGAAAATAGAAGTCAATAGCCAATCAATCTCAATTAGGTCCCCTCTCAATTCAGCTAAAAGAACATGGGACAAGGTTTGTACCTCAAAATAATCTAAGTAAAACATTTATCTTCTAATGACGTCAAAAGGAACTCGTTAGCCAAAAGCAAAAAAATATTACACTTCAGATAACTACACACTCCAGGTATGCAAAGTGGAGTATTGAGACACTGCAAATTAAAAATAATAGATCATGCTAATGGTTGTGCTCATTCTAGTTAAATAAACTACCTAAAATGTGTCTTTCACTATATAACAGAATAATGCTTTCAACGGTTGATATGTGCTTTTCGAAATAAATGTTGATCACTTACATGAAATCCAAAGTCCGACAAATTCTCTAATAAATAGCATAATCAGCTGTCAAAAGAATCTGTCGTATCATATTTCATTAGCAGCTCAAGAACAACAAAAGAAATGGAAATATCATTTTAGATCTTCAAATTGGAGCATACCTCTAGATATCTAGACAATAGCCAATGACAAAATTAGTCAAGCATGTCCAAATAATAGATGCCAAAATCGATAAAGGAACCTTCAAAATGAAGAACAGAATCGCATTGTCCAAGCAGGATAAAAATGAAGACCGCTCTATTTATAGAAAACAACAAGACTCGAAACTCTAATTGCCCTCTTAGAAAGTGCATCAATATAAAAGATATCCTTACTATAAAAACAAAGGCTCCTAAATAATAAATTTCATTGATAAGGTCAATTGTTTCCATCATTGTGCGGAAAAACACTAACACTACAATAGAAACACGTGTAAAGAACTGCTAAGAAACGTGTAGATAAGTGGGAAAATACTATAAAAAAAACATCAAGGACCATTTTGAGCATCTTTGTGTGATTGACTTAAATTAAGTATTGGTGATAAAATGATTAACATGAAAAAGTTTTTAAACCTAGATATATTAAAAAAGATAGACAAAAAAGTTCATCTGTATGAGAAAATAGACATCAACAAAGACAGTCTTGGAAGTTTGTACATACACAAAGCCAGCAAGGAACTCATCAACTGACACATATTAAAAGAACAAGTTATAGAAGGAATGACAGTTGGAGATTCTTTCCCAGAGAGTCCATTTTCACAAGCCAGCCATACTTTGATATGTGGCATGAAAAATAGAAGAGCTTTTCAAAAGGAACACATTCTTTCCATCCACATGTGTACACATCTCCATTTTCTTCACAAACAATTTAAGAATGGTTAGCAAATACCAAAAAAACTGACAAAAGTAAGACCACTAGATATCAATGTACTAGAACCATTAAAATTCACTAGCATCATGATAATTCCCCAAAATAGATATATGATTGAGTCCATTTAAAATGATTTCTTTTATGACCAGCTTAGACAGATGACAAGACGACTAAATTTCAATTCTCCTTAAATTTATTCTTAATGACAAACAAGAAAATAAGTTATCAAGATAAAACATCTTTAACTAAGTGGCCTTTTCAAGCAGGGGTTTCTGTTAATATTATTTTTAAGCATATCTTTCTCCAAATTGTCAATGTTTCGATATTCAAATGGAAATATGAATCCAACACCAGAAATGTAACTTTAGAACTTGAGCATACTACATCAAGAAAAAAAATTTAATAGCAAATCTAGTTTTCCAAAAATAGTGTAACTAAGAGAAACGAAAATCAAGCCAATGATATATGAATTAGATCTGATACCTAAAAACAGATTTACAGTCACAAAAAATTTCATAAGAGGGAACAAAGGCACAGAAAATTTCACAATTAACTAAACCTACCATTCCAGTTACATATGTAGAAATTTCATATACATGTAGGAGGAAGATAAGTGTTCATCCATGGAAAGAAGCGGAGAATACGAACCTAGAATTAAAGGATGAGACTATCGTCAGGTGGAACCTCAATTCGTTGCAGGCGGAGAAGAATTGATTCCGACGGCGGCAAGTCAATGATGAATCGATTCAGTAGCATCGTCGATGAGTAGATGCCAGAGGCGGCATATCGGCGGTTGGTCCACATCAGGTGGATGGTGGCGGCACATCGTTAACCCTAGAATATTTGGTGAAGGAACAACCGTGTGTGTGTTATTTGAAGATTTGTTTTTTATTTTATGTAGTAGAAACTTAACAAAATAATGAGAGGACAGGATATTTTTATTTAATTTTTAATTTTTTAATTATTTTTTAAGAATAGTGACGGTATTTACCCTAGTAATTAACAATGTATCATTATTGTTTACTTTTTAGTTATATGAATTTTTTCCCTCTCACTAAAAACTACATTTAATGACTAAATTTGCCTCCTCTCACTGAATTTTTGTGGCTAATGCCCACTTTTCTTGTAGTGATGGTCCCCGATGTGGCTTCTGTAATTCGGACTAATAAACTTGTTATTTGGGCCTCAGTGATAATTAATTGGCTGGGCTAATTAATTGATATGCATGGATTTTATTTAGTTGGGCTAAATAATATAATACACATAAAAGACATTTTATGTGGGCTTAGTAAACCCTAAAGGTGGCGCAAATGTCATAATTAATTAGAAAGAAATTAGTTTTCTTGGATAATTATTTGACATGTGATTTATCTTTTATTTGTTAAATGATAATTCATGGAATATGAGATAATAATATGATTTATCCTAATTTGTTTGGGATAATCATTTTATTTATATTTTATTTGGAATAAAGGATTAATGTAATAATTATCTCTTAATTATTTAATCCTTGGAGGACAAGGTTTACTCTCCTATATAAAGAGAGTTCTCCCAAGCCTTATTGGATTGTGCAATTTTCGGCCACCATAGTAAAAGGGAGAGAAAAATTAGTTTTTCTTGTCTTGGGTTTTAGAAGAAGAAAAACTTTGAGTTTTTCTTGGTGTTGCATATCAAGGAGGTTCGTTTATCAAGAAGGGTGTCCACCAACCGCCGTTTGGAGAACACATCGGAAGATCTTGGCTTCTCTTCCTACTATTGGTAACATAATCTTAAACCCCCTTGTAGTACTTAAGTCATTTAATTATGAATTGTGTCATATAAATCGTGATCCATCCGCTGCGCATAGATCTAACTCGTTTAGATCTAAGAAACTGCATCCTTCACAATTGGTATCGGAACAGTGCTTATGTTCTGAAGAAATCCTACTTGTTGTGCTTGTGAAAATTCTTTGAAACTTTCTTTCAAGTTACTGGTTTTCAAAGACTTGCATCATGGATAACACTCGGCATGCTAGAACTATGCTGATGTGCTCTCTAGATAGATTTGATGAGTATAAACGTCGAATGCAGGCTTACCTTGCTGCAACTCATGATGAGATGATGGATGTACTAACTGATGGACCACTGGAGATTACCAAGGCAATAACAGTGGGTGATACAACTGAGTACATTCCTAAACCAAAAAGAGAATGGAATGCAGAAGACAGAAAAAGAGCAAACCTCAACAATATTGCTATTGACATCATTTATAGAACTTTGGATAGCAATATGTACATGAAGGTTAAAGATTGCAAAACTGCAAAGGAACTTTGGGACAAGATACAGTTGATCTATGAAGGCACTGATGCAATAAAGAAGAATAAAATCAGTGTGGTCAAAAAGAGGTTTCAAAAGTTCAAGATGCTACCAAATGAAACCATTGAGCAAATGGAATCAAGATTTAATGCAATCCTGGATGAACTTACCCTGCTGAGTCTAAGTTACTCAAAAGAAGAAATAAACACCAAAATCTTGGAGGCTCTACCTGCAAAAGATGTTTGGAAAATGAAGGTGACTGCAATAGAAGAAATGAGAAAGTTGCATGAAGAAGACACCTTCAAGTTGTTTTCGATCTCAAGGCTTATGAATTTAGCAAAAAGCTTGTACCTGAAACTGAAAAACAAGAGCCAAAGACCACTGCATTGGCTGCTTCACATCAAGAAGAGACATCAGGAGGACAAGATGATCTGCTGGATGAAATGCAGGAGCAGATTGCCCTCTTGAGCAAGAAAATCAGGATGATGAAGACTGGAAAGGCCCCTTCAAGAAATTTCACAAAGAGGCCAACTGAAAGAAAGAAAGAAGAATCAAAGAAAGACAATGACTATATGTGCTTTCATTGCAAGAAACCAGGACACTTCAAACCTGATTATCCTGAGTTAAAACAAGGCAAGGAACCTGATTATCTTTGCTTCAACTGCAAGAAGCCTGGACACTTTAGACCTGATTGTCCAGACCTACTGAAGACCAAGAGTCAACAAATAAGACATGGCAAGAAGGCTATGGTTGCTGAAGATGAATTAGGGTATGAAGTGGAATCTGAAAAGGGAAATGAATCAGATGACACAGCACTAGTTGCTGATATGGAAGATTATGCTTTGATTGCCAATATGGATGAAACTAAGGAGGTATACAATACCGTATCCATCAATACTCCTGCTGGAAGTGATTGTGAATCAACTTGTGGTTCAAATCCTAGAAATTCTGACAATAATGAGACTTTGGATGCCATCCTTAATCAACTAAGGATAATACAATCTGGTTATGAGATTGTGAAGGCTGAAAAAAAGCTCTTGAATTAGAAGTTGGAAGATTGAAAGCTGAATTAAAAGTTCTCAAAGGTAAGGAAAAAGATGTTGTACAGAATCAGTGTAAGCCTGTTGATCATCCAGCAGCCCCTGAATCTGTTGAACCATCTTGCTCCTCTACTGCATACAAATCTGGAAAGCCTTATGGTGATAGAACAGGGCTTGGATTTGGAACTCAACAATCCAAAAAGAGTGGATCCAGGAAGGTTACTGAAACTAGTACCAGAATTGGTCCTAAGTTTGTACCAGCACAAGATCCAACTCCTAGTAAGGTTGCTGAGACAGTGAAACCTACTGAGAATACTTCAAGGAAGCAAAATCAGAAGTCAAAGAAGTCAACAACTCCTAATAAAAAGAACAAATCTAAAAATAGGACCGCTTGGACCTTCTAGACCTCGATAGCGGACACTGCTACCAAGTCTATTTGGACCACAAAAAGGTAAAGGTCGAAATATTCCAAGGATAAGAATCCTAAATCTAAAAATGTTAATCATTCAAGGGATACTTATCTCGGGGGAAAGGTAGGCTGTTCCCTACCGATGATGATTGGAATATTCATGTACCTGCTGATAGAAACAACCAGTATAACCATGCTGGTAGGGTAAAACCTAAGCAATGGAATCAGCAAAGGACTCAGCAGAGGACTTATAAAAGGCCTCAGCAGGACCTCAGCAGACTCCATACTACAGGGCTATTCGTAACAGACAGCAAACAAATGGTTATACTAATGCTTCTAACATCGAAAGTCACTTCAAACAGCATTATAAACCAAAAGGCCAGAAAACATATGTGAATCCTACACAACCAACTGTTAGAACTTATGGTTGTGTGGAATACATGTATGAACCAAAGTATGACACTTTTATGAGAAGACCTTATGGAAACTTACCAAAAGTCATGCTTACTACTGACCACTATGGACCCAAATAGGTTTGGGTACCTAAAATGAATTAACTTTGTTTTGTAGGTACGTCTCCGGTACTTTGACGGTGGATGTTCCGGACATATGACAAAGAATAAGCACTGTTTATCAAACTTTGTGGCAAAAGATGGTCCAAGGTTGAATTTTGGCAACAAGAATACACCTGGATATACAAGAGGATATGGCACACTTGTGAGAAATGGACTTAAAATCAAGAATGTTCCTTATGTGGAAGGACTGGACTACAACTTGCTGAGCACTGGACAATTCTGTGACATGGGATACAAGGTCACTTTGGACAAAAACAACTGTATTGTCATTAGTGAAAGAGGTGATCAAGTTGTACTTTCTTGGTAGTAAGACAACAAAACATGTATGTTGTGGATTGGTCTACTGCAGTTCCAAAAACCTGCCTGATTGTACATACCAAGTCTGAGCTCAATTGGCTATGGCACAAGAAGTTGAATCATTTGAACTTTGATGATATCAATCAGTTGGTGAAGAAGAAGCTGGTGATTGGTTTACCTGAGATCACATTCAAAAAGGATGCTATATGTGATGCATGTCGGCATGGTAAAACAGATAAAGTCAAGCTTCAAGTCAAAAACTAAACAATCAACTAATAGAGTGTTGGAGCTTATGCATATGGATCTTTTTGGACCAATAACTCAAACAAGTGTAACTGGAAAGAAATACACTTTAGTGGTTATGGATGATTATTCAAGGTACACTTGGGTGGTTTTTATGAACAAGAAAAGTGAAACACTCAAAAGCATGCCTAATCTTTTAAAAAGATTACAAAATGAGAAAAGTTTGACTGTAATAAAAATAAGACCAGATCAGGGTACTGAATTTCTCAACAAAGTTATAAGAGAATATTGTGAACAGAATGGTGTACTACATCAACTTGCTGCTGCTGGTACACCTCAGCAAAATAGGGTTGCTGAAAGAAGAAACAGGAATTTAAAGGAAGCAGGAAGGACAATGATATGTGAATAATTGCTACGAAAGATATTGGAAATTTGAAGCGAGTTAACACAGCATGCTATACACAAAACAGAACACCAGTGAACAAAAAGCTGCTGAAGACACCTTATGAGATTTGGAATGGAAGGAAACCTAATATATCCTATTTCCATCCAATTTGAAGTAAATGTTTTATCCTAAATCACAAGGTTCATTTGAAGACTTTCCAACCAAAATCAGATGAAGGGATTTTCTTGGGATATTCTTCAGTCAGCAAGGCATTCACGGTACTGAACAAGAGGTCACTGAAGCATGAAGAAACAATCCATGTTGTGTTTGATGAACCTAAATTCACTGGTATGGAAGATGAAGATTGTGAACCTGCTGAGAATCAACAAGTCACTGATGCAGATTGTGTTGAATTTTTGGAAAGATTCAATGACTTAAATGTTTCTGATACTGCCCCTGCTGAACACCCTGCTGGTGACATTACTGATGCAACAACTGAAGCAATTCAAGGATCTGCTGAACCCCCTGTTGTTGAAGAAGCTACAGCAGACCCTACTGAAGATGAGGTTCCTGAAAATCAAACTAACCAGAATCCACAATGGTTAAGGAATCACCCTGCTGAACAAGTTATTGGGAATGTACAGCAAGGTGTAAGGACTAGAAGACAACTGGAAGCTATGTTCACTTGTTTTCTATCTCAAATGGAACCAAAAGTTGTTGAAGAAGCAATTTCAGATCTAGATTGGATAATTGCTATGCAAGAAGAATTGAATGAATTTGAAAGAAATCATGTTTGGACACTAGTTGAAAGGCCAAGTCATGCAAATATCATTGGTACTAAGTGGGTATACAGAAATAAACTTGATGAATCTGGTACCATTGTAAGGAACAAGGCCAGACTAGTTGCAAAAGGCTATTCTCAAGCGAAGGAATAGATTTTGATGAAACTTATGCACCCTGTTGCAAGATTGGAAGCTATCGATTATTCTTGGCACATCTTGCATATAAGAACTTCAAAGTATATCAAATGGATGTCAAAAGTGCATTCTTGAATGGCATTCTAGAGGAGGAAGTGTATGTACAACAACCTCCTGGATTTGAAGTTAAAGATCAAGAAGATAAAGTGTATAGACTCAACAAGGCACTTTATGGATTGAAACAAGCACCAAGAGCATGGTATGAGACTCTATCTCAATTCTTGGTGGACAATGGTTTTACAAAAGGCACCATTGACAAGACACTTTTCAGAATCAATGAAAAGGACAGCACCCTGCTGGTACAGATTTATGTGGATGATATAATATTTGGTTCTGAAAATGATTTACTTTGTGAAAAGTTTGCAAATCTAATGAAGAGTAAATTCCAAATGAGTATGATGGGAGAATTGAACTACTTTTTGGGATTGCAAGTTAAACAGTTGAAAGATGGAATCTTCATTCATCAAACCAAGTATACCAAGGAGTTGTTGAAGAAGTTTGGTATGGAAAATAGCACCAATATATCAACTCCAATGAGAACAAACATCAGATTGGATGAAGATAAAGAAGGCAAAGATGTTGATCAGACTTTATACAGAAGGATGATAGGCGATCCGTCGTACTTCTTATCGCCGGCAGACTCGATATATCCTTTGTTGTAGGTGTTCCGTGCAAGATTTCAATCTAAACCTAAAGAAAGTCATTTAGGTGCAGTCAAGAGAGTTCTCAAGTACCTAAAGGAGACTTTGGGAGTAGGGATATGGTATTCCAAGGATGGAAGCTTCAAAGTTATATCCTACTCAGATTCTGATTATGCTGGATGCAAGATTGATAGAAAAAGCACTACAGAACCTCGTCGTTGATTGGAAGTAGACTGGTCTCCTGGATCAGCAAGAAACAGAATTCAATATCAACTTCCACTGCTGAAGCTGAATATATAGCTGCTGGAAGTTGTTGTGCACAAGTACTATGGCTAAGACAACAACTAAGGGATTATGGAATTGAAGAAAAGGAAATTCCAATTATGTGTGACAACACAAGTGCAATTGCAATCACAGAAAATCCTTTTTTGCACTCAAGAACCAAGCACATTGATGTGAGACATCATTTTATAAGAGATCATGTTGAAAAGAAAGATGTGGTGGTTCTATATATACCTACTGAAAATCAACTTGCTGATATTTTCACTAAACCACTTGATAGTGAAAGATTTGCCAAATTAAGGACTGAACTTGGAATTATAAAAGTTGATCGATAATCGCAAGGTGTCTTGGAATTCACCAAGGGGATTAGTCTTTGCTATGTTGGGTGAGCTCACTTAGCAGATTAGTCATTGGTATCAACAATTCTATGTACTTATGTTTGGACAATTGAGCAAATGAGGTTGCCAAGAGGATTGGTCTTTGTCATGTTGGGTGAGCTCACTTGATGATCGGTCATTGGTATTAAACTTCATCTTGTATTATCAATTGAACAAAACAAGAAGAAATCAAGGATCAGCAGAGTCACTTTGTCAGCAGGCTGTTGAAGCACCTTTATCAGCAGACTGCTGAGCCTACCCTGCTGAGGACAACCCTGCTGAATGGAACGTTACATAGCCAAATTTTATTATAGTCAAAGAGCAATTGGCGGGATATTTATTTTATCCATTATTGCCATAGTTAACACGATCCAAACGGTTACAAAACACTATGGAGGAGTTATGGAACACGTGTCAAGACCGCATTTACTCAGATTAATCGTGGTCAAGTATCAATGTACGTGCACTGACAGTTACAACTACTCACTGTCTTTTTATACAGACCTACTCACAGCAGATCTTCTCTACCTGCAAAATCTGCTTTATCACTACGATTTTACACTGTGTGAACACAGATTTACAATCTATCTTCTTCATCTTATTCTTCTCATAAAAATGGCGGAAAAGGTTGATGTTCAGATTGAGTAAAGCCAAAGTGTTAGAGGTTTTGTTGTTGATGCTAACCAGACTGAATTGGCTATCAACATTGGTAGAAGAATACGGAGATATGCTGGTTTAGAGAATGTGCTGAATATAAGATTGGAGACAATCTCATATACTAATGTTGTCAGTTTCTGGAGGAACATTCAAATAAATGAAGGAACTGAAGCATTCAAAACGGCTGTGAATGGACAAGAAATAGAAATTTCCTCAAGTCTGCTGAGGGAAGTTTTTGGATTTGAAGAAGTAGTGGATGATCCAGTAAATCCTGAAGCAATAGGACTATCCAAGATGGCTTTTGTTGATCAAATCAAAACAAATGAAGCCACCAAATCCATTCCCAATATGTCTGCTGAGCAAAATCATTGCAAAGAACATACTTGGACTGGTTGGAAGTATGGACACTCTATCAGGACCCAAGATAGAGTTGATGATGATTATTTGCAGGAGCATGAGATTTGATTGGGCTGGATACTTCATTCATTATATGAAGAAAGTAGCCAAGGAAGAAAGAGAAGGGAAAAGGAAATCCAAGGCCTTACCCTTAGGTTTGATGGTTCAGACCCTGCTGAATCATCTGGAAATCACGATGTAGCACTCGAAAAGATAAATCAATCTAGATACAAGAAAGAGATTGATCAAGCTATTCCCTGGTCTTGATGATGATGAAGAAGGTGTTGCAGAGGCTGCTGATGATGATAATGGTGGAGATGATGGTGATTCTGGTGGTGAGCAGGTCCAGCAAACTAAGAAGAAATCTACTAAACCTGCTGCACCAAAGAAGACAACTGAGAAATGAAAGGCTGCAGATACAAGGAAGATCACTGAAATCTTAAAGCCTAAAAAGACAAAGAAGCAAACAGAGGTGAACTAGAGGTGAATTTGGATTTGGATCCTCGAATTAGGTGAATTTGGATCATGAACTACATGAACAAACATTATTGAATTCTGCCCTTTAAATCTTAATTTGCTGTGGGACGAATTCTTGCAAATAAATTGCTGCGGCCTATTTTCGATCGCAATTTACAAGCCGCCGCGGTATTTCGGAGGAAGCAATCTGTTCGCGTTTTTAATCAAAAAGTTAATTCTTTGAATTCAATATAGCCGCTTTGCGTTCGGTTATCCAAGTAACCCTAGGAGGCGGCCAAGAAAGATTTTTTTGAATAATTTCGGTCATTATTCCGCCGCACCTCGCTACGTTTCTTTTGCGGCGATTTCGGCATTCTTCTTCAAACAAACATTCAAACAAAGCATTCTAGGTAACTAGGGTTCTTTTTCGACAAGGGCCGGCTTTCTCGTTGCTCCGGTGGGGTTCGATGACGGAGCCACGACTCGTCCGATCGTCCTAAGCCTCCGGACGCCAGCGGCCAACCTACAAAATCCTATACGGTCGCTACGGCGAGCCCGTCGCGAGAGATACCAGATTTTGGAGTGTACGGTACGTGCAAAGGTGAGCCAGCTTTCTTCGTCTCTCGTAATGAACTAGAGATACTTTCACGTCCATTTGCGAATGCATTGGTAGCCCGATTCCCTGACTATAGGCCTCGTATCGAGGATATTCGTAAGTTTTTCTTGCGTCTTGATCTGAAAGCTACTTGCAAAGTTGGTCTTCTTGATACTAAACAAGTCCTTGTCCATCCGGGTTGTCAAGAAGATTATAATAGACTCTTTACTCGTCGTGAATGGTTTATGGGATCAAATCGTTTTGTGCTTTCTAAGTGGACGATAGATTTTCACTGCAATGCTGATTGTTCATTGGTCCCTATTTGGTATGAACTCCCGGGTCTTCCGCTTCCTTACTTCAATCCGAAGTATGTGAGTAAGATAGGTGGCTTGATAGGTAGACCATTACAAACTGATGCTGCTACCACTGATATGAGGAGACCATCGGTCGCTCGGGTTCTTGTTGAGGTTGATATTTTAAAACCACGGTGTACTCGTATTTGGTTGGGTGAAGATCTCCATAATGGCCAATGGCAAGAAGTTAACGCAGAATTTTGGCCTGATTATTGTAATTTTTGCCATCGCATTGGTCATGCTGAGGTGAAATGTCGGCGGAAAAATCCTCCACCGGAGAATGTGCGGAAGAATTCGGGCATGAGCAATGGTCAAACGAGGAAGACGGACAGGCATAATTCTGAAACAAATCCGACTAAGCCTCAACAAGTCTATCAAGTGAAACAACATAGTACTATAACTCCGATTAATCCGTCTGATATGCACATAAATAGTGTGACTACGGCTGCTGGACCATCTACGAGCAATACTTCTCACCATTCTCTTCTTAAAGAAGACCGTGAAAGACAAAACGAAAATCGTCCTCATTCGGCGGGCCATGGATCCTCCCGGCACGTGGTCCTCACCGAATTAAAGGATTTCCATGGGACGCTAGAGCAACGTTTTAAGCAGTCGGGCATTAAGCAGGATCAACCAACTAGCTCGGCACCCGATATTGTGGAGATTGCACCTGATATTTTACAGTTGGAACCGTGTCCGGTGGAGGATCGGTTGGCGTTGGCTTTAGTTCCGCCCTCCACTGATCTTCCTGGCTCTCCTATTGCCGACAATCCGATGAATGATGGAGAGGCCATTGACACGGCCGTGTTCGCAAGTGAGGATCAGCTCCCCGAGGAGAACAAATCGGATGGTCCCTCTGTGATCAACGCTACGGCTAAAAAACGGAGGAAAAAAGGTAAATCGACAACTACTGCGGAATCGGCTCCATCTCAAGCTTATCAACTTCGGTCTTCCAATGTTTAGTCCGATCAACATTTTATTCTGGAATGTTCGAGGTATTGGTAATGTCTCTTCTCAAACTTGTCTCAAACATATTTGTAAACGTAATAATGTTAAGATTTTAGTGTTGATTGAACCCTTGTGTTATGCTAATCTTTGTTCCACCATTCGGCTTAAACTGGGATTTGACTACTCTCAATCTCTGTTGCGAGGTAAAATTTGGTTTCTCTGGACTGGAGTTACTTGCTCGCTGACCACGGACTGTGATCAAATGTGTACGGCTGAGGTCACGGACCAGAATGGAGATATTTTTTTGGTGTCTGGCATTTATGCGAAGCACTCTCGTCAAGCTCGTACTCCTCTTTGGCATGCGGTTAAGGTTCGGGCAGAGGTTAATACTCGGCCATGGCTTTTAGGGGGAGATTTTAATATTGTTCGGATGCTGGAGGAAAGAAAGGGTGGAGCCTCACCTAGAGCTAATGACATGTTGGACTTTAATGACTGCATTCAAGTGGCTAATCTTACCGAGGCGTCCTTTGAAGGCTCGCAATTTACATGGCATAATCGGAGTATGTGGCAACGTCTTGATAGGGTGTTCTTTAATGAGGCTTGGTTGGACCATTTTAATATGACAAAGGTTTTACACTTACCAAGGGTCCACTCGGATCACTGCCCTTTGCTCGCTACCTGTGGCTCTATCACCGCTCGTAAGTCTTCCTTTCGATTTCTTAATGTGTGGACGGATGACGGATCTTTTTATGATGTGGTTAAATCTGTTTGGGCTGAACCGGAAGTTGGTCAAGGAATGTGGCTCATGGCAACTAAATTGAAGAAGCTTGGATATAAGCTTACTGAGTGGAATCGCATTGTTTTTGGGAATATTTTCGATAATACACAGAAGGCGTTGGCGGAGGTCAACGTTAAAACGTTGAGGCATGATCAAGTCGGGTCTCTTAATACCCATGCGGATCTCGATAGGGCTATTATGGATTATGAGAGATGTAACAATATTGAGACTTGATTTCTTAAGCAGAAGGCAGCTGTTAAATGGATTGAGGCGGGGGACGCCAATAGTAAGTACTTCCATGCTATTTGCAAGCAAAGGCGGAATCATAACTATATCCATCGTATTAAGGCAGAGGATGGTAATTGGATTGACAATCAAGACGAGATACGGATTTCTTCGAAGACCTTCTTTGAAAACCTTTTCACGGCTAGTCGGGCAGGGATTGGTGCTCCTTTGAAGTCATTTATCCTACCTCAAATCTCTGGGGATCAGAATGCGAGCCTTATTGAGACCCCTACGAGTGAGGAAATTCACAATATTATTCGTTCCATTGATCCGGATAGTTCTGCGGGTCCTGATGGCTTCACCTCTCACCTTTTCCGATCGTGTTGGGACATCATTAAGCATGACATGACTAATGCGGTTTCTGACTTTTTCCTCGGTGGCCACCTTCCACGCTATTTTTCCACGTCCTCGATTATTCTTCTTCCAAAGAAGGTGGGGGCGGATTGTTGGAAAGATTTCCGTCCTATTAGCTTATGCACTGTCTTCTCCAAGATCATCACTAAGATAATCACACAACGGTTGAATGCGTATCTCCCTATGCTGGTAGCGGATCACCAGTCGGGCTTTGTGCCAGGTCGTTCCATTACGGATAATATTCTATTAGCTCAAGAATTGTGTAAGGATGTGAATAAGAAGATTCGCAGCCCTAACATTTTGCTTAAGCTTGACATGGAGAAAGCTTATGATCGAATGGAATGGGGTTTCATTATGCAGATTTTGAGGATGTTTGGCTTTCAAGAGCTCTGTGTGGATCTCATCTTCCGGACTTTGGCGGATAATTGGTTCTATGTCCTTCTGAATGGCATTCCTTCACCCTCCTTTCACGCGACTCGTGGTGTCAAACAAGGTGACCCTCTATCTCCCGCTCTTTTTGTTCTTGCAGCAGAGTATTTTGGGAGGCTTATTAATGAATTCATGAACACCAACCCGGGTATGCACTATCATTCGAAAGTACGGGGGATACATTACTTGGCTTTTGCGGATGATACGATTCTTTTTACTCGATGCAATAAGAAAGGTCTTAAGCGTCTTAAGGAGGTTTTTCAAAGCATTATGAGATTGTTTCGGGACAACGAATTAATGCGAGTAAGAGCACGTTCATTGGACATAAGTTGCATGCCACTCAACTTCATTGGATCCAGAATGCTTTGGGTTTTATGAGGGAGAATATGCCTTTTCGCTATCTTGGTGCTCCTCTTTTTCGGGGACGGAATAGAATCAACTACTATCAAGACATTCTTGACAAGGTTCATCATCGACTTTTTCATGGGGAAGTCGGTCATTTGCGTCGTTTGGAGGTAAACTTATTTTGTTGAGGCATGTGTTAACTTCTATTCCGATTTTTATTCTTCAAGTTTTGGTCCCTCCTAAAGAGGTTATTCATCGGCTACATCGTCTTTTTAATAAATTTCTTTGGGATGGTGGCCCCAACGGGAGCCATATTCATTGGACGTCGTGGGAAAATGTTTGTAGGCCTACGGAGGAAGGGGGTTTAGGGGTGTGAAATCTTTTCGATGTTATGGATTCCTTTGCGGTCAAATTGTGGGTTCGTCTTCGGAGGAAGCAGGGGATTTGGGCCCGGACCATCTATAGTACATATGTTGCGGATCAGTCGCCCCTGCAAGCTTCCCTTCCCAGAAATCCGACACAGATGGTTAAGAAAGTTTGGCAATTGCGTGATATTGCTGAATATGCTATCACGTGGAAGGTCAATGCCGGCAATATAGATTTTTGGAGAGATAAATGGATGAACATTGATTTGGGGGATCCTCCGGACAACGAATTTAGGAAGGTGAAGGATTTCATTGTGAATGGGAAGTGGAATGTTACTCTTTTGCAAGAGCATCTTCCTCTACATGTTGTGGATGAGATTTTATGCATACCATTTCGACCCGACCAGGACGACGAGTTGATATGGATTTTAAACTCGGATGGGCATTTCAATACTAAGTCGGCATGGAATATGCTACGGTCTCACAAACCAGTTCGTCCTCTCTTCAAGTTAATTTGGAACAATATGTTACCTCTCAAGATTTCTTTCTTCTCGCTTTGGAGATTAATCAATAATGCTCTTCCTACGGATTCAAACATTCAACAGCGTGGTATTACTTTGGTTTCTAAGTGTTTCGCGTGCCAGCAAGGGGAAGATCTTCGTCATATTTTCATTGAATGTCCTTTTGCCCAGTCTATCTGGACTCACTTTATGAATCAATTTTGCCTTCGTTTCACTCCTACTACTGGGATTGTTCCTATTTTTAATTTCTGGATTAACTCTTCGGCCCACATATATAATATGCGCCTTCTTGTACCGGTTATTGTGTGTTGGGGCATCTGGACGGAGAGGAATAAGTGTAGACATGAAGATTTTTGTCCGTCTGTTCAGCGTACCAACATTCTCATTGAGAGAATGATTAGACAGGTAGCTTTCCGCAAGGTTGTTGATCGTAAACATTTTGGGATTGATTGGGATGTTCCTTTTTTCAAGCCTTTCAAGGTAAAAACTCGGCCCAAGCGTCGACTGATCCAATTACGGTGGAATCCTCCCCATGTCGGTCGGGTGAAGCTCAATGTAGACGGTAGTGTCAGGAATGGGGTTGCTTATGGGGGTGGAATTATTCGGGATTCGCATGGTAACTTTGTCGTTGCGTTTCATGCTTGCTTCGGCCATGGAAATGTTCTTGATGCGGAAGTAAAGGCGCTGCTCTTTGGTATTCGGTTGCATCCACATGTTTTGCCTCTTGATATTGAGACTGACTCCTTTTATGTTTCTCGTGTGATATCCGGAAATCACAGTGGAGGTTGGCCCCTCTGCATCTCGATTGGTCAGATTTCGGCTTGTCTTCGAGAAATACCACACAATATTTCTCATGTGTTTCGGGAATGTAATAGAGTGGCGGACAGCTTTGCAGCTATGGAAGGAGACGATATGACGTTTAATCATCTCAGCGACGTACCTGATCATATTCAACATCTTATTAGTGATGATTTACATGGACCTCCTCTTATTCGACATGTAGCAGAAAACTAGGGAAGCACTCTTCACTTGTGAAAGAGGGGAGACGACTTTTCCACATCGGCGTTGTCATGTTTGGTTACGAATGGCTCCTCCAGCCTGGAAGCACCCCTCCTATTCTAGTTGGGGTGCAAATCATGTGTTTTCTAGCCATCGTCTATTCACTTCTTGGCACATAGTACACTTTTTCACTGATTTTTGTGCTTTTATGCTGCGGGCAGATTCAGGCACCTCTTCCAGGGACATGGCCGGCGTCAATATCCGGAAGCACCCCTATCATGATGCTAGGGGTGCAATTCAGGTGTACATGTTCCCTTATTGGATTCTTTTTATAATGATTTATTTTTTATGGCTCTCTGATTTCTATGCTTTAACCGGCGTTTGCATTTTGAGGATTCATGTTCGGCTAGCTTGGACCGGGCATTTTTATTTGAAGGTGACGCATATAATAAGAATTCTGGCGGTCGACAGAAAGGGCTCATTGCTAAGGACCAGGATTGGCATTCAACTTTGGAGGCACCCCTACCATCTTGTTAGGGGTGCAATCCAGGTGTCCTTGTTCCTTTTTTGGGTTATTATCTTCTTTGGCTATTTTTGGGGTTATCATCTTTCTTTCTTCTATGCCGGGTGTAACCATCCGTTGGGTTGTAGTAACAAGGACAAGGTGGAGAAGGACAGTTTTCGTGCTTCATGCGCTTGTTCGGAGGCTTTGGCTCATACCTTGGTCGGATACACGGGCTATTTTTCCTTGGAATTGCTTTGCGGATTCAACTGTGCCATCTTTTGTGCTTAGGCAAGGACAAGTCTCGAGTGGAGGACAATTTTGATGTATTTGACTGTAATTTTTATGGTGTCGGGATTTTGGGGGTGCATAGAGCGAGTACTCTTCCCTATGTGCTGGATTTTCCTACACTGGGTTTAAGGAGGCCATGCTATAGGGTTTAAGGAGGCCATGCTATGCACTCTATCACGTACTTGGGGCTATTTTTTGCCACGCATAGGGTTTAAGGAGGCCATGCTATGCACTCTATCACGTACTTGGGGCAGGCCGGGATGTGGCATTGACTTTGTAGCACTTTATTCTTTTTCATTTTATTAAAATAAAGTTGCTTTAAAATAAAAAAAAAACAGCACAGACTGTTGTGTCTGCTGAGGGTCCAGCTGAAGAAGAGGTTATTGACCCTGCTGTTGCTGCAAGAAGAACTGTTGTTGAGATTCTGAGGGAACAACAGAAGGAAGCCAGTAGAAAGAGGAAGTCTACTGTGGTTGAAAAAGATGATGAACCACTTTCCAAGAGAAGAAAATAAATTATCCAGAAAAAGAAACATGGAAAGGGGAAAGAGTTGAAAAACTTGGAGGCACAAAGAGTCCAAGAAGAAGCATCAGTAGAAGAGGAAGAAGAGGCTATTGAGGCTAAGCCCTTAACTATCATCAAGCCTGTGGAAATTACTGACTCCTCACCAGAAGAGGCTGTCAAGTCTGCGAAGGCCGAACGAGTTGTTGTTGAGCAACTGTTGGAGATATACGGCGGTCTACCGACCCCGAGCCCGCCGTAGTATCCATCGAAGACCCACGCAAACCACCGAACCCGAATGCTTGTGGTAGTTGAAGAATTGGTTGAAGACCCTGCAATTGTTGGAAGAACTCAGGAGGAAGAGCGATCCGTCGCTAACCTGCCGATGAGCATGTAAGTCAGGGGGAACCAAGTGTTGTACAGATGGAAGTAGTAGGTACAAATCTACAATCTCAGCAACCTACTGACTTTGAAACATCTGTTGAAGAAACAATGAATTTACTTGTGGGAGCTTTTAGAGGTCAGCAAGCTACTGAACCTGCCACTAGAAAGCCATTTATGCCATATGATAAGGCATCTAAGAAGGACAAAGTAGATCCTAACTTCAAAAAGGTGCAAAACTACTTTCGGTGGAAGTTTGGATTCTACAAGAGACGACGAAACCATTTCGCCGATCCAATGAGTGGATTTGAAGAATGGGCATTTGAGCAATGGGTGTGGACGACTGTTGGATTTGTTAGACACTAGCATCCGCAATCCAGTGATGGATCTTTTGGATGAAGGAAAGAAAAGTGGAGGAATTATGTTCGAGAGATCCAAAGTACACACTGCACGGTGATTCATCGGACTCTGATGATGATTCCCCCATGTTCCCTGGGGAGACCAGTGGAGTGGCTAGAGAAACAACAATTGAAGCTACTGGTCAAGGAGCCATTGATGGCATAGAAGCTGCACCCACTAAGACTGGTAAGTCTGCTAAGAGCCAGGAGACTGGAGAAATGGATGAGGATCTACAGGATCTCACCATGGATGATCTGGAAGCATTGATCAATGAAGGAATTAATTTAAGTGCTGGTAGGCTAGCTGATGAATCTTCTACATTCCATGTTGTAGAGCCTACTGCACAAACTGAACCTGAACAGAGTGAGGATTTGGATGAAGAGAAGGTCACTGACTTTAGTGAACCTAGTGCCAGCACAGAAGAATCTATTGAATAGCAAGATGGATTTGAATTTGAGGGCATTCTTACTAAAACTGCCATTATCCTGACCAAGATTGGTCATGCTGAAGGATTCCAAGTGGATAATGAGGCCATATTCAATCCACAAAGAGTTGAAGAGGAGGTACAGGTTGCTGAGTTACAAACAGCACTAGGACACAGGTTGGAACAGGAGGTACAAAGTGGCGAGTCTCAAACGACACTGGACAAAGGTTGGAACCTAATTTGGGTTTGGAGGAAACCCCTGTTGTTCAAGAGGCTGCTGTAATGGAGCCAACTGGAGTCAAGACCACTAAAGGGAAAGATGGTCGCAGAGGCGTCTGCTGTTAATGAGGATGAGCAAATTTCTTGGACTATGACTTTAGTGATGAGGAGTTCCAGATGCATGAAGAAGAAAATGTTGATGTTGATCCCCCACAGGCATTTGTACCTATTTTTGAAGAACCAGCCCTTGATCCTATCTTGGATGAATATCAATGACCTAATCCTGCTGGATTAGATAGGAGTTGGGCAATGGTTGTGAGCAATCGAGGCCACCAGTACAATGTTGAGGAGCCTGCTGATGGAGCTACTGGTGGAAGAATGACTGGTGAGGTACCAGTAGAAGTATTGAATGAGTTGAGGACTGTCAGGAATGTAATGCAACAGTTGAGAACTCAACTTGATAGACAGGAACAAAGATTTGAAGAACAGATGAGACTGGTGAATGAGAACAGACAATCTGCTGATACAGTTACTTCAAATTTCACATCTACTCAAAATGCTGTCAATAATATGATGCTAGATGTGAGGGGAATCAAGCAAGGGAATACTTTGAAGGAAAAGTTTTTGAAAGATCAATTTACATCCATTCATCAAAAACTTGACAAGCTTGCTTTGAAACCCCTAGACCGCCGAGCTGTTCGTTGCCGCACAACAATCGCGTGCTTGATCCTAAACTTACTGAGAGGATAACCCTGCTGGAGCAAACAATGCAAGAAAGGATCACAGCAATTGATACCAGAACTGATATTATGGAAGGGCAACTGAATAATCTGGTTATCTCACAGGAGAGTGTTCATGGCCTAATGTCCCGGTTTGTTGATGATGTCAGTAAGGGGGAAGAGGGCCAAACAGCTGCAGCAAAAGAGGCTGCAAGACTTTTTGCACAAAAGAAATGGACAGATGAAACCAATGCTTTCAGCAACCCGCACACAGCGAGTCCAAACTTCGATGATCTCTTTAGGCGGTACAAGAAAGAGTACTACAACAGGAGGAAACCTTATCAAGACAAGGGGTTTCATGAAGGACTCAACTCCTTCTTGGGACTGAAATTTTGGGAGGCAAGGATTAGAGCCTTAAGGGCAACCAACAGAGGTGGCAGAAGTGGAAGAGGTGGAAGAAGTGGTAGAGGTGATAGAAACTTACCTATCACAAAAGCAAAGGATTCACTTTAAGAGTTTAAGGAACTGTATATGAAATTTGGTTTCAAAGTGAATCAGATAAACCTTCTCCTACCTGAAGCATGGAAGTGGTGGAAAGAGGTCAATCCCTACATTGATTTTACACTGATTGGAAATGAATGGATGAGGGACATGATAGAAGAAATCAGGGCCTATCAAGAACAAGTTGAAAAGGCCAGACAAGAAAGAGAAAGAAGACAGTAGATCAGCATACTTTAACAAATTGATTATAATGAAAGATGACTATATTTGTTATGTTTTTGTTTTTATCTTTTTGCTTTGCTGTTAGGTGAGGGTAGTGGCATCATCACCAAAAAGGGGGAAATTGTTAGACTTATTTCTATGTTTTGATGATGAGTGCCAGACTAGCTGTTATAGTGCAAAGGCAAAAAGATGTGTAGATCAAATGTATAGGTTTATTAGAGTTTGATTTATGAATAGGTTTGATCAAACAAGCACTGTCATGGTCAGCTGATTTATATCAGCAGACTGGTCCATATCAGTAGGGTAGATAGGTCAGTAGACTAGTCAGGAACCCGCCGAAGACCGAAGGCGAAGGGCCGAGGGCTCAAACTCGCTACGAAGGCTAAGGGATCAAACTTAGTAATTTATGTCAAGGATATGAAATCAGAATTTAGGCATGTCTGTGATGACCTAAACTGATTCCATATACCTTGTGAAGAAGGTCTAAGTTCCATAAGTTGGATGATGTTTGGAACTTGGTTATAATTTAAAAAGGTGTAATATAACTTCACAAATAAAAGTTAGATAAAAGAAATCAGCTGCATTGTAGTTTATACACAGCAAATTGCTGTTCAGCAGACTGATAGGTATCTCAGCAGACTGATGAACCTGCTGATAATATACCTCGATTAATTCAAGATTATTGGAAGATTACATGGATAAGGACACCCAACTACCTCTGACTTATCAAACAAATCAAAGGCTGAGATCAAAAAGACGTTGGGATGATTCGGATTTTTAACCATTGGATATAAGTCAAAGGGTGGATGATCGCACCTTGTCAAAAAGGAATTCTGACAGTGTCAGTCCTATGAATAGTGACATAATGCAAATCAGATGGGACAAAAACAAGGAACGGTTACATTTGAATTTCAAATACAAGTCACATGCATTCTTGCCTATAAATAGAGGACTTTCAACTCAGAAACAAGATGATGATTGATGAAAATTGATAAACTTTGAAGAGATAATTTTCTGAGCTGAAAAACACCCTGCTGAACCTACTGAACTTAAAGCTACTGATCCAGAGAAATTCTTCAAGTGTTTTCTACATTCAAGCTATATCAAGCATACACACTTGAAGCGCAAGCCGCCGATTATATCATCCTAATCAAGTGCCGCATTTGAATCATTTATTTGATTCAATCTTTATTTTATAAAGAACCCGTCGAACGGTGAAGCACACTTGTGTGAAAGAGCGTTGTTTGTGGTGGAGCTGGTGAAGAGGCGATCCTACCCTTCAAGGACCAGTGGAAGACTCAGGAGCAGCAATCCTACCTGTTCCCAGTTTTCAGTTTGTGAAGCCATAGTTATTGGTGAAGGACAAGCAACTTAGGAATCTTTGTAAAAGCTACATCAAAGATCTCTAGTGAATTTCCTCCTTTGCACAAATTGAGTGTTGGGTCCTGATTAAATCTTCGTAGCTTGAACACTTGAAGAAATATAGTTATGATCTTGTTGAGCACAAAAATTGATAGCAATTCAGATGAACATAAACATGATCTCAAAAATGCTTGCGAACTTGTAATCAATTTGGTGTTTGATCCTTGATGCCAAGTCCTCTATTTATAGTGTGAGATCCAACGTTCATCTTGATTGAAATTTGAATCCTTTAGCTATCAACGGCTATCTGTCATATTTCAATGACCGAAATGAAATGACAGTCCTTCATCCAATAAAAATGCTTGATTTGTAACGGTCGAATTCTCTTTCAGCTTTTTGGATGACTCTTAGCTCTAAAACTGAGTTGTTTATGAATGGTCTGGTTTTAAGCTTTTGAAAACTGAGTGAGTCATTTTTTAGTTTAGAGCGTTAACTAAGTTTTTACTCTTCTTCAAAACTTAGTACTCTATTTTCCTTTAGATTTATATTGATTTATCAGAGTACACCATATATTGTAAATCATCTAAGATATCATTGTCCTTATGTATCTTAGGTCTTGAAACAAGATCCATAAAGTCAGTTTAGGTCATCACAGTCTTGCCTGAATTCTAACCTTATAGTCTCGGCTTTGGTCTTCATAAACTGAGTTTGAACCCTCAGTTCTTCATTCTTCAATAACTGAGTATGTGTCCCTCAGTTCTTCATGTGCTGAGTTTGTTCCCTCAGCCTTCTACTTCTAGATAAGCCAACTAAGTCTGTGTCCCTCAGTGAACTTACCTTCTTTAGTTCTGAGTAAAATTCAGTTTTTGACTCTAAGTAACATTTTCAGTTTTGTTGAGAGGTATCAGTTTCTCTGATGCGTAATCTCAGTTTTCTACATGATTTCCAGTTTTTAGTTTTACGACTCTATAACTATTATAGTGCTTGTCTGATTCAACCTATCAATAGATTAGACTCTAATAAATCCTATACATAATATTTCTAGACATCTTTTAGCTCTTCATTATTTCTAAGCAACAAAATAAATAGATAAGATGAATCATCATCAAAGCTCAAATTTTATTTTTAACAATTTCTTTTTTGATGATGCCAAACCCCTCCTTAATAGAAAAGCTTAAAGATAAAACAATGAAATACAAAGTAAAACTGGAAACTGGATTTTTCATTAGAATTCACAAAAACTAAGATAAGTTACACAGTAATTGACTTATCAGCTATTTTGCTTGTTGTGTAACTAATATAAACATCCTTTGTTTATCATGAAAATGATATTCACTTTCTAATTTTGTATCTTCCTTGGCAAAGGCTTTAAGATAGTCAACTTGACTTGACAACTTCCACTTTGTCTATAGGGCTAACATAGGAAGATCATTTTCACATTTGTAGTATTCTTCAAATTCAGCAACGTCTTTCATTTGTTCTCTCTTGTCTTTGATTTGAAGTTTCTCTTCAATCTTCATTATTTTCTTGTTGTTTGCCATTTTTGATTATAAAATTCATCAGATAGAAAATAAACGAGAGATTCTTCATAAGTCTTATGCTTGTACTTGGTCTTCACATGACTATAATCCTTGTAGAACTTGACCCATAGATCTAGTATAAGAGCAGCTCTTTTCTCTCCGGGTTGGCTGTATTTCAGTATGAGCTGTTCATCACTGAGTTCTTCCACATTTCTAGCATATGGATATGCTGCTGATTTTCCTTTCTTTAGCTCATTCATTTCAGTTTCTAGTTTCAACTTCTCCTCTTGTAGCTTCAGCTTTTCTTCTTCTATATCCCTCTTTTTGGCATCATACAACTGATTGATTAACAAATAAGTTGCCTTTTGATCATCTGCTATGCCTTTTTGAGAAGTTAGAACTTCGGTGAGCTGAGTCTCTAATCCGTAAATTCTCTTGTTTAAGTGACAGTCAGGTTGAGCTTGAGCTTCTCTATCTTCCAGGGTTGTAATTTCAAGTTGTTCCTTTAACTTGAGAATTTCTGAAACTTATTTTGAAGTAGTCCGTTTGATAGTGTCTAACTTGGAATGAACTGAGACATCAGTTTTCTTCCTGTAATCCAAGTAGACTGAGATTTTTGAAAAAAATATTGTTGTAATCTTCTTTTTAATTGAGCATACTATCCAGAGAATTTTGAACTCTGGTAAGTTCTTCCGGTGTAAACTATTCTATTGGATCAACTTCTTCTTTAGTTTGATTGACAACAATCATCAACTGTTGTTTATCAGAGTTCTTCTTGTTTCTGACTGTCAGTTGTTTGTGAACCAACTGGTAATCCTTCTTGATCCTCGAGCTTCAGTTTTATCTCCTTGAATATCAGCTTTCTCTTCTTGATGTAAAACTGAACTTTGCTCTGACATCTTCTTTGAATCATCATCTTTGTCATCATCATTCTTCTTTAATACATCATTCGGTATATATGATTCAGCTGACTTCTTCTTCTTTTGAGCTTTATCTTCAAGTTTCTTATAGCATCTTGTTAAGAATTCATCCATGGGGAATAATGCATATAAGTCTTCTATTTTAAGATTCTTTAGGAATATCTTTTCTTAAGCCTTTAGAACATCTTTGACTTATTCCTGAGAGTCTTCAGTTTTGAGCTTCATCTTCATCAGATTGATGATTCTTTTGGGTTCAAAGATATATTCTGGTTGCTGAGATTGCTATTGTTGAAATTGTTGTTGCTCTTGTTCAACATCCATAGAGGAAACTTGTTTCTCTGATAGTTCAGCTTTCTGTTTTCAGCAAGTTGAGCATCTTCAGTTATCAGTTGTTGTTCCCCTTTAGTTGGTGATGTCATGCTTATTTCAGTCTCCTTGACTAAAGTACCTGGGAACAAACGTCTTCCAACTGACTTTTCCTTCTGTGAGTCAGCTTCTCGCTTGACTCCTTTCTGTTCAGCTATCTACTGAGAAAAGTCTTCTTTTTCTCTTCAGTTTTGGGGAGCTCTTTCCTTGAACTTACTACTATTGCAATTTTCTCAGTATTAGTAGGTCTTGATATAGCAGCTTGTTCAACCTCATTTCTTTGACTGAGTCTCTCTAAGTAATGCTGAATTACTCTATTGAGTGATTTCTTCAACCAAAATTTGCCAACTACTTTGTCCTCCTTCTGCTTGGGTTTTGCTAACATGTGGTATTTCAGCCAAGTGTTGCTTCTTGATCTGATTGGACACATATCCTACCCAGTTGAATTCAAATTCATCCCATATGATGTTCATCAGATGTATCCCACCTTCGGATAAGTTATCTAACCCTTTGAAATGTCTGATAACATGTTTGCTGATCCATCTGCTAAGTAAGCCAAATTCAGTCTTGAGATTGTTGAGGTTCGGGTAAACTCCGGCTGGTTGATCTGTGGCTGAAATCTGGGTGAGGAAGGCTTCACGCTTGAGCGGCAAATAGGCTAGGTCTATTGATTTCACAAGTGGCTTATTGAAATCAAATAGTTGCCTTATTATCTCTTCATTGATAATTACCTTCTCTCCGCGAACATTTGTCACCTGTGAGTTCTTTACCATCTTCATATTTTCCCAAGTCATGATCTTTCTTCATTTTAACTTCCAAAAGATTTCTCAATCCTTGTGTTTTCTCGATCTTTTCGCATATAAAACTGGCTAGAAGAGTATTTTTGCACAATTCTTCAACTTCTTTAAAGGAAAATCTTTCTACAACGGCTATTAATCTGCATTCTTGTGAGTGTTTTGAGGCGGCCATTGTAAGAAATTTTCTGGTCTTTAATAAAAATAGAATTTGATTTTGTGTTTTGGGGGGTAGGAGTCTGAAAAGATATATAAGAGGGTTTGGGCGGTTAGTGATCTAATTTCACGATCTTTGGAGAGATATTGTACAATCTTTTCAAATACTACTAAGTGTTTTTGTGTAACCGATGCTTGTACTATTTGGCATTATTGGGGTACACACGCAACAAATTCTGACAAAAACGGCGGTAATTAAATGTGATGTAACTGCTATCGGTATTATCTTTTTAACCTTTGAAATTCTTTGACTGAATAAAAACTTATTCGAATTTTCAGCGGTCAGTACTTAAAGGTCAGTTCCATCCTTAATTTAGTTGGTCAGTTTGAGATTGTGGATGTCAATGACTGATCTGTCAAGTGAGCTCACCCATCAAGACAAAGATCAATCCCCTTGACGAATCTCTGAAACTTAACTGACTTAACTGACTTTTATGATCCCCATTTCAGTTCTCAGTTTTGAAAACCTTTCTTTGTCCAGAGGTTTTGTAAAGATGTCAGCCAACTAGTCCTCTGTTGGGACATAGAGAAATGTAATATCTTTCTTTTCTACATGATCCCTTAAAAGTGATGTCTCACATCAATGTGCTTTCTCCTTGAAGGCAAAAATGGGTTATCTGTTATACCTGTTGCACTTGTATTATCACACATTAGAGGTACCAAACCTTCTTCAATGCCATAATCTCTTAGTTGTTGTCTGAACCATAAAACTTGAGCACAACAACTTCCAGCTGAAATATATTCAGCTTCAGCTGTAGAGGTTGAAATTGAATTCTGCTTTTTACTGAACCAAGACACGAGTCTATTTCCAAGTAACTGACATGTGCCTGAAGTACTTTTTCTATATACTTTGCATCCAACATAATCTGAGTCGGAGTAGGATATCAGTTTGAATTCTCCTTCTTTTGAATACCATATTCCCACTCATATTGTGTCCTTTAATACTTCAAGGTTCTTTTGAAAACTGTTAAATGATTCTCTTTGGGTCTTGTCTGAAATCTTGCGTAAACACCAATTGTGAAGGATATATCTGGTCTACTTGTTGTAAGATAAAGTAGACTTCCAATCATTCTTCTGTAGAGAATTTGATCGACATCCTTGCCATCTTCATCTTCATAGTCTGATGTTGGTTCCAATAGGTGTTGCAATTCTAGTGCTATACTCCATTCCAAAATTTTTGATAAGATCTCTTGTGTATTTAGTTTGGTGAATGAATATTCCATTGTCCATTTGTTTAACTTGTAAACCTAGAAAGTAATTTAGTTCACCCATCATACTCATTTGAAATTTGTTCTTCATCAAACTTGCAAATTTCTCACAAAGTTGTTCATTTTCAGATCCAAAAATGATATCATCAACATATATTTGAACTAGGAGAGTGATTTCTTCAATCTTCATTCTGAACAAAGTCTTATCAATGGTTCCTTTAGTAAAACCATTATCCACCAAAAATTGTGATAAGGTTTCAAATTAGGCTCTAGGTGCCTGTTTAAGTCCAAAGAGAGCTTTGTTCAGCTTAAAACCTTTATCAGCTTGATCTTTTATCTCAAATCTAGGTGGTTGTTGTACATACACATCTTCTTCAAGTACCATTCAGAAATGCACTTTTAACGTTCATTTGGTAAAATTTGAACTTCTTGTGTGCAGCAAAGGCAAGAAATAATCCGATTGCCTCTAACCTTGCTACTGGTGCATAGGTTTCATCAAAGTCTATCCCTTCTTCTTGTGAATACCCTTTAGCCACAAGTCTAGATTTATTTCTGACAATGTTTCCCTCTTCATCAAGTTTGTTTCTGAATACCCATTTGGTGCCTATAATATTTGCATGATCTGGTCTTTCCACCAACTCCCATACTTGATTTCATTAAAATTCATTGAGTTCTTCTTGCATGGCTAGTATCCAATCTGGATCTTTCAAAGCTTCCTCTATCTCTTTTGGTTCAGTTTGAGATGTGAAACATGCTATCATAGCATCTAACTGATTTCTTGTGTGAACTCCTTGTTGAAAATCTCCAATCACCTGTTCTTCGAGGGTGATCTCTCATCCATTGGTGTACCGGGGGTTGCATTAAGGGGTTTTCATTTTGTTGAAGCGGTTCTTCATGAACTTCAGCTTCTGGAATTTGAACTGCTTGAGTATGATCTGTTTCATTTTGTACTGGTTGTTCAACTATAGGTTTAGTTGTTTAAAACGAGACTGATATTGATCTAAAGATTCTGAAATCCTTAATCTTTCTAAATCAACAAAAACTGATTCTGGTTATTTTTGTAATTGAGGTTGAAAAATTGGTTCTTGATTGTCTTCAATTGTGTCCCCAATGAAGTTTGGTTCATCAAAAACCACATGTATGGATTCCTCATGCTTGAGTGTTCTTTTGTTCAAAACTCTGAATGCTTTACTAACACTTGAATATCCTAAGAATATTCCTTCATCAGCTTTAGGTTGAAAAGTCTTGAGCTAATCCTTTCCATCATTGTGTATGTAGCATTTGCTTCCAAAGGTATGAAAATATGAAACATTTGGTTTTCTTCCATTCCATATTTCATAAGGTGTTTTCTCCAACCTTTTATTCATGACGGCTTTGTTCTGAGTATAGCAAGTTGTATTTACTGCTTCTGCCCAATATCTTTCAGGTAACCGAGATTCACAGATCATTGTCCTTCCTGCTTCTTTGAGTGTCCTGTTTCTTCTTTCAGCTACTCCATTTTGCGGAGGTGTTGTTGTAGGTGCAAGCTGATGTAACACTCTATTTTCTTCACAATATTCAATGATTATATTGTTGAAAAATTCAGTTCCTTTGTCAGATCTTATCTTGGAAACTGTAACACTTTTCTGATTTTGAAGTTTCTTTATCAATTCAGTGAGTTTTTGCTTGGTCTCACTCTTCTTTGTCAAGAAAATTACCCATCTATATTTTGAGTAATCTTCAAGCACAACCAATGTGTACTTTTTTTCACTAACACTGATAGGTATAATTGGTCCAAACAAATCCATGTGTAAAAGTTCCAATAATCTTGTTGTTGAATGCGGAGACTTGGTCTTTAAACTTGCTTTCACTTGCTTCCCTTTTTGACAAACATCACACAAACTGTCTTTTTTGTATGAAATTTCTAGTAATCCAGTTACTAACCCTTTTCCTGACTAGTAGATCGATGTCATTAAAATTTAGATGACTCAGTTTCTTGTGCCATAGCCAACTGATTTCTAATTTGGTATGAACAAGTAAACATGACTCTGAAACTACTATTGACCAGTCCACAACATATATGTTTTCTTTTCTTCTTCCAACAAGAACTACTTGATAAGTTGTCTCACTTATGAAAACACAAAATTATTTGTCAAAAGTGACTCTGCATCCCATGTCACAAAATTGGCTTGTATTGAGTAGGTTGTAGTTGAGTCCTACAACATATGATACATTCTTGATTGTGAGTCCATTTCTGACCAAGGTGCCATAACCTCTTGTATATCCAGGTCTGTCCTTACTTCCAAAGTTGACTTTTGGTCCTTATTTGGTAACAAAATCAATTAGACGGTCTTTGCTCCTTGTCATTTGTCTTGAGCGACAATTGTCAAAGTACCATATTTCCTACAAAACAAATTAATGAACTTTAGGTACTGATCGCGTGTAAGTCACTAACGTCGATATTACTAGCAAGAATACTATGTACATCGTAGTATAGTAAATGCGAGTCAAGGTCGATCCCATAGAGACAATGCAACTATAAGTATAAACGGTTTCTAACCTAATTAAGAAGAAACATAAAGGCGGTCATTGACCAACAATAACATAAAAGAAAACAAACATGGTATTCCTCTTCTCTCCTCACCGATCTACTAACTTGGATTAGTTAATCGTTATGTTTACTTCCCCACATAATTTTCTTAGATTAATCGTGAGAGTTAGTTTTAATTATCATTATCAGCTACGGGTGAAATTCCTACTCTTATCTACTCCGACAATGGCAATAGACAATCTATATGCAAGCTACCCTCCTTAATTGGTCCGTAATAGCCCATACGCATAAAGAACTAGAACTGCCGATATTGGGCGCTAACTCATACCGCGCGATAATTTCTTTCTAACCGGTAGTGGACCGGATCGATTGTAGGTAGTGCTTGAGGAGTCCGAGGTTGAACCCACAGAGATTGGCTTTGAGTACCACAACTGACAGCACTCAGTTCATGTCAAGCAGAAAATATGACGTTATACTATTGCGTAAAAGAAAAATTATACTGATCGGATTTCTTAACGATTAAAAGAGGTACAGCCGAACTACGATCCAGCGGATTACTCTACCCTCAAACAAACTACCCCGGGAGTGTGCTTTACCTTCCTTACCTGAGAGATAAAAACTCCATATTGGAAATGGACCTAATGACCAGGGTGTCAATCTAATGCACAGTAGGTGTCAAACTACCTTTTAAGCCAAAACGTCTACGGTCCCGAAACACCGGTTCCCACACTTCGCCGCAACATACATTTATAAGCTAGGTGTGTGTGATGGTAAACTAGCTCAATTACGATTAAAGCAGGCTTCGTGATATGAATTATAGATTAGGACATTTTATTACGTGCTACACTACCTCCCGGTTCATCTCCCTAATGGCGTTTCATCCGCTTTCACATAATTCGGCCGTACAAATGATTTAGCTATTCATTATCGAATTGAAACAATAAACGGTACAGGAATTCATGATATAATCGATAAGAAAACATGAAATCATACCCATTTTATTGAAAATTGATGAAATACCAAAGTTGTGCTCACAAAGATCAAATCTTGACAATCGAAATGTAACGGATTGATGTTGTAAAGTATCTAATGTAATAGAGAATCGAAAGACGAGAACAATGGTATATGGCACTTAATTCTACGCTTCCGGACGAAGGAAATCACCCAAAAGAGGCTAAAACTACCTAAATTCGTAAAAGTCTGCTGAAGAAAACGTTTGAGGTGCCCTTTTATAGCCTAGGGCAAAATTCAGCTTATCCGTACGGATAACAGGCTATCCGTACGGATAGTTCTTGATTCTCCAGATTATCCTACGGATGGGAAGCTATCCATACGGATAAGTCTCTGCTGCTTCAGCTATCCATACGGATAAATTGCTATCCGTACGGATAAGTCTCTGTTCAATATTTTTGCATCTATCTGAGATTTGTCCGTACGGACAGACGTTTGTCCGTACGGATAGATCCTTAACTTCAAAAACTTCACTTTTTCATACTTAGCCTTCGTTTCTCGCCTCGGAC
This sequence comes from Gentiana straminea, assembly GCA_036785695.1. NCBI lineage: Eukaryota > Viridiplantae > Streptophyta > Magnoliopsida > Gentianales > Gentianaceae > Gentiana > Gentiana straminea. Next base: position 3,699,018 of record JAVUPR010000398.1, read on the forward strand.
ACGTCTAAACTCATAGATAATCGCTTTCCGGGCTCCCGACTCACCCAAATCCTGCATAAACATGGAAACAACAAGCAAACGCATAACCCCGCAAACTACGGGTGCTCGGGAAATTAGTATAAAGTGCTAAAAGTAGGCCGAGTTTACGGAAAAACCGACAGTTACTCGCCGTGCAAAGAAAACCTCATTACACTCATTATAGGGTCTAAACTCACCCGAAAACATGCTAGAAACATGATAACCGTGGGTTAAACTGTACAGAAATGTACAGTAAAGTTGGTTCCTATCACCACCCCACACTTAGCCTTTACTCGCCCTCGAGTAAATCAGGTGATCAAACAATGCCAAAGAATCAACTTTACGGTACATGCATGTATTTCAAAATATCAAAGTAAAAGGGACTTAGACAAGTGAATGTAATACCTTGACTCCACAAAATCACGAAACGGAGTGAGTGTGTGGTGAATGACGACGACTTATACTTAATATGGTTACCGGCTTGGAATACCGGACAAACGACTGCACACAATCCTGCCCTTCCTAGAGTCTCCACTAACCGAGGTTCACCAGGGCCAGAGATCCGGTCATGTAGGAGTTGAAAGGTTGTAACTTTAAGCTCGGACGGGGGTTATCGAAAGATAATTTGGGACTGGAGAAAAGAAGGCACGAGTGAACCTAATCATTGCGTGTACTCCCTCAACTCGAACATAGAAAACCACCAAACTTCTTTCGAATTTCCATTAGAACAACATCCAAACTCAAAACTCCCCTCCTAGATGTTTGCTCAAAACTCCCTCCTCATATCATTTCACATATTCTCTCCCACCCAACACTTGCCTTGGCAAGTGTGTCTAAAGGAAACAACTAAGTCCACTCGTAGGGTAGTCAAAAAGGAATGTGACCAAATTATCGGCTCAGGGCTTGGAATTGTAAGCTAAGTAACCAAAAACGGCTCAAATTTCGGACGGTGGTCAGACCGTTCCTATCAAGGCTTAGGAGGGTTTAGAGGGATAATGTTGGGATGTTGGCTTTTGGCTCTGGCCGCTTCAAAGAAATTCCTTTCCCATCATCCCGAACCTACCCAGGGTGAATCCTTTCTATTTCGCCTCAAAACTAGGGGTACAGGTGTGTAAAGCAATCTTACTAAGTATGACCGTCGTCAAACATGCACTAAAAGTGTTCCGTATCGTGATATAATGGACTCACTGCGAGACATTCACAAGGCTAAAAAACCGTTTACTAACTCAACCGTAAAAAGCATGCATATATCACGGTGTTAAAGCCCTAGAAAAAATTGAAAATGACTAAAAATCAACTCGAAAATGAGTAAAACTAAGTTCATCACATAACGGCACAGTAAGCTAAGAAAACATGCGAATAAGCTAAGTCATCCCACCCCCCACTTTAGTGAAACACCGTCCTCGGTGTGTGAACGAAAAGGAAAAAGAGACTTAGCTTAGTAGCCCGGTAAAACGGCGTGATCAAGTCCCGTAACGGTCGTGAGGTAAAGCATCCTGAATCCCTATATAAAGAAAAACATATCCAAGACGTGCACGGGACATGGTCCATGTGCCATAGCAAGTAAGAAGGGGGAAATCCGGGGATAATCAAAATATTCGACCTCGTTACGTCAGAAAACTCGAATAAGAGTAGTATATGGATAACGCATCAAACATGATATATAAAAATCCAAAATCATCATCCATCCCTGAATAATCCAGAAAGCAAGTCAAGAAGGCTAAAGTAGTGAAAAGAGGTGCCTTATGGCTTACAAAGCAAGGAGAGAATAGTAGCACAAAAATGATCGCGAACCAAAAACCCTAGCCAAAGCTAAACGGAGACTGAGATACCAACACCCTGACGTAAGGGAAAACTAAGGACCGACTCGAAAGGAACAGCATCGACTCTAAACTCCAGTCTGGTCCTTGAGATGAGGTAGTGTGGGCTCAGAAGCAGAAGTAGTAGCAGTGGTAGCAGTGGCTGGGGCAGTCCTTCGTGTGCTCGGGGTCCGTACGGATAAGTTTGAAGGAGATGAACTATCCGTACGGATGAATGGCTGAAACAGAAAAAATTTGAGTACTGAGAGTTATCCGTCCGGATGATAACTTATCCGTACGGATGGAGGCAGGTAGAGTGAAAATGAAGTTTTTGATAGAAAAACCCCCTCATGACCATCCGAACAAAACCAAAACACCAAAAACACAACACGTGGGTCTCAAGAACAAACAAAACACAGATGATGGTGGGTTGCCTCCCACCGAGCGCCTTTGTTTTATGTCGTTGGCTCGATAGAATGACGCTCAACTGACTCAACTCAAAACAACCTCAAATAACATACCAAATAAGCACATAGCATGTCAACCAAATTCAACATTCATAAGTTGAACATGCCCAACGATATACCTAGTGCAAACATCAAAATATTCGAACTAGTGAACGGCTTACCTGTTGCAACTTGCGCCGCTTTCTCCTGCCACCTCACACTTTCTTTCTTTTCTGGATTTTTAGATGGCTTCCCTTTAGACTTCTTGCAATCAGGTTGTTTATCAATCCACACTTTTCCCAGCTTGGGGAGCACCGGTGCGACGGGCGATCCTGATTTATTCTGTGCCTCGATCTTGTCTCGATCGACGACATCTCGTAAGCGCACCGCATCTCCTTTTGACAATCTTTTTTCTTCCTGCACGTCCGTACGCACTACACCACAAGAAAACAAAGATTTTGTATATAAGCATTCATCATTTATAGCATTTGGACCTCTATCCTTGTAAAAATTTAAACGCTCTCTCTCACCCCCAACACCAAAAGAAATATCTCCACTCTTAACTCCTATCTGAGCGTCACTGGTGGTCAAAAAGGGATGACCTAACAAAATAGAGGTCTTGGAGTCCATCGGGGAACACAACTTTCCAACTTGCACTAAGACATCTTCCGCTACCCCCAAAGGTTTCCTCACCGACCTATCAGCCATCTGTAGGGTCATTCCCGTAGGTTCCAATTCACCTAACCCTAATTTTTCATATAAAGCCTTAGGCATCAACCTCACAGAAGCTCCTAAATCACATAAAACATTTTCAATTACAGTATTGCCTATGGTGATAGGAATGGTGAAACCTCCTCTATCTCTCATCTTAGGGGGTATCTTACTATCATAAACCGCTGAACACTCCTCCCTCAGCTTCACTATCTTACCCATTTTCTCTCGGCTTGTCAACATCCCTTTCAAACATTTAAAATACTCAGGCACACTAGCAATTGCCTCTAACAATGGAACATTGATCTCTACCTTCCTAAGAATGTCAAGGAATCTACTCTGACTCTCAGTAAGGACCGGCTTCTTAGGACCCTTAGGTGGGTAAGGCAACGTATTCTCATCAAAATCAGGAGAAGGAGGGGGCAGAAAATTTTTCTTACCTCGAGTGTTTGGCCGTGGAGGCCCAGATGTTGCTTCTTTTGTCTTCACTGGCTTGCTCGGCTCCTCCTCTTTAATGTCCAGCACTATGAAATTATGCTTCTCCCTATCTTCATCTCTTCTGGATTGAGCCTCCAGCTCCCTCTGTACTTCCATTTCTCGCTCTTTCCTTACAATCGTGAGGTCTCTCTAAACAGCAGCTAACTCTCTTCGTACCGCTTCTAACTCGGTTTCCATTCTTTCTCTCTCTGTTGCCTTAGCTTCATCCTCCTCATCCAGGTATTCTTCTGCTAAAACTGCATGCTTTGGCTGGTCGACTCCCAGCTCTTTACCACTCATAGTGAATATGGCATTCACTTACCCCAGATTCTTCTCAACATCACTCAGACTCTTCTTCAATGTATTTGTGATTTGACCAACTTGGGTCTCTAAATTCCGGATAGCTGAGTGCGTTGCTACCTTCTGTTCAATAGCACTCTTATTTTGCTCAGAGATAGTCTTATCCATCTTCTTTAACGGCGCCAACTTGATAAGAGAATTTTTGCAATCCGGTTAATCAAGTAAAAACTCGAAACCTTAGCAAAATCTACTTCCTAACCGGTAGTTCTTGAGGAGTCCGAGGTCGAACCCACAGAGATTGGCTTTAAGTACCACAGCTGACTTAGCACTCAGTTCAGGTCAACCAGAAAAATATGATGTTATACTATTGCGTAAAAGAAAAATTATACTGATCGGATTTTTCTTAACGATTAAAAGAGGTACAGCCGAACTACGATCCAACGGATTACTCTACCCTCAAACAAACTACCCCGGGAGTGTGCTTCACCTTCCTTGCCTTAGCGATAAAAACTCCGTATTGGAAATGGACCTAATGACCAGGGTGTCAATCTAGTGCACAGGTAGGTGTCAAACTACATTTTAAGCCAAAACGTCTACGGTCCCGAAACCCCGGTTCCCGCTCTTCGCCGCAACATACATTTATAAGCTAGGTGTGTGTGATGGTAAATGTTAGGAACATTTTATTATGTTTTGATGATGGCCATACTAGTTGTTATAGCAAGCCTGAAATAAGTTAGAATTCTCTGTATAAGTCTTTACTTAGAGTCTGACATGTTGTATAAGTTGAGTCAGACAAGTATTGTACTAGTTGGTAGAACGGAAAAGTAAAACGAGACATTCGGCGAGTGAAGCCGACCAAGCACCAAAGCGAGAGATAGAATGAAGACTTTATGGGTCGACTTATAACCAAGGAAGTCCGTGATGACCTTGGATAAGTCTAAGTTATGTTTCAAGTGATGAAACTTAATATTCAAATATGGTGTACACTGATCTCACCCCAATCAAGGATCAGTGAAGTACAAAGATTCTCCTTAAACTGAAGCAAAGAAGAAAACAGTGAATCGGCTGAGTAAACTGACTTTCGGCTGAGTGAAGACAAAACGGTGATGGAAGAGCCAAAAACGTCTAAGTCAGAAGGATCACTCGACCGTTCAGAAAACAGCGAAGTAATACTTACCAGATCAGATTTAATATATGTTGAAGATTCAGAAGATCATGCTTTAAATAGAGGATCAATCAAGAACGGATTTTCTGCTATACGTTTGATGAAAAAAATCCGATCACTGAAATCAAGGAGAATGCAATTAAGGGGAAATCAAGAATAAAATCAAGGATTATTCCCTCATTAATATAGCCAACGGACGGAATTTCAAAATCAAGGTTATTCAAGGCTATAAATAGAAGGCATTGATAGACAAACAAAAACAACGATCTGAAAAGAAAAGTTAAGCAGAAACTCTATCAATTTAAAAAGCCTTCTCTGAACTTACAAGGACTTATCTAGAGATCAACTCAGACATCAGAACTACAAAGTCATATTCAGCACTGAGATTGATCAAGCAAGTTGGTGAATCTTATTCACATCAAATTGAAGCAACTGAATCAGAAGCAATCTGAGAAGGAGTTGTGTGTGTGATAGCTGCTGAATGATTTTGATCTCAAAGAGCAGTGAAAGAGACTGAATCACTGAAGCTGTTGCAGTCAAGGAGTTATAGTCTTGTAGATTGTGAAGCTTCGGAAGTCAAGGACAATCATACTATTGTATCTGTGAAAACAATAGTGAATTCCTCCAAATATCACAGGAGAAGAGTGGATTAAGGGATTACACCACCCTGAACTACTATAAGCCTTGTGTCAATTTACTTTCTGCAAATTTACTTAGATTGCCTAGAACATAATTTATATCTGTGATTGCCTAAACTGATTTGAAAACAACATAGTAAGAAGGGACTTATCCGCTGCCCAAAAGCTTTTAAACATAAGAAAAGTTTTTGAAACTCCACTATAGTCATTCACGCCCCCCTCCCCCTCTGACTATAGTTTCACCCTTCTCTGGGACCAACAATGGGTATCGGAGCAGTGTTACTAGTATCAGAACCTGTTCGGATCTAATTTCTGGTAACAAGGAGATCACGTATTTTCAAAGTTGTTTTTAAATCTGAGCTTTCCGTTCATTCACATATAGATCTATTATTTTCAACTTATGGATTCCTCAAACATCTTGTCAAAAGTACATGTTTTTAATGTTAATAATTTTGATGAATATAAAATAAGAATGTTGTCTCATCTTGCAGCAACTCATGAAGAGATGCTGGAAGTAATTAGTGATGGACCAATCATTATCACTACTGTGGTAGGCACAGGAGCATATCAAGGAAGGAAATTGATAAACCTAAAAAGGATTGGACCAAGGATGACAGGAGAAGAGAAAATCTGGACTTTGTTGCAAAGGACATGATTTTGAAGACCCTAGATAGCAACATGTTCATGAGAATCAAAGACTGCAAAACAACAAAGGAGATGTGAGACAAGCTATCATTGATAAATGAAGGATGAAGAAGCGATTAAAGAAAACAAATTATCGCGCAAAACGAGAAATTTGAGAACTTCAAAATGAAGAATTTGGTGAATCCATTGATCAAATGGACAACGGATTCTCAAGCATTATCGCTGTGGTGCAACAATGACTTGGACACACATATCCCCGAAAGAAGTATGCTTGAAGATTTTGAGAGGCTTACCGAAAAATGGAAGAACATAACATCGTAATCGAGGAACAACAAATCTTGCAAACACGGACACTCGACCACGATGTCCCAATTAAAAGCTCATGAATTCGAATTGAACGGTGAAGATGGTGCTCCGGCAGAGACACAAAAAATCACTGCACTGGTTGCACCCCAGCAAAGTAACTTTGCCGATTGTATCAGCAGAGAGACACAAGAACTCAAAGAACATGTAGCTTTATTAGTCAAACGTTTTGACAGGTTTAGCAAAAAGAAGCCATTCAAGGGAAACTCATCATCAAACAAGAGGTCAAGCTCAAACAAAGACATGAAGAAGAAAGATGATGAATACAGATGCTTCAACTGCAACAAGAAATGCCACTTCAAGGCTGATTGCCCTGAAGAAAATGATAAAGATGACAAGAAGAAGTACAAGGCATCTGAAAAGAGAAAAGGCAAAAAGGCACTCAAGGCTGATTCCAGCAGTGAAAAGAATGAAGAATCGTCTGATAATGAGTTAGATGATAATGATGAAGAAGACAGCTCAGAAAATGAAAAAGCATGCCTATGTCTCATGACCAAAGAATTAAATGAAGATGAAGGTGACAGCTCAGACACTGATTTATGTCTAATGACCAAAGAATCAAATGAAACTAAGGTATCATCTAGCTCTTACTCTTCATCTAATTCATCCACATCTGACACTGCACAATCTTATTCTCTCCCATTAGATACAGGAGACCAAGTCCAAAATCTCATGACTAAATTTGATGAAATTGAAATGAATCATGAAATTCTGGAAAAGGAATGCAAGGATCTAAGAAAAGAGAATAAGAGATTAAAGAAAGAAGCTGGATAAAGCAAAATTTGAATTAACTAGTAAGGAGACCTACTTAAATGATCAACAAAAAGCGAGATGATTACATCCGTTATTGATTGAATCGATTAAGAAAATCTCCCCACCAGTAAAGGTAACCACTGCACCACTAAGTGCACCAGCTTACAAACCCTCAAAAAGGTTTGGATCCAGATATGGTCTTGGCTACAACAGTCCGGATGAGAGTAGGAATAATGGTCAACACAATTCTAAATTCAGGACCAACAATGGACCAAAATTTAGAAAGGGACAGACCATAGTTCCAACAAATCATCCTGCTCCGGTGAAGTCAAAACCTAGTGTAGTGAAACAGCAGACTAAATCCTCATTCCAGTCAACCAAAAACAAAAGCCTTCTGAAAGGTAAAGGAAGACTTTACCTTTCAGAGGATGATTGGAATGTTGCACCTCCAAAATACAAGAAGAAACCATTCCATAATATGCATCATGTGTTTAAGAGAAACCAATCTAGATATGTTCCTAGACACATGAAGCAAGAAAGGTTTCCTACTGCATATTGGAAAGTGAAGAAGGATGTAAGTGCACCAAAAGGTAGAGATAAGTATCAGAATACCTTCAGCAAAAATATTAGAAGCTATTCTGCCATGCCTTATACATATGAAGTTGATGACTTCAATTATCCAAAAAGAAGAACTTTTGGATATACACTTGGTATGGGAGGCATGATCTTGCTAACGGTATGGACCCAAACGGTGTTGGGTACCTAAACTTAATTAATTTGTTTTGTAGGATGTCCGGTACATAGACAGTGGATGTTCCAGACACATGACAGGAAATAAGAAATGGCTCACTGACTTCAAAGCTTTTGATGGACCCAAAGTCACATTTAGAGGCAAAGAAAACCCTGGCAAGATTAAGGGGGAAGGCACAATACTCAAGAAAAATTTGAAGATTCAAAATGTAGCATATGTTAGAGGACTTAACTTCAATCCGATGAGCATCAGTCAATTCTGTGACAAAGGCTACAATGTACATTTCAATAAGGAAGGATGCAAAGTGATTCACAGCCAAACCAACACAGTAGTTCTTGCAGGAAGAAGACAAGATAACATGTGTGTGGTGGATTGGAAAGCAACCAAGGCAGAAACATGTCTGCTTGTCAAAAGTAAACAATCAACCAGCTGGATTTGGCACAGAAGGTTAAATCACTTGAATTTCAAGACCATTAACAAAATATCAAAGAACAAGTTAGTTGAAGGTCTGGCAGAGATCACATTCAAGAAAGGAAGTCTATGTGATGCATGTCAGAAAGGAAAACAAATCAAAAGTTCATTCAAGTCAAAGCCTTATCAATCTACAACAAGAGTTCTACATCTGTTACACATGGACCTGTTTGGACCAGTCACACCAGTAAGTGTAAGTGGTAAGAAATACACCCTAGTAGTGGTGGATGACTTTTCAAAATACACCTGGACCATTTTCATGAACAAGAAGAAAGAGACACTCAAAAAATTGCCGCATTTGCTAAGAAGACTCCAAAATGAAAAAGAACTGAAGATCATCAAGATCAGATCAGATAGAGGCATTGAATTTCTAAATGAAATCCTCAGAACCTACTGTGAAGAAAATGGAGTGTTACATCAACTATCTGCAGCAGGAACTCCACAACAAAATGGTGTAGCAGAAAGAAGAAACAGAACTCTCAAAGAAGCGAGTTAGAACAATGATTGTTGAAGCATACTTACCAAAAAGATTTTGGGTGAAGCAAACAAACACAAGCATGCCATACACAAAACAGATCAACCATCAACAAGTATCATGGAAAGACTCCATATGAAATATGGAATGGTAGAAAACCTAATATCTCATATTTTCATATGTTTGGATCGAATTGTTTTGTTTTGAACAGGAACCAGCTGCATACCTTTGATGAAAAGGCTGATGAACCAATCTTTATGGGATACTCTGACACCAGCAAAGCATTCGAGTACTCAACAAAAGAACATTGGTGATTGAAGAATCAATACATGTAGTTTTTGATGAACCAAATACAAATGGTGAGATCTTAAAGATCAAGAAGAGGAAGCAGCACAAAGAGAAATCTATACAAATGCAACCATACCAGCTTCTATCCTGAATCATCATTTTGAAAATCAAGAGGAGCCACATATCAATACAACAGAAGAAGCACCAGAATTTCAAGTTCATGCTCAGCATGAAGGTATGGAAGCACCAAGTGAAGAACAACTTCAACCTGATCTAAATTGGCTAAGAGATCATCCTGAAGAACAAGTCATTGGAGATATTCACACAGGAGTTAGAACCAGAAGACAACTGGAGCACATGCTAACATGTTTTCTATCATAAGTGGAACCCAAGACCATAGATGATGCAATCCAAGATGCAGATTGGATCACAGCCATGCAAGAAGAACTAAATGAATTTGAAAGAAATGAAGTCTGGGAACTGGTTGACAGACCAGATATGGCCAACATCATTGGAGCAAAATGGTTATTCAGGAACAAGATGGATGAGCAAGGAACTGTTGTCAGAAACAAAGCAAGCCTAGTTGCAAAAGGCTACTCTCAAGCAGAAGGGATAGATTATGATGAAACATTTGCACCAGTAGCAAGATTGGAGGCAATCAGACTCTTTCTAGCATTTGCTGCATTCAAAGACTTCAAAGTCTATCAAATGGATGTCAAGAGTGCATTCCTAAATGGACTTTTGGAAGAAGAAGTATATGTAGAACAGCCTCCTGGCTTTCAAATCAAAGGAAAAGAAGAAAAAGTATACAAACTCAAGAAGGCCCTCTATGGACTCAAACTGGCACCCAGAGCCTGGTATGAAACACTATCACAATTTCTGATCAAGAATGGATTCAACAAGGGAACTATAGACAAGCCTCTATACAAACTAGAGAAAGGAACAAGTACATTGCTAGTACAAATCTATGTTGATGATATCATCTTTGGATCAGAGGATGAAAAGCTATGTGAGAAATTTGCAAACCTGATGAAGAGCAAATTTCAGATGAGCATGATGGGAGAATTAAATTATTTCCTTGGCCTTAAAGTAAAGCAAATGAAGGATGGTATTTCCATTAGTCAAGCCAAGTACACAAGAGATCTAATACACAAGTATGGGATGGATACAAGTGGCACAGCAGATACACCAATGTGTGCAAGAGTCATTCTTGGGAAAGATGAAACAGGAAAGGATGTTGATCGAGAAAATGTATAGAGGAATCATTGGATCCTTACTATACTTAACGCAATCGACCTGATATAGCATTTGCAGTAGGAGTATGTGCAAGATTTCAAGCTCAACCAAAAGAATCACATCTTCTAGCAGCCAAAATGATAATAAAATACTTGAAAAACACTATTAATGTTGGTATTTGGTATCCAAAAGATGGAGGACTTAATTTAATATCATATTCAGACTCTGACTATGCTGGATGCAAAATAGAGAGAAAAAGCACCTCTGGAACATGTCAAATGCTAGGCACCAGACTAGTCTCTTGGTTCAGTAAAAAGCAAAACTCCATATCTACATCAACAGCTGAAGCAGAATATATAGCAGCAGGTAGTTGTTGTGCACAAGTACTTTGGATCAGACAACAGCTAAGGGATTATGGAGTGGAGGAGGAAACAATTCCAATCATGTGTGACAACACAAGTGCAATATCTATCACTGAAAATCCAGTGTTGCATTCAAGAACAAAGCACATTGATGTAAGACATCATTTTATCATAGATCATGTTGAAAAGGGAGATGTCATCCTAAAATACATACCCACTGAAGATCAATTGGCTGACATCTTCACCAAACCACTCATTTATGAAAGATTTAGCATGTTGAGAACTGTGTTAGGAATGATTGAAATTGACTAAGTACTAAAGAGCAGCTAACTGGAGTAATCGGCTAAGTGACTTCGTCAGCTGTTTAACCCTTTGCCATTACAGGAGATGTAGCAGGTAAGGCACTGGTATCCAGCGAAGTCAACTTAACAGATTGTTAGGAACGGTTAAATGGAGCAGCTCAGTGAAGAATTCACTATATCGGCTAAGTGACCAGCCAAGGCAATTCACCGAATTAAAGACTTGGACAAATTAAAGTGTGAACAAAATAAATTTTGATTACACACGTGGAGATCAACTTATGATCATGGAGGTAACTATATTATTTTTCGAATTATAAACGCCTCGATTCCTGGGCTCTATCATTACTTAACTCAAACCACTCCCCCATTTCGCTCGAATATCGCGATTTACATACACAAAATCACGCCATTATGTCACAAAATCCTTCCACATTCAAACCACGTTCACACAACCCAAATCAACCTATATAAAGGCAAATTATAGATTTTCATAAATCTTTACACTCTCTTGCAAATTACAAACCCTATTTTTGATTTTCATTGAAAACTTGAAGAACACTTTTCTAAACATTAATTAACTATCAATGACTTCATCTTCCACAATCTCTCCCACTGAAAAATACTACAAAAAATCAATCATCACTGGTTCGTTTTTCAAACCAGAACTCTATCTCTCTTTTTGTGATAACGATGCACAAGCCCAACGCTTGGTAGATTGCTGTACAAATTTGGGGCTGATGACCTTCTTAAACCCCCCAATAACTGGAATCTGCTATGAAAATCGATAGCGTTTTGGAAAAATGCCAAGTTTATGCCCAAGCACAAAGAAGGCGAAGTCGATCGCATAACAAGCTCAATCTTTGGAAGAGAAATAGTCATCACACTGGTGCACTCAACGAGATACCTTCAACTCCCCTTAATTGGTCCTGCCAATGTCAAGCTTGTGACAACGAGACATCACAAAATTAAAAATTTGAGATAGACAAAAGTCCCAAGAAAAATAGCAAAACGTACAATCTACCTAGATGAAAGCTCAAACTTCCGTTTGCTGAATTTGCACCGGTCATCACAAAGAATATTGAAGGCAGAAATGGGTCAATGGAAAACCTAACTGAGGTACAAATCAAACTGATGGCCATAATCTACGAACGCATCAAATTTGACTGGGCAACTTTTGTGTTCAATAGATTGAAGGATCAGATTCAAAAGGAAATTGATTTATCAATAACAGCACGAAGCAAGGGTTTGCAGAAAAAGGGCGATTTATGGGAGAGGAAATCATATGGATTCCCTCTTCAGCACCTATTCAACGCATTGAAAGTACAACCCACCAATTTGCAGTCACCACACAAGTCTAAGACAATGTTCACTTACATCAAGGAATCCATGAAACCCAAATCCACTGCTGGGAGCAAAAGAAAACAACCTGAAACTAGTAGATCAGGAGTGGGACGAAGAACCAGATCCCTGAAGGCACAAGAGAATACCACTATGACTAGCACTAGCAATTTGGATGAGCCTGTGACAATCAGTGATGACACAAAGCAACAGCAGAAGAAAAGCAGCAAGAGGAAATCACCTACCTTGAGGAAGGTGAGGAAGGATATAGACTCACTTCATCGGAAGAAGTGGAGATAGATAAGGAAGAAGCTGAGTCAGAGGATGAACACTCTGGAAGTGATCATTTTGAAGCAAGTCAAGAAAATCTGGAGATTTCTGATGATGAACTGATTCTTCAAGAAGTGCTTTTCAAAAGCATTGGCAAAGTTGACGAACAGCTAAGTGAGCCAGCTGATAAAGCTCACTCAGCCAAACTTGTCAACTCTCCCACAATTGCACAAGGGGGAACAGTGGAAGATGAAGCAGTCCACACTCAACAACAACCTCTAAATGACCCTGTGTCAAATGAGGAAGAACAAGAACAGATGGAAGAAAGAGAAGAAGAAGCACAAAATGAAAAGGAAGAGGAAGAAGAGGAAAAGGAAGAAAGAGAAGTTGAAGTGGAGAATGAGAAAAAGCAAGGTGGAGATGCTGAGGATGAAGCTGATGGAGATGAAGAGGATGTCCATGTGGCACCAGAAGAAATTGATCTAGAGAGAGTCTTCAATCTGGACATTCAACCCCTCATTTTGGACATAGAAAGGCAATATTACAGCAGGCAAAACCTGAAGAATGCCTTAAGGAGTGAAGCAACCTCCTTCAACCACAAGATTGAGGCCCTCATCAATCATATCAAGATCCAAGATGAGCTCATGGAGAGACAAGGAAACCTGCTTTGCAATTTACTACAACTCATCACTCACCATGTCCAAACCAATCTTGAATTTCATGCTGAGACAATTGAAAAACAATCTTAAGCCCTTGGTGGACACTCTCAATGCTCACACTCAACAAATTCAGCATCTGGATGAGATAATGGAGCATTCTGGCAAGCAACTGGACCTTCTAATCAAAGTTGGTGAGGCCAACAACAAGATACTGGAAAGAAGGTATGGTCCTCTCCTTGATTCTGACACGGCAACGACAAAACTTGAAGCACTTTTTAGTGCTGCCAAAAAGGGGGAAGGAAGTTCTAAGCCTGAAACCTCAAGTAAAAAGAAGGCAAGCCCAACAGAAAAGGGCAAGGGCAGCAAAGGCAAAGGTATCAGGTTTGAAGAAATGAAGAAGTAGACCTGATACTTAATGTGATTTGTGATTTTTTTTTCTATTTGCTATTTGCCTTTGTCTTTAAATAAAAAGATGCTATATCTTATTGCCATTGATGGATGAATAAAATTGTTGAATTTTTGCTCTATTATTATGAAAAAATTTGGATTACTTATGTTCAGGCTTATGAGGGTTTTGGCATCATCAAAAAAGAGGGAAATTGTTAGGAACATTTTATTATGTTTTAATGATGGCCATACCAGCTGTTATAGCAAGCCTGAAATAAGTTAGAATTCTCTGTATAAGTCTTTACTTAGAGTCGACATGTTGTATAAGTTGAGTCGGACAAGTATTGTACTAGTTGGTAGAACGGCAAAGTAAAACAGACATTCGGCAGAGTGAATCCAGCCAAGCACCAGCAGAGATACAATGAAGATCGTATGGTCGACATATAACCAAGGAAGTCTGTGATGACCTTGGATAAGTCTAAGTTATGTTTCAAGTGATGAAACTTAATATTCAAATATGGTGTACACTGATCTCACCCCAATCAAGGATCAGTGAAGTACAAAGATTCTCATTAAACTGAAGCAAAGAAGAAAACAGTGAATCGGCTGAGTAAACTGACTTTCGGCTGAGTGAAGACAAAACGGTGAAGGAAGAGCTAAAAACGGCTAAGTCAGAAGGATCACTCGACCGTTCAGAAAACAGCGAAGTAATACTTACCAGATCAGATTTAATATATGTTGAAGATTCAGAAAATCATGCATTAAATTTAGGATCAATCAAGAACGGATTTTCTGCTATACATTTGAAGAAAAAAATCTGATCACTGAAATAAAGGAGAATGCAATTAAGGGGGAATCAAGAATAAAATCAAGGATTATTCCCTCATTAATATAGCCAACGGACGGAATTTCAAAATCAAGGTTAATCAAGGCTATAAATAGAAGGCATTGACAGACAAACAAAAACAACGATCTGAAAAGAAAAATTAAGCAGAAACTCTGTCAATTTAAAAAGCCTTCTCTGAACTTACAAGGACTTATCTAGAGATCAACTCAGACATCAGAACTACAAACTCATATTCAGCACTGAGATTGATCAAGCAAGTTGGTGAATCTTATTCACATCAAATTGAAGCAACTGAATCAGAAGCAATCAGAGAAGGAGTTGTGTGTGATAGCTGCTGAAGGATTTTGATCTCAAGGAGCAGTGAAAGAGACTGAATCACTGAAGATGTTGCAGTCAAGGAGTGATAGTCTTGTAGATTGTGAAGCTTGGGAAGTCAAGGACAATCATACTATTGTATCTGTGAAAACAATAGTGAATTCCTCCAATCATCACAGGAGAAGAGTGGATTAAGGGATTACACCACCCTGAACCACTATAAGCCTTGTGTCAATTTACTTTCTGCAAATTTACTTTACAGCATTTACTTAGATTTCCTAGATCATAACTTATATCTTTGATTGCCTAAACTGATTTGAAAACAACATAGTAAGAAGGGACTTATCCGCTGCCCAAAAGCTTTTAAACATAAGAAAAGTTTTTGAAACTCCACTATAGTCATTCACCCCCCACCCCCCCCCCGACTATAGTTTCACCCTTCTCTCGGGACCAACGGTAAACTAGGTGATCAAGCTAGCTCAATTACGATTAAAGCAGGCTTCGTGATATGGATTATCGATTAGGACATTTTATTACGTGCTACACTACCTCCCGGTTCATCTCCCTAATGGCGTTTCATCCGCTTTCACATAATTCGGCCGTACAAATGATTTAGCTACTCATTATCGAATTGAAACAATAAACAGTACAAGAATTCATGATATAAATGATAAGAAAACACGAAATCATACCCACTTTATTGAAAATTGATGACATACCAAAGTTGTGCTCACAAAGAACAAATCATGACAATCGAAATGTAACAGATTGATGTTGTAATGCATCTAATGTAATAGAGAATCGAAAGAGGAGAACAATGGTATATGGCACTTAATTCTACGCTTCCGGACGAAGGAAATCGCCCAAAAGAGGCTAAAACTACCTAAATTTGTAAAAGTCTGCTGAAGAAAACGTTTGAGGTGCCCTTTTATAGCCTAGGGCAAAATTCAGCTTATCCGTATGGATAACAGGCTATCCGTACGGATAGTTCTTGATCCTCCAGATTATCCGTACGGATGGGAAGCTATCCGTACGGATAAGTCTCTGCTGCTTGAGTCTATCCGTACGGATAATTGGCTATCCGTACGGATAAGTCTCTGTTCAATATTTTTGCATCTATCTGAGAGTTGTTCGTACGGACAGACGTTTGTCCGTATGGATAGATGCCTTAACTTCAAAAACTTCACTTTTTCATACTTAGCCTTCGTTTCTCGCCTCGGACACGTCTAAACTCATAGATAATCGCTTTCCGGGCTCCCGACTCACCCAAATCCCGCATAAACATGTATCACTAACTCGCCTAGACAGCTGTCGACATTGACCAGCACGTTCCTAGGGTCCATTCAAGACTATGTCTTAATTAACAATGCACTAACAGTCCTTATGTTAATTTATGAATTACGAATTCTAGATTGGCTAGACCTATTACTCGTTTTAATTATTCTTGCCGATCAACGTAGTTGTACTGAATCCCAGTTTAGGTTTTCTAAAGCATGCCCCGGTAAACCGGTATAGACCGCCGAGTTACCGGGGGCGGCTTTTCCTAATTTCTGGATCTACATTGCTCCGTACGATTGAAATAAGTAAATTATGGGGTTGTTAAACATGCAGATTAACTAAAACACATAAATACAAACAAATCTACCATATTGAAGACAAAAAGGAATGTTCAAATCTTCATACCTTCAACAATGGAGATCTAGCTCGATCTACTCAAGCTACAGACGATGGAAGAAGAGAGGAAACCCGAAAATAACTCTCCAAAGCTTAAATAACTTTATTTCATCAAAATATGTAATGTAATTGATAAGATATGAGATTGTATGAATTGTATGAATTATATGAAAGCTTTCAGTATATGCGGCTTTATATAGATACAATAGCCGACTTAAGACTCTCTAAAACCCTAACCGACTTAGATAATGTGGCAGAATCAGTTTCGTGTCGAACAAGTCACCGGTTTACCGGGCCTAGCCTTCGGGTTACCGGGCCTACTTTTCTCCCTTTTCTTCAATAGGCTTCTTCTTGGACTTAAATCACTCAGCCCAATGCACTTGTTTTGGTCCATATCCACTCTCCAATGCTCCAGATTTGGTACATCCTATAAAACATGCAAAACCAGACAAAACAGTACCAAATCTTTGGGAAAATAGCATAGATGCAGAAATACGATCCTGCAAACACTCACATAGCATTTAATATATATTCCATATAATAACAAGCCTATTTATCCTCTCTTGAAAAGAATTCGGGGTGAATAAAGGTATAATTATTGGTACCATTTATAGCGTTATCAACTACCCCCCACTTAGCTTTTGATCGTCCCGAGCAAAAAGGTGAAAAGAAAACAACATCTCTAATCAGTATATAAGTTAATTAAAAACAACTATGCCTCACAAAGTCAAGATTAAGATCATGCCTCTCATATCCATCAAAAACGCATTAAACAATATTCATGTCATGAGCCAATGTGTGTGTGCAATAACTTTCACAACCGCGTAGTAATGCGGACAATCTTTATTACGTCAACCCGTAGTCGAACTAACCAGTATCAAACATGTTATTCATTAATCAATTGATCTGGCAAGGCGGATCGAGAACCGAGCATGTATTACTCCTAGGCTCACGTTTATCGGTCTATGCAAAAGTCGTGCGTCTTACGCTCCATCGACTAAGCTATTGCCAAAGAGACTATAAATGTATATATTTCAGTGCACTTCTCTTTCTTGGCAGGTAAACTCTCATTGATTTATCTATCCTCACGGCCCCACTCATGATAAACTACCGAATCCGAAATTCCTTTGCATTTCTAAGCGTTGGTGGAACATGATTCGTGATGAAGCCTGGGTCAACTCTAGTCAAAGAAATATGCTATCGACTACACACCAAGGGAAGTGAGTTATACGTGCTTAAAATGGTGGCTCATAACAGAATATGCGCTAAATATGCCACTACTTCAGAAGTGGGCATTTTCTCTTACTCGTACAAAGTAAAACAAAGATGAAGTCAATTAACTCAAAAAGATCAAAGATATCATAATTTTTTGAAATTCTGTCGAAATGAATCAAATTCTAAGTAGTGAATCGTGCATCAAAGAGAATCGACATAATCACACAATTCATGGAATATAATACTTAATCGAAACATTGTCCCTAATGTGCAAGATGGAAAATAAAAATGAAAAGGAACTTAGGTTCGGTTAAGCGTGGAACCAAAGAAGAATCAAATCGTCATATAAATCATCGGGCTCATGTAAGTAGTCCATGAAGAATCTGCGCTAAATAACTCAAGAAAACCAAGAAGAATAGTGGTGACAAGAAACTGTATAATCAAAGAGCGGCCGTAAAAGAGAAAATAAATAACTCCAAAACAATTTAAGCCGACAAAATCATTATATTATAAAATTCTGCTACATCAACTAAGTAGGAAAGAAAAATAAAAAAATAAAAACAAGAAAATGGAAAACAACAATAAAAGAAAAAGACTAATCCTCATCAGAATAGTCCTCCTAGTCATCTCTATGCTCAAAACCGGGAGGTGGACCAGAATTGGAGGCAGCAGCGGTGGAAGATGATGCTCTATGACGAGAGGCAGTCCTAGGTAGCGGGGTAGTAGGCGGAACTCCTAAAAGTCAATAATCTGATCCATCATGTGATGTAGACTCACAATCTCTCGTGAGTGCTCCTCAAGCAAGGCTCTCTGAGTCCTCGGTGCTCCATGCACCGGAGTACGCTCCTTCTCTGCTCTGACCCGTCTCTGTACTCTCGAAACTGACTACGAACTGAGCAGTGGCTCAGGGTCTTCCCAATCATCACTGACGAGCATCTTCACCTCGTCCTCGAGGGCAAACATATCAATCATCGGCCCGTATGGTAATAGCTCGCGCTAGAAGCGGTAGCAAGCTCGTGGATACGGCTATGCATCAGAAGACCGATGTTGATTGGAGATCCCTGCTCCAGATAAAACATCAATTCCACCCTCTTGGTGGTGACAGAGACCGTGTGCTTGGTGGATAGAAGACGGGCACAAACAAATCTATTAACCATCTTCCGATCCCAAGATAGCTCATTCTCTAGGAAGATGGTGGGGGCTCCCATAGGGTTGCGCTTCCATTGCACCCTAAAAGACTCAGCAATCATCTCCATCCTCTCAAGATCTTCAAGATTGCTCGAGGATGTGTACTCATCCGGGCCCACCGGTGGATGTCTAACCTCAAAATGAGCGTTGATCCGCTCGATAGAGAAATCAACCTTGATACCACAAACCATAGCATATATGGCTCCGGGGTTATGTGAAACATATGCATAGAATTCCCTTACCACCATGGCATTGAATCAGGCCGGTGCCTCAGCCATGTCCAATATATCTTGTGTTTGTAGGGCACCACACAAAATTGAGCCGCAATCATCCAAATCGACCCCTCATTCTCGAGCCACTGGTCTTGCGTTCCAATGGCCTCAGAACGACTCATAGATAGCTACAGAATGGAACTGCTCAACCCCATCAATCAAAGGGTTGGCATCTCCATAGACTGTCTGATAGCCACTGAGACGAACAGCTGAACGTTGACTCTTATGACCCATCCTGAATGCGTATAGAAACTGATGCAGAAGCTTTTTCTAGAAAATAACCCTCGGTAACCGGAGGTAGGGTACGGTTTACCGGCCAAAAATTTTCTGATTTTTTTCTGGGACTGTGCTTCTGGTAGTGGAAGAAGAAGAAATGCAACACTTCACTGTCGCAGCAGCAAGACAAATCAACAACAGGGTTGGAAAATGGGTGTTTAGGGTTTGGAAAAAATGGAAGGAAATGGTTTGGTTATGATGGTGTTTGGTGGTGATAGTGGTGGATTTGGTGGCCGAATTATATGAAAAAGGAAGAAATGGAAGAATTAGATGAATTAAGGGCATGATATTTGATAAGAATGATGATATTGGTGATGAAGGGGTGGTTTAAATAGGAAGAAGGGAGTGAATGTGGATGGTTTTAGTGGGATAGTGGGTAAAGAAGTTATTTGGGTGAGGGATTTGAGGAGGTGATTGATAGGATTGACGTGGAGTTGTGGTGGAGTATGGGAAAAGATGAAGAATTTGAAAAGAGGGAAAAATGGGACGGTTTATGCTGACTGACCGTATCTGGTGCAACGTGTGTCCTCCACGTGTCTCTAAAAATTCAGCTTTATAACTTAACGTTCAGAAATTTAAAAATCAAGCCTCGGTAAACCGGAGGAAACCTAGGGTTTACGGCGGTACTTTTTCCAGATTTTTTTGTCTGCCATATCTGCACACTTGACTCAACCTCTCCACTCAATTCTGACCTCAAATTGATTAGCCTTCACTCTTTCCATTTCTATTTCCGACTCAAAACCTAACCTACTTCACTAGAATCCGCAACGAGGTAAAAAAAAACATTTCCACAACCATCGGTTTCAAGCCTAAGGGTGCGGTAGGATGAAAAAAAAGCTCGTCCCTTCATCTGGCTACTTTTATTCATTCCTAATCTACCTAAGGGTTTGAAGAATTATTTCTGAGTTTATAGTCGCCAGCTCGACTTTCTTCAGATCTCCGATCATTCAAGGGTTGGAGCTTTAACTCGCCAAACTTTCTCTCCAGAGGCTTGCACTTTTATAGAACCTTTTTGAGCCCTCTTCCTAGCATGCCTTTATCTCTCGGCTTGCGTACTAGGTCTGCCTCTGCGTCGAGATTTAGACTTTAGACCCAAGGACTCCACGTTTTCCACTTTAGCTCAACTCGTTCACTATGAAACACGGAAGGACTAGCTTCCGTGAGCATCTTATCGTGGTCCTTCTCTTCTCTTTCTCTCAGCATTAGTCTCATAAATTCATGCTCAACGGTTTCTACTACAACCTCTCTATTCTTATGCCCCTCGATCTCCATAATTTCCACCTTTCATGAAGCATACGTCATCTTACAACTCTCCGGTCTATTTTCTTGGGGTTCTAAGATCTTAAAAGATACAACGTCATTATTCAACCTTATAGTAATCTCCCCATTATCAAAATCCATAACCACCTTACTTGTCGCTAAGAAAGGTCTCCCTAAAAAAACTGGGGCACTTGGGTCCTTAGGTACATCTATGACCGTGAAGTCAATAGGATATGTGAACCCTCCTGCCTTAATTGTACACTTTCTAAGTAGACATATAGGCATATCTCTAGTACTATCAACGAAAGTCATGGTCCTGGTTTGAATCATTACGACCGGAAGCTTGATCTTTTGATAGAGGGAAAAGGGTAGAATGTTGCAACTCGAGACAGAGTCGCAGAGACCTAATCCTACTGATATACCATTAACAGAAATCGGGAGTCGGAACGTGCCAGGGTCTCCTAGCTTTACCACGGTGTCTGAGTTTGGGTAATCCTCAGGCTCGGAAACATCGTGTCAGGATCCTCTTCAGGATCATCAGAATCATAATCCGAAGACGATATATCAATTAACTCACAAGGGAACTCACCTGGACGATATGTACTATACTCCTTTAAGATCTCTTCAGGCTCTTGCTTGATTGCTTCTTTCTCCTTTTCCAAACCTTTCTTTATAGTCTCATAATGCTCTCATGCTTTAGATCCAGGATACATGGAAATCGGTGTGATGTTCAATATTGTCCTAGGCATATTGTTTGACTTTTTTGCTCTTTTTCAACTCTCGATTTGATCAAATTTATGAGGTGTTCTGATCTTCCTGTGAAAAGAAAAAATAAAACAAGGAAAAGGTTAGCAACTACCACTTCAGCTGGGTGTGCTCCCAACTGCTGTGGACCTACTAACTAAAATCAATAGGGAATAACACAGAATAACAGAAACTATACAGAAATCGATTTTTCAGGCCTCGGTAATCCGGGGGTTAGCCACGGTGAACCGGCCTTGAAATTTCTTTTTCTGGCAGTTTAACAATGCAGGTTTGATACAGTTCAACTCAAGACTCAAAATAAAATAAAATAAAATAAAAAACGACTTCTTAATTAGAATTAAAACATTTATATTTAACATTAGCCATTGTCCCCGGCCACGGCGCCAAAAATCTTGATCGCGGTAAATCACTAACGTCGATATTACTAGCAAGAATACTAGGTACATCGTAGTATATTAAATGCGAGTCAATATCGATCTCACAGAGGCAATGCAACTATAAGTATAAACGGTTTTTAACCGAAGCAACATAGAGGCGGTCATTGACCAACAATAACATAAAAAAAATAAACATGGTATTCCTCTCCTCTCCTCACCGATCTACTAACTTGGATTAGTTAATCGTTATGCTTACTTCCCACATAATTTCCTTAGATTAATCGTGAGCTTTAGTTTTAATTATCATTATCAGCTACGGGTGCAATTCCTACTCCTGTCTACTCCGGCAATGGCAGTAGACAATCTATACCCAAGCTACCCTCCTTAATTGGTCCGTAATAGCCCAAACGTATAAAGAACTAGAACTGCCGATATTGAGCGCTAACTCATACCGCTAAACCGCCTAAACAGCTGTCGACATTGACCAGCAAGTTCTTTGGGTCCATTAAAGACTATGTCCTAATTAACACTTCACTAATAGTCCTTCATGTTAATTTACGAATTACGAATTCTAGATTGGCCAGACATATTACTCGTTTTAATTATTCCTTCCGATCAACATAGCTGTAGTGAATCCCGTTTAGGTTTTATAAAACATGCCCCGGTAAACCGGAATAGACCGCCGGGTTACCGGGGGCGGCTTTTCCAAATTTCTGGATCTACATTGCTCTGTACGATTGAAATAAGTAAATTATGAGGTTGTTAAACATGCAGATTAACTAAAACACATAAATACAAACAGATCTACCATATTGAAGAGAAAAAGAACGTTCAAAGCTTCATACCTTCAACAATGGAGATCTAGCTCGATCTACTCAAGCTAGAGACGATGTAAGAAGGGAGGAAACCCGAAAATAACTCTCCAAAGCTTAAATAACTTTATTTCATCAAAATATGTAATGTAATTGATAAGATATGAGATTGTATGAATTATATGAAAGCTTTCAGTATATGCGGCTTTATATTGATACAATAGCCGACTTAAGACTCTCTAAAACCCTAATCGACTTAGATAATGCGGCAGAATCAGTTTCGTATCGAACAAGTCGCCGGTTTACCGGACCTAGCCTTCAGGTTACCGGGCCTACTTTTCTCCTTTTTCTTCAGCAGGCTTCTTCTTGGACTTCAATCACTCAGCCCAATGCACTTCTTTTGGTCTAGATCCACTCTTCAATGCTCCAGATTCGGTACTTCCTATAAAACACGCAAAACGAGACAAAACCGTACCAAATCTTCGGGAAAATAGTATAGATGCAGAATTACGATCCTAGAAACACTCACATAGCATTTAATATATATTCCATATAATAACGAGCATATTTATCCTCTCTTGAGAAAAATTCGGGGTGAATAAATGTATAATTATTGGTACCATTTAGAGCATTATCAGGTACCCAACTCTGTTTGGGTCCACAAGAGTCAGATGTAAGTACAACTTTTGGGATTTTCCATAAGGTCTTCTTTGGAAATTGTTGCACTTGTTTTCATTTATATAAGCTACATTCCCATAAAATCAGTTTGTGGTTTGTACCTTATTTATATGCTCTCTCAAGTCATTTGGTCTTAACTGGCTTCCAAAATGATTTCTATCATTAAAAGCTGACCATCATTTTGTTTGTACTAAGGTCTAAATTGACTTTTGTACTATGGATTATGCTGAGATATCAAATGAGTTCTCTGTTGAGTCCTTGACTGTGACTTGTGATAAGTTTTGGGTCTTGAATGATTGTTTTGTTCAATTTTAGTAATAGGTTCAGAGAAGTTCCAATCATCATCAGAAGGAAATAATCTGCCATTCACCATGAATTTGTGAATCTTTGAATGATTAACATTCTTGGATTTACTTTAATTGAAATTTTTCTGGCTCTTCAATTGTGTAGATCTGGCATTCGATCTGTCATCTCTGTTTCTATAAGGTGTAGCTGTTTTACCTTTAGATTTACCTTTGTTATTGATGCAGTTGACTTCATAGGAACCTGATACTGAAACTGGGTTGACTTATTTTGAGCTGATTTTACTGGTTCAGCATGCTTCTCAGTTTGGGAATTTCGTTCAGCTACAAATTTAATGCCAGTTCTGACATTAGATTCTCCAGCTTTACTAGTTCCTTCCTTTGAAGTTTGCTGAGTATCAAATCCTAAGCCATTTCTATCACCATAGAGCTTTCTAGATTTGAATCCAGTTGCAGAACTTGATTGAGCTAAATATTCAGCTGCTACTACGGAAGTAGTAGGCTGATGCTGATTCTTTTCTTGATCAGTTTTTGTCAGTTTCAAAATATTCAACTCAGTCATTAATCTTCTGAGTTCAAGAATAAGAGATTATTTCTCGGCTTTGATTGATTAATAACCAGCTTGTATTGTTACTAGCTGATTCATCAATTCATCAGAGTTTCTTCTAATTCAAGATTTCGAGGATTAGAGCCAGTTGTTGAAGAACAAGCATTTTGTATGGAAATCTGTGCTGAAGTATACTTAGAATTGGATTCACATACCTCATTTGAATCTTCCATGTGAGCCGTTAAAGCTGTGTCATTTGAGAGTCTTTTTGTGCCAACTTCATAGTCTGACTCATCACCATCTAATAATGCTCTTCTTCCGGTTCTTCTTTGTTGAGTTCTCTTATTTTCATGTCTAGACATTCAGCCTTGTAATGTCTAGACTTTTTGCAGTTGAAACACAAATACTCATCATCTTTCTTCTTTTCAGGAGTTTTCTTGATGTATTTTTGAGTAACTGGCTAGCCACTCTTCATTCTTCTGATTCTATTCATCATTAGTGCCATTTATTCTTCCATTTCATCCAGTTGTTGAAGATTTCTAGCTGAGGTTTCCATATTATCGTTACCTGTTGCAAGATCTGTAGTCTTTGGATCTTCAAGTGCTTTGATTGCAGCTGAGACAACTGTGAAACTTCATTGAATTCATAGGCTTTCAAATCTGAGAAGATCTTGAATGTGTCTTCCTCATCAAGCTATCTTGATTCTTCTATGGCTGTAACTTTCATTTTCCAACATGAGGGCAAAGCTTTCAAAATTCTGGTGTTGACTTTCTTCTGGTATAGTCTATCTTGAGAAGTGCCAGATCATCTATAATTGCATTGAATCTTGTCTCCATTTGTTCAATGTTTCTCAGGTTTCATTTTGAAGTCATGAAACTTTTGTTTGGTGACTGAGATCATGTTTTCCGTGTTCGAGTCAATTCCTTTACAACCAGCTGTAACTTTTCCCATATTTCTTTGGCGGTTGTACATTCTTTGACTTTCAAGTACATGTTGCTATCCAAGGTCCTGATAATTATGTCCATAGCAACATTGTTCAGATTGTTCCTCTTCCTATCATCATTTGTCCATTCAATTTTAGGCGTGGGAACTCTGAATTGAGCACTACCATCAACTGTATGCATTTGATTGCTTTGAATTGGTCCATGAGTTAGTACATGCATCATTTCATTATGTGTGGCAGCAAGAAAAGCCTGCAAACGACGTCTATATTCATCAAAACGGTCCATGTTGCACTTGAGCATCGGTCTAGCATATTGATTGTTATCCATGATGTAAGATTGTGAAAACTGAGTTATGCAAGATTGGAAACTGAAAGGCTAAGATTTCTCAGAAGATCAACTAGAGGGTATTGTAAGACATTATAACTGAATAGTTATTTGAGCTGACAATCTCGAACAGAAAACTCTGCTCCGATACCAATTGTTGGTCCCTTGAAGAGGTTGACACAAGTTTAGAGGGGGTGAATAAACTTCTCTCTAAAAATCTAGATGTGAAACAAATTAAGATCAGTTAAAACTTGTGTGGAGTTGACCTGACTGAGCATAGTATAAGCCTGACTGAATTATGCTTGAACTGAGTCAACCGGCAGCGGATATAATGTTTTAGCCTTTTTAAAATTGATCTTGTTGTATCTATGAAAAAGATTGTATGCAAAACTGAATTTTGGTGAACGTCAGTTTGTGTACTATGTATGTATATAAATGTGATTCGGTTTCCTTAGTATAACTCATATAAAGACAATCACAAATACGGCAATTTAAATAACAGTAAGTAATGCGTAAAGTAAAGTAAGGCAAGAATTATAGAGGTTCCAGGTGGTGTAATCCTATAAGTCCTCTCTTCCCTTATGATGTGGAGGAAAATTTCACTAGATTTCTTTGAGGTATCCGGTTACAAAAAGTCCTAAACTGATAGTCCTTGACTAATCCTAGCTTCACTATCTAAACAATTGTACAACAGATTGAATTGCTACTCTGCAGCTGCTTGAACAGACACTGGTCCTTAGAGGGTTGTATGGCCTCTTCTACAGCTACCATCACAAACACAATCTACCCTGACTGTAAATACAACTGTCCTTGGAAAATCCTTGCTTCAAAGTCTAAACCTTTAATAAAATCAAAGTTGGGCTGAGAATCAAGTGAATGATTCTTGCTTGTGGTTCTTCAGAATATTGGATCATGATTAAATCTTTGTATCTTGAATGCTTGAAGAAATCTAGATATGATCTTGTTGAGCACAAAAATTGATAGCAATTCAGATGAACAGAACTTGATCTCAAAAATGCTTGCAAACTTGTAATCAATTCGGTGTTTGATCATTGATGCCTAGTCCTCTATTTATAGTGTGAGGTCCAACATTCATCTTTCTTGAAATTTGAATCCTTTAGCTATAAACGGCTATCTGTCAGATTTAGTGACCGTTTTGAAATGAAAGGCCTTCATCCAATGAGAATGCTTGATTTGTAACGATTGAATTCTCTTTCTGCTTTTTGAATGACTTTAGCTCTAAAACTGAGTTGTTTATGAATGGTAAGTTTTAAGCTTCTGAAAACTGAGTGAGTCAGTTTTTAGTTTTGAGCGTTAATGGGTTTTACTCTTATTCAAAACTTAGTATTGATCGCGTGCAAGGCACTTACTAGCAATAGGACTAGGTCTATCGTAGTAGAGTACTGACAAATCAAGGTCGATCCCATAGATGACTCGTAAGAACGTCAATTATCAAGATTGAGCTTGTCACGATAACGGTCTACAACCAACTATAATATAGATAGTAGTAAATTGGTAACAATCAACTGGCGAGATTATGCAAGTTCAACAAAGCAAATTAACTAGAGTTTCTAATGTATTAGTTCAATTATGAGTAATTAGTTATTCCCCCCACACATGCAACAGTCCTCCCCATTGGCGAATTTATTCATTGTTCAGCTACGGGTACAACTCTTAACTCTATCTACTCCGACAATGGCAATAGACAATCTATACGCAAGCTACATTCCTTAATTGGTCCGTAATAGCCCATACGCATAAAGAACTAGAGTTGTCGATATTGAGCGCTAACTCATACCGCAAACCCGCCTAGACAGCTTTCGACATTGACCAGCACGTTCCTAGGGTCCATTCTAGATATTGTCCTAATTAACACTTCACTAATAGTCCTTCATGTTAATTTACGATAACATGCAAATAGTTGATCAGGCTAAAAACATGTAAATTAAATCTATCGATCAACGTAGCTGGCATCGATTATCATGAATTAGTAATTTACTAGGTATCAAGATCTAGCGATATAGACCATCGCAGATCTGAAGAATGCTACTACTATTTCATGATTTCTTCACCAACGAATCAGATCTGTAACATATGGGGTAAAATAAACTAACTATTACATAATTAAACTAAATAAGCAATTAAAACATACTAGTAGAATGGAACAATGATAGATCTACATCTTGGAAAAGACAGAAAATCATACCCTCGAAGACGAGCGTAGATCTCCTTCGGATCTCTCCCTAGGCGGCGACTCCGTCGTCTCTCCGACCAGAACTCATAAAATAAATAAAATAAAGAACAATGAACTTTTATTGCATAATACTTGTAAATTGTATGGTACATTGTGTTCTGAGGCGAAGCCTCTTATTTATAGCTATCTAAACCGACTTAGGAACATCTAGTTCGACCCCTCGTCCAAGA
This sequence comes from Gentiana straminea, assembly GCA_036785695.1. Taxonomy (NCBI): domain Eukaryota; kingdom Viridiplantae; phylum Streptophyta; class Magnoliopsida; order Gentianales; family Gentianaceae; genus Gentiana; species Gentiana straminea. The sequence goes on from JAVUPR010000398.1 coordinate 3,727,092, forward strand.
AAATGCGTTTCGGAAGGATCTGGATCCTCGGTAAGTCGGCACTGCCCCTCGGGTTACCGGGGTATTTTCATCCTTTTTCTTCGGCGACTTAACTTGGAATGTTCTGGAATACCCTAGGCCCAATCCTTTCGTTCAGTCCACTCCATATTCGTCCACCATGCTCAGCCCAATATTTCGTATCCTGAAAATCATCAAATAATGCACGAAATAATATCGAAACAGGGAAAATAAACGCTAAGTGTAGATTTCTCGACTCATGAACCCGACATATGATATTCAACGTAAATGGTTCATATTTATAGGTTGAAACAACTATTTTTAGCTCATAATTGATGAATATTGATGCCGTAGGATATACTATTTTAACCATCATCAACTACCCCCCACTAGCCTTCTGCGCGTCCGCGAGAAGAGTATCAAGGCGGAATGTACCCCCAAGTGCAATCCCCATCAACTACCACATATTCAATAAAGATTTCCGGCAGAAACATACATCCAGCTACACTCCATAAGCTCCCTATTAATCACTACTCACCACGCATCAATGTGTCGTGTGATGAATTAGTTGTGATAGTACGTTCGTGAGAAGAATCAAGTTGTATTAACCACACAATCTTAACTTGCTTGCGCATACACTCGCTCATCTTGCTTTCAGACTTGGTTACACAACATGGTACCGTAATTGGGTCGGGCGGACTCGGGGACTGAGCATCGCTCTTAAGTCCTCGTTTATTTCTTTTTATGCGAGGGTCGTGCCCTTTTTACACGAGTTCGCTTCCCTCACTGCCTTTATTATATTTTTTTTTTTTCTTCTTCTTTTTCTTTTTTTCATTTTTTTTTTCTGGCACATTTCCTCACTTTTTCTCTCTCTCACAAGTCCGTGTGTCCAAGTTACCTTTCGTCATCCAAGTTTCTTCCCTTGTCTTACAACAATTTGTTGAAGTATATAGACAGACAAATAATGATTCCCGGTTAAAACAACTCATCATCTAATCTTAAACACTTCTCACTCAAATTATGTGCTCAAATATTGATTGCAATGATAGAATAATAATTAATAAGTTACTACTTCACGCAACACAACATATGCTCATTCTTCCATACTAAATTGAATATGCTATAGCTCACTTCAAATTGATCTCGGGCTCCTTTTCTACTGATTCCTTACTCGAAAACGTGCAAATAAGCAAGCTAAAAATAGTGTTAAATTTTTCAAAATATTCCCTTTTTCGATTAACCAACTAAGACGCCTACCCCCCAACTTATTATAGACATTGTCTCCAATGACTAATAATAAAGAAAAGGAAAAGTACTTAGCTCTTGAAATGTTGGCTAAACAAGAAATCATTAGCTCCTAGGTCAAGTAGGCTTTCCAAAATGTCTTCCAAAAACCGTGAGTAACATGCGAAGGGCAACAAGAAAATAAGGTGGCGGTAAATGTGCATACCGGAGGAATGCGCAAAAACAGTTTAACCCACTTTATTCTTTTATCGGCCTAAGCAAGACACGAAAACTTTTATGAGGGTATCACATGAGAATCGTGAAGGAAAAAACCACATATATCTCTAGCCAGGTGACTGAAGATATATGTGATGAAAAAAACCTTGCGATTGTCATGCTACTTTATTGACTCAAATAAAATAAACAAAAGCAATAAATAAGGGTTTTAGAAATGTTCTGAGTTTATAGTCGTTAGCTCGACTATACTAATAGGGCTTCTTCATTCATATTCCGGCTCCTCTAACGTAAAGACTTCCAATTCAAGGTTATACTAGTGCTCTAGGTAATGTTTCAGCCTGTGGCCGTTAACTGTGAGAGTTTGCCCAGAGTATTCATGTCTAACTTCACACGCACCTGAATTGTAAACTTTCGTGACTACATATGGTCCATACCATCTAGACTTCAACTTACCAAGAAAAAGACGACGACGCGAGTTGTACACCAGCACTTTATCTCCCACTTGAAATGTGCGGTTCCAAATCTTCTTATCATGCGGCGTTTCGTTCGTTCCTTGTAAACCCTTGCATTCTCATATGCTTGAAGTCTAAACTCTTCCAATCTATTCAACTCTAGCATTTTCTTTTCACCGGCTAAATCCTCATCCATGTTTAGAAATCTCGTAGCCCACAACGCTCGGTGCTCGAGTTCTACCGGTAAATGACACGCTTTTCCAAATACTATCATATATGGTGACATCCCAATCAAGGTCCTATAAGCTGTTCTGTACGCCCAAAGAGCGTCATCTAATTTCAAAGACCAATCTTTCCTCATGGGATTCACAGTCTTCTCTTAGATCCTCTTAATCTCTCTGTTTGTGACTTCTACTTGTCCACTTGTCCGGGGGTGATATGCTGCTGCAATCCTATGTCTAACCCCATATCTCATCATCAACTTCTCAAACAACCTATTACAGAAATGGCTCCCTCCGTCACTAATTATGGCTCTGGGCACACCAAACCTCGTCAAAATATTTTTCTTAAGAAATCATAGGACAACCCTGGCATCATTAGTAGGTGAAGCTACTGCTTCCACCCATTTGGAAACATAATCGACTGCTACCAGGATGTAACGATTCGATTCTGACGATGTGAATGGCCCAACAAAATCAATTCCCCAAACATCAAATAATTCTACTTCTAAGATACTCTGCAGTGGCATCTCGTTCCGCTTAGAAATATTACCGGTCATTTGACAGGAATGATAGGATCTTGTAAACTCGTAAGCAAATTTATGAATTGTTGGCCAGTAGAATCCACACTGCAGTACCTTTGTTGATGTCTTGTCTGGCCCATAATGACCCCCAGTTTCTCTAGAATGACACATGTGCAAAATACTTGGAATCTCATCATCATGGACACATCTTCTAAGAATGGCATCAGGGCACAATTTGTATAGGTAGGGATCGTCCTAATGGTAATGCTTCAGATACGTGAAGAACTTCTTCTTATCTGCATTATTGAATTCTGGTGGTAGGTATCTTCCTGCTAGATAATTGACAATATTAGCAAACCAAAGGTATACCTTGCCCACTCTTGATGTATGTTGTCGGGTCTGAGATTCAACTCGAGCTACCACTGAGATGGAAAAAAGTTGTTCATCAGGAAAGCTTTCCCTAATCTCAGTCGGTTGCTCTTCTTCCAGCAAAGTTAATCTTGATAGGTGATCAGCCACTTGGTTCTCAGATCCCTTTTTGTCTTTAATTTCCACATAAATTTCTTGTAAGAGTAGAATCCATCTTAACAATCTTGGCTTGAAGTCTTTCTTGGTTAGAAGGTATATCAAAGCTGCATGGTCAGTGAATACAGTAACTTTCGATCCTATCAGGTAAGGTCAAAACTTGTCAAACGCAAATATGACAAATAAAAGTTCCTTCTCTGTAGTTGTATAATTCCTCTGGGCACTGTTAAGGGTACGACTGGCGTAATAGATCGGCTTAAAGATTTTATCCTCACTTTGTCCCAGGGGCTCCAACTTCCTTGTCGCTTGCATCACATATAAGCTCAAAAGGTTTGTTCCAATTTGGTGCTACCAGAATTGGGGCGGTTATAAGCATTCGCTTCAATTTGTTGAATGCTTTCTTGCACTCTTCTTCAAATACGAAATGTACATCATTTGCAAGTAATTTAGTCAAAGGTCTACATACTTTAGAGAAGTCCTTAATAAACCTCCTATAGAATCCTGCGTGGCCAAGAAAGGCTCGCAACGTCTTTAAGTTCATTGGAGGAGGTAACTTCTCTATTACCTCTATCTTTGCCCTATCAAATTCCATTCCTTTCTTCGAAATTCTATGACCCAACACTATTCCTTCCGTAACCATGAAAGGGCATTTTTCCCAGTTAAGTACAAGGTTGGTCTCTTCACATCTCTTCAACACTTTACTCAAATTGTCCAAGAATTTATCAAAGCTATCTCCAAATACAGAGAAATCATCCATGAAAATCTCTAGAAAATCCTCCACCATGTCCGCAAATAATGACATCATGCACCTTTGGAATGTTGCTGGTGCATTACATAACCCAAAAGGCATGCGATTGTAGGCAAAAGTTCCATAGGACATGTGAAATTTGTTTTCTCACGGTCTTCAGGGGAAATATGGATCTTATCGTAACCAAAATATCCATCTAAGAAACAATAAAATGCATGACCGCTTAATCTTTCTAACATCTGATCAATGAATGGTAGGGGAAAATGATCTTTACGAGTTGCATCATTCAGTTTTCTGAAGTCTATACAAACTCAATGTCCAGTAATTAGTCTCACAGGGATCAACTCATCAAACTCATTCGGTTGGACAGTGAATCCTCCTTTCTTTGGTACCACATGAATCGGGCTTACCCACTCACTGTCTGCAATTGGGAAAATGATTCCCATCTCCAACATCATTATGATCTCTTCCTTAACAACATCCTTCAGTTGTGGTGTCAACCTCCCCTGAGGTTGAGCTACTGCTTTCTTTTCAGGGTCCACAGAGATCTTATGCATGCACACCGATGGGCTTATTCCTCTAATATCTGCAATTGTCCACAAACGCTCCCTTGTGCTCTCTAGTACTCTTAAAAGTTTCTCCTCCTCTAAAGGTGATAATGAAGCTGAAATTATAAGGGGGAGAGCATCATCTTGTAAGTACACGTACTTCAGGAGAGATGGCAAAGGTTTCAACGTTAAGTTCTTTGGTGGCTCTTCAACGATGATCTTAACAACTTACCAGTCAATTGTAAGTCAAAGAACTTGTGCCACGAAGGTCTATGAATGGTTTCTCCTAAATCCACAAAATATATAGGCTCTATTTCTCGCACTTGACCTTCACTACACCCAGGCCAGGTTTCCACATAACTTTCCTCATCCTTCAAGAGCAAAGTCTCCGCTACTTCAGGGTCTAGTGCCACTTGCTAATATAATTCTAAAACAAGTTCATCTATGGCATCTAGCATATAGCATGCTTCGCCTTCATCTTGAGCAAATCTCATTGAATTCATCACATTGAACACTACTTTGTCCTCATTCACTCTCAAAATCAGCTCACCCTTATGAACATCTATCAAGGTTTTACTCATAGCTAGGAAAGTTCTTCCTAAGATTAGTGGAACATCGTGGTTAGCTTCCATGTCTAGAACCACAAAGTCTACAGGGAATACAAACTTATCAACTTTCACCAAAACATTCTCCACCACTCCACAAGGTTGCTTCATAGACCTATTTACTAATTGAAGGGTTATAGATGTCTCATTTAACTTTTCATGCCTAATTTATGAAAGATGGAGAGTGGCATTAGATTGACACTGGCTCCAAGATCACACAATGCTTTGTTTAGGCATACTCCTCCAATTGTGCATGGTATGAGGAAGCTCCCTGGATCTTTGCACTTATGAGGCAGTTTGCGTTGCAAAACTGTCGAGAATTCCTCGTTAAGGCATATAGTTTCAAGGTCTAACAACTTTCTTTTGGTAGAAATTGCTTCTTTCAAGAACTTTGCATACTCTGGCATTCCAGCCAGAGTTCTACCAAAGGTATATTCACTTGCAACTTTTTAAACATCTCTATAAACTTTTTATAGCACGCATCATCATTATTCGGCTTATATTTCCTAGGGGGATAAGGTAAAGTAACAGGATTAATAGTTACAGTTTGTGAAGACTTAACTGCTGCTCTGCCTGCTTGGCTGTTGAATTTTCAGACACCCGGTTTACCGGAGTAGTGTCCCGGGTTACCGGTCCCTCTTTTTCTCCAGATTCTGATGCATTCTGTTGCTGACTGCTTTCTGATTCTACTGGACCGTTGGTATAACAGGTCCAGGCAATTCCTTTCCGATTCTAGTCATGATTGGATTCATGTCCTTCGAATTCTTCACAGTATTACTTGGCAATCCTCCCGGAGGACGGGCTGACACTTGTTGTGCAATCTGTTCCACTTGGTGTGACAGATTCTGCACTAAGGCTTCCCTTGTATCACCACCGGACTTGTCGAAGTTGGTTGACCGAGGCATTGAGATTTTATCAATGGTGCTTCCCAACCACCGGACTTGTTGAATTGAGGCATGAATCTACCAGTTTGTCTCGGTCTCTCTCCACCATTAGAATCACTTTGTCGAAAACCCCCAGTAGGGTCACTCAGTCTAAAACCAGGGTGGTCATGAGAACCTGGGCGATATCCGCCCCCATAAAGATTTCCTTGCCTCCCTATATGGTTCACATCCTCAGTGTTGGTTGCTTCAATCTCTTGAACTTTCTCAACCTTGGCTATGCGATCTTGCATGCCATCTATCTTTTCATTCATTGCCATTCGCTGGTATAAGTTCTTTTGAGAAGTATCTTCCCCAAATACGCCTTCAGCTATTTTGGCCATTTCAACTTGATGTGTTCCCGATTGACTTGTAAGCGCAATTTGCACCAATTTCTCTTTGGTTTCTTCAGGTTATAGCAACGCAAAACATCCATTGCTCGAGGCATCAAATTTCATTTGTTCACTTGGCCGCAATCCGTGATAAAAAAAAACTATGCATTCATACGGGCAAAGTGATATCATAGTGAGGGTATCTCCTCTGTGCTTCCTTAAATATTTCCCAAGCTTCTTCAAAGGTTTCAGTTGGTTTCTGCTTGAAATTCATAATCTATTTTCTCATCTGTAGTGACTTCCCAGGTGGGCAGTACTTGTTCATAAACTTCTGCAACATATCGGTCTAAGTTTGGATTGATCCTGGTGCTAGAGACAACAACCATATCTTTGCTTTGTCTTTCAAAGTGAATGGAAACAATTTCAACTTGATGTTGTCTCCTGATACACCTACTGGCTTGACCATGCTGACTATCTCCAAAAGTTTGGTGACGTGTACACTAGGATCTTCGTTCATTACTCCATGAAAGGTAGTGTAGTTAGTCACCATCTATATCACATTTGGTTTCAGGTGAAATACCTGAGCTGCATCCTCAGGCTGAACAATTGCGGTCACGAATCACTCAATCGTCGGCATTGCATAACTCTATAGAGTTCTCCTATCTGCTTGTACCACAACTCCTGATCCATTTTGTCCATTCTGTCCGTTCTGTGCCATGTTGGTTTCTATATATTCTTCTTCTCTCTCGCTATGATCTCCTTCGTGCGTAAGAACGTCGTCCGCTAGCCTAACAGATCTCTCCCGAGTTTCCTTTTTCTTTTGTCTAGTAAACTTTTCAATCTCGGGAATGAATCTCTCAAGTTTGGCTGCTGAACTTCGTGTAGCATACTACAAGACGCAAAAAGAAAATAAAAAGGTTAGTGACTTGCCCTGGTGGCTATTACACATGCCTGGCAGACTCAAAAATAAAGACTCTGACTACTGACTTGACTCTGAACTGACAGAAACGATTCTATTGAAACTAGGAGCCTCGGTTTATCGGGGTGGACCCTCGATAAACCGGAAGCAATTTTTCTAGATTTTTAACAAAATCGATACTGTATGACTTCAGTATAAATAGACTATAAAACAAACTCGATTAATCAGACTCAAATATATACAGAAAACTCAATCCAAAATAAAAAGTATTCTTGACACGAGTCCTCGGCAACAGCGCCAAAAATCTTGATCTCATGCAAGGCACTTACTAGCAATAGGACTAGGTCTATCGTAGAAGAGTACATGAAAATCAAGGTCGATCCCACAGAGACTCGTAAGAACGTCTAATTATCAACATTGAGCTTGTCACGATAACGGTCTACGACCAACTATAATATAGATAGTAGTAAATTGGTAATAATCAACAAGCAAGATTATGCAAGTTCAACGAAGCAAACTAGAGTTTCTAATGTTTTAGTTCGATTATGAGTAATTAGTTATTCCCCACACATATGCAACAGTCCTCCCCGTTGGGGAATTTATTCATTGTTCAGCTACGGGTACAACTCCTAACCCTATCTACTCCGACAATGGCAGTAGACAATCTATACGCAAGCTACCCTCCTTAAATTGTCCATAATAGCCCTTACGCATAAAGAACTAGAGTTGTCGATATTGAGCGCGAACTCATACCACAAACCCGCCTAGACAGCTATCGACATTGACCAGCACGTTCCTAGGGTCCATTCTAGATATTGTCCTAATTAACACTTCACTAACAGTACTTCACGTTAATTTACGATAACATGCAAATAGTTGATCAGGCTAAAAAAAAGTAAATTAAATATATCAAGCAACGTAGCTAGCACCGATTATCATGAATTAGTAATTTACTAGGTATCCAGATCTAGCTATATAGACCGTCGCAGATCTAAAGAATGCAACTACTATTTTATGATTTCTTCACCAACGAATCAGATCTATAACATATGGGGTAAAATAAACTAACTACTACATAATTAAACTAAATAAGCAATTAAAACATAATAGTCGAATGGAATAACGATAGATCTACATCTTGGAAAACAAAAAAAATAATACCCTCGAAAAAGAGCATAGATCTCCTTCGGATCTCTCCCTAGGCGGCGACTCCGTCGTCTCTCCGACCAGAACTCAAAATAAATAAAAGAAAGAACAATGAACTTTTATTGCATAATACTTGTAAATTGTATGGTACATTGTGTTCTGAGGCGAAGCCTCTTATTTATAGCTATCTAAACTGACTTAGGAACATCTAGTTTGACCCCTCGTCCAAGAAAATGCGTTTCGGAAGGATCTGGATCCTCGGTAAGTCGGCACCGCCCTCGGGTTACCGAGGGTATTTTCATCATTTTTCTTCAGCCGACTTAACTTGGAATGTTCTGGAATACCCTAGGCCCAATCCTTTCATTCAGTCCACTCCAGATTCATCCATCATGCTCACGATCAGCCCAATATTTCGTATCCTGAAAATCATCAAACAATGCACGAAATAATAGCGAAACAGGGAAAATAAACGCTAAGTGCAGATTTCTCGACTCACGAACCTGACATATGATATTCAACGTAATTGGTTCATATTTATAGGTCGAAACAACTATTTTTAACTCATAATGGATAGAATATTGATGACGTAGGATAGACTATTTTAACCGTCATCAAGTACTCTAATTTCCATCTATTTATATTGACTTAATCAGAGTACACCATATCTTATAAATCATCTAAGATATCATTGTCCTTATGTAGCTTAGGTCATGAAACAAGATCCATAAAGTCAAATCAGGTCATCACAGTCTTGCTGAATTCTAACCTTAAAGTCTCGGCTTTGGTCTTTATAAACTGAGTTTGAACCCTCAGTTCTTCATTCTTCAATAACTGAGTCTGTTTCCCTCAGTTCTTCATTTGCTGAGTTTGTTCCCTCAGGCTTCTGCTTCTAGATAAGCCAACTGGGTCTGTGTCCCTCAGCGAACATACCTTCTTCAGTTCTGAGTAAAATTCAGTTTTGACACTGAGTAACATTTTCAGTTTTGTTGTGAGTTATCAGTTTCTTTGATGTCTAATCTCATCTTTCTAGATGATTTCCAGTTTTCAGATTTACGACTCTGTTACTATTACTATGCTTGTCTAATTCAACCTATACATAGATCTCTAATAAATCCTATACATACTATTTCTAGACATCTTTTAGATCTTCACTATAACGGCTAGTTTCAACACTTCATCAATGGGGTGTAAGCAACCAAATAAACAGATAAGATGAATCATCATCAAAACTCAAATTTTATTTCTAACAGTACCAGATTCCTCCACTTTCTTCAGACTTAATAGCTTCAGGCGTGATTCCTCGAGATGAGAGTCAACTCCAGATGAGATACCAACTTTAGATGAGAACCTCCCAGATTCAAATGAGATCCTCTGTTGTTAACAGATTCAGACTTGATTGAGTTGAGAATAGATGTGATCAACTGATTCACACTTGATCACCAGACAATATGTGATTACCAGATTCAGATGTAATCACCTCAGTTGAAAACACTCAACTGAGTTCTTCAGATTCAACTTCAACCAAACAGATTTAAGATTCAGATTCAAATTTTGAGCTAACCAGATGTGAACACATCGAACTTTAGGTTAGACTCCTCCAGATGAGACTTAACTCTAGATGAGAAATCCACCTTAGTGAAGAATCTCCAAGATCAGATAAGATCCTAACTCAGATATGTTCACCAAATGCTTAGTTGACTTCACTCAGCTGAGGCTTCCAAACATAGATGCAGAACCAACTCAGACATGCTCAACAGATTCAGCAGATGCCACTCTGCTGACAGATAGAATCGGCTGACTTTTATCAGCAGACTTCCTCGACTTGAACATTCCACTCTACTCAGCTGACCTTCACTCACCTGGTACTAGATCAGCAGACCCTTACTCACGCGACCCCCAGATTTTTGGTTCCACCAGATTCAGCTCTTGATTCTTCAAGTTTCATATGAAACCAAGTTCCAGATTAGTGTTGATTGTTCTTAGCAGAGTTCTGCAAACTCAGCTGAGTATAGACCTAAAACTCCACCTGATTGCCAACACTCCAGATTCATATTCAGACCAGATTTGCATTATGGTCTTTGGAATCACCCTTTTTGAATGTTTTCTTTTCAGTATTTCCATTCCCTTTGCAACTACTACTAGCAACAAAACCAGCAGCCCGATTGTCTTTACCTATGCCACCTGCATTATGCCTTAGCTCTTGATTATGGAGAGATGCCCTAACATCCTCCAATGACACTGTGTCTCTCCCAAAAATAAAAGACTACCCAAAATTCTCATATGATGCTGGCAGTGATACCAACAAAATTAGTTGCATCCTCATCTTCGATCTTAACACCAATCTCCTTAAATCAAGCAATATTGTGTTCAGCTTTTCCAGATGGTCTATGAGAGGCATTACTTCATGCATCTTTAAACTGAATAGACGTTGCTTCATCAGCAACTTGTTGGTCAACGACTTTGTCATATACAGACTCTCAAGCTTCAGCCACAGACCTGCTGCTGAATCCTCCTCAACAACTTCAGTTATAACATCATCAGACAAGCACAACAAAATCATTGAATGTGCTTTCTCCTCCAGATTGGCCTTCTCAGCGTTTCCTGCATCCACCGCCTTTGTCAATGGAGCCCAAAGCCCAAGTTTCTTCAACAGATCATGCATCTTGATTTTCCATAGATTGAAATTGTTCCTTCCTGTGAATTTATCAATCTCTACATCCAACCCAGACATCTTGATCTCGCCAGAAAGCTAACGTTGATACCAGAACCTAGCGTCAATTACGACCTTGGTGACAATCAACCTAACTCGAATAGATTTCAGATTCCCTGATGATAACCTCGACTCTCTGACCAGTTTGTTATAACAGGACTGCCATGGATCCAAAACGGATTGCAATAATCAAGAATAAACGAGAAAGCAAAAATCACACAAGAAATAATAACACGGGATTTAACGTGGTTTCCGGCATTTTGCCGACTAGTCCACGGACAGAAACGAGGAGATTATATTATCACTGGAGATTTTACAGACTATGCAATTGCATCAGCAATTTCTACTGCTCCTGTTAACTGCAATTTCTCTAGCTTGTATTTATAGTCACCAAACCCTAAACCTAGCCGCCATAACTAAATACTAGCTGATTGTCTAAAATACCCTAGATATGAACTCAGCCTCAGCTGACTCCACCAGACGTAACCTGGTGACATTGCCCTGCTGATATTACCTTACTTGCATTGCCCCTGCTGACTTTGCTCAGTTGACTTGCCCTCGTGAGAGGTCAAGTCACTTTTTCTAACACATGCTTTTGAATCCTATAAAATAATTGGGAAAAAAAATAAGAAACCAAAAAGTCTCCATAAACCAGAAAACTCCGACTCAAGATTCGTAATAACAATGACACACCACTGATAAATGAACCACCGTCAGATTACATATCCTTTTTCTTGTCTTTTGGTTATAGTTATTTAGATATTCAATTGTCCATCCACATGAGAAAAACGATACATTTGACTAATGGCAGAATGGCCATTGTTTACAAGAAAATTATAAATCTGGAACCAACTAATGTACGTTATGAATGTATACATGTATACATTACAATCTTCGTAGCAACTTAAGCATTCAGGGAAGACAGTAATTTATCTTAGACTAAAAGCAATAGAGCTGAGTATATGAAACCGACAGAATAGAATTAATGATTTCCATTTCAAAAAAAAAATATTAATAATTAATGTTTTCTCTTGTAGTATAGAATGTATATCCAGCTATTCATATCCCTATAAAATACGTACCCATAATAACAAAATACAAATAGCAAATGCTAAATACTAATATACTCAACACACCCCCTCAAGATGGATTTGGACAACAATAAATGTCTTTGAGATGAAAACATGGCAGCAAGAAATGAAATAACGGCCTATCTAACGGTTTCGTGAATATGTCAGCCAATTGGTGCAGCATTGAGGTAGGGATGAGTTTCACAAGGCCATCTTGGATCTTCTCGAATGAGGTGACAGTCTCTTTTGATATGCTTTGTTCTTTCGTGAAAAACCGGGTTACGGGCCAAATGAATGGCAGTAACATTCACAGTGCAAGTGAATAGGTGTAGGAAATGGTACATGAAAGTCAGTTCCCAGGAAGCAAAGCCATTGTAACTCATAGATAGCCAAAGCCCATCGTCTATATTCGGCCTCAGTCGAACAATGTGAAACGATTGTCTTTATTTTCGATTTCCAAGACACCAGTGCATCCCCAATGAACATACAATAATGATACTACGCTGGGTTTCTTTGCAGGCACCCCAATCAGAATCCGCATATCCAGACAACACATTAGGGTTATTAGCATGATAGAAAAGGCCTTTTCCAGGTGAAGCCTATATGTAATGTAAAACTTGCTGGGAAACATGAAAATGGTGTACTGTGGGTGCATCTAAGAACTGACTGAGCTGCTGCATGGCATAGGAAATGTCAGGACGTGTTATAGTAAAATAAAGTAGCTTACCAACCAAACTGCTATAAACGGTGTTGTCTAATAAAAGAGTTGATTCCCCGTGATATAAAGACTCTTTTGACTTCATGGGCGTGGCTACTGCATTACAATCTAGCATATCAAAATTCTCTAGCAGGTTGAGAGCGTACTTGAGTTGAGAAACAACATTCCCTGAGGCTGATCTGGAAATTTCCAGTCTAAGGAAAAATTTCAAAGTCCTCAAATCCTTGATCTTGAACAGGTTATGTAAATGGGCTTTCAGCTCGACATTGAGGGGCATATGATTACCTGAGAAAACTATATCTTCCACATAAGCCAATGCAATAAGAAAATTGCCGTCAACCCTTTTTATGAACATATGGGTATCGTTTTTGGATTGCTAATATCATAAGTCTTAACGAGCCATTGTCAACTTATGATTCCATTGACGACTTACTTGCTTGATCCCGTAAAGATATTTCCTTAGTCTACATACTTGTTGAGGTTGACTTATTTGAAAACCCGGTGGTAATCGCACGTAGACCTCCTCATTAAGATCACCGTGAAGAAAAGCGTTTTTCACGTCCAGTTGATGTAATATCCAGCCCTTGGCAGCTGCCAGTGCTAGGAGACTATGGATAGTGGTATCTTTGGCTACGAAAGAGTACGTCTTATGATAGTCAATCCCTTGTGTCTGTGTGTATCCCTTATCACCTAGACGAGATTTATACATTTCTAGTGAGACATCCGAGTAGTATTTCACCTTGTAGACATGTTTACACCCAATGGACCTCTTTCTCTTAGGTAAAATCCACGATCTCCCATGTCTTAGTGGATTCCAAGGCAGGCTAACAACAGCTTGATTGTATGTTTGAGGTTCAATGATTTTATCAAGAGCAACTATGAAAACAGAATATGGTGGAGAAATATATGTGTAGCTAATGACAGAGTCAAGGGTATGAGGAGAAACAGGCTTCTTAGTGTGTGCACATACGTAATCTTGTAGATGAGTGAGTGGATGATGTGTCATACTAGGTCTTTTTATAGGATATTGTATGGGTGCAAGAGAACCCTCTTCTTGATGTTCAGGTGAAAGTGGATTAAAAGCCTTTGATTGATCTGTATCATGGTCAACAGGATCAGGATTAGGGCCTTCAGCAGGTAGTGTGACGGAAACATCAATATGATCCAGATCAGAGGCAAAGCATGGTGCAAGTAAAGTGTTAGAATAATCTTGTAAACTATGTTGAGTTGCATTATGGAAAGGAAAAACTAACTCATGGAACACTACATCATGTGAAATGAAGATTTCTTTGAAGACTAAATCAAGAAGGACATACCCTTTTGAGGTTTCTGACATGCTTAGATGCACACAAGTACGAGCTCTGGTGTCAAACTTGTGTATATCCCATGTTAAGGACGCATCAAACACTAAGCATCCTAGGAATTTCAAGTGTTTTTAAGGTTAGGCAACTGATTATAAAGTAACTGATAGGGTGCTAAATTGTCTAACACAGGTGTTGGAGTGAGATTAATGAGCTTAATAGCGTGTTGTATACAGTGTCCCGATTAGAAAATAGGCAAGTTATCTTAGAAAAGTACGGCCCTAGCAACATTGGGAATGTGCTAGTGATTTCTCTCCACCACCCCATTTTGTTGTGGAGTCGAAACACGGCTCTCTTGATGTATTATCCCTTTGTCAAGTTAAAATTCCTCCCATCTGAACTCTTCCCCATTATCTATTTTTAACATCTTTATACTCTTGTGAAATCAGGTTAACACATAAGTATAAAAACTTTACATTAAGGATCTTACTTCAGCTTTGGATTTAATCAAAAATACACAAGTGTAACGACTAAAATCGTCCACTACTGCCTTGAAAAAATGATGTCAATACACTGTTGGGTGTCCATATGGACCCTACAAATCCATATGCACCAAATGAAAGCATGAATCTATCTTACTAACACTTAAGGAAAAAGACAGGTGCTTCATTCTAGCACGGGGGCATATATAAAAATAATTTTACTATGGGGCAGCACTACCTCCTTATGATACTGCTTCAAAACATGCATTCTCTGCTGAGACATATTCCCTAACCTTAAGTGCCTTAGTAGATATTTATTTGGTGTTGCTTTTTAGATAGCCCTGGCATTATTGCAAAACTTCTCAACTGCATAGCTTTCCTCTCTTTTTGATTTCTTAGCTTTTAGTACATAAAGTCCAACTTCCTTTTTAGTTTTACCAATTCTCAGCCCAGTTCTCTTGTTTGTATAATGCATATTGCACCCATAAACATGATAGATAAGTTTGTATCAGCAGTTAACTTGCTCAAGGAAATCCAATTGTAATGGAAAGCAGGAACACAAAGGGCTCTACTTAGTACCAATGCTCTATTTGTTCTAACTGTTCCAATATGGGACACTTTAACTGCCTCACCATTAGGTAGAGTCACCGAAACCCCATGAACAATCTCAGCCTAATCAAACATATTTATAGAACAAGCTATATGATCTGTAGATCCAGAGTCAATAATCCATAAAATAGTGCATTTACTGAGCACCTCCCTGTCATTTTGTCAGAAATTTGGTGTCATAGTGCTTGCTTGATTGACAAAATGATCCTTCTCTGAATTTTCCTCAATGGTCAACTTATCCAAGAACTTAGCCAATTTCTGAATTTGAGAAGTTGTTAGTCCCAGACCTACTCCATGTGCATTGTCATGCTCAGATACTTGACTCATCTCATTCCCTCTAGTATTATCATCCTTTTCTGTAAAATTCACCCTCTTCTTTGGTTTTCAATCTAGTGGGTAACCATTTTTCTTGTAACAAGTCTCCATGGTGTGCCCTTTGAAACCACAGTATGAGCATTGTACTTTCTTGTAAGTTCCCCCTCTTTGATTGGCTTCCCATCTTGCTTGTCCCTTGAAACCATTAAAATCAGTATTGAATCTATTTGCAAAAATTGCAGGTTGTGTATTCTTTGGATGAATAACTCAGTACTCCACTGCCTCTCATGTTGTAAACTCATAGAAAAAGCTTATGTGATATTGGGAAGAGGCTTCATCAGCATATTGAGCCCCTGCTCTAAGGAAAAGTGTTACAGTATATGTGCTAAAGGAAGTGATGAGTGCAAGTCAGTTGAACTCTGTAGTCTCAGTTGATCATATGAAGACTCATTAGTCTGCTAAGTTAGTCAGCATATCAAGAGAAGGCAGAAAATGGTTATTTAGTTAGAGTTTGTCATAACCTCATGTAACTTACTTATAACTGATTAATGAGGTGTATGAAGTTATAAATACCCCATGATTAGAAGCATTGTAATTTAACTTGTTGGTTATTCTTTGAATAATAAACTTCTGCATTTTTTCCGTTTCTGTTTGTTTTACTAACTTGAACATGGTATCTGAGCAGAAACTTTGATGCTTTTCTACGTTTATATATGATTTTTGTGAGAATCTTGAGAGAATTCTTCATTTTTTTGATGAGTTTTCCACAGTTTTTTGAGAGCAAACTGGAGACATTCTTTGAATTTTGATAATTTCTTTATTGTTTTTTTCATTTATACTTCTCTAAATTGATATATTCATGTCGTTCTTGATAGCCATGGTAGCTAAAAGCCAGAATTAATCCCCTCATGTACATTATATGTTCATCTTAATGAGAATCCATCATTGATACTTATTCAGCCATGGATAAATTGAAACAATTATAAACCATGGAAGATGTCCATTGACATGGTAATGATCACCAAGAACAAGATTGGCTTCGTAGATGGCACAATCAAGAGGCCAGAAGCAAATTCAGCAGTTTTACATGCTTGGAGACAGTGTGATACAATGGGGAGGTCATGGATTTTCAATTATGTTGAGAACACCATTGCATAAATTTTGATGTACTTTAAGAGCGCACATATAGTTTGGAAAAATCTTGCTGCTAGATTTTCTAATGTAGATGTATTGAGACTCTCAGGTCTTTTTGAAGAGATACATCTGCTAAAGCAAGGCACAGATTCTGTAAATCAATATTTTACAAGATTGATGGTCCTTTGGGAAGAAATGAAGACTATTAGGTCCATGCCTATGTGTTCATGTGATCCTCAATATCACTGCAATGCTATCAATACTTTGGTGGATCATATGGAAACTGAACATGTCATGAAGTTTGTTAAAGGTTTAAGAGACAAATTTGAGCCTGTTTCCCAGGCAATGTTGATGGCGCCATTCTTAGAGATCCATGATGCCTTTGCAATGGCCATAAAATAGAATGACAACAGTTATATGTGGCAAATAAGGCCCAGGATACTATGATTCTCCTGTCTGAGAAGAATGGACAGAGGCAACACCAACCAGTAGCAGAACATGATCTATACCTGCTACAAATACCAGACTCGAGAATCCTAAGAAGTTACAATGTTGTTTTTGTGGATTCAATGGTCATACTAAAGAAACTTGCTACAAGAAGCATGGTTATCCTTTTGGTTTCTGGTCATAAAGGGCTAACTAGGTGAAGGAGGAATAATCAGCAAAAGAAGGTTAGCCCCAAAATAGGTATGCTGGACCAAGGTTTCCTAATCTTACAGCACAACAACTTGACAAGTTGATGGCTCTATAGAGTTCTGATCCTCTTAGACATGCAAGGTTTACTATTAGGCAGCTTGCTGGAGTTACTACTCATTTCTCAACTGTTATAGGGACATGTGATCTGAAATTAGTAAGATCTATACAATGGATCTTGGCACTTGGTGCCACATATCACATTGTAGGTTTTTTAGACTTATTAAGTATCCCAAACCTTCATTTGTTATAGAAATGGGATTACCTAATGGAAATAATATTTCTGTTACACATATAGAACAAGTGAGAGTAAATTTTCAGCTGGTCTTACATGATGTCTTTTGTATTCCTGGTTTTTAGTATAATTTTTTATCTTTACCTTATGTTAGGAAAATTTTATTAAGTTTTGATGATGGCCATACTAGCTGTTATAGCAAGCCTGATATAGGTTAGAATTAATTGTATAGGCTTTATTAGAAGTCCGAAATTGTATAAGTTGATCAGACTAAGCACGGTAAATATTAATCTGGTAGGCCAACTTAGTAAAGTAATAACATAAGATCAACTGAGTGAGAAGGCTGAGGATCTAGACTCAATGAAATGAAGACTTATAGATTGACCTACAACTAAGGAAGTCTATGATGACATTGGGTAAGTCTAAGATATCATCTAAGAAATGAATATTATTTTCTTTATAATTGGTGTACACTGACCTCACCCAAATCAAGGGTCATTGAAGTTAAACTAAGTCGGCCGAAGAAAACCAGTAGAGAAGTACCAGTCAAGAGATCAAAAGTTCAAAATTTCAAGCCAAGTACTTACCAGCACATAAGCTACTTAAATCATGATATGTTACATCGGCTAAGAAACAAGAAGTGAGCTGACTGAAAGGGAAGTAAGCTAACAACTAAGCATAAAAGAATCGGCTAAGAACAATGAAAAGAAGAGTCAACTAATCATTAAGCTGACAAAGGAAGATAGGCTGATTCAATAAGCTGACAAGATTTAAGATGCAAAGTTAAGCACGTGGAAAATATTGAAGACAATGCATTTAACGCAGAATCATTCATGGAGAAGATTTTAAGGAAGAACATTGGAAGAATAAACAAGAATCAAGGATCACTGAAATCAAATCAAGAAAAATCGTAGAATCTTTTCTAAGGAATTAATTAGCCAACAGACAAAAATTCAAATTCAAGGGATCATGGCTATAAATAAAAGGCTTCATCAGAAAGGAAGATATACATAAGTAATTGTAAAATTTCTAAGAGCCCATACTCCACAAAACCAAGCCTTCACATTCTCGATCTTAAAAGACATATCCAGAAATTCAAGTTCAGACATATCCATAACTCAAATATAATCATTCAGTCTTAACTTGATCTATTTGTGAATTATTCAATTCACTTCATCCAATCTCATCTAGAGATCACAAACTCAGTGTAGAGGCTTCTATTGCCTCCAATGACTAAAGCAACTAAATCAGAGCAATCGGAGAAGGAGTTGCGCTTTTATGAGCTACTGAAGGATATTTTCTGAAGGAGCAGTGTGTGAAGATTTTAATCACCAAAACATTTGTTGCCATAGAGTGATAACTCAAGATTGTGAACTTGAGTAGTGAAGGATAATCAAACTATTGTATTGGTGAAAAACGATAGTGAATTCCTTCCGTCACCATAGGAGAAGAGTGGATTATAGGATTACACCAGCCCAAACCACTATAATTCATGTGCCATTTACTTTGTGCAAATTTACATTATGAACGTAGATTCTGTTATTTATATAATCTTATGAGTGATTGTATATACTTTGAAAATATATATTTAGAAGGATATTCTACTGCATAAGCTTTTTCATAAGGAAAAGTTTTTAAACTCTATCTAGAGGCATCCACCCCCTTGACTCTAGATTCACCCCTCTCTTGCACCAAAAAATAGTATTTGAGCAGTGTTCTTTATATCAGACCATGTTCACATCTGATATTTGGTAACAAGGAGATCGGCTTTTTTTCTTCTAGTTTTTCAATGTTTTGATATACATATATATTACTATGAATCTCAACGATTCATGTCAAAGGTTTCTGTTTTAATGTAAAACAAATTAGGAATATAAAATTTTCATGTTATATCATCTTGCAGCGACTCATGAGGAGATGCTAGATGTAATCAATGATGGACCAATCAAGATAATGACAATAGTAACAACATGTGCAAATCAAGGATGACCAATAAAGAAACCAAAGATGACAGGAAGAGAGCGAATCTCGATTATGTGGCAAAAGACGTGATCATAAAGACATTGGACAACAACATGTTCATGAGAATTAGGGATTGCAAAACAGCAAAGGAAATGTAGGAAAAACTAGTTTTTATCAATCAATCTCAGAAGCAATAATGGAGAACAAATTGTCTATTGCAAAACATAAATTTGAAAACTTCAAGATGAAAAATGGTGAATCCATTCAACAAATGGATATCATATATTCTAGCATACTCAGTGAACAGCAGCAGCATGGGCACACCTACCCACATAAATAAATGTGCTTGTAGATCTTAATGGGCTTTTCAGACAGATGGAAGATTACCACTTCAGTTCTCGAGGGCACACTTGTCCTCACCAAGATTGACATATTAACACTGATGTCATAATTAAAAGTTTGAGTTAAATAGTGAAGATGATGGACCAGCGGAGGTACAGAAGACCAGCGCACTGGTAGCACCTTAGCAGAGTTGTTAGGAACAATTTATTTAGTTTTGATGATGGACATACTAGCTGTTATAGCAAGCCTGAAATAAGTTAAAAACCGAATGTAGAAGTTTTACTTAAAATTCTGACATTTGTATAAGTTCGGCCAGACAAGCACTGTAACAGTAGTCTGGTAGGCCAGCTCAATAAAGTAGAGATAGATGACCAGCTTAGTAAGAAGGCAAAGGATCCAGACTCAGTGAAGTGAAGACATATAGACTGACTTACAACCAAGAAAGTCTGTGATGACCTTGGATAAGTCTAAGATATCACATTAGTGATGGAACTTAATTTTATTCAATATGGTGTATACTGACCTCACCCAAAATAAGGGTTAGTGAAGCAAATCAATATTGACCGAAGAGTACCAACAGAGAAGTAATAGCAGAGTGCCAACAGCCAAATGA
Organism: Gentiana straminea; assembly: GCA_036785695.1. Lineage (NCBI taxonomy): Eukaryota > Viridiplantae > Streptophyta > Magnoliopsida > Gentianales > Gentianaceae > Gentiana > Gentiana straminea. The sequence goes on from JAVUPR010000398.1 coordinate 3,747,671, forward strand.
TCAAGAATCTATTTACTGGTAAACAATAAGTTAACAGCCAAGTGAAACAGTCACTTAACTAGCGAAGTAACAGTGAAGGTAGCAAAGTAATGGATCAACAAATCAGTGAAACCAATGACAATGAAGTAAAAAAGAATCAACTAAGGCTCTTGACTGTCACAACAAATTTAGAAACATGAAAAATATGGAATCAAGGTATTTATTATAGAATCAACCAAGAGAGGATTTTGAGAATAAACGTTGGAAGAAAATCTGGATCACATAAATCAATGAGGATTAAATCAAGATAGAATCGAAGATTATTCCCCACATTAATTAGCTAGCCAACGGATTGAAATTCAAATTCAAGGAAATTTTGGCTATAATAGAAGGCACAGACAAAGGGCAAAAATTACAAGTATAACGAACATTCTTTAGAAATTCGATGTGCTCAAACTATGTTCTATAACTAGGACTTTTGTAATCTTGATCTATAAAGTCATATCCTAAAAAGTTCAAACTCAGAAAACAAAGTAGCAAAAGTCTATTAAACCTGAGTTTTATCAACCTTGTGGATTCCTAGATTTACACCTTCATCATGCAACCTTTATCAAGCAATTGAATGAGAAGGAATTATGGTCAATGTGATAGTTGCTAAAGGATCAGTTCCGAAGGAGCAGTGTGTGAAAGTTTAATCAATGAAGCATCAGTTGCCAGGAAGTGATAGCTTGTAGATTGTGAAGCTTATGTAGCCAAGGACAATAAAAAATTTATATCGGTGAAAGGAATAGTGAATTCCTCTTATCATCACATGAGAAGAGTGGATTAAGGGATTACACCACCCTGAACCACAATAAATCTGTGTCTTATTTATTTTCTGCACTTTATATTCCTGCCCTTATTTTCTGTTATTTATTTTGACTGCGTGTGTTATTATATTTACTTTGAAAATATATTTTAAGAAGGGATCATTCTGCTGCACAAATGCTTTTCGTCAAGAATAGTTTTTAAACTCCTACTAGAGTCATTCACCATTTTCTGGGACCAACAATTGGTGTAAGAGCAGTGTTCCTAATATCATAACCCTGTTTAGATATGATTTCTAGTAACAAGGAGATCACTTATTTTCAAAGGATTTTTCAAATCTGTGACATATATATACCTACTGATGGAGTCATAAAGCTTTATGTCTATGGTGCCTGTATTTAATGTTAACAATTTTGAAGTATATAAAATTCGTATGTTGAAGTATATTCAAGCATGTCAATTTGTAGCAATGACAGGCTCTCGTAAACTCATTTGCAGATTTAAAAAATTTAGGCCAATAGAATCCACACTACAATACCTTTGTTGATGTCTTATCCGGTCCATAGTGGCTCCCCACTTCTCTCGAATGGCATTGTTCCAGAATATTTGGGATTTCATCATCATGGATGCATCTCCCAAAAATGTTATCAGGGCACATCTTGTACAGGTAGGGATCAACCCAATAGTAATGCTTAGGATCTGTAAAGCACTTCTTCTTGTCGGTGCTTGTGAATTTCGGTGGTAGGTATCTTCCTGTGAGATAATTCACTATAGTTGCAAACCAAAGGTATACCTTACCCACTCCTGATGTAACATGTCAGGGCTGAGATTCAATTGAGGCTACTACAGAGACAACAAAAATTTGTTCATCGGGAAAGCTCTCCTTGATCTTTGTAGGTTTCTTCTCTTCCACCAATCTAAGCCTTGACAGGTGATTAGCCACCTGGTTCTCAGACCCTTTATTGTCTTTAATTTCCACATAAAACTCTAGATGAGTAGAATCCATCTCAACAATCTCGGCTTGGAGTCCTGTTTGGTAAGTAGATACTTCAAAGTGCCATGGTCAGTGAATACAATGACTTTAGATCCTATGAGATAAGACCTAAAATTGTCAAAATCAAAGATCACAGCTAAGAATTTCTTCTCCGTGGTCGCATAATTCCTTTGGCCACTATTGAGGGTACGGATAGCGTAATATATTGGTTTAAAGATGTTGTCATCTCTTAGTCTCAAGGCTGCTCCAAATGCCATATCACTAGCATCACACATCAGCTCGAAAGGTTTGTTCCAATCTGGGGCAACCAGAATTAGGGCTGTTATAAGCATATACTTCAGTGCGTTGAATGCTTGGTAGCATTCTTCTCCAAATACAAAAGGCACATCATTTGCTAGTAGTTTCATAAAAGCTTTTGAAATCTTAGAAACATCATTTTATGAACCTCTGGTAAAATCCATTGTGGCCAAGAAAGTCTCACAACGTCTTTAAATCCGTGGGAGGTGGTAGCTTCTCTATGACCTTAATCTTTGCTTTATCCACTTCCATTCCTTTCTTTAAATCTTATGACCAACACTATTCCTTCAGTTACCGTAAAATGTCACTTCTCCCAGTTAAGCACAAGGTTGGTTTCTTCGCATCTCTTCAGCACCTTGCTCAAATTGTCCAAGAATTCATCATAACTATCTCCAGAGACTGAAAAATCATCCATTAAAATCTCTAAAAAAAAAATCTTCCACCATGTCCGCAAACAATGATATCATGCATCTTTGAAATGTTGCTGGCGCATTGCATAGTCCAAAAGGCATGTGGTTATACGTGAAAGTTCCGTATGGACATGTAAATGTAGTCTTTTTGTGGTCCTCAAAGCAAATTTGTATCTGTTAGTAGCTTGAATACCCATCCAGAAAACAATTAAATGTGTGACCACTCACTCTTTCCAACATCTTATCAATAAAATGTTGGGGAAAATGATCTTTTCGGGTTGTGTCATTCAGTTTCCTGAAGTCTATGCAAACTTGATGTCCTGTAATTAACTCATCGAATTCATTAGCTTGAATAGTAAATCCTCGGTTCTTAAGCACCACATGAATTGGGCTTGTCCATTCACTATCCGCAATTAGGAAAATGATTCACATCTCCAACATCATAATTATTTCCTCCATCACAACATCTTTTAATGGAGGCATCAACCTTCTCTAAGATTGAGCCACAACCTTCTTATCTGGGTCTACATATCCTATTCATGCAAACTGGGGGGCTTATTCCTCGAATATCTGCAATGGTCCACCCAAAAGCTCCCTTATGCTCTCTCAATACTCTTAATAGTTTCTCCTCATCAAAAGGTGATAATGACGAAGAAATTATGAGCGGAAGAGTACCATCTTGTAAGAACACGTACTTCAGGTGAGATGGAAAAGGTTCCAACGTTAAATTCCTAGGGGGCTCCTCCAATGATGATTCTAATAGCTTACCAATCAACTATAGATCAGAGAACTTATGCCACGAATGTCTATGAATTGATCTACCTATATCCACAGAAGATATAGGTTCTAGTTCTACCATATGACCTTCGCTGCATCCGGGCTAGGTTTCCTCATTATCTCCTTCTTCTTCTTTCAAAAGCAAAGTCTCTACTACTTCAGGGTGCAGTGCCACTTGCTGATGTAACTTCAAAACAAGCTTTTCAATGGCATCCAGCATGTACCATGCTTCTCCTTCGTCCTGTGCATATCCCATTGTCTTTAGCACAGTGATGATTATTACACTGTCTTCGTTCACTCTTAAAATCACTTATTCTTTATAGACATCTATCAAAGTCCTACTAGTCACTAGAAAAGGTCTTCCTAGGATCAATGGAACATCACTATATATTAGCTTCCATGTCCAACACCATAAAGTCCACTTGAAACACGAACTTATCTAATTTTACTAGAACGTCCTCCACAACTCCACACGGTCTCTTCTTGGATTTGTCAGCCAACTGAAGGGTTATAGATGTTTCATTCAGCTCTTTCATTCCTAACTTATGGAAAATAGACAATGGCATCAAGTTGTCACTTGCTCTAAGGTCGCATAAGGCTTGGTTTAGGAACACTACTTTAACGGTACATGGTATAAAGAAGCTCCCAAGATCTTTACACTTGAGAGGCAGTTTGCATTGCAAAACTGCCGAGCATTCCTCATTCAAACCAACAGTCTCAAGATCCAATAACTTCCTCTTAATAGGAACTGCTTCTTTCAGGAACTTAGAGTACTCTGGCATTCGTGCAATAGCTTCTAACTAGGTGATGTGAACTTACAACTTCTTGAACTTATCTATTAGAAATAAAATTGAGTTTTGATGATGTTTCATCACTTGTTATTTAATTGTTTGTTTAAACCCCATTGATGAAGTGCCGAAACTAGTTGATATAGTGAAAAGCTAAAAGATGTCTAGATTAAATTTTAAACAATTTGAAGATTAATTCCTAAATTGTTTACCTAAAGTACGAATCGGATTCCTTTTCAGACAACTTTTGAAACACCATTCAGGTATTAATTACTTCAATCCAATTGAAGATTAATTCCTAAATTGTTTAGCAATCTCATATTCGTACTAGTCCGAACCTTTCAAACATTCCGAGATTCGTACTTCACTAAGTACGTCCAACTATTTCTAAAACAGTCAAAGAGAGTAATAAACTATAATATTATTCATGGTATTAATTGTCACAAGCCAACAAACATCAGTATGTTTAGGCTGTGGGCAATTTTCTAGATTTTATACTCTTTTTATAAAAGTGTATTTTAGTCATCTTTAGATACGTATCACCCATATGATTCATAATCACATGGTTTAGGCATCATCAGAATGACATTTGACTACACATTTCTCTTCCGCAGAGACTATGTCTAGAACAACCACAAAATATTAAGGATAACAGTCATACAAATATTTGCTTGCGATTTTATCACCTGTATCAACTATATAGTAATAGAAATCTAGTATGTTAGATTCGATGACTATCCAACTTTATCGGAATAATATTTATTCCTTACAATTGAATTTGTATACTAAATCCCAACAAATAACTGAACTCGTGTTCTTCATAAAAACCGGAACGCAATAACATTTATTTCCTTCCTTAACCAGTTTACTAGATCCAGAATACAATATGACAAATGTTGCAACGTTTGCTTCATTTTCCGTATCTTAGAATATTCTGTATTCAATCTTCAATCATACTCGTAAGATATATCTAAGATTTGACTTGAGCATAGCTAGATTTATCTCAACTTACTTGTTTATAATGGAGACTTCGATAAGTTCTCTTATTCAAGCACATGCCCTAATTTTTTCTTTTAATCCCTTAAGCACTTGTAAATATTTCTTAGCTTAGTCTTCGTAAGACTCAAGAAAAATTACAAGAGCTATGCCTTTAATTCACTTTCATAAAGAAAATCTAATGTTTGTTAGATAGTTTATTTAACCTTTTGAATCATATTCAAAACATGAACTATTTAAGAAAAATTCAAACAATAGTTAAAGAATTAAGTCGATACTTAAATCTTACAATTTTGAATACAACATTTCCAAAATTCGTCGTGGTCACTCACATTCAACGCATCTAATGTTTGAATTAACTGCCATCATATGTGATTAATTCGTTAAAACTTATTTCAAGTGATTTAATCATATCATGAGCTTCCGTTTTTTCATTAATTATTAAAGTCTTGGAGCACTCCATCAAATATGTAGTCTCCTTGTCTCTAACTATAACTAAATTGCTCGTGTTATTGCTTATTTAAAAGGATGAAAATTACTTAACTTTATTTCAGAACGTTTTTCAAAAGGTTACAGTCATTTATAATATTGGTTCTAATAATCGAGAATAACACATAGAAATAAAAGTTTGCTAAAAACTACAACATAAAAGTAAAGATAAAAGAGTATTGTTGTTTATACACGTAAAATCAAAAATGGTCTTTTGATTTATGATTTTACTACAACTAGTCAACTACTCTTAATTGACTTTCAAGAATTTTTCAAAATTCTTTAGTGGCTGAGATTCAATCTAGTTACCTCGATTCCCGGCGGTGGTCGATCAACCAAGATAATTTCAAAAGATAGGTAACTTTTTACCAATCGCATCTCTATGTAATTCTCAGTGGTTGACTAGTCAATTCTTTGACAATGCACATCACTATATGTTAGTCAACCCCTAGTCTCTAAAATTAAACGGTCATGACGGTGGCCAATCACCGCAAAATTTTAGTTAAGTCATAACCCAATATTCTCGAGATCTCATACGATCATGTCTCAATAACGACGATATACCCGAGATAGGTCAACTCCCGGCAGTGGTCGATTAGTTGGATCAACAAAGGGCTCTTCACCGTCGTTATAATATTGGGAGACAAAATTACGACTTAATTTTTGTTGTAGAAGTATTTTGCAAATTAATTACGGTCTCATTAAATATATTTAACTCTATAGACATGCATCCTACGTTTGGGACATTTGCTTACAATATGTACTCTTGATTAAGTTTTATAGCACTAATCAGACCTATTGTCCGGTATTATTAACATGTTTGGACGTATATATAGGTTGAAACAATCCTGACAATCATGTCTGAGTGACAATCCTTATGGAAACAATCGTGCTTACAATATGTACTCTTGATTAAGTTTATGGACGTATTATTAACATGTTTCATACATGATTCCAAAATGTATCCTGTATGTAAAAAAGTCATAATTCATTACCCGGATTGGTTTTATAGACATTCGGTCATAGACAATGAATGGTCAAACGATCTAATATGTATGCCATTGTATTGCTAATTTGTAGCCATCGCCTTTTTCCACCTACTTATGTTCCACATAATTCACAGCTTTCTTATATTATATAATTGATTTTGTCATTTATAAATCCTCCTCTCCCCCCACCCCCTCCCCTTCCCAATTTTTTTTTACCAAATCTTGATCAATTTTAGATTCACCAAACACACAAAACAAATTCTTACATATATGTGATTTGGTCATTTATAAATCCTCCCCCTCCCCCCCCCCCCCCCCCCCCCCCCCCTTCCTATTTTTTACCTCATCTTAATCAATTTTAAACTTACCAAACACACAAAACAAATTCCATATTCCTACTCAACACATTGCTACGAATTAACAATACAGTGGCTATCAAGTGTTTGTGAAGGCATAACACATTAGATCACATCACCATCCATGGCCTATAGCCGTTGATGGCAGTATGTGCCTTACGCCCTATATGTCAATCTTGATAATGAATCTTTAAGTATTAATTTATTTTACGATTTTTTACTATCCAACTTATACATGCAAAATCTCAACAAATCGTGAGTTGATTGAAGGTTTGTGGCCTAATATGTTTGGAAATGACAATACATTTTGAAGTTATGAATGGCTAAATCATGGTCACTTAATGCCATACGTCTAAACACAATATTTCGATCAGACAATAAGTCTATTTAACTTCATGAATATGGCGTCGAAGTAATGTCTTATAGTACATACTTGATGCCTATTTCATGGTAATGGAAAGTGTCGCCGGAAATGATGACAAATAATCACTGTCATCGCTAGAAGTACGGATATGTTACGGTCAAACCAAATAATTGATTGTCAATCTATATCGATAACATGTCCAGATCAACACCTAAGTGAATAGACACATGTTTGAATGTCATAGAACATATAATTTGTATTTACTTCCCCAAGAGCTTAACTTCTTAGTATAATTTGTTATAATTTTGTATTTACTTCCCCAAGAGCTTAACTTCTTCCGCACTTTGTCAAGGATAAAACCGTAACTTTTCTTCTTCTTCGTGTGAGAGTGATGCATTGGAACTCCTAAATTTTCACCCAAATCCTCGGTATGCTACATACATATAGATGGTGTGTCAAGAGGTCTGCTTGGCGATGGCCTCTTTGTGGAGTGATTGGACCAAGTTTAGCACCATTCCAAAGGATAGAGAGCCGATATGTGGTCAAACCATGCATGATAAGACGAATGAGATGTGCTCAGAGAGACCCACGGATTCAAGAATCTTGCACACATGCAAAGCTCCAAACCACTTCATATACCCTTTTTACCTTTCGTCGTCTGTCGAAATATATCACTACAAAAAAAAAACACTCTATTGTTACACTAGTTTTTGCTACAAACACAAAAAAGGTGTGGCTAATAACACTTGGTTCGACTCTTTTACCACGCATGTAACTAAAAGTATGTATATAGCAACACTTTTTTTATTGTGTAGCAAACAATAGTATAGCAAAAAACTGTTTTTCTGCTACCCACTGTTATATATCTACGTTCCGGTTGTTTCACATATGTACTAGAATGTTTTTATTTATTTTTTTAATTTTAAAATGATACATTTCATTTTGGTAAGCTGTGAGGGTAATTTTGTCTTTACGACATTATCTGTGAACCCTACACTTGTTATAATATCTTCCTATACTATAAATCTCCCCTTTTCAGCCGTCGGTCACAAAAAAGAAAAAAATTTCCAGACTTCTAATTACATTCTCAGCCTATTTCCTCTTATTCTTCATTAGGTAAATTGTTGGGAAACATCTCCACATTTGAAGATGCAAGAAAATGAGCAGGACAGGACAATCCATATAACTGCAAAATCAATTGAATCTAATTTCAAACCCGATTTTCCTGGTATAATTCAGAGATGAAGCCACAATAAGAAACATTATTTAAGAACCATCAATTAATTAACAGTATTTAAGAACCATTAATTTGATAAACTTGTGTAGGGTATGTTTACTAATTACGTTATTCATTATTACTTTTTGAAGTGAATAGTAAGGATTTATATATGATAAAACATATGTAATTGTTAAATTAGGGTTCGAAGTTTATTTGTTTAAAAGTTTTTGGTAAATTTTGTGTCGGGTTTTCTGTCTATGCACTATACGAAAGTTAGTGTTTTTGTATTAGTGTTCCGTACATTACAATTTTATAGCAATATATTTCACTTTTTGTGAGTTGTTTGATTTGATGATTGGTTTTTACAGGTCAGGATGAGATTAGAGCACGTTCTTCCACGTTAGTTGTTTGATTTGATGATTGGTTCTTACAGGTGTGGATGATTACGGCATATTCTTTCTTGTTATTCGTTATTACATTAGCGGTTACTTTAGCCGCATACCTTAGCCGACCGGATAGAAGACAAATAAATTTCTCTATATTTGGGGAGGTAAATCTACATTAGCAAAGAAATTTTTCTGCATTTGGGAGAGGTAAAATTTCTCATACATTTGGGAGAGGTTCTAGAAACGAAAGAAATTTCTCATTTCTCATACATTTGGGAGTGTAAATCTTTAACTACGCTTTTGTTTATTTTTGATGTGATTGATATATATTATATATTAGAGGAGCTTTTGTTTATTTTTGATGTGATTGATATATAGATATATATTAAAGGTGTTGATTGAGAGTATTAGTTTAAAATAATGGAAGACTAATATGATTGGTGTAAATTCGTTTTTAAATTGTAAGTGTACATACTTAGTATGATGACGATCATAACGATTTTATCCCCGATTATCGGTTTTTTATTACATAGATGTCGATCCTTGATTAAGGTATATGTAGTGGGGTCATCGCAGCCTAAAACAATTTTTTTAACAACAAAACGATATTTTTTAACAACAAAATTACATCGTTTTAATACTAAAAAAAAAAATTCTCCGGATCTTAGTGGCAGGGCCGGCCCTATGCTAAGGCCGGCGAGACCCGAGTCTTAAGCCCAATTCTGTCGGGGGGCCCAACGGTACATGTTTCGCTAAAAAAAAAAAAACATTCGTGTAGATTTAATCCGATTCAACCTAATATAATATGTTAATTTTCTTTTTTGATAAAGGCCCAATTTTATTTTTTTTACTCTAATTGATAAAGACCCCAATAAAAAAATTTACTTGACCAAAAAAAATAGATATATACAAACAAGTTTTATTTTTTTTTTTGCATTTACGGATGTTAAAAACGCGATAAGTGTTGGAAAAAATGTAGTATTTAGGATTTGACAGAGAATTAGAAACTCCAAGACACGTTAATAACTTTGTCTTTTAAGAGATGTTTTGTCCCATACGATTTGTCACTAAGGGATCAAATGAAAATCTCTTTCAGGATACAATGGGGGTGTTTGATTCAAACAGTGACTTATTTGAATCAAACCCGAGAACACTCGAAATTTTTCTAATGATGTTGTCAAATTTATGGATTTTCGTCTTCATACTTATGCCTTTTATAGGTTGCAAGTACCCCATAAACGAATGGATGTACTTCTTGCACGAAAGGGTAGGGTTGTCACCGTTCACCGGATGAAAGCATGCAACCCTTCCACGAAAGGGTAAGTACATATCAGTTCGAAAATGCGTGCATCTGAAAATGATAATCAAACGATAACAATAATTCGTACGGTAACTCGTATGCAAACGATAATCAAAATATTTATTTATGAAAAAATATCTAACAATAAGTATGTTTTATATAAAAAAAAAAATTTTTACTAAAAGGCCCAATTCGGGGACTTGGTTTTAGGCCCAATAAAAGCGAGGGCCGGCCCTGCTTAGTGGGGTCACATGACCCCACCCTAGTATACACAGATCCGCCCATTAGATACATTTATTGATGTTTCGACGCTCAAGTAACATGTATATATGGATATTGCATATGCGAAAACATTATAATTATACACTAATCGCTTCACATCTGTATAGTTGAAGTTCACTTCCATAATGCGAGCTACTTGTGATAAATCTCGTCGGATTTTTTTTATTTTTATTTTTAGAATGTATCTCGTCGGAGCTTTAAAACTGTATAAACGATATTTTTTAGATTATCATCTTATTTTTTTGTTTTTTGGGATCGCATTAATCTTGCAAAAACGGGACGGGAAATGATGCATTACAAAAATATGAGTAAAACCGGGCATACGATCATAGAATAAATTGAAGTGTACATCTGCATACGCCACATTCCAATCCTTTCGTGATACAAATGATTTGACAGCCGGATTGTGCTAAATCTATACGAATTACTACCGAGAAAGATGTGCCCATCACTCCATCAATGCCACCGAAGATGAAATATTGAGTCCATATATATATCCTTGTGGTTAGTGAAGAACATCCATCCGACCGGATTTGTCATGAAAAATAATGGAGATTATTCTTTTCTTTATTATCAGAGAGGGCCCTTAGGGATTGGGGGCTTCTTTGAGTATCGAAGTTGATATTACACTACATATACAAACATTTGAGTATTACCTTAAAAATATTTTCTCAAGAATCGTCTCTAATGATTTGTAAAGCAACATAATGTTGTATCCACGCTATATCCTCATCAAGTTTGTACCGGACTTACACAAAAATAATTGCTTTTGCCGATATTAAATAGATCTAGAACAATGTACTATGTCATTTTCGATATATATAAAAAATAAAGAAAAATAAAAACAAAATTACATGACAAAACTTGGTGTTTTTAGGAAACGTCTATAAGAATCCTATGTTGGAAAGGTTTTGTAAATGCAATCCATGTGTGCCTCATGCGACAAATATGGTTCGGCTTTTTTGGAGACTTTGTAGTAAAGATGACCTGCAACCCAACCAAATTCACCGATCAACAACATTCTTGCATATACCCATGGTGTGTCAATTGTAAAAGTCATATAGATTCCCGATTTCTTTTTTGTACTTTTCAAAGCCTCCGTTTATCTCTTCTCGGATGACATCCAAAAAAAATTGTTAAATGAAGCACCACTCAAGGTGCTTAGGAACGTATTATTAATACGTAGAATATCAAATGAGAATATAATTTGGTTATTGGAGAACCATAAATATGCAAATATCAACCTCAAAATAGAAATCAAGTTTTCAATAAGACCTTAAAGTACAAAGGGAAAACAATTATGTTAGTGTGATTACATGTTCAATAATGCCGACTTATGTATCTAAACGGAATTCACCTTAATTTGAATAAATTTATATCCTTAGATCAAAAGTACACAACATAAAACCCACCAAAATTTCAACCACCGTCCATCATGTCAATCCGTATACATGGCAACAACTTTCAACAAATGCATGGCCATTAAATATAGGGTAGTGATACATCCACTACACATTCTTGTTCATTCATTTCATATGGACACACTTCAATCATTGACCAGCCTTTATGTAGTGTATGTGCAATATACAATATGTATGTGTAGTGCATATATCATTTTCCTTAAATTAATATATAGAAAATATTATATCAAAGTATAACAACCTCATCCAGGAACACAGATAACCTATCTACGATTATATTTTCATAGGGTTGAGTAGAAAAGCTAGAAACAACACATTCTAATAAAGAGCAAAAATAAATTATATTTTTCTATAGCCACATATGACGCATGGTACATTTAAGTGCTAAAACTACACTCAGAAGACTTAAACTAAGATCATCAACACTAAAGCTACTCTTTTTGAGCAATGATAGAGATAAATAAAACCTACTTGAAAGCCATGCCCAAGGGTTTGACATGCATCATTCTCGGTTAGCTCATGATGCTTCTATAATCCATGGTCCATGTTAATAAATGCTTTCTCTACTACGTAAATGCGCAAGTGAGACTGGAGATGAGAACAATCAAAAGGTGTTAAAGTTGTCCCACATTAGGCACTTGATATTGTATCACCCACCATATTAAGAGATGGACTTCCATTTTAACCCTCACCTACACACCCACACTAAACCTATATTAAGAGATGGATGCCCAAGGGTTTTCCCTCACCTCATAACCATGGTATGTTTTGGGGATGGAGATGAGAACAATCAAAAGGTGTCCTCTTATATGGGTTTGGGCTAGATTTTCCACAAAAGGCTAGCCATCAATAGAAAATGAAAGTAAGAAAAATAAAGGAAAGGTAGATACTATTACCTGAGATCAATACATTCCGATATCTCATCTAGCTCACCGAAGAAGCCCCATTCTGATTTTGATCTCTATCTTGCTTAGTTTGAATTGTGATATGGTGGGTTGGCTTATCCAAATGTTTAGGATGGGCTGATCTACTACTCATTGGTTATGACATGTATGCTTGAAAATTCAAACCAGCAGGATAAAAAAAACAGAAAGCTTGCACAATCAATTAAACGTATTTCAATTTCTCAAACTCAAACCAAAAAGTTTGCTACAACCCAAATGTAGCATAAAAATGAAAAGGCTTGAGGAAAAAAAAAACAACTACCATCAATGAAAAGGCTTAAGGAAAAAAACACAAACAAACAACTAAGGTAGACATTATTATCTCAATAGAGAAAATACTAAAGAAGCGCCGACCTCGATCTCTACCAAAAGAAATTTAAAAGTAAAAGAGGCGGGAAAATTAGAAGAAGAAGAAATGTAAATTGTATTCAATAATCCTCTCAATCAGTGAATACATTGTTCAATCTACAGCTTTATATAGATCTCTCAACTATGACTAACTACTATTAACTTCTAGAATCGGTTATAACTGCCTAACCACTTCTAACCAACTTTCTATACAAGTGTTCGAACAAATGACTCTATGAGCCTTCTACTTGTATCTTGTGTGTGTGTATTGCAGCTATATTATCAACACCCCCCCTCAAGATGGACTAGGGGAGCCTTCTACTTCTATCTTGTGTGTGTGTGTTGAAGCTTTATAGATGTGTGAAGGAGCATATCTTCTCAGAAGGGAATGAAACAGTGGTGCATCCAATGGTTTTGTTAGGAAATATGCTAAATGATTCTGTGTTGTGACTGGTAGAAGCTTCACTAGTCCAGATTGGACTTTTTCCCTTGTGACATGACAATCAATTTCTATGTGTTTTGTCCTCTCATGAAAGACAGGATTTTGTGCTATGTATATGGCACTTTGACTGTCACAGAACATGGAAATAGGCTGTTGAACTGAGACTCCTAAATCATGTAGAATGTAGATCATCCATTGCAATTCACAAACTCTTAATGACATGGCTCTGTATTCTGCATCTGCTGAGCTTCTAGAGACAGTTGCTTGTTTTTTAGACTTCCAAGACACTAGAGCTGATCTTAGGAACATGCAATAACCAATGATAGACCTTCTTGTTTCATGGCATCTCCCCAATCTGAGTCTGTAAAAGCAGTGAGGATTAAGTTGTTGTTTGTTGGAAAGAAAAGACCTTGAGATGGTTCCAATTTAATGTATCTAAGTACCCTGTGTGCAGTATATAGGTGATTGATAGTTGGAGCATCTAGAAACTGGCTCAACTGATGTACTGCATAAGACAGGTCTGGTCTTGTTACTGTAAGGTGTAACAACTTTCCAATAAGACTTATGTATTGTGTTTTATCTGGGAGAAGATCTGAATCACCATGCTGTAAATGTGTCTTGGATGGCATAGGTGTATGTACTGGCTTGCATCCACTGAAACCAAACTCTTCCAATAGACTGAGAGCATATTTTCTTTGACAAAATGATATGCCAGTAGATGATCTGGCCACTTCTAGTCCTAGAAAATACTTCAGAGGACCAAGATCCTTGATTTGGAATAATTCATGTAGATAGGTCTTAAGTTCATATATGAGAGACATGTCATTGCTGGCCAGCACAATGTCATCTACATAAACTAGAGCAAATATGTAGGATTTCCCTTTTGTCTTTGTGAATAAGCTATAATCATGCTTGGACTGATTGTAGCCAAGATTAAGTAGTGCAGATGTGAGCTTGGCATTCCATTGCCTACTAGCTTGCTTCAGGCAATATAGTGATTTAGTTAGTTGATAGCAAAATAACTGACCGCTAACCTTAACCGACAGAGTATTAGGTCAACGGTAGTATAGTGGTTTCAAGGTCGAATCCACATAGAATAATAGTGAAGTACCAAAGTCGACGTTTAAACATGGTTCAGGTCAATATTAAGTGAAAAGTATTATAGCTAATGCAGAAAATAAATATTATTCTAACGGATTTATCTAGGTGATTAAAAGGGCATAGCCGAACTACGATCCAACAGGTTACTTTTACCCCACAGGAAAGACTTGACAAGGAGTGTGTCTTAACCGACCTACCTATCCAATTCAGTTTATATGACATCCACGGGTGTCAACTCCTTATTCTTGCGTTAAGGTCTGAACAACTCTCGCTTAACCCCTTATACTAGGCTTATTAACCCTCCCTTTAGAAAGCTAACTCGCCTAACATGGTTGACCATAATAATGAGCCGCTCGGGAACCTGATAAGAACCTCACATAGGCACAGTCCTAACTTCTAGCTAGGTTGTCAATCTAACAATCGAGGCTATGTCTAGTGATTCTAATACCCGTATCCCACACCTCGCCGCAAAATACATATATAAGCTCGATGTGTGTGTAACAGTGAACAAGGTTGTCAATCTCATTCAAAGCTATTAAAACAATCAAAACAAGTTTTAGAACATGAATTCATCATACAAACGTTTAATTAAGCGCTACACAACTCCTCACATCCCCCTTTGGGATTTTCACCCGTTTTCACATAATTCGGCTACACAACTACTTTAGCTACTCATAATCATACTAACAACGAAGTAATTAAAGGAAATTATACTAAGAACAATAATAAACGAAAGCATAATCATTATAAAAATCAAACCTTGAATGTTGAAGCAATAATCCACCAAAAAGTCGAATCTTTGCTATTGAAACGGAAAATTAATCTAGGAGAAAGTATGTAGAATCAAAGGATTTAATCTATGGAATATGGGGATCAAAGGGTATTTAAACTACTCAAAAACCGCCCTAAAATCGCCCCTAAGAAGCCCAAAGTCGTCCCCCATCGTATAGGGGCTGAATGAGCTGCGTATTTATAATATAGGTCGAAAATCTGCTCCTGTCGGTCCCGGACGCCTGTCTGGATCTTGGCAAACGCTAGTTTGGGGTAGGCTTCAGTATTTTCATCTTAACTTCACTTCTAGGGCTCCAAATGAGATGATTCAAAATGACTTGGAAAGCTGGTTCAATGCTCTACAACTTTCATCAAGACAACTCTTCCTGAAAGTGTCTCCAAGTGTGACCAAAATGCCCCTGAAGTGACTGGTTCAGATTTCGTCAATGATTCTTCACTCTTTTCTCCTCCTTGGCCCCAAATCTCGTTCTTTCTCGAGACTCTCTTCCTTATTCTCGACCTTATACATCAATATAAGCCTGAAAACAAAGACATGGACACCAAGGCATAATATACATTGACAAAAACGTAACGAAATCCACATAAAACACGAGTTCTTAGGACGAAAATGTCTTTAGTCTCGAAACATGCATATAAGTGAATATCATTCATATACTACCCATAATAGCCCAAAATAACCATGAATAACTCGTAAAAGGAGGTAATCTCATATAAGAAATACACTACAATTTGACTCCCATCAACTACCCCCCACTCAGCTTTTTCTCGCCCTCGAGCAAACAAAGCGACTCTAAAATGTAACATAGAGTCAACATTGTAGTCATACACGGGATCATCATATGCAAAGGGTAAGTGAAAACAACCAGGCAAATGCAATTGAGTCTATTCCTCCCTTATTACAAAAACGGAATGTGAGTGTGTGCATAGCTTCTCATTCATTCATCACAGTTAACCGGTTCAGATTATAGATGCATGACTATTGTTGTTATACCGTAGGCTTATACTTCATAAACATCTCCACTAATCGAGGTCAAATCCAGGCTTACTAAGGTCAGGTAGGACTTGCAAGGTTGTAACGTTAGGCTAGGGACGGGGCTAAACGAAAGGATAAAAGGAATATCAAAAGAGAAAAACGAGTGAGCTTAATCAAAACTTCTTGAAATTGCCTCATAACTCACCTCCTTAGCTTGGTTCAAGCCATCTTTCTCCTTCTTTACTCTCAATTCCAAACATAATTCAGTGAAAACTTGTCTTAATTCAATGAAAACTTGTCTACCAACGCCACTTTGGAAGAATTAATACATGGCATTTTTCAAACATTCTTTGACTCAACTTTTTTTCAAACACTTTGTTCCATTTTTTTTGATTGATTTTGATTTTCTTTTTCTTTTTTTTTCCATAAACCAAACACCAACACTTTTTCTATCCCTTCGTAGTACAAAAGATTTACCAACACCATACTTTGATACACATCTTCACCACCCCACACTTGTGCTAGCAAGTGTGCCCAAAATAAGATTAAAACTCACTTGTAGGGTGCCAAAGAAATGTAGACCACAAACAAAGGCTAAGGGTCGGTAATTATTGGCTAATCAACGAATGGCTACGTTCGGGTGGGGGTCTAACCACCCTACAAAGGCTCAGAGGGGTTTCTGTGGAAATTATGTACAGGGTTGGCTATTTGGCTCTAGTCGGGTCAAGAAATGCCAGGAACGTCATCCCTTAATCTACCAAGATTGACCTTTCTATTTCGCCTCGAATTTAATCATATAAGTTCTAGGTAACAGAATAGACTATGACAACTATAAGCATCACTAATTACCATAACTCATGATATTGAAGCGAATAAGTGCGTGTGTAGTCCATTTTTATAAAAATATCACGACTTAACTCGCATGCATTTACTCAATTGTAAACCACTTAAACCTTAGGATATCATGATTCAACATATAACACAACATCAATCCATGAAAGAATTTAAAATATGGCCCAAATTCACACGATATAGCAAAAACTAAGCCTACAAATCATTCAAGTATATGAAAACATGGCATAAATATTTATCAACAAAAACAGTGAAGCTAAGTCTCCTACCCCCCACTTAAACGAAGCACTGTCCTCAGTGTGTGAGTGAGAAAGGGAAAAAAAAACTTAGCTGAACTGTTGGCAAAGCTCATCCAATGCAATGCAACAACCGCAAATGTATCTCCCAGGGTGCCTGTGCTACAAAGTAAACACAAAGAATTCTCTACAACGAAAGGCCGAAACCTTAAGTGTAGGTAACACAAACATGGAGATGTATCTATAAAGAAAATATCGGCTATAGCAAGCAAAAAAAAATCCCGTGACAGCCTCGTGTAAGCACGACCCGAATCCCTAGATCAAAATAGATACAACCACAACAAAGCATGCACGGGACATGGTCCTCGTGCCAAAACATCGAATAGGGATATGAGGGTACGATGTAACGCACAAAATGGATCGCTATAGATGGAAAAATAACCCCTACGGGTAAAGTACAGAACATCTAAGCATGATAGAAAGGCCACAGAGGCACACTCATCATAGAAAGAATCACACTTGCATACATATCATAGTCAAGGCATAAATTCACATAAGAGAACATAGGCAGATATTCCTAGATCCCTTTCAATTCCACACTGTTTTATTTAGGGCTGGGTTGCCTCCCCCCAAGCGCCTTTGTTTTACGTCGTTGGCTCGACCTAGTGACGCTCAACAAACTCCAAACATAAATGACTCAAACAACTCAAACAGACACTCATCACATATCATGTAAGCTCATAGCAAGTCAACCAAATTCCGCATTCATCAGTTTAAACATGCTCGTAGATATCCCAAGGGCAATCATAAAAATAGTCGAGCTAGTGAGCGGCTTACCTCGTGCCACTTGTGATGCTTTCTCTTGCCATCTCACACTCTCTTTCCTCTCCGATTTTGGCGATGGCTTCCTCTTAGACTTCTTGCAATCAGGCGGTTTATCAATCCGCACTTTTCCCAGCTTGGGGAGCACCGGTGCAATGGGCGATCCCGATTTATTCTGTGCCTCGATCGTCGACATCTCGTAAGCACACCGCACCTCCTTTTGAAAATCTTTTTCCTTCCTGCACGTCAGTACGCACCACACCACAAGAAAACAAAGATTCTGTATATAAACATTCATCATTTATAGCATTTGGACATCTATCCTTGTAAACATTTAACCGCTCTCTCTCGCCCCCAACACAAAAAGAAATATCTCCACTCTTAACTCCTATCTGAGCGTCACTAGTGGTCAAAAAGGGGTGACCTAACAAAACAGAGGTCTTAGAATCCATCTCCATGTCAAGAATCACAAAATCCACGGGGAACACAAACTTTCCAACTTGCACTAAGACATCTTCCGCTACCCCCAAAGGTTTCCTCACCGACCTATCAGCCATCTGTAAGGTCATTCCCGTAGGTTCCAATTCACCTAACCCTAATTTTTTGTATAAATCCTTAGGCATCAAGCTCACAGAAGCTCCTAAATCACATAAAACATTTTCAATTATAGTATTGCCTATGGTGATAGGAATGGTGAAACCTCCTCTATCTCTCATCTTAGGGGCTATCTTACTATCATAAACCGCTGAACACTCCTCCTTCAGCTTAACTATCTTACCCATTTTCTCTCGACTTGTCAACATCCCTTTCAAACATTTAAAATAATCAAGCACACTAGCAATTGCCTCTAACAATGGAACATTGATCTCTACCTTCCTATATATGAATGTCGAGGAATCTACTCTGACACTCAGTAAGGATCGGCTTCGTAGGACCCTTAGGTGGGTAAGGCAACGTATTCTCATCAAAATCAGGAGGGGGAGGGGGCAGAAAATATCTCTTACCTCGAGTGTTTGGCCTTGGAGGCCCAGATGTAGCTTCTTTTGTCATCACTGGCTTGCTCGGCTCCTCCTCTTTAATGTCCAGCACTATGAGATCCAGCTTCCCCCTTTCTTCATCTCTTCTGGTTTGAGCTTCCTGCTCCTGATGACGGTCGATTTGTACCCATTATTCTGCAATCTTTACCCTTGATTTTGATGTGAAATAACCTTAAGAGAGTGATAATAAGTCATTAAGTGCCTAATTTAGATATACCCCGTGTTACGATTTATTATTATGCATTTCGGTAATTTATCAAGTATTTGGTATTACAAACTATGTTTTTGTATGATAAATACAGTGAGCATTATGGACGGACTACGGAGAAGGAATTAAAGATCCGGGACAATGCGAGCCCGGCGAGAAGATAGAAGACGGAGCCCGAAGCGGTAAAGGCTCGGTCGACCGAGCCCGGCCTATTCGGTCGACCGAGTGGACTTAAAGCCCGGCGAGTCAAGCATATTACTTAAGTCGCTTAGGGTTTAGGGAATCCGATCCTTAGTCGGTTTCTAAGTCGGTTTTGAGCTCTATATAAACACATTGTCATTAGTATTATGTAGACATTCATACATTAATTCAATCATTCATAAAAGAGCACAACAAATTGAGAGTTTTTCAAAGCAAGTTAGGGTGCAACAATGTAAGCCCTTAATCTTCATGTTTTATTTTCAAGTAATTAATTCTTCCAATTACGTTCTTATCGTTTGAATTAATTAAACATAGCTAGATGATGTGATTCTCGGCTATGACGTTAGGTGGTGGTGACACCTTGTCAATGAGGATCCCATGACCTACGTCATAATCTAGATTTATTCATGACTCTACTTGATTTAATTAATGTGTATCTATGATAGTTTATATAAGTGATGTATGAATTTCGTTTAATACGTTCTGTATAAGGAAACGCTGAGAGGTTATTTCTAGGATGTAATTAGGGTTGAATTCGTCCGGGTGACCGAGCAAAGTCGTTCGGTCGACCGAGCCCCTAATTTTGTCAGTTAAGTCTGCCACGTCTTTATGGTGGGTTTAACCTAGTTGAATTTACTTTCTCGGTAGGTATGGCTACGGCTACGTCGCTCGTCGGCTTTTTCATTAGCGTATTATTAGGAAATACCAATATAAGACGTCTAGTTCGGCTCATGAACGATCTTTCGGGACTTTCGGCAAGATCTAGATTAGTTCGTATTAGGGAATTGTCGACACCTAGTCATACGTAAATCGTAGATTAACAAGAAACTATACCAAGTAATTGTTAATAGGACGAGGGCTTGAGCGATCGTTTAGGAAGTACGCCTAACCATAGGAATGTTGCCTAAGCGAGGTGTACGGTTAATATCGGCATCCTTAGAGTAATGAGCGTGTGAGTTATATGAGATGGAAACCCAAAATGTGAACTCATGTAACAATACCACAGTGATCTAGTAATCTAACCGGTGCTAAGTCAAGTTAAGGGGATGACTCCCGTAGCCAATTAAGTATGAATACGCCAGATTGACAGTTAATGAGTTAAGTTATTTTATATAAGTTGTCTTGGTCCGATCGATAACGTTGGTAATTGGAAGGTTAATTACGTTTGTCTTTTTTTTGTTTGAGTTCGTTTATCTTATTTTGTCTTTTATGTTGGTCTTAGACTGTTGTCCAATAACGAATTAGGTGAGTTAATTATTTAAACCTAGGGTCCACATTTTGATTCCCTGAGGGACCGACCTTGATTCACCATCGCTATGCTATGATGTACCTAGTGCTATTGCTAGTATTTGGCGGTCAAATAAAATAAATTTATAACCTGATCAGACCGCAATCAAGTTTTTTGGCGCCGTTGCCGGGGAATCAATGGCCCAATGATTGTTTAAATAATTATTTTTATCTACTTCGTTCTTTCTTTATTGTTTTTAGTTGAATTATTTATTTTTCTTTTGACGAATTATCTGTACTTGTATGCTGTTAAAGGATTAAAGCAGGAATGGGGAAGATATTCGTTCGGTCGACCGAACGTATTCACTCGGTCGACCGAGCCTTTTCCAGCTTTAATTTTATATACAGTCTCGTTTCCCTAGTGTTCTGTTTCCCCCTGTTTGTAGGTTGTAAGTTTGACAACAGTATGAGCAATCATACTGTTTGTCAATTTACTAATTGTTTATTGTTTTTCAAATATTGCAGATAATTCGACGTAAATCACTCACATAACCTGCTCAAGATCAGCAAAATGTCATCAAATGATTTTATCAAAGGCCAAGAAGAAGTCAAGGTTTTACGAACCAAAACTACACCAAAAAAGCCGTTAACACCGAAGCTCATGGAAAGGATAGAAAAGATGAAAGCGAAAATCCGAGAGGCAAGGAAATCGAGGGAGGCTAAAGAAGCCTATTGGCGAGAGAGGTATGTCTATTTCGAATCCGGAGGAAATTTCTTCGGATTCCGATTCGGCTTTAGATTATGATGATTACATGTCCGAGATAGAATCCGAGTCCGAGGGTAGCGCAAGCTAAGGAGAGCCCCGTTGTCATCTGTTCTAGAGATGAAATATTGGTTAAAGACGAGTCTCGACCGATGCAAAAGTTAGCAGACCCAGGAGCTTTTATGGTTGGAGTAACCCTAGAACAAACCCACTTAGGTTTAGCCTTGATTGATTCCGGTTCGAGCCTAAATATCTTTCCTAAAAGCCTTTGTGATAGGAATTCCATTTTAACACCCACTAACACTCCGCTCCAAGTTAGATTAGCGGATGGAACTAGGACAATCATGACTGGGAGACTGTGATGACGGTCAAATTATACCCGTAAAAGTCATCAACGTTGACCTTAAATCGAGATTAATAATGTATATTTCATATTAAATCACTCGTTTATATTTATTATTTAATGTTAAGTGATTATTAATATGATATTTGGTATTTAGATGTTTTTATTATTAAAGACCGATTTATTGTGCGATAATTGCTTATTTTGCAGATCACAACAAATCGGGAGGATTAATGTTAATTAATCAATGATCTCAAGATGATAAAGGAAGAAAATCGGAGCATTAAACGAAAGAAGTAATCGATCCAGCACTAAGCGTGGAGTGGGGAGCAAGGCAGACGAAGAAAACGTGGAGAACTTGGAAAATCCAGGTTCGGTCGACCGAGCCTCATGCTTCGGTCGACCGAGTGCATCCCTTCGGTTGACCGAGCCTCTGGTCAGGGGCGGTTTCTGACTTTAATCGTGTTTATCCTCTAGATCCTTCCTAAGTCGGCCGAAACTCCTATATAAGCAACAGCTATGAGCAATTGTAAAACACACCTTGAATACCTTAGAATATCATTCAATAAAATCACTCTATTCATATCTTGATTCAATGTAGTTTATTGAGGGTGTTTCCAGCAATTTAAGGGCTGCAATATGTAAGCCTTTATTTTCTGTTTCTTTTCTTTTAAGTAATTAATCCCTCCCAATTATGCTTTATTGTTTGAGTTAGTTAATTCATAGCTAGATGATGTAGATCTAGGCTATGACGTTAGGGATGTGGCGATACCTTGTCTATGGGGGTCCCATAACCTACGTCATAGACTTAGTATTTATTCATGAATCCGTATTGTTTAATTAATGTGTATCTAAGTTAGTTTATATGAATGCTTTACGAGTTCCGTTTAATCGTTTCCGTATGATGAAACGCCGAGAGATACGTTCGGGATGTAACTGCGGGGACGAAATTGATTCGGGTGACCGAATGAGTTCACTCGGTCGACCGAGCCCACCTATTCGGTCGACCGAGCCCCGTTTTCATCCGTTAAATAGCCACGTCTTTATGGTTAGGTTAACTTAATAGAATTTATTATCTCAGTAGGCATGGCTATGGCTACGTTACTCGCTTAGTTTAATTAAAACGTGTAAAAAGGAAATACCAATATAAAACTCTTAGGTAGGCTCATGAATTGATCTTCGGACGTTCAGCGTTATCTAGGTAGGTTTATATTTGGGAATTGCATGCACCTGCTTATACGTACGTCGTAGATTAGCATGAGACTTTAACTTGGTAGTGCTAGTTGGACGAGAGCTTGAGTAATCGTTTAGGAAGTATAAGTACGCCTAACCATAGGAATGTTGCTTAGACGAGGTGTACGGTCAATATCGGCATCCTTAGAGTCGTAAGCGTGTGAGTTATATGAGATGGAGGCACCAAAAGGTGAAGTCACGTAACAATACCACAGTGATCTAGTGACCTACCGGTGCTAAGTCAAGTTAAAGAGGATGACTCCCGTAGCCAATCTAAGATAGATACAAACGGATTGACAGTTAATAAGTTCAGTTTATTATATAAATTATCTACGTCCAAACGATAAAGACTATAATTGGGGAGGTTAATTACGTTGTGTCGAGTCGTGTCTTTACTTTTCTTGTCTTATGTTGGTCATAGACCGCCTCTATGTCCTTGACATGTTTAATTAATTGTTTGTATATAAGATGATCCACAATTGGTTCCCTGTGGGATCGACCTTGATTCACTATAGCTATACTACGATGGGCCTAGTCCTCTTGCTAGTATTGGTTTATGGTGGTCAAGTATATTATAACCTGATTGACCCCGATCAAGTTTTTGGCGCCGTTGCCGGGGAACCAACGGTCAATTTTATATATAAATAATTTTTTATTCATGTCGAGTTTTCTGTTTTAGAGTCTGTTTTTACGTTTTGAGTCCCTCTGGTTATCTGCTCTGTCTGAAAATTCCAGCTTAAAAAAAAAAAAAAAAAAAAAAAAAATTTATTCGGTCGACCGAGAGACCTCATTCGGTCGACCGAGAACTTATAATATTTTTGTTTTGTTCTTGTCCTGTTCTGTTTACACGGTTCTGATTTGTGTTTTTCGAGTCTGGAATTTTGCGTGTCCGTTTATCCCCGTATGTTTAATCCGCAGGTCTGATAGCAGCATGGGAAACCATGTTAAAATCAGTCTACGGTCTGTTTTGTTTTTTTCTTCTGTTTGCAGAAACCAGGGAAACAATAATCCAAGTCAATAATTTTTCACGGGCGCTGAGAAAATAACCCAGCAAACATGTGGAGCTATGAATCTAAGATGGGAAAAGCGATGGAAGCAATACCTTTAAAGCACAAAGATGGCTCCGAATTTTTTTTAAAGGCTTAAATTCTTCGTGGTACAATGTTGAAGGCAAGGTACTACCTTTTTTTGCTTATGTTTCACTACCTTTTGTTTTTTTGAGCATAAGTTAGCCTATACATGAACCTTAGTATGAATCTTAGCCCGGAGTTGGTTTGTAAGAATAATTTTATTAGTGTCGAAGGTTTTGCCCCATACCTGTCTCATCTAGAGGGTGTAGGGAAACATGTAGTAGTTGAAGGAAGAAGTGAATAAAGAGTTCCTCGTAGTTTCTGTTAAAATCTCTTTGTCCTATGCATGAGATTGCTTCTACTGGCCATGGGAGCAACAAATTGTGTAGTTTAAGCATTCACAATCTAAAGAAGACGTTGAGTTTTGAGAGAACACCATCTTCTGCTTTCGTTGAGTTTTATGGTGATGGCTTCTCGGTGAACCCACCTTAAACAGAAACGAGATTACGCTTTGGGTGACAATTTAGAAATCGCAGAATCGTAGTACATGGGTTCGGAAATGGTCTAACCATGGTGGGCGAGTTCAACCGAGCTTCGGCTCAATCGACTCCCCTCCACGTGTGATGTACGTTACGAGCAGTTCAACAAGACTTAGCATAGCCGATAAGCCTTCGGGCTAAACGGGGCTTAATCTTGACGGATTGGCCTCGAGCGTCACATATGTTCCAACGAATAAGACGGCATATGCTTGCCTACATAACCGATATTATTCGGAGTACTTTGATTCATTGTTTCTTATTGTCAAGGCCAAAACCGTAATTTTAACCAAATTCACTAATTCCTAAAACGAGAGCCGAGGTAAGAGCTTTGGATAAATGGTATGGATAAATGTCGTTTCCTAGGTCTCACAACCAAGGGAAGGGTATTAATCCGCAAAAGCGAAAAGCCCACCTCTTATAGTGCTCAGAGGGGTCAATATCTTGTGCTCCAAGAATGATGACTGACAAGGATATTTTTTTGGAAAGTCGAGCTGAGGACATTAAACTCAGAACTACTTCTTTAAAAACCCTTAGGATTTCTTTTTAGGATTTTAGGTTTTTCTTTCTTTGAGTCCAATAAGAGTAACGTGACGTATGTTGAGGTTTTTTATTTTGCCGTGTTCCGATGGCCATTGGGCTAAGGATGTGCAAAACTTTTTTACTCAATATAGGCCACGTGAAATAGAGTTCCGTAGGAGAGTCAAGAAATTGCTAAAGAAAAGGAAATTTAGCAAACAACCTTAAGATGGAAGCATTAAGAGAGCTTGAGAATTACTGAAAATGTAACAGAGAATGATTGGTGCGAACAAGAACAATTTTGGACAACTTCCAAAATCTTTTAGAATGGTGATCCAAGTGAAAATCCAAAGTGATGTGCAATTCATTACGCAATTATCCTTATCTTTCCCTTTACACTTTTTCACCTTCAAACTTTTCGATCCTCTCACCAATCGCCACACAGTTCACATTTCTAACCATTCTTGCATCGCCTCTCTTTCTTTCCATCCGTTTCACTCTCCCTCCCAATCTCAATGCCTTAACCATTTTCAACCCACCCATAAACACAATTTCTTACCCAAACTTTATCTTTTCTTCCCAACCTTTATGTGTATCTTTTTCTAAACCCATCATACTCTCAACCTCCATTTTGTTTACACAATACCTATGTGTTGCGGAATTTGAAATATTGCTAAGCTTTAATGATTATCTTTTATCATTTTGATTTTCATGATCCTAGTTGAGGTAAGTGTAGCTCTGACCCTAGCTAGATTTTAAAGGTTTTTGGTTCGATCAAAGTACAACTTATCTTTCTACCGGAAGTTTTAAATTTCACATTTTTTCCGTCTATTCCGGTATTTCTAGATGATAAGTTTTGTTCGAACTATCACACCGATCCGACCTTGTTGATGACGGTTATGACTTTTACGTGATACATTGGGTTATTAGTAATTTCGAGGAGTAGCTACATCTCCCTAAGTTGTTGATATCCAATGCAAGCGAGAAGTTTCTGCGCTAAGTATTTGATTTTATCTTTAGCCAATAGGTCGCATTCAATCTGTTATGCCTTACCAAGTTTCTCTTTTCCTGGATTGAATACCTTTTCGATCGAGTCACCCTCGTGTTTTCCCACGTCGGGTAATGCTTTTTGATCTTTGTCTTCTCCACCCAGTTTTAAGAATATTTAGGCGGTGGAGGTTGTAGATGAAGACCACCATCTTTAGTTGCTTGTTTATTTTTCTTTCTATTTAGTATTTTTCTTGTCTTTGGTTGTATAAAATAAAGTGGCTTAAAATGTTTTTTCGGTATTCATACCTAATTACTGCCACATTATTCTATAACTTCCATAGACATGGTGTTATTAACAGTTTCGTGGAGTTTGTCTGCTTATACAGGTTTTCACTTGCTTCTCCACGACATGCTGAAATTTACTCCGATGTTCTGCTTTTACTTAAGAGCCGTTTCCAGAGCTAAGTCTTTTTCTTAAATTCTCATTTATTTATGTCATTGAGGACAATGCCATGTTTAAGTGGGGGGTAGGAGACTTAGCTATGTTATGTTATGATTGAAATTTGAATGAAACGGCACATGATTGAAAAAATTGAATAAATACCATATTAGGTATCTCGTACCCTTAGAATTGTGAGTTCCTAGCTAAGAATTGATAGGAAAGGAACCAAGTTTCATGAGTACGTGATCATTTTATAATTATGTTAAGTAAATTTAAGGATATTCATGCCCGTTTTTGCAAATAGTTATTTATTATTCAATTACTCAATCCGTGAATCGAGTATATCGCGCAAATCATAATAATCGAAGAAATTATGTGTACATTGCATAGATGATTGGTTATGTGAACTTAGTATCAATATCTATCCGCGATGTATTCGATATTCTTGCCAACAAAAGCGGAGTAATAAGCTTGAGACGTACCCGTGTTTTAGCAAAATGTTAGACACTCGGGCTTGTAGTAACATTACCAAAGTAGCCCCGCGCTTGTGGTAATATTCGATGCTATACATGATCTAAGATAGGGGGATACTCTAAAAAGTTTTCTTCCTTGAGATTTATAGTATTTGAAAAATATGAAGATATGAAAAGAATATTCAACTCTTTAAGAGGCTTTGAGTAGTACTCGGTCTCCAAGTCCAAAAACCCTATAGATACGCTCTTGCTTATTGTTCTAGTGCTTCAAAAATAAAAGGTTTAAGAAGTATGAATGCGATGTTGATAGGTTGAGATTACGAAGTTAGCATAAACTCTAATCTTGCCACGAATATATAAAACTAAATGCACATGCACACATCACTTCGATTCATAGTAAGTAGTGAATAATGGATATCTTATGAGCATGACTAGTATGAGTTGACTTGAGTTTCTTGTGTAAGTATGATTTGACCATAGAAAATGTTGTCTTGGGGAATGACTTATTGATGCTTTGTTCGAGACGATCAAAGTCTAAGTGGGGGTAGTTGATGACGGTCAAATTATACCCGTAAAAGTCATCAACGTTGACCTTAAATCGAGATTAATAATGTATATTTCATATTAAATCACTCGTTTATATTTATTATTTAATGTTAAGTGATTATTAATATGATATTTGGTATTTAGATGTTTTTATTATTAAAGACCGATTTATTGTGCGATAATTGCTTATTTTGCAGATCACAACAAATCGGGAGGATTAATGTTAATTAATCAATGATCTCAAGATGATAAAGGAAGAAAATCGGAGCATTAAACGAAAGAAGTAATCAGATCAGCACGAAGCGTGGAGTGGGGAGCAAGGCAGACGAAGAAAACGTGGAGAACTTGGAAAATCCAGGTTCGGTCGACCGAGCCTCATGCTTCGGTCGACCGAGTGCATCCCTTCGGTTGACCGAGCCTCTGGTCAGGGGCGGTTTCTGACTTTAATCGTGTTTATCCTCTAGATCCTTCCTAAGTCGGCCGAAACTCCTATATAAGCAACAAAACTATGAGCAATTGTAAAACACACCTTGAATACCTTAGAATATCATTCAATAAAATCACTCTATTCATATCTTGATTCAATGTAGTTTATTGAGGGTGTTTCAAAGCAATTTAAGGGCCGCAATATGTAAGCCTTTATTTTCTCGTTTCTTTTCTTTTAAGTAATTAATCCCTCCCAATTATGCTTTATTGTTTGAGTTAGTTAATTCATAGCTAGATGATGTAGATCTAGGCTATGACGTTAGGGATGTGGCGATACCTTGTCTATGGGGGTCCCATAACCTACGTCATAGACTTAGTATTTATTCATGAATCGTATTGTTTAATTAATGTGTATCTAAGTTAGTTTATATGAATGCTTTACGAGTTCCGTTTAATACGTTACGTATGATGAAACGCCGAGAGATACGTTCGGGGATGTAATGCGGGGACGAAATTGATTCGGGTGACCGAATGAGTTCACTCGGTCGACCGAGCCCACCTATTCGGTCGACCGAGCCCCGTTTTCATCCGTTAAATAGCCACGTCTTTATGGTTAGGTTAACTTAATAGAATTTATTATCTCGGTAGGTATGGCTATGGCTACGTTACTCGCTTAGTTTAATTAAAACGTGTAAAAAGGAAATACCAATATAAAACTCTTAGGTAGGCTCATGAATTGATCTTCGGACGTTCGGCGTTATCTAGGTAGGTTTATATTTGGGAATTGCATGCACTCGCTTATACGTACGTCGTAGATTAGCATGAGACTTTAACTTGGTAGTGCTAGTTGGACGAGAGCTTGAGTAATCGTTTAGGAAGTATAAGTACGCCTAACCATAGGAATGTTGCCAGACGAGGTGTACGGTCAATATCGGCATCCTTAGAGTCGTAAGCGTGTGAGTTATATGAGATGGAGGCACCAAAAGGCGAAGTCACGTAACAATACCACGGTGATCTAGTGACCTACCGGTGCTAAGTCAAGTTAAAGAGGATGACTCCCGTAGCCAATCTAAGATAGATACAAACGGATTGACGAGTTAATAAGTTCGTTTATTATATAAATTATCTACGTCCAAACGATAAAGACTATAATTGGGGAGGTTAATTACGTTGTGTCGAGTCGTGTCTTTACTTTTCTTGTCTTATGTTGGTCATAGACCGCCTCTATGTCCTTGACATGTTTAATTAATTGTTTGTATATAAGATGATCCACAATTGGTTTCCTGTGGGATCGACCTTGATTCACTATAGCTATACTACGATGGGCCTAGTCCTCTTGCTAGTATTGGTTTATGGTGGTCAAGTATATTATAACCTGATTGACCCCGATCAGACTGAACAACATGATTATTGGTATGGGGCAATTACGGTTTAAGATAGACATAGTGGTAATGGAAATCGAGGAACATCCTGAATGCCCAATCATTTTGGGTAGATCGTTTATCAACACCGCTAGAGCCTTCATACGGATGACCAGACATGAGATAGTATTGTTTGACGCCAAGGGTTCTGAGTGTTATGGGATAACAAATCCGAATTTCCCTGCACCGGCAGGTGTGAATGTGTTAGAAGTAGTTGGTTCGGAGAAGCTTGATGCCACTCAAGGTCTAGGAAAGGATGCTGATGATAATGTCGATGATAAAGATGAGAGGGAAGTCCTTACTATTCTAAGTCGGAATAGGTCAGTTCAGCCTGCACCAGCCCTGACCAATATTGAAGCTGTAGACCTACCTAAGGATAGGAGGACCAGAGCGAAGAAACGAACTAGGAGAGTTCGTAACAAAAGCTCATCAAAATCAGAGATGAATCCAAAAGTCGGCGCTTGTCTGGATGGTCAATTCGGCTGTCTTTTCATTGGACTAAAATCCAAAGGAAGGGCACTCGTAGAAAAGGACGGTAAAACTTTTTCGGTGAAAGCTGGCCGGGTGAAAACCTGGCAAGTCAAGGGCAGTGTTTAGGAGTGATGATTTTGGGAAGTCGAGCTATAGACTCAAAAATTTAGAATTCTTTCGTTTCATTTATTTTATTTCATCTTTATTTTTAGTATGAATAAAAGTAACGTAGAATGACGAGAGCCTTTTTTTTATTTTTGCCGTGTTCCAATGACCATTAGGTTACGGATGTGCAAAAAGTTTTTTTTTACTCGAATCATTTTAACGTGAAGTAGAGTAGGAAGAGAAATCATTATAATATGTATTGATGATGAGAATTTGGTGAAAAGATGCTTAGTTTCAAATTTGTATTATTTGGAAAAAGTGAAGATTTATATGTTAATGGATTGTGGCTGGATTATTCGATTTTTGAGGTGAGGATTTTTCCTGATAATTTTGATAGAATTATGTGTTCTAGCTTGAAAATTTCGTGTGTATCAAATTGAGGAGGTCAACTATCATTTATTTTTACACATCCCCATTTTTCATTTCCCAATCCACCTTTTCATTTCCCCCATTAATTTATTCCTCCAACAAAACCATTCCACTCCTCAATCCTTACCTTCCTACCTCCACCAATCACCATCCACCATTTCAATCCTTTCACTTTCCACATCTTTCTATTTAAACTCCTTTTTCTCTTCATCATTTCCACACCACAAAATCTTCATCTTCTCCAAATCCCCAATTTTCTTCTTCTTCTCTCCACTAATTCCCATTTCCAATCTTTCTCATAACTTCCATCCACCCAAGATTGGGGATAGTAATCTAAATGATCCCCTCCAATATCACAAGTTGTGACTGTTCATATCTCTGATCTCTGAAGGATTATCCGATCCAGTACGTCACGGGGAAGACCGAACCTCGGCAGCAGAGCTTCCATCGGTTCGGTCGACCGAACCTTTTCGCTCGGTCAACCGAGGCCATTCTCTCGGTCGACCGAGAGCTTCATACTTGCGCATCTATCCGTCAGCGTTGCTCTGTTCCAGTTCGCAATTATGCCACCAAGACGACGATCCTCCGCACAGTTTGAAGCAGTCAACGATGCCATACCCTTGATCAACGGGGTACCGCAATTCGCTAGCCAAGACGTATTTTCGGTTTATCGGAATTTCTTCAACAATTCGCCGGTACACCGGGCTCGGGGATTAGATTTGACCAACTGTGGTCAAGAGCTGTTCGATCTAGTGGAGTATTATCAGTGGCAAGAGGTTGTTGCGCCACCTGGCCAGGTTAATGTTGACTGGGTAAGAGAGTTTTATTCTTATTTACGCGTGCACCCACACACGAATTTAGTCCAGGTTCGTGGCAAATCCATTGTAATTACTCCGGGGACTCTTAATAATTATTATGGTCTCGATACCCCGGAGGAGGAGCCAGAGTACACAGTGACGTTTGATGAGTCTGATGCATGGTTGGAGGAGGTTGGTGCCCATCTCGGGATAGCATGGACAATAGGGGAAGTTGCTCGCACTTTTGAGGAGCCATACTTTAGGCGGTGGGAAGATAAGTGCTTACATAGGCTTATCCGTTCTAACATTATTCCGGCCAAGCATGTGTCTACAGTTTATTATGCACATGCTACGCTGATGTATTGGTTGAGCAGAGGATGGCCTGTTAATATTGGGGCACTGATGCGTTATGAGATGACTGCCGATGCCCGCAAGCCTAGACACATGCTGCCTTATGGTTCGTTGATCACTTCATTATGTGAGGCGCTGAGTGCCCAGTGCTAGGCAGTGACTCCTATGTTAGGCCCATGCCTATCCTATCTTTGGATTCGTTGCACCACCTCTTGTGCAACCGATGATCACGGTCCAGTGATGACGATGCGCAATTCCAAGATTTTCCTGAAGCGGATGCCAATGTTCTTCCATTAGCTTTCGTTGATCCGAACGATATACCTTCGGACTAAGCATCTGTGTTAATCTATTAATTTTCTCTTTATCAATGTGTTTTTATTTTTGATTTCGGTGTACCAATAAGTTAAGTCGTGTTGTATGGAGTTCGTTTTGAATTTCCCTAATGAATAAAATTTGTCTTATTTAATGTGTTGGATATTTGTGCATTATTTTCACTATAATTATTAAGTATGGGCTTAAATATGTTTAAGGCAATTATTATACCTTTTACAGTCCATTTGATATGATTATATTTTTATGGACTAACCCTGTAACGAGTTCCAAGTTTTTGTTAAAGATGTATGTTGCAGAGGTTGCATTTTATTGCAGTTGGTCACTGTATTTGTCAGTTAAGATTCTCCGGAGTTCATCAAGACTTGTTCAACTTCCGCACTTATTCCAGAGCTAAGTTCCTTGTTCTTATTTTTATACATTGAGGACAATGCATAGTTTAAGTGGGGGGTATGAGTCACTTAGCTCATTTAGCATACTTGAATAAGTTTGTATATCAAATAATGAGTAAATTTAAAACTTTTACACTTACAATCACACTTATCTTTTGTGAATTCCCGAATTTTGTATTTAATAAGGTAGGAACCATATTTCTTTAGTACGTGGTCATGTTATACTCTTGCGATATAATTTCAGTAAGCTTAAAGATATTCATATTATAAGTTGCAAGTAGTTATTTATTATTCGATTACTCAAAATATGAATCAACGTTTACCACGCTTATCAAAAATATGGAAATATATGTGTACATTGCATAGATAATGGGTTGTGCCTGCCTGGTAATCAATACTTATCGTCTGATGTATTCTTAATCTTCTAGCTACAAAAGCAGAATAATAAGCTTGAGATATATCTGTGTTTTACCAATGAGCTAAACACTGGGCTTGTAGTCAATTACCAAAGTAGCCTTGCGCTTGTGGTAATATTCATTGCTATATTTGATCTAAGATAGGGGGATACTTTAAAAAGTTTTCTTCCTTGAGATTTGTAGTATTTGAAAAATGTGAAGAATTGAAAAATTCAACTCTTAAGAGGCTTTGAGTAGTACTCGGTCTCCAAGTCCAAAAACCGTATAGATATATTCTTGCTTATTGTTCTAGTGCTTTACCCATTGCGAGGCTTAAGCGAGAAGAATGCGATGATGGTGGGACTTGAGAATTCAAAGTTGGCATAACCATTAATCATGCCACATTTATAAAACCAATGCATGTGCACACATCACTTCGATTCATACCGAGTAGTGAATAATGGATATCTTATTAGCATATATAGTATGAGTTGATTCGGGTTTCTTGTGTGAGTATGGTGTGACCACCGGAAAATGATCATATGGGGAATAACTTGTTAATACTTTGATCGGGACGATCAAAGGCTAAGTGGGGGGCGATTGATGGCGGTCGATTTGTACCCATTATTCTCGCAATCTTTACCCTTGATTTTGATGTGAAATAACCTTAAGAGAGTGATAATAAGTCATTAAGTGCCTAATTTAGATATACCCCGTGTTACGATTTATTATTATGCATTTCGGTAATTTATCAAGTATTTGGTATTACAAACTATGTTTTTGTATGATAAATACAGTGAGCATTATGGACGGACTACGGAGAAGGATTAAAGATCCAGGACAATGCAGAGCCCAGCAGAAGATAGAAGACGGAGCCCAGAAGCAGTGAAGGCTCGGTCGACCGAGCCCAGCTATTCGGTCGACCGAGTGGACTTAAAGCCCAGCAGAGTCCAGCATATTACTTAAGTCGGTTAGGGTTTAGGGAATCCGATCCTTAGTCGGTTTCTAAGTCGGTTTTGAGCTCTATATAAACACATTGTCATTAGTATTATGTAGACATTCATACATTAATTCAATCATTCATAAAAGAGCACAACAAATTGAGATTTTTTCAGCAAGTTAGGGCTGCAACAATGTAAGCCCTTAATCTTCATGTTTTATTTTCAAGTAATTAATTCTTCCAATTACGTTCTTATCGTTTGAATTAATTAAACATAGCTAGATGATGTGATTCTCGGCTATGACGTTAGGTGGTGGTGACACCTTGTCAATGAGGATCCCATGACCTACGTCATAATCTAGATTTATTCATGACTCTACTTGATTTAATTAATGTGTATCTATGATAGTTTATATAAGTGATGTATGAATTGCAGTTTAATCTGTTCTGTATAAGGAAACGCTGAGAGGTTATTTCTAGGATGTAATTAGGGTTGAATTCGTCCGGGTGACCGAGCAAAGTCGTTCGGTCGACCGAGCCCCTAATTTTGTCAGTTAAGTCTGCCACGTCTTGATGGTGGGTTTAACCTAGTTGAATTTACTTTCTCAGTAGGTATGGCTACGGCTACGTCGCTCGTCGGTTTTTCATTAGCGTATTATTAGGAAATACCAATATAAGACGTCTAGTTCGGCTCATGAACGATCTTTCGGGACTTTCAAAGCAAGATCTAGATTAGTTCGTATTAGGGAATTGTCGACACCTAGTCATACGTAAATCGTAGATTAACAAGAAACTATACCAAGTAATTGTTAATAGGACGAGGGCTTGAGCGATCGTTTAGGAAGTACGCATAACCATAGGAATGTTGCCTAAGCGAGGTGTACGGTTAATATCGGCATCCTTAGAGTAATGAGCGTGTGAGTTATATGAGATGGAAACCCAAAAGGTGAAGTCACGTAACAACACCACAGTGATCTAGTAATCTAACCGGTGCTATGTCAAGTTAAGGGGATGACTCCCGTAGCCAATTAAGTATGAATACAGCCAGATTGACAGTTAATGAGTTAAGTTATTTTATATAAGTTGTCTTGGTCCGATCGATAACGTTGGTAATTGGAAGGTTAATTATGTTTGTCTTTTTTTTGTTTGAGTTCGTTTATCTTATTTTGTCTTTTATGTTGGTCTTAGACTGTTGTCCAATAACGAATTAGGTGAGTTAATTATTTAAACCTAGGGTCCACATTTTGATTCCTTGAGGGACCGACCTTGATTCACCATCGCTATGCTATGATGTACCTAGTGCTATTGCTAGTATTTGGTGGTCAAGTAAAATAAATTTATAACCTGATCAGACCGCAATCAGCTCCCTCTGTACTTCCATTGCTCGCTCTTTCCTTACAATCGCGAGATCTCTCTTAACAACAGCTAACTCTCTTTGTGCTGCTTCTAACTCGGTTCCATTATTTCTTTCTCTGCTGCCTCAGCTTCATCCTCCTCATCTAGATATTCTTCTGCTACAACTGCTTGCTTTGGCTGGTCGACTCCCAACTCTCTACCACTCCTAGTGAATATGGCATTCACTTGCCTCGGATTCTCGCTCAAGCATCACTCAGACTCTTCTTCAATGTATTTGTGATTTGCCCAACTTGAGTCTCTAAATTCCGGATAGCTGAGTGCGTTGCTACCTTCTGTTCAATAGCACTCTTATTTAGCTCAGATATAGTCTTATCCATCTTCTCTAACAGCAACTCAGTTGAGGTCTTCTGGGTACCCGAATTGCTTGATTGGTTATTCTGATGAAGGTGAGCATTCGGGTGTTGATAAGTCCCAGAATTGTTATTTCTGTTTTGATGGCTAGCTTGCTGATTATTGTTTCCTTGCTTCCCCTGACTATGGTTCCATCCTTGATTATTCTGGCCCCAGTTATGATTATTCTGCGGTTGGTGGCCCTGTTGCTGACTGTTCTGATGCATGCCTTGATTGGTATTTTGATATGCATTCTGATTCTGGGGTTATGATTCCAAGATTGGTTATTTGGGCTTTGGTTCTGCCAGAGCCCTTGGTTCTGATTGTTATTGTTTTGATTCCAATTCTGCCCCTGCTGGTTCTGATTCCAGTTACCCCCATTACCTTGTCTAACATAGCTCACATCATACTGCTGTGAATCATTGTCCATACCATACTCCATTTGCGGCCCTTGCTGATTGTCGAAATTCTGATTCCACTGTTGCAGGCCAAATTCTTGCTGATTCATATTTACTTGCCCCATTGCATACACATTCATTCTCTGCTGATCATTCTGGTTCCCAAACTGTTGTTGTACTGGAGTAGGTATCAATTGCTGTGGGTAAGTGAAATTTTCGGTGATGTGCAATACAATGCTGAGTGTCCACCCCCACAAAGTTGGCATTGCTCTGCCTTCTTTCTAGCCAACTCTATTTGGTCCATCTTCAGTACCATTTCTTGCATCTTATCATGCATGGATGTCTCTCTATCGAGTTCTTCTTTTAAGGGTTTTACACTTTCCATTGGGGCTTTCTTCTTCTTTCTACTAGACCCCCATTGTCCTTCCCCATCTGCCATATTCTCAATCTGCCTCATAGCTTGTTCTGGCGGCAAATTCATAATATCTCCGCCTCTGGCGGCGTTCAGCTTGTTTTGGTCCACTGGCTCTAAGGCCCTAAATAGTATGATAACTTGCTCAACAGTTGAAAAACCGTGTGGAGGGCATCTCTTCAGTAGGCCCCAAAATCTCTCTTATGTCTCTTTCAATGTCTCTCCCTCGAGACCATCAAACGAAGAGATTTCTTCTTTCAGATCTAAAATCTTAGCCGGAGGAAAGTACTTCCTTAAAAACACTCTGACCACATCTGCCCATGTATGCAACGAATCATTGGGTAATGAATCGAACCAATCCTTAGCAGCTCCTCTCAATGCAAACGGAAAAACTATTAGCTTTACCGCCTCATCACTCACCCCATTATATTTCATCGTTCCACAAATCTGGAGAAAGTGATCCAGAAAGTTGTTCGGGTTCTCAGTCGACTTCCCGTGGAACAAGGCGTGTTCCCCTAACATGTTCAGAATATTTTGCTTGATGTCCATGTTGTTCGCATTAATTGGTGGCACTCTAATTGGATTATGCCCTATAACTTCCTGCGGGGTGGTAACATAGTCTCGACAGACTCTCGGTCTCTGTACCTGCAGACCCATCTGTGGCTGATAATTCTGCTATTGATAAAACCGCTGCGCAAAGGGGTTGCTGAGGATACGGGTTTTGGAAACCCTGTTGGTTCTCCTGTTCCCTTAGCATTTGCAGTACTCCTTCGACTGTAGCTTGGTCATACTGCCCGAACTGCTGAGTGTTCTGTTGTTGCAATGGCGGCTGCTGAGTACGCTCAGTGTTCCCTGTTCTGTTTACCCCAAGTCGTCTATCACCGGGCCCCAACCGTCCAAACCGTCCACCTCGGTTACTCCCAATTCCCGTTTCTCGAGTGTATTGAGGGTCGATCGTTTCTTTCGGAGTCTTAACCCATCATTCTCCAATTGTTCTATACGATCACGGATTGGGGTCAATTGTAAAGTTGTACCCCCGAGGTTGGATGTACTACCAAGTGCATTGTGCTCAGTCAAAGGCTCAAAATTATCCCGGCCATCCAAATTATCTCTACCATTAAGCTCATCCAATTCTTCAGAAAAGTCGAACAGAAACGTATCAATTAATCCCTCTTCTTCGTACAGAGGGTTCGGAGTCCCGATAATGATCTCATTTCTTCTTTGACTGTTGCGGTGGCGTGCAAAGGCTTCAATCTCGTCAATCGGCTCGATAAGAGGTTGTTTTGAACTTCTCATGGTCATGCACTGTCAAAAATAGAAAAAAAAACAAGAAAACAAATAAAAACGACCTAAGCCCAGGCTTTCGGCCAACTTACAAGATATTCACCATGTATTCCCCGGCAACGGCGCCAAAATTCTTGATAGTATAATAACTGACCGCTAACCTTAACCGGCAGAGTATCGGGTCAACGGTAGTATAGTGGTTTCAAGGTTGAATCCACAAGGAATAATAGTGAAGTACCAAAGTCGACGTCTAAACATGGTTCAGGTCAATATTAAGTGAAAAGTATTATAACTAATGCAGAAAATAAATATTATTCTAACGGATTTATCTAGGTGATTAAAAGGGCATAGCTGAACTACGATCCAACAGGTTACTTTTACCCCACATGAAAGACTTGATAAGGAGTGTGTCTTAACCGACCTACCTATCCAATTCAGTTTATATGACATCCACGGGTGTCAACTCCTTATTCTTGCGTTAAGGTCTGAACAACTCTCGCTTAACCCCTTATACTAGGCTTATTAACCCTCCCTTTAGAAAGCTAACTCGCCTAACATGGTTGACAAGAATAATGAGCCGCTCGGGAACCTGATAAGAACCTCACAAAGGCACAGTACTAACGTCTAGCTAGGTTGTCAATCTAACAATCGAGGCTATGTCTAGTGATTCTAATACCCGTATCCCACACCTCGCCGCAAAATACATATATAAGCTCGATGTGTGTGTAACAGTGAACAAGGTTGTCAATCTCATTCAAAGCTATTAAAACAATAAAAACAAGTTTTAGAACATGAATTCATCATACAAACATTTAATAAAGTGCTACACAACTCCTCTCATCCCCCTTTGGGATTTTCACCCGTTTTCACATAATTCGGCTACACAACTACTTTAGCTACTCATAATCATACTAACAATGAAGTAATTAAAGGAAATTATACTAAGAACAATAATAAACGAAAGCATAATCATTATAAAAATCAAACCTTGAATGTTGAAGAAATAATCCACCAAAAATTCGAATCTTTGCTATTGAAACGGAAAATTAATCTAGGAGAAAGTATGTAGAATCAAAGGATTTAATCTATGGAATATGGGGATCAAAGGGTGTTTAAACTACTCAAAAACCGCCCTAAAATCGCCCCTAAGATGCCCAAAGTCGTCCCCCATCGTATAGGGGCTGAATGAGCTGCGTATTTATAATGTAGGTCGAAAATCTGCTCCTGTCTGTCCCGGACGCCCGTCTGGATCTTGGCAAACGCTAGTTTGGGGTAGGCTTCAGTATTTTCATCATAACTTCACTTCTAGGGCTCCAAATGAGATGATTCAAAATGCCTTGGAAAGCTGGTTCAATGATCTACAACTTTCATCAAGACAACTCTTCCTGAAAGTGTCACCAAGTGTGACCAAAATGCCCCTGAATGACTGGTTCAGATTTCGTCAATAATTCTTCACTCTTTTCTCCTCCTTGGCCCCAAATCTCGTTCTTTCTCGAGACTCTCTTCCTTATTCTCGACCTTATACATCAATCTAAGCCTGAAAACAAAGTCATGGACACCAAGGCATAATATACATTGACAAAAACGTAACGAAATCCACATAAAACACGAGTTTTTAGGACGAAAACGTCTTTAGTCTCGAAACATGCATATAAGTGAATATCGTTCATATACTACCCATAATAGCCCAAAATAACCATGAATAACTCGTAAAAGGAGGTCTCATATAAGAAATACACTACAATTTGACTCCCATCATTAGCCTGCATACTTGTCCTTTCTGTGTTTGAAAGCCAGAAGGAGAGACCATATATACCTATTCTGTGAGATCACCATGGAGAAAAGCATTGGTCACATCCAGTTGATGTAGGAACATGTTTTTAGCAGCAGCAACAGCAAGTAGTAGCCTGATAGTATTCATCTTTGCTACAGGTGAGAAAGTTTCTTCATAGTCAATTCCATAGGTCTATGTGTATCCTTTAGCAACTAGCCTTACTTTGTATCTTTCTTTGGAACCATCTGGATTATGCTTGATTTTATATACCCATTTGCAGCCTATATGCTTCTTTCCTGGGCATAAATCCACTACTTCCCATGTTTTTATCTTGATAAGTGCATCTATTTCCTTTTTCATAGCTTCCTGCCACTCTCTATGTATGACTGTTTGATTGTAAATTGTTGGCTCTTTGCCTCTGTCAACATTCATCACAAAAGATCTGTAAGAATTAGAAAGATTAGTATACTGGACAGCAGATTCCAGAGGATGGGGAGTGGTGTGTGAGACTTGATTACAGACATAATCCTGTAATCTGGAAGGTTGCCTAATCTATCTAGAGGTTCTTCTTGTGTTATTATGTGTTGTGTGTATATGTGAAGATGAAACATCAGATGTAATGCCAGTATTGCAGTGATTATCATTTGAAGTATTAGGTATATCATTCCCTGTTGGAGGAACATATGTGGTATTGGTGACAGGAAATCTAGTGTGGGACATGTAAAGGATGGAACAGGAAGAGAAACATTATTAAATTTTTGATGTTGCTGTGCATAAGGAAAAGTTAATTCATGAAAAACAACATTTCTAGAAACAAAAACTTCATGTGTTTGGATATCCAGGAGGGTATATCCTTTTGTGTTTCCTGGTTGACCCAAGTAAACACATTTTCCAGCCCTTGCATCAAACTTTGATCTGCCATGTGGTAAGGTAGAGGCAAAAGTTAAACAACCAAAAACTTTGAAACCAGCAATTTCAGGATCTTTGTTATATAGGACTTGATATGGAGATTTTTCTTTAAGCACATGTGTAGCAAGACAGTTAATAAGATGAACCGCATGAAGCACACAATATTCCCAGAAACTTAATGGTAAACTAGCCGGAAACTTTAAAGCTCTTGCTGCATTAAGTATATGTTGATTTTTCCTCTCTAAAATCCCATTTTGTTGGGGTGTATCTACACAACATGACTGATGCAAAATGCCTTTTTCAGTATAAAATTCTGTGTAATCCAATTCCTATCCATTATCAGATCTAATGATCTTAATGGACTTGCCAAACTGATTCAAAACAATATTATAGAAGGCAATAATGATAGGTCTGACTTCTGCTTTTGAATGAAGTAAGAAGATCCAAGTGTATCTACTATTATCATCAACAACAGTGAGAAAATAAGACTGTCCATGGATAGTTTGCTGTCTAAAAGGACCCCAAATATCCATGTGTACCAGATCAAAAATAGAAGATGCAACAGAATCACTCAAAGCAAAAGGAAGACTTTTTTGTTTAGCTAAAGGACAAACATAACAAATGGATTTCTTTGGCGCTTGAATGTCATTACATGAAGTATGTAGCAGCTGTAATCTATTATCAGATAAATGGCCTAGTCTATAGTGCCATAACAAATCTTCTTCTATCCTATCAATAGGACCTTGAGAAGTACAAGCAACTAATCTATCTGTTAAGACTTTCTGAAAATGCAAAATGTATAGACCATTGCCCTTTCTAGCTGAGCCAATCATCTATCCACTGAACTTGTCCTGTATAACACAAGTATCATTAGTAAACAAAACCTGTAATTGAGGATTGTTAGTCAATTTATTCAAGGAAATCAGATTATAATGAAACTTTGGAACTCAAAGGACTTGGGACAAAACTAAGCACTCACTAATTTTTACTTTGCCTATAAAAGTAACAGGCACTGGCTCACCATTTGGAAGATAAACAGTGACACCACAAACCCTATCTTTTGATATAAACAATCTGTGATAAAAAAAATGATGTGGTCTGTGGCACCTGAATCTACAATCCAATGTGACACATTACAAGAAAAAATACCCTGGACCTCATTAGGATCTGTCTGGAAATTAGCTGAGAGAGCTGTGACTTGATTCACTGCAGGATTACCAAGATCTGTGGCTCTATTTTCCTCAAACAGCTTCATCAACTTTGTTACCTGATTCTGCAACTGAACTAATTGGTGTTGTGTGCCATCTTGTCCTGTGGTAGCAGACAATGCTGTGTCTGAACCATCCCATTCTGAATCTTGTTGCACCATATTCACCCTAGATCTTGGTTTAAAACCTGGTGGAAAACCATGCTTCTTGTAACACTTGTCCACTGTATGACCATTGTAACCACAATAAGAACACTGAATCTTCTTAGGGTTGTTCTGTTGATTCTGATTGTGTCTATTTTGACCATTGCCATGTCCTTGATTGTGAGATGTGCCCTGATCTTGATTATGATATCTAGATGGATAATGTCCTTGATTCTGGTATCTGGACTGATATTGCCCTTGAGCTGGTGGATTCTGAGTTCTAGCAAGCAAAGCAATGCCATCTGAATTTTGAGGATGTCCCAGTGCATAATCTATCTGCCTCTCAAATTTAACAGCCATAGCAAAGGCTTGTTTCAATCTTGGCAAAGGAGTCAACAGATAGACCTGGGATCTAACAGGAGCAAACTTATCATTGAGGCCTTTCATGAACCTTATAACATGATCTGCTTCTATAAAATCAACCATCTTCAAACTAATATTACAAGCACAATGAGATCCACACTCACAATGAGGAACAGGCTTCAAGATTGCAATCTCATCCCATTTAGCCTTCAATTTTGTGAAATATGAAGTTACAGACATATAACCTTGTTTGATCAGGTTCACTTCTTCAACCAGATCTGAGACTCTAAAGTAATCAACATTAGAAAACCTATCCAAACTCTATACATTGGATCATTCAAATCAGGTTTCTGAATAGTACCATCAATAAAACCTAATTTATTCTTGGTTTCTAACATCATATTCATCGATCTTGCCCAAGAATGGTAGTTTGTGGCATCAAGAGGAGGTGAAACTAAAGGAATTGCAGGATTCTCACTAGGATGCAAATAAAATTGACTAGATGTACTCACCACAAGTCCAGTTCCTTCAATGGTTGCTCCAGAATTATCAGCCATTGCAGAATTTGCAGGAAAACAGCAAGAAATGGAAGAAAACCAGAAAAACAGAAAACTGAAATTGAGAACAGGATCAGAAACACTCTCAAGGCTCTGATTGCTCCAGAAACAAAACTATTCTCTCAAGAATCAAACATCATACGTAGCTTCTTGCTCTGATACCATGAAGAAATGATGAATAATAGCTTGTTTCATCAAGAATACCAAACAGAAATTTAAAAGTAAAAGAGGCAGGAAAATTAGAAGAAGGAAATGTAAATTGTATTCAATAATCATCTCAATCAGTGAACACATTGTTCAATCTACAGTTTTATATAGATCTCTCAACTATGACTAACTACTATTAACTTCTAGAATCGGTTATAACCGCCAAACCACTTCTAACCAACTTTCTATACAAGTGTTCGACCAAATGACTCTATGAGCCTTCTACTTGTATCTTGTGTGTGTTAGTAATACCATCCGCAACGGAAGCAATTTAAGGATCTAGATCTATAAATTACACGTAATAAAATAACTAGATCTACTCTACAAGGGGGTTGTAGAACATACCTCTTGGATCTCAAAATCCAAGTAGAAGAACCGCAATAGAAAGAATAAAAGATTGTGTGAAGACCACCACGATCTTCCGTGCGTGTGATCCAAGCAACTCCCGTGGAAGGAAATCCTCGATTCGAATCCTTCCGATATGCTACCCGGAAAAATCTCCAAGATTTTCCCTTGCTCCCCTTGGCCGAAAATTTTCCTTCTCCTCTCTAAGAGGTGAGGTCAAAAATTGTGTGTAGTGTTTAGGCTTGGGAGAACTCTCTTTATATAGGAGAGTAATCATTGTCCTCTAATGATTTTATTTTGCAAATAAATAAATCCAATAAATAAAAGATAATCCCATAATATTCTAGAACAAATCTAGAATAATATTTATCTTTATTTCTTACCATAAATATTTATCCAATAAATATTTTGTGCACATGTCTTATTAATTCACAAGAAAACTAATTTCTTGTTTCCTAAAACATGCTTGGAGCCGAAAATTCTTTTATTGACCTAGTCAATATGAATTTTCGGCCATAACACTAATTTTGGCCAAGATTATGAAAAATGCATTTTTCCCATATTTAATTATTTATCCCAACTATTTTAATAGTCCACTAAACAATTAATTCACATATCGTTTTAATTAAATTCTAACAAGAACTAAATTAATATTATTAGGATTCAACGTCCGAGAATAGCTATGCTATATTGGAGGCACGTCGGGGACCATGGACTAATAATCAGCGGCTCCGATAAATGAAATAAATAATTATCTTACGAACAGAATAATTATATTCGATAAATCAATCACAGGAATATGCCACCATAATCCCGTGACTGCACTCCTCCGATTATGAGATTATATTTATCTCCTCACGAGAATGATAATAAGAATCCATTGATATAATCATTACATATGGATTAATCCTCCATAGACTGTTCATTCAAAATCGGGAAGTTACCGTTAACCCTTTTTAGAACCTCTTATCCTTATTTACAATTAACCCCCTAGTGATCAATTAATTCATACAACTCACTGGTAGCTAATCAGTGTAATATGAACTCGCACGATGGATCAGTTTCTAGGATTAACAAATAAGGGAACTGTCTATCTACTTCCATAAATGGAAGGAATGGATTCCGTATCTGTGATAACACAGACTACTCACTCAATCCAGTACAATGCCAAGATGGGGTAATTCAGATCACGGACTCGAGTAATCTTTAACCGTCAAGTCAAACATCATATGCGATTCAAGCAGTTGACTGTGATCACCTCAGGATTAAGATATATCCATAAATATGATCATCGATTGATTCGATAAGACTTCGCGATTACGGAATTATATCGTGAACTCTAATCAAATCGGTCCAGCCCTATATGATATATCTATCACATATAAATGCCCCACTAGGTTCTCTTAACCGAAAGTCCGGATAAGACAATCACACATATTGTCTTCTGGGCGCATTAATAGCACGTTAAAGGAGAGACCCGATACTCTCGATTAACTTCACTACGGGCTAATT
Source organism: Gentiana straminea (assembly GCA_036785695.1). NCBI lineage: Eukaryota > Viridiplantae > Streptophyta > Magnoliopsida > Gentianales > Gentianaceae > Gentiana > Gentiana straminea. The sequence continues at coordinate 3,792,538 of JAVUPR010000398.1, forward strand.
GTATTTTAAGTACATCTTCACTAACTCAATCCTCCCGTGTATATCCCATACACTGAGTTAAGTGATTACATAAACGATATACTTTTGGGTTTTCTGTAGTGTAAATACTATTGTCACATCGGTGAATATGAGAATAATAAATATGAATAATAATATCATTTCATTTATTAAATAAAACAATTACAAAATTGTCTTTCGGACATCACACCTAACAGTGTGTGTGTATTGCAACTATATTATCAACACTCTATGCGGTGGTTGCATCAAATAGTTCAAAATTATTGCAGCAAGGTTTTTCAAGAGTAATGAATTCGTTTGGCTCATGATGATTAGGAAGGCTCTGGTCTTCTTAAAAAAAAGACCCAACCAATGGTGGTTTTCCTCTACAACCATGAAATGAAAAAAATAGACTTCACGATGCTAATAGCTTATGAACCTACAGTTTCACTTTCATCAATGGCAAATGAACCTGCAGTTTCACTTTCATCCATGGCAAATCTGCAGATACTTTAAACACCAATAAAATTGCACAATATTTCTTAAGTTTTTTTATCAAACATCATATAGAAGAAATTCATCTAATGCAACGTTATTAAATAGTAAAAAAAAACACTCCCTCACCATATATATATAGATCATCCACAATAAACAATATTGCAAGTCCATATAAAGCACCATATGAGATGTATATGTTAGAAGTCAATGACTTCTAGATTATTCTACAACTAGTACATAGGAAAAATCTAGAAATTATTTCCTTAGAAAATAGTCTAGAATTCTAGAAAATACTTAGATAAATATCTAATGCACACTTTGCCTAGAAACATCTAGTGTGCATATTCTCTAGAAGGATCTACTACTTTTTCTAGGATATTCTTACCTTTCCTATAAATAGGAGTTGTAACTTAGGCCAACAACAACAACACAACACAACACACACAAGTTGTGAAGTGAGTCTCCCACATCAAACACTTTCTAGTTGCTCTCTTCTTGTATTTTTCAAGTGTCCCATTTGTTGTATATTTTGTGTATCAATAAAATATCAAGTTCTATATTCTAAGTGTTTGGACCTACCGCTTACAACACAACAAGTGGTAGCAGAGCCTTGTCGATCGGGCGTAGTTTTTTGTGGTGGTGATATTTGGTCGGGGACCAACGACGTCGTCACTCTGCCGGAGTAAAAGGTCGGAGGATATTATTCACCGTTTGAGAAGAATCACTCAACGATTCTTGTTCGTGCGTAGTCCGGGACTGTGGAGCTGTTTGGTCTGGGACCTAGCTTACTTAGTGTTTGACAGTGCAACAAAACTAAGTCACGATGGCGGATTTTTCGGTGATTAATATTAAAAAATTAAATAATCACAATTATAGCACATGGCAATCGTGTATGGTGTCATACCTAGAGAGCCAAGATTTGTTGGAGTATGTCACCGGAAGTGACGCAACGCCGCCCGCTTCAACAGATGCCACGGCTTTGCGTAAATGGAAGGTGAAAGCTGCGAAAGCCATGTTTGCTATAAAGACATCAATCGAAGATGAGATGATTGAGCATATCCGGAAAGCCACCATGCCGAAGAAAGCATGGGACACGTTGGCTAGTCGTTTTTCGAGGAAGAACATTTCACGCCTGCAAATACTGGAGAATGAGTTGATGTCGCTCACCCAGGGAAATCTATCAATCAGAGATTATTTCACCAAGGTAAAATCTCTTGTGTTATGAGATTTCCGAATTAGATCCGGAGTCCAAAATTGGTGAGTCTCGGATGAGAAGAATATTGATACACGGCTTAAAACCCGAGTATCGAAGTTTCACAACGGCAATACAAGGTTGGGCCACACAACCAACCATTGATGAGCTGGAAAATTTATTAGCGGACCAGAAGTCGCTGGCTAAGCAAATGGCAGGCGTAGTGATAAAATCGGAAGAAGAGGCACTATATGCAAGTCAAGCAAGAGGAAAATCAAACATATATAACAATAAAGGATTCAAAAGACAATATGATGGAAAACAACAAAAGGACGAAGGACGGAGTTACCAAAGAGGGGGAGCTGAAGAGAAGAGACATGATAATAAGAAAAGTAATGATAGACCTCAAGGAGGAGACAAACGCTTCCACAAGCAACAAAATGCTTGCTTCAATTGTGGCAAAAAGGGACATTTTGCAAGAGATTGTAGATTCAAGAAGAGACAAGTTGAAGGAAACGCCGCCACTTCGATACCCGAGATGATCAAAGTGAAACGGAGTGGGATGTCCACGCATCTTTCTCGGGGTTGAAGTCCGAGCAAGAAAATATTGACACTACTATGGTGAAGAAGAAGACCAAGTAACTTGTGCAGCAACTATGACAAGTGATATTGGGCGTGTTAACTTTCACAATCTGTGGATCGTTGACTCAGGAGCTGGCAATCATATGACCGGTGATAAAGAAAGACTTCAAAGTATGACAGAATACAAAGGAGGTCGTGTTGTCGTAACGGCGGATAACACTAAGCTTCCAATTAGACACATTGGAGAAACAGTGATCATGCCAAGCTCAAATTCTCAGCCAGTGATACTGCAAAATGTGATGCATGTTGATGGAATGAAGAAAAATCTCTTGTCAGTATCACAACTCACAGATTCAGGTAATTATTTATTGTTCAGTCCACAAGATGTGAAGGTTTATCGTGATCTTAGAGTCGTTGGGACTCCAATCCTAGAAGGTGAAAAGAAGGAGTCAAGATATGTACCGATCGCCGAAGCAAACATATGTAGAGAAAACCGGGAAAAATGACACAAACTCGATCTATGGCATGCACGTCTGGGACATGTCAGTTATAAGAGACTTAAGGTCATGATGAAAGAGTCTATGCTCAAAGGACTTCCTAAGTTGGAATGTCGGGACGACACGGTTTGCGCCGGATGCCAATATGGAAAAGCGCATCAACTCCCATATAAGGAGTCGAGATACCGAGCAAAGGCGCCACTTGAGTTGATTCATTCAGATGTTTTTGGACCAGTAAAGCAACAGTCAATTGGAGGTGCAAAGTATATGATCACCTTCATTGACGATTTCTCAAGATATACGTGGGTGGATTTCATGAAGGAGAAATCTCAAGCTTTGGAGAAATTCAAGGAATTCAAATGTAAAGTCGAAGCAAAATTTCCGGAGAGAGTCCGTTGTCTCCGCACAGATAATAGAGGTGAGTATACATCCACCGAGTTCTCGGAATAACTAAAGCAAAATAATATTCGCCGGCAGTTGACTTGTCCGAGAACGCCGCAACAAAACGGGGTATCTGAAAGAAAGAATCGACATTTAGCTGAGACATGTCGGAGTATGATACATGCAAAGAATGTCCCAGCCCGTTTTTGGGCAGAATGTATGAAGACTGCAGCCCATGTGATCAATCGGCTACCACAAGCAAAGCTTGGATTCATCTCACCATATCAGAAACTCAAAAGAGAGAAACCAACTGTAAGTCATTTCAAAGTATTTGGCTGTGTGCGTTACGTATTCGTCCCAGATGAGCTACGAAGCAAATTTGACAAGAAAGCAATCAAATGCATCTTCTTGGGATACGATGAGGAAAGAAAAGGATGGAAGTGTTGTGACCCAAGAACGAATCGATGTATGGTGTCAAGAAATGTTGTATTCGATGAAGCATCTTCTTGGTGGTCATCTCAAGATGAGGAGCTTCCTGACTCACCTATTCTAGAAGAGAAAATAAGAGAAAATACTGGAGAAGAGTTATGCACTCTGAAAGTAAATGATGATGGCCAAGAGAAATCGGCAGCAACTCAAGAGATGGAATATAGCAGTATCGAAAGTCCAACACTGGAGATGGAGGAAGTTGATCATCATGAACAACTTAGGAGATCATCTCGACAGAGGAAACCAAATCCTAAGTATGCTAACATTGCGACAGTTGATGATACTGCAACTATGGAGCCTTCAAGCTATGAGGAGGCGTCTAAAAATGGTGAATGGATCCAGGCGATGAAAGAGGAAATTCAAGCGCTTAAGCAAAACCAGACTTGGGAACTTGTTCCTCTTCCGGAAGGAGTAAAACCAATATCTTGCAAATGGGTTTACAAGGTGAAAACACGACAAGACGGATCCATAGAAAGACATAAAGCTCGATTAGTTGCTCGAGGTTTCTCACAACAATATGGCTTAGACTATGATGAGACGTTTAGCCCGGTGGCGAAGATAACTACAGTACGAGTCTTACCGGCCCTAGCGCCTAGTAAGTCTTGGAAGCTATGGCAAGATGGATGTGAAGAACGCCTTCCTACATGGCGAGATCGATCGAGACATATACATGGAACAACCAAAAGGCTTCGAGAGTATGACTCATCCTAAATACGTGTGCAAGTTAAGAAAGGCGTTATATGGATTGAAACAGGCGCCAAGGGCTTGGTACGGAAAAATTGCAGAGTTCTTGACTCATAGTGGATTCTCTATGGCTCCGTCCGACTCAAGTTTGTTCATCAAGTATCAAAATAACAAAGTAACAGTCGTGTTGGTATATGTTGATGATCTCATCATCACTGGAGATGATGACAAAGAAGTTCAGCAAGTCAAGAGGAACTTATCATCCGGTTTCAAATGAAAGAACTTGGAGAGCTTAAGCACTTTCTTCGACTTGAAGTCGAGTACACTAAAGATGGGTTGTTCCTCTGCCAACAGAAGTATGTTAAGGATCTGTTAAAGAAGTCTGGAATGATAGACTGCAAGCCTTCTCCAACACCAATTGAAGTCCATGCCAAGTTAAGCTCAAAAGAAGGCAAAGAGTTGGATGATCCTACAAGTTATCGACGACTAGTAGGAAGTCTGATATACTTGACGTTAACAAGACCAGACATTTCCTTTGCAGTTGGCGTCGCAAGCAGATTTATGCAAAGTCCAAGAAAGCCACATTGGCAGTTAGTTCAGAAAATTATGAGGTACGTCAAAGGAACTTATGTCTACGGTATTTTCTACCAGAAAGGAGTGCCATGTAGACTTGTTGGATACTGTGACGCTGATTATGCTGGGGATCATGACACTCTCCGATCAACTACCGGTTACGTGTTCAGCCTTGGTTCTGGAGTAATATCTTGGTGTAGCAAAAGACAACCTACTGTATCTCTATCAACTACCGAGGCAGAATATCGGGCAGCCGCTGTAGCAGCTCAAGAAGTCACTTGGCTTATGCAGTTATTGAAGGATTTACACCAGCCGGTTGACTATGCAGTGGATTTACATTGCGACAATATATCATCACTTCAACTAGCAGAAAATCCAGTATTTCATGCAAGGACCAAGCACATTGAAGTGCACTACCACTTTATTCGAGAGAAGGTTCTTCAAGATGAGATACAGATGATTCACGTGAAGACTGAAGATCAATTAGCAGATATATTCACAAAAGGATTAAGCGGACGCAAGCTCGAGGAATTCAGAAATGCTCTTGGGATGAAAATGAGCTCATCGTGAAAAGAAAGAAGTCATTGAGGGGGAGTGTTAGAAGTCAATGACTTCTAGATTATTCTACAACTAGTACATGGGAAAAATCTAGAAATTATTTCCATAGAAAATAGTCTAGAATTCTAGAAAATACTTAGATAAATATCTAATGCACACTTTGCCTAGAAACATCTAGTGTGCATATTCTCTAGAAGGATCTACTACTTTTTCTAGGATATTCTTACCTTTCCTATAAATAGGAGTTGTAACTTAGGCCAACAACAACAACACAACACAACACACACAAGTTGTGAAGTGAGTCTCCCACATCAAACACTTTCTAGTTGCTCTCTTCTTGTATTTTTCAATCCAAGTGTTTGGACCTACCGCTTACAACACAACAGTATAATGTATTCATTTAGCACAACTGCATTCACAAATTAAAAATCAGCACTAAAAAAAGTAAATAAATCACAAAAATTACCTTAGTATGTAGACTGATGGATTGATGTGCATGTGCATGCTTGGACTGAAATGGTTGAAATGGGAAGGATATATGTCGAAGGCAGAGAATATGAATTTGTTTCTTTCGTTCAATCGATGATCGAGGCAGGAAGTGTTTAATACCATACCCAAGTTGAAATGAAAGACCGTAAAACACAAACATTAAGCTTGATTTGGAAAACACGAATATTTAGGTTCATGTAAAGAAAAAGAAAAAAAAAATAGTACTAATCCTTCAAAAAAAATAGAAAAAAACATCACTATCATCATCACACTATCGCTATGGAAGAAGATTTTTCAGCAATTAAACAGAACACAATCATATTCACATAGAAAGCTCTTTTCATTATCATGGGAATCAAGTAAATTTACGCAACCATCGGAAGCATTACAAATGGGGCTCACATTGGAAACTCTTTTCATTATCCATGCCTTCGATCTGTTCGTTCTGCAACAACAAATGGATAAGTTAAACTGAGTAATTAAATCTTAAGCTTTCTCTACTTAATTATTTGAATCGAACACATATGAAGAAACGAAGTGACGAAAACTGCCCACTAATATGTTTATATACCGTAATTCGAATGTGACTTGAACCGAAAATTGGTTGCGATTTCACAGGATTGTGAGGACTTTGAATGGAGATTGAAAAGGAAATTCGATTGGGTTGTGATAAGTTTGAGAGTCTGTTAAGATTGCATAGGATTTGAGTGGTTACGGGTTTACGGGAGAGGAGATTCTCGATTCTCGATCAGTTTGGAAAAAAATAACAAAATAAAAAGCGAAAAAGAAAAGGAGTTTGAGAGTTTGCATCACTTGAGATTTTGCATACCATTTGAGTGGATACGGGAAAAGAGATTCTCCATTGGTCCAAAAGAAAAAAAAGTATAATAATAAAAACGGGTAGGAGTTGGGTTTAATAGTGGGTTTGGGTATAAATTTCGGCCTTGTAAACGCAAGGCCCTTTAATAATAATAAGTTATGAAGGAAAATGGGGTAAAAAGAACATTCTAAAAGCATCAGATTTATATATTATACATAAAAGTTCATAGCAACATTGAAATACTACCTTCATAACCACAAACTGATCTGATAAGCAAGATCAACAAGTTATCAGAACTCCATCAACTTCTTTTACTAAAGAATGTGATGGTTTGAAAAGCAAGATTCAGAATAAGTCATAGTTAAACCTTCAGCTGAGGTAAATTACATTAACAAAATGATAATTCTTAAGCATGAAATGAAAGAAACTCAAACAACTTTATTCTTGCCCTTAGCCTTCTTGGATGGACTCTTCAACATATGTTCAACTTCAACTTCAGGCGGAAGCACCTGTAGCCCTGTAATGTCCTCCTCATCAGTTAAACTTCCAAAATTAATTGCTCGTTTTGCACTTGCAGGCTGTTCTTTGCTGCTTTCTGCGGTGCCAGTCTGTAGCGCAATTTCCTCAATGACTGCCTTTGTGGATGGAGTGAACATCTTTGGATCAGTAGCCTGTTTTGTTTGTTCAGTTTGAAGAACTTTTTCCTGTATAGAAGGTTCAACCAAAACATCAACATGTTCGGAAAGAGCCTTATGCTTTTCTTCTGCCAAAGTGTTCAGTTCTGATTCTGTATACATCTTTAAAATAGGATACCTCCTGACTATCTCACCATTTATTTTTTTATCACACCACTTAATGAAGTAGATAACATCTGTGTTGTCAATTGCAAACGAAATTTGGTCCAAGACTTTTTCACCCTGCAATATCAGTTAACAAGTTTAATATGTTAGATTGCTGTGTTGTGCAGTGAGCAATCTGTGTCCACATAATCCCAAGGAACCCCTGAACTTTTTGTGAAACCTTTAATAGACATAAATCATACAAGAGCTATATTGTACACTAAGACAAGTAAATAATCATGTAAAAGACAAGAAACTTATAAAATCAAAGATATCAGAACAAAAGAGAAATAACAGAACCATATGATTTCATAACCCGTCCTTGACATGTGCCTGTGTCAAAAGAATTAATATTCCAGGATTCTATAGCCCACTGAAAGCACTCAGGCCGAATAATAATTAATCTTCTACCCTTTTATCTTCAACCATTCACAAAAACAAGTATTCTTTTATGTTCAACCATTCACAAATTCAAGACCAACCACACAGCTATACAAGGTGGAAGTTAAATATGAAATTCATGTAACTACATGTAAGCAACAAACAACATTGTAAATAAAGTAGTAAACTAAAATATTCAACTATTTTGATGTTTCATGGATGTTTCAAGTTGTGACTGAAACAAGAATTGGATATGGAATTTAATCTACTAAGATAATGTTATACCTCTTCATAAATTTGTTGTAGTTGGACAGCGGTAAACGGACAAATTTTTTCTGCATCAGGTGAGTTTATAACGGTGTTGAATTTGTCTGATTCGTCAAATAAAACAACTGGTAGTTTAATGTTGTAGAAAAAGAATAAATGAATTTAACAATTCGGACGAACAACATGTTTGGTGCAAAAGGTACCAGGAAAAAACTGAATATATATTCTTCTGAATCACCTGATATCCATCGGAGAGCGAGTGTTGCAGCCAGTACAAGTTAAATTCAATTCATTGTTTGCTTCTGTTATTTTTGAACAATTCGAACACGACACAGTGTACAGAGCATTAAGTGTGAAATTGAATTTGACTTTTGCCTTCACCCACGCTGTTTTCGTCTGCACAATTGTTCGAAAGGAAGTAAAGAATCTGGAAAGTCTTATAGGTACTAAGTTTAAAAAGAAATATAAAGACATTACAGTGTTAATGGTGGACATAGCAGTTTTGATGTCCAATATTTGTTCCGGTTCAGGAGGAACAAAAAACTTTCCAACATCCTTGTAAGCTTTTGTTTTCACCCAATTGTTTATCTTTGACTTATTATCAGCATACCTAGGACATTGAAATGGTCACTTTAGTAGAAGAAACCCAAAGACAAATATATAGGCTGAGGAATCATTTCATTGCTACCCAAATCATTTCATTTCACTATATATATATTTGCACATTGTAAGAATATATGATAAATTTACCATGGAATGTATTAACTTCTAGATTTGTGGCAATGATCGTGACTGGACCTTTATCAAGGTTATCAATGTCAGGGTCATAATCTGCCAATAAGTCTTTCCAGAGCCTCAACACCATAGGTATTCCTCTATAGCAGTAGAAAAAGTGAAAAGGAAACATGTGAGTACAAGACTGTGTTCAGATAAACTGGTTTTGAGATTGAAGCGTAAAAATTGCTTACTCTTCATTGACGACCATATAATCTTTAGCACATTTTGTAACTCCAATGTCCATAATAGGAAATCGATGAACGACCAAAGCTTTAACAGCTAAAAGTAAGTTAAATAAACTTTATGTTAGAACTACAAATGAATAAGTTTAATATTCAAGTGAACAAAGAGTTGATTGAATAGATTACAATGTCTCTTTAATTATCAAAGAACTCAATATTTATTATTTAAATTTTTTTATACTATTGCATAGAGTGGAGATATGAATATTACCAATATTGTGGCCAGATCCTGCGAATTTGTAAAGTTCTGAAAATGGACGCACATTATATTGGCATGCAAGCGCATGAGGTTGATCATCAATGATTAGGTCAACTGGTGTTTTATAAGTGATTGTCCATGAGTACTTGAAGCCTTCAATGCTATACTTTTCAGGAGCAACGGAAACAAGAGCGTTAGATATTGCATATATTTTGAATGGTTGCAGGGACCGCTCGAAGAAATCCATGTCTTTATCATATACCACAACAGTGAATTTGGTTCCCTATTTTGAGTTCATCACAGAAAGATGATTAGTTCAGAAGGTTGATAGGTTTGTGGATAAAAGAAATTGAAGTAAAATATAAATCTGACAACATATATACCTTCATATCAGTTAAGACATGGTGCCTAAATCTTTTTTGGAAGGGGTAGTAGTCAAGTTTTTTTTAGAGTATTGGATGCCTCTCAAGCACCTGAACAACTATAGTCCATTTTTTGTTTCCTGGATGTATTCCCGCAGCATCGGAGTATTCCTTTGACATTGCTGGTAATTGATAAGAAATTCATATTATTTGGTTTAATAAACAGAAGCTAAAGTTAAAATGTGATAAGCTGCAAAGAAAATGTTCAAGTAATAGGTAATTATCAAAACAAGAATGTTATTATACATAGTAGTGTATGAAACATAAAAAAAGTGTACTTGTATACATGGTTTATTAATAATGTTTTAGTATCAACAGCTGTAGTTTTAGAAAATTTTAGGAATATTTTTGTTAAATGCATAGACTGTTTAACAATAATTTTTACAATTCAATAACTTGACAGTACATGTTTACACACAACATTTTTTGTTTGCCCTAGAGGTAAAAATTGAAAGCCTGAATCTTTAATAACAACTCTAACACAAGCAGATGTTTTCGCTCGTGATAAAGCGACATACAACTGACCATGTGAAAACACGGGTTCTTTCAGATATACTCCTTCAAAATCCAATGTTTGGCCTTGAGCCTTATTTATAGTCATTACAAAGCACAAACGTATAAGAAACTGAGTTCGTTTAAATGGTACTGGGTAATGATCATCACGTGGAGGCTGTAAAGGAATTCTATTAATAAAGACTTGTTTTCCTGCAAAATCTCCAACTACAATCTCTGCATGTATTACATTTCTTTCTAATGCTTTACAAATCAGCCGGGTTCCGTTGCATAAACCTTCAGTTGGATCTAGCTTTCGTAAAAATAATTATTGGTGCATTTACTTTAAGAACAAGTTTATGAGGCGGCAAACCATTTGGCATCAAACTGTTAATAATATCTTCATATTGTCCTTGATCATTAATATTGAAAGTTTTGTCAAAACTTTCATATTCAGTCTCTTTGCCTGGAAATTTGTGTATCATAACTTCATTTATTTCATCCACAAACTGATTTTTTTGTTGTTAATAAAGCTCTATTTATATTTTGGCATATATCTGTTGAACATGTATTAAGGTCAGGGTAAACTACATCAATCAGTTCATCAAGGGCATTGTCTTCATTCTGGATATCAAGAAGTATCGACATTGGCAGATTGACATCTTCACTATATTTATCTTGGAGTGTTCCATTACCAATCTGAAGTAAATATTTCGCAAATTCAGGATCATGTAAAGCCCTCATATTTTCAATATGTTGGATTTTTTCTAGTTTTGACCACAACCTTGAACTAATAATTGAAGAAAAGATGGTTTCATTCATTGTTGCCTGTTTAACCACGGGTAATGTTTGCCAAAAATCTCCTACTAAAACAACTATTTTTCCACCAAATATTTATGTTGTTTCCATTAGATCTTGTAATAAATGATCTAGGGCCTCAACAGCATGGCGCATAGACATGGGGGCTTCATCCCAAATAATTAATTTGGATTCCTTTAATAGAAGACCAAGACCACTTTGTTTACTAACTGTACATGTTGGCCCATCCTTGTATTCTAAGAGAATTTTAAACCGCGAATGAGCAGTCCGACCACCTGGAAGGATTGAAGCTGAAATCCCAGAGGTAGCAGTAGCTAAGGCTATATAGCCTTTGGAGCGAATTTCTGCCAAAAGTGCTCTATAGAGGAATGTTTTACCGGTACCACCAGGCCGTCAATAAAGAAAGCCCCATTACCACCGTTATATATCCTCTAAATATATTATTAGCGTGAAAATTTCTTTCTGTTTTGTATTTAATTTGTTTACCGACTGTAAGTCATCATGGGACACTTTTATATTTTTCTTTGTTAAGAGCTCTTTGGTTAAATCATTAGAGCTGTCATAAAGTAATGTTTCATCTATTATGCCATAAATTTTTATATTTTTACCCATTGATTCAAGAAATTGATTTATTTGCTGCAAAACCTTTATGCGAATTTCGTGTGGAGTCAGTTCAATATTTTTATGGTAATCTTCAGATAAGTGTTTTTCAAACTGCATCCACAGTTTTTTAGGATCGTTTGGGCATGAATATACAAGTATGCTAGCAAAAAGCCGTCTTAATTCATATGGCATGTTAAAGTGAGAAGCCTCTTCTAAGCAACTTTCTTGACTGTCATCAGCCTGTAACAAGCCATTATTTAATGCAACCTCTCTAAAACTATTACTCTTAATTCCATTATGAATCATTAAGTGGTCATATGATTCTGGGCATCTTATGTTTCTTAGTAACATCCTCATATAATATCTCTCTCCTTCGGAAGGATGCGCACAAACTATCCTTTCTATTGATTCAACTTTTTGCCTAAGTTTCCAACGTTTCTCATTTGATAACCAAACAAAGTGGTCAGGAAACTCGGCGTAAGTACAATTTAATATTTTTGCATCCAATGATGTTTTATTCATATAAAAGAACTCTGTTAACATTGTTTTACGTTGTATCGGATTGTTTAATACATCTATTAATTTTTTGTTTCTTTTAAATACAAGAGGTTGATAATTTTCTAAATGTAGAGGAAGTCTAACGACATTAGGTTTCATGTCACTTGTTGGAAACCTAAAAATCCTCCACAATGCTTCAGGCGCGGAAACCCAACGGCCTGAAACGGAATGTTCAATCTCATCTATTGTTTCATTGGTACATTCTCCGGACACCCTATAAAGGATTTTGTCGTTACCTTTACATATGTATTTGTATATGTATATGACTGCCTTAATGGTTGAGCAGATCTCTAGATTGACATGGCAGCCAAATTTGGCAACTAAATAAGGTGGATAAACAACCACCCATCTGTTACCAAGATAAACACCCCTAACCTTGACTCGCCTACCATCATCCCGACGCCTATATTTAGGATATGCATCATTTGATTGTGTTGTTTCTTCATAGAACTCTTTAGGATATGAGCTTCTACATCCAGTTTTAGCTTTCATACATATGTTAGATGGGTTAAGGTCTCCACATGGACCATGCATCATATGTTTAACCACTAACCCATGAAGGTGAGGTTGTAGGTTCTTATCAGGTATTTTTGCAGAAACAAGTTTAACATATTCTTCTGGCCTATAAAGTTTAAATTTAGCTTTTAATATAAGCAAGAAATGTGCATGTGGTAATCCTCTTTTTTTATATTCAATAACATATATATACGCTGCAACCTCACCAAAAAAATGTTTTTTAAACATTTCAAATTTTATTTCTTCTAGTTTAGCATGGAAAACTCGGACAATAAGGTCAGGTCTATTTTGTGTTTCTTCTGAACTAAGCATGGTAAACTATTAAAAATAAATCTGGTTTACCATGTTTTTGTACCAATGCCATAGCATCTATGTATTTTCGCCTCATATGCCTAGGACCATTTGTAAAACTTGCTGGTAGTATGATACGTTGCCCTATTTTTCCTGATTTTGTTTCCCCGGATGCAATCGCATCAGCAATACCTTATAAATACTCTTGTCTTATATCATTTTGTTGTGCTCTATAAAAGTCTAAATGCTACGTCTCTAGTTTAACATACATGTCAACAGCAAATTGCTGTAACAACCGGCCAAAGCGTAAGATATACGACTCGTCGTTATCTCTTATTTGGAATTTGTAGCAATAATACACCCTCACTGATACGAAGGTGTTATCTTCTAAAAATTCAATCGTAACTGAATAAAATAAAGGAATTATGAGTGAGAAAATTAATTGTGCGTGGATAAAAGGCATGGACAGGTAAAATGCCTAGAAACCAGTAATTTACCTGATTGTTCATTGCCTAAGAGTTCGTCAGCGGTAGAAACAACTGAAGGGTTAATATTTGTACTCTGGTTATTTCTTTTTCATTTTATTTTCTTTTTTAGAAGTTTTAGACCATTTTTTCTATGCCTTGATGCCAACCCATTTCTCCATATGGAAACAACAAAGGATACTACAATAGGTCATAACAGGCATAATAATAGTTTATGGATTTCGAGCATCCACTTTGGGTGTAAACCCTGATATTTCATTTAGAAGATGTTTCGTCATATATGGATTCATTTAATATTCGATAACCTGATCAACTGTGGGTTTGTTATACACCTTTTGATTAAGGGCAGGATTTCTTTGCAAGAAGATATACTTAGTTTCTAAGTCAGGCACTTGCCTCGGGCTACGGAAAAATCGAGCATATGGATTTTGTTCAATAATTTTTAGCAATGTTTCCAATATATTTTCTGACAATCTTGAACAGACTTCTATCCTACTTGTCACCTCATAAGCGGTATCATAGAAGTAAAGTTGCAAGTTTTGTTTATTTCCTACATCAGGAACCAAACCATTTAGGAAATGGTAGACCTGCCCATGCACCCTAAAAGTGTACACACCTTTGTTTCTTTTCGATAAATTTTTATCATATCTTACGCCTAGAGAGGTAAAAGCTAGGTGATTATTGTAAGTTCGTATTGAAGCTCTAAATAACATAGCATCAACCACATTCTCTGTCAACAAGGATTTCATCACATCAGGGACAACATTAGCTTTTAATGTTATATCTCCGTCGGAGCAACAAAAATTTGCAGTTTCATGTGGGAATTTTTTTGCCCCATAATGGGGACAATCTTTTTCACGTTTAACTTCAACAACACTGGTAGCAATGTTATCTAGGAGATGCAAAACAGTATTAGCCTTTTTCTTTTTTAAGGTTGTATTTTTAGGAGCCATATGAACTGTTTTTTTCTTTTTTCCAATTCAGAACAGCCTGGTGCCTATAATTTTGTTTTTTTTTGTGAGGAAAGGTACGGCGAGAAGGTAGGATGAGATTTGGAAGATCCTAGCAGGGTATCACAATCAAGTATGATATGAGGTTCCTTCAATAGATGATTATTTGTAAAGTCACAGTTTGGAGACACTTGACTGCAAGTTGAAGCAGAAATGGGAGTACTTGTTGAAGGGTCAGTAGGAACACTAAATTCACCTAGTTGGGCCAGGATGTGAATGGAAGAATCATTGTTTTTTCTATTATGTAAAGGCACAACTATTTCATCATCCTGCAAACCACTATCACCTAACAAAAAAGGGATACGCTTTGCAGGTTTCTTAGAACGCATGTTGTAAAGAAAAACAGAGCCAACAACAGTTGAAGAGAAAAACAGACTTCTTAAAATACCCCTAAGAAAGCACAAAGATTAAGAAAAATGGGATGTCAAACAGTAGGAAAAGCAGAAAGTAAAAAGGCTAATATTAATAGCTAAAGAACACATATGAAAGTAATAGGGGAGTACCTAAATTCAAGACAATGCAACACTTTCACCCTTGAATGTTCCAACAGTTCAACAACAGATCTGCCAAAAGGAAATTTAGGCTATCAAAACTGAGTTTAAAAAACACAAACAAAGAACAAGGGTATAGAGCTAAGAGTTACATAAATTATTTGAAGACAGCATGATGCAAGTGTTTCGCATATAAAAGCTATAATAATGTCAGGCACCACAAAGTATAATTCAGCTGATCACAAAGGTATATAGTTACAAGAGATAGAAATTTAAGCTACAAGGAATGGAAATTTCAGTTATAAGGACAGCAACACAAAAGAATGGTCTAAATCAAATATGGTGTAGCGGAAGACAATTGTAACATAGATGTTATAGGAAATGATTTGATAGATAAGGTGATCCCATAAAGGCAAAATGGTTTGTTAAAGGAGCTTAACATAACCACACTAAAAAATGGTTTGATAGAAAATGGCTCAACAACATCTTAACATAGTTCGTGATTGTTTGTAGAGGCACACATTGAAGGCACATGCCTACAATTAGAAGGGAAAACATCAGTACTTGTTAAAAGGTGAGTAGGAATAACAAATTCAGCTTGCAAAACTAAGTTGGGAAGGCAAACATCATTTTCTATTTGATTATCTAAAAAAACAACCATTTCGTCATCATATAAAATATACTAACACCTAACCATAAAGGGCTACATTTTGTTCCTTTTTAAGACGCATGGTGTTGTAAAGTAAACCACCATCAACAGCATAGAAAGAGGGAAGCATACTACTTAAACATAACCAAAGCAACTACAAAAGAAAAATGGTTAACAAACAGAAGCACAGTGAGGAACCTAAAGTGAAAAACATTAATAGTTGAAGAACGCATACAAAAGTAACATGGATGTACCTGGATTGAAGAAGATGCAGCACTATCAGCCCTGAATGCTCCAATAGTTAAACTATATATCCAGGAGAATAAATGTTGGGTAAGATAAATAGAGTTAGAAAATCTGAACGAAGAACAAGGGTATATAGCAAAAATATAATATATTATTCCAAGAAACCACTCAAATATATCCACAACATTTAAGCAACAACTAAATGTTGCCAAACAGAGCCACTAAATCTGTGCAAGTAAAGTTAACAGTGAAATCTCATTTACATGGTTGTTACAAATGAACAACAGTTACAAGGCATAGAAATCCAGGAGAAATAAGAGCAGTGCAAAACAAAGGGTCTCATATGTTACATGTATACAGGATCAAGAAATGAATCCACAACTCTTATGCATCCATAATGCAAGGCAAACGAATTATTTATTTATTCAATTTCTAAATCCTTAAAACATGAGTGCGAACAAGTCAAATAAAAACCAAGTTGATCAAAACCAAACTAATCCGATCGAAGGCGTAAAGTAAACATGATGTGTTGTCTAACCATACCATATATGACCAATTTAATCTAAAACCGAAAGGGGAAAAGTTGGTCATTAAATCCCCCGCAAATTTTCACCCACATAATGCAAAGCAAAGAAATAAATATACACCAAGAAATAAAGAAACATGGGAAGCATAAAACAAAAAACCGTAATCCCAAAATCGGGTAAGCTTTTTTGTGTAGGAAAAACTCTATCAAGTTCTTTGATTAAGGAAAAATACATAGCATGCAACCATTAAAATGAAGAAACATGATTAGCAAGAGTAACCGGCAAATAACAAAAGCTGATAGAAGAAGTAGATCGTGCTTTTTCAGGCTTTGAACATAAATTAGACAAGCAGAAATCTTACGATGGCGAAAAAATGATATCCTAAATCAATAACAGCAAAAGAAGCTTGCACACATGCAGAGATAATAGAAGAACGGAAAATTCTATCCTAGGGACTCCCTACTAGGGAACTGTCTACGTGGCAGCATCTGGACCACACAATTTCCACAGAGCACTGTGTATTCCTCCTCAGGAAACTGTGTGGTCCAGATCCTGCCACGTAGGCAGTTCCCTACTAAGGAGTCCCTACAGTAGAACGACCCTAGAAGAACATACAAGAACAGGAAAAAGGATTACCATATGATGCCTGCAGTAACAACCGATATTCCTTCCAGGTGTGTAATTTGATAATTGGCGGTGAGTTTAAAAAACTTGGACTGGAAGTATAAAAAGAGTAAACTGAAGAAGCAATTACCGCGAAATTGTGTAATAATGGAGAAGGTAGAAGATTTAGTGCGGAAATCATGGAATGAGTTGATGGTAATGCTGCAAGATTTGGTAAAGCATAGCTGTGATAGTCTGTTCAGTAACAAAAAATTCTAAGGAAGCAGTGTAGCACAGTGAAATCCGTACACATCCGGTGATTCTTGCAGCCAAAATCGATACCAGATCACATGCTTCATCAGAGTTTCAAGCCTGCAAAACCAAAAGGACGGTAACTGTGGAAAGGTAGCAGTAGAAAGCAGGTAATTGATTTTGTGAATTAATGCACAGAAAATCTATGGGCCAAATTGCGTTCTTAATAATAATAAAAATAAAGCCCTCAAAAAAAATAATAAGAATAATAATACTACGGATTCTAAAGGTATCACCACTATTAATTATGACATCGCAAAAAATTACTATGTTACGATAATTTTTAATAAGAGGAATGTCGATGTCATTAGTAACACCAACGACGACGTTTACACTCTAGAAATGTCACAACCTAGAAGCGTTAATTAATTTTCCTCTGGTGTTCGTTGTTGAACATCAACGTCACCCAATATTACTTCCTGAACTACATTATTCCTGACATTTACATTAGCACTATGATGATTTTACTACAAAAAATTACAGCGGCAACACGATAATTTTTAATAAAGAGAACATCAGTGCCAACGGTGTTCGTTTTTGAACACCGACGCTTCCGAAAAAAAAAATTAAATAATGGACAAGAACGTCACCCACTATTACTTACGGCACTACATTATTCCGAGCACTCCCAAAAATTACATCGGGAGTATGATGATTTCACCGGAAAAAATTACATCAGCACCACGAGGATTTTTAATAAAGGGAATGTTGGTGTCGCCGGTGTTCATTGTAGATAATGCAATAATGGATGTTCGAAATAAATGGGAATTAATGCATAAAATAATTTTTAATAAGCCGAACGTCGATGTCATTGGTAAGTGTCACAACTTAGAAACGTCAGTCCACTGATTTTTCCCTGGTGTTTTTTGTTGAACATCAACGTCACCCACTATTACTTCCGTCACCAGATTACTACCCCCCATTGTTATATACTACCCCGCCTCAAAATGTAAATATATTTAGTTTTTTATTTTCAGCCAATAAAAAAAACAAGTGAAAATTAGATAATACATTTATGAGGGATGAGCTAAAAATTCACTTTTCAATACATAATTAATGAAAAGGTTCAATTGATGCACCCGTCTCAAAATGTAAATATATTTAGTTTTTATTTTGTCTCATAATAAAAGGATTAAAAAATTACATTTATGAGGGGACTAAAAATCCACTTTTCAATACTATACAAATAGAAGCGCGTGCAGGCTCCCAGCAAGGCATTTTTTTTTCAATTTTTTTTTTTCAAACAACCGTAATTTTTGATTTAGAACTCCGATCATCAAAAAAATTTCACCAAAATTAATATTTTTTCCCTCTTCTTTTTGAAATCTCATACGATATCCTTCCGACGTCAATTTTGCGAGTTGAAAAAAATATTTGTATTAATCGGAGCGTTTTTCTTATAAACGACCGTAACTTTTGATTTAGAACACCGATCATCAAAATTCTTTCACCAAGGTTCATATTTCTTTTTCTCTTCATTTTGAGATCTCATATGATACTCTTTCGACGTAGTTTTTGAAATTCGAATAATCACAACGTTTATACTATCACAATAACAGTAACGGTATCACAATATCAGTATCACAGTATCAGTATCACAGTATCAATATCACGGTATCAGTACCATAGTATTAGTATCACAATAACAGTATCACAGAAACAGTATCACACTAACACGTTTTTGTTAACAAACACAATGACACCATTACCATTACCATTAATAGTATA
Source organism: Gentiana straminea (assembly GCA_036785695.1). Classification (NCBI taxonomy): domain Eukaryota; kingdom Viridiplantae; phylum Streptophyta; class Magnoliopsida; order Gentianales; family Gentianaceae; genus Gentiana; species Gentiana straminea. The sequence goes on from JAVUPR010000398.1 coordinate 3,811,755, forward strand.
CAATTAGCCATAAATCATGGACTCGGCAAGCTTTTACAACAACACCGACAACCTATATTCCTTTATGGATTAAAACGGAAACAAACCGTAAATTAAAAATCATTTGGACAATAATGTAATCACATTAACACCCAAAAAACTTGTGTATTTTGAAATAACACATTCAATCACAATGGAAAAAAAATTACAACATATATGATAAACAACTTTAACATCAACATATATGATAATTAAGTTACATCAAGGAAAGAATTATCTAAGAACCTAATAAAACTCGACAATGTCGATGGCTACCATAATCTTCTTCTCCAACTCTACACCAAATGGTTTAACATTTTTTAAATAAAGTCAACCTCTACACCAAATGATTTAACATTTGTACCATATCTCAATTCACAGATCATCACCAAAGATCATTAGCCTTTTCTTGGAACATTAGCACGTAGGTCTCTGCCTTCGGTTTCAATGCGTCGACCTCAGCACAATAACACAATAACACTATCAGGATCGTATCACAATATCAGTATCACAGTATCATGTGTAGCTTCCTCCACTTTCATCCCCTCATTTACTTCAAACTTCCCACAGCTGAGATGCCTCAATTTAATGATTCAACATGCTTTTCAAGAGCTGAATAGATCGATTCACCGAGCCAATCAACAACCTTCTCTAATAAAGAATCAATTATCAACTCCGGAGGCCTTGAGAGTAGAAAGAAAATGCTCAACAGTTTTAATATTGTTTCCATATTTACAAATCGTTGTGAAAAGAGGGGTCTCCTTGACAAATTCAATAGATGCAGATGTAAATTTCGAATTCAATTCAAAGTACCGACCTTTACCGGCTAGCTCCGGCCATATCATTACAGACGATTTCTTGTCGGCTAGCTCACCAGCGTTTGCTGCAATCTTCCGGTGGGTTTCCAAGATATGAGAGAACTGGAATTGAAAGCGGATTTAACAGCACCAGCGAGAGTCATTCCAATCAACAGGCTTGCTTGTTCATAAAAATAAGGTTGCTTGTAGGATCAAATTTGTACAGAGTGGTTGTTTACGGGTGCAAGTCGGAGCAAGTGAAGGCTGTGGTGACTTTTTTAGGAGTGTGGCATAGTCATCAACGCCATGATTTTCAGGTCGGAGACGGTACGAAATAGATGCTTCAAAATAATTAATGCTTGCACATTTACAATCGCGTGAGTAAGGGCAAAATTGACCGAACAAATTTATTTTGTCCTTATTGCAACTGAAAAAAGAAACGTGGATTAAAACATAAATTAGGGGGAAGGTGGATTTATACATAATTTTGCCTATATTTATTACATTTTTTTTTCTCCTTTTACCACACATTTATTATATAGTCACCACTTTTACTATTTTGCATCAATTATAATGAAATGATGTTTTTTTTATTTTTTCATCAAAATTAATGTCATCTAACAAACCAATTTTTTTACTCTGTGTGAAAAAATCCAAACAAGTTACATTTTGAGACGGATGTACTATTTCTCCGTTTCCTGTTTTCAAATAAGTAGAATGGTGTTTTTATGAATACATATTTAATATGATGTGACTTAATTAGTCTTTTCATAAAATAATTAATATGGTAATTAAGCTGATATATAAGGGTAATTTAGTACATATAATATGTTTGAGTGAATAATATATGATACTACATCCGTCCTAAAATTTAAGTTTATTTAGCTTTTTGGTTTTTATCCAAAATATAAATCCATTTAGAAACCAATAAAACATTTATTATATTTTTCTCATTCTACCCCTCATTTATTTTATACCCAACCACTGTTTACTATTTTGCATTAATATCAATGAAAGGTCATTTTAATCTTTTTAATCAAAATTAATGACAAATAATAAATTTAACTAACTATATTACCATTTTTTTTTTACCAACGTTAAATTTGGTTTTTTCTTTTGGAGCAACACGTTTTTTTTATCAACTTGTAGCAACATGTTAAAACCTTTTTTTTTTTGACATAATTATTTAAAAAATTCGATGAACATGTCAATTTATTTCTTTTTTTTTCCCACAAAATACGAAAGCTTATATTAATCGGATAAATCCGAACTTACAACGCGGTAAAACCCGCATTACTACGCGGCCAAAAACCGCACTACAACGCGTCCTAGCCGCAAAACAGACAACCTATATTACAACAAAGTCAAATAATAGGTCGAATCAAGGGTGCTGAACAGAAGGAGATTATCCAACTGAAATAATTTCATAAGGAGGCGTTCAGACACGAAGATCCTATCGGCGACCTATTATTCGACGCATACAAACAAAAACTAAACACCAAAAAACACACAGAAAAGAAACTATCAACCGCCGCCACCGCCAATGCTCCGCCGTGCCCTTGCAAACTCGCCGTCCCTCCTAATACCGAAGAACAAATCACGAGCTGCGACAAAAAGCCACAGGCGACGAAGAACGAAAGCTGCCACATATGACCATCAGCAACTCAAGACCCGCAAGCGGTAATAGAAAGTCGATGGCAGAGACTCCGAGAAACAACTCCCCGGAACCGAAACAGCTCAGCCGCATCAACCAAGGAAAGCCAGCAGCAGGAACAACAAAGACTAAAAGCAGCGCAGCAGGAAAACTAAGCAAACTACCCACAATAAAATTGAAAAATTTAAGCTTCATGCCACCAGGACTCCGGCGAGAATCTCCGCCACAACTGGGGAGATCAGGCAAAGTCCGAACCTATCTGCATCCCAGATCGGCCACCAAAAGGACACAAAGCCAAGGATCTGTGGAGCTCAAGACAAAATCGAAAAACCGGCCGCCGATCCACCATCCACCTCCATGGCTAAGACGGAAACAACCAGAACAGGCGGAAGACCACAAGCCAAGGAGACAACACAGATCAGGAGCAAGATGAAAAAAAAAAAAACAAGGATGCTAAGCTATTTACATAGGCTGACGCCGGCAGCTAACTACCGCCGCCGGCGTCAAAAGAAAACAGGCTGACGGGAGGAGCTTTCTAGAGAGAGAGGAGTTTAGTCAGAGAGAGATTTGGGAGCATTGGTCGAACATGTCAATTTATTTCAATAATAAATATAATAATTATAAGTAATTATTAAATTATAAATGCAATTCCTATTTAAAAAATCAATCGTCTATCTAATGTTAAATCCATCCTCATTTATCAATCATTTTTTAACAGAAAAATCAAGCCATTTATCATATTGAAGAGATCCACAAAGCATCAATCGTTAAACATAATCATCTATCGTTAAATCAAGTCATTTATCAATCGTTAAATCCTATAAAAAAAATACCAATCATCTATCTAATCTAATCATAATCATAATCATATATATAATCGCCCACATAAAAAATTACCCACATCAAATCAAAAAATATAAAAATACCAATAACAAATAATATAAGATGATAAAGTTGGAAAATGATAGTGATCTAAAAAAATCAACAATGATAGGAAAACAAAATGCACTATGCGTAGAAGGTGACCATACAATAATAAATTGTTAATAATAAATTGTAAATATAACAATTCATGTATTGTTTTTCATAAGCACTCCATTTGTTAGCATGAATCGTGTGTGTGGATTGTGTGTTGATTATGTGTTTGTATTCACGGTCAATGTTAATTGAAAAACACTCTCAAATTAGCAAAAAAGTAGAGATTTCTAGCTCATTAAGTACGAAACAAAGAAGAAAAAATAATTGATTTGCCTACGTGCATATTTCTTAAGAATAATTAAGTTGTGTGGAAATTGGTTACTATTTCACTAACTATGATTCAAAATCCAAAATACACCGTGCATGGTTTAACCTGATAGTTAACCCTCATTTACTCCATAGTGGTCTAATTAGAATGAGTATTCAACAAAACAAAATTAAATTTATTTAAAAAAAATGCACATTAAACTCTATAAAAAAATCAATAAATCTAATATAATCTAATATAATCATAAGCATAATCATCTAGAGATCTATCATCTGTAATTATTTTAATTAAAAAAAAGGCTTACATGAAAGTAAACGTAATAAGCCGACATCAAAAGATTCCCCACATCAACTCAAAAAAAATATAAACTTACCTTTAAAAAAATAAAACAAAATGATAAACTTAAAAGAAATATTATAGTGATTTATCTATATAACAAAAACGTACGTCAAATGAAAATGAAAAAGCGTAACTAAAAGCGTTAGAAAAATAATCACATTACATAACTTAGAAAAATACATTATCATCTATCTATCTATCTAACTAACAATAAACATAAGAAGAATATTCATATTATTATATAATATTTATTTCCATTAAATATGAAATAAAACTATATAATCATCTCTCATTCTAATCTAACGACAATAGTAAGTGATGTTGCGCTGAACACCAGATTTGCGGTAACAGTGTTTATCTTGTGGATATAAGGCTGATATATGTGATTTCAACGGTGCAGATACGGTGGCGATGAAGAACAGTAAATGATTCGACAAATTGGCAGAGTGTATCTGCTTGTATTAGATTTATAGCTTAGAGCTTGAGATTAGAGATTAGCTTTTATTACATTGTGATCCCATATTTATAGGCTAAAAAGTAAGTCGGTTTACTGTTCATCGACAAGACAACTAGAGTACATAGCTAAGGAAAGTATGCATGCAATACAAGTGTCCTGGCCAGCTGTTAAGAGTGGCCAGCTGTTTTGTCCAGTTGGATCGATAAAAATGGCGACCAGCGGGTAGCGACCAGTGGTGATTACGGCGAACAGCGGACTCGTTTGTGCCTTGTCCTGAAATCAGCTTGACTATATGGGTGGAAATCACACGGCGAGGATGGGTCCGACCTACGATTGGCGGACAAGATCCGGCTCACTATTGGCGGATAGAAGATGGGTGAGCCAGCGGCCAGAGGAGACAGAGGCCCAATATCCATGCTGTTGGGCCAAGATAATAGGCCCAATTTAGGTTAACAGGGCCCCATTCCGATACGGGTATATCAATGGCCCCCTACTCTGTGCCTGGCGTGTCCGCCAAGGCGGAGAGTAGAACTTGACGAAGAACTTTAGGTAAAGCTCCTTTGTGTGGTCGCTCGTGACAATGTCATGCCGATACCGTTCTATCGGGCTTGAACCAGTGTTGGTGAAAACCACCAGCTATATGCTGTGCATTTGAAGCGAACATGCTTGATCGCCGATAATGTTCTATTGGGCTTGAATCGGTGTTAGTATCGCGTAGCGAATTACCGATTATATGCTGTGCATTGCAGCGGGCAGGATTGACCGCCGACAACGCTCTATCAGAGATGTTTGGTTTAGAATAAGCCATAGCGGGCATTGATTGATGCTAGCTACTTGAAGTAATGTTTGAAGATAACAATACGCTGAGGTCAAATCTTCTGCGGATAAGTTGATGGTCGCCAAGAGGGATTTGAACGGTTGGAAAGGATAAACCGATGTATCGGTACACGAAACGTCACGTCAGTCACGTGCACTGACACGGCGGTTGGAGCTGAACCGTCCCTTGCTCTGATTGGCGGAGATAAATCGGTAACCTTTCCAGTCATCATTACTTTCAAATTTCTAATCCCAAACATCGTTCCCCATCAATTTTCTCTCTATAAATAGGGGAGTCACCCCCAACTCTTCCACTTTCTTCTTTTCTTCTCTCTGATAACTTTCTCCGGTGATAGAAGCAAAGAAATTCCAGCGATTTTGCAAGCAGGTTCCGCAGACGCATTATCAAGCAAAGATCAACATTTTACTTCTTTTTTCTTCATCAATTCAGGTACGAAAATTTTCTCCTCTGTTGTTTGTTGATTTTATCCAGAAATTTGTGATTGTATGTATGCTTTGATTGCTATTGTTTTCTTATGCCCGATTCATTGGTAGAGGTTTGAATGCATGTTTGTTCTAGGTTTTTTCCTGGTTCGAATTTAGGGTTTTCTGGGTAGATGTTTGGGGTTTTTCTGGGAAATTGGGGGTTTTCTTTTTAAGAAGATGGAAGGGCAAGGTGTCGAGGTGTGATCGCTTTCGCCTTGGTCCGATTTCCATGTCCGGGTGATAAACTGATCCACCTTGCCCTTTTTCTTTCTTTTCCAGAATGTCATCAGAGTACACTCAGTCGGATGAAGAGGTCAGGGCCACTGCGGGCTATGGGTCAGAGGAGGTGAGCATGGAGGACGCTAGCTCTAGCGGCTCTGAGAAGGAGATGGAAGGAAATCTAGAGCCCATTAGTGTAGAGTCTGACCCAGAGGTCTCAATTATTGGTATGGGTGCTCCTAAGGGCGAGGTCGAAGACGACGACCAAATGGCGTTGAGCGGTTTGCTCACCAGGATGGGAAAAGCTATCAATACTGGAGCCGCAAAACGTAGCGGTAAGGTCAAGGAAGCCGTGGAAACCGCTGTGGTGCCGGAGAAACCCAAAAAGTCTCCAAAGGTTGTTGTCTCTAAGAAGAAAACCGCCACTTTTGACGTGCCCGCGAAGAAGAAGAGGGCACCCAAGAGGAGGTCTGCTGCTGTCGAGAGTGAGCTCGCAGAACAAAAGCGGGAAGATAGCGATCTCATAACTCGATGGAGGGAGTTTAGGGATCGGGAGGATTATACCATGGCGCTGGGTGCGTAAGATATCACGGCGGACTATCGCTTTGTTAGTATGGGCGCTACCAACGTGTCATGGGTTTGTGGCCGGGAACATCAAAACTACCTGTGGTTGCACTATGACCACTTTGTGGCCGGGCTCAGACCTCCCTCTGATCCATTTTTCGTAAAATTCATGGAGGAGCTAAAGCTGATGCCGTGCGACCTTAGCCTGGGAGTGGTTCGCGTGGTGATGTCCTTCATTATAATCAGTAGGTTGAGCGGACGCGAGCCGTCGATGGCGGTTTTGTTATATTTTTATACTTTTACACGGAAAGGCGGGGCTGGTCAGATTCAACCGCGTAGTCGATCAAGCACTGGTACGCCCCAGTTACTTTTCGACCTCCCAGATAAAGTGGCGGACTGGGATAAGAGATGCTTGAAAGTAGAGTCTCGGATAGGGTGGCCATTTGAGAAGCTGCCCATGAATTCTGTTAAAACCGACCATCTGAACAAATTAAAAACCCAAACCGACGATGATGAGTTCATATCTGAGCTGAAAGATGATCTGGGCTATACCCGTAAGGGTGAGGAGCAGGCCCGCGCATTTAACTGGAGGTTGTTGCTAGACGTCGGCCAGCCCTATCTGAGACAAGCCGGGCTTTCTGGAGCCGGTGTTGGTGAGCCTCTAGTTGTAGTCGACCCATTGCCGACTCACCCAGACTGGTATGGTGAGTGCCACCATGGTAGGCGCATGCCCTCCCAATGTGCTATCTGTGGCGGTGACCCTTCTATGCGAGCACCGAGTAGGATTTTTACTTGAACTCTTTTTGCTTCTTTTCATAACTTGTTTCCTTGTCATTTTTGTGATCGCTAATAAACCTTGTTCTCCGCAGGTACCATGGACAAGCTAGCTCATCGCAGCCAGTTGACAAGGAGGAAGACCACCGGCGAGGTAAAAAGAGCCGGGGAGCTGAAAGGGGTCAAAACCTCCCATCCCATGGTCGACCTAAAGCAATGGGTGGCTGGAGCCTCCGGATCTCAAGTAGTGAAATCGGCTCAACCGCCTGTAGTAGAGAAAGTCGCGGCGGAACCCTTCTGACGAAGCCGCCGGCGGGTGATAAGAAGAAGAGGGCTGCCGTTGAGGAGATTGAGCCCGCATGCGAGCAGGATGTCCCTCTTCTTAAGAAATCCAGAAGTGATGATCCCCAGGGGAAAGAGGCCACTGGAAAAAGTAAAGGCAAATCCGTAGCCGCTGAGACTGTTCCAGCGGGCGCGAGAACTGTGGTGCCTTTTGCTGGAGTCCCTGCTGGGCCTAGAGGGTGTCCTGCCGCCTGGTTGGACAAAGAGTTTATGCGGCAACAGCCTCTCGACCTGCCCATGGCGCGGACAATTTCTAGGGGTATTGCTGACATGCCTCCCCTGAGGCGTTTTAGATGGGGTATCCCTAATGACATTCAGCTGGAGATAGGCCGCGGGATAGCGGACAGGGTTGTGCTGGCGGACCAAACTGATCCCCGCCATGCTTTTCTCGGGAGTATTGACGATTTGTGGGGCTTATACGGCACCACGGTGAGCATGGTAAACCTCCTTTTTTGCTTTTGTTTTTCATTCTTTTTATTGTCATTTTTTCGCAAGTCAATATTAACCCCGCTGTTTTTTCTTTCTCCAGGTTGGCACTGGCTTGGCGCAGTTCATCATTGATTATAGAAACACCATTTCTGAGAGTGCTGATGTTAGAAAAGAGCTGGTTGACACCAAGAAAGCTCTTGGCGCCGCAAATGAAGTGTCGGCTGGTCTTCGTGGGCGGTTAAGTGCGGCTGAGGCGGAGAACGAGAAACTGAGAGCACAGCTTGCTGAGGCTAATAAGATTAATTCTGACCTCGTGGAGCAGGGTAAATCCGTTTATCGAACCATGGGGGAGATGAAGCAGAATGTAACTGAGGCTTTAGCTCATTGGGAAACCGAGAAAGCAGTTTGCGCGGACCTGCGAAAGCAATTGGAGGATCTAGGCTCGAGTGTCCAAGGTCAGATTGAGGCCGCGAGCAAGGCCGCTGCTGATGATAGCTTTATGATGGGATATGACCAAGGGTTTTATCACATTTCAAGGTACGTCCTGGCTCATGATGGTGGTACTCCCGACCTCGATGTCTTAGAAGAATGGATCATCACTCATCCCTTCTCCGATCATCTCAAAGAGTTCCACCCGCGCATACCCTTTTCTGATATTGAGCTTCAACGCTACGTCCCTATGTACGATCCAGACTGGGTGATTCCCGCTGTGGATGAGGAGAACCTAAGGGAGTGGGTACGCCATGCTACCAAGGCAAAGGATGCGGCGGCTACTGAAGATGGCGAGCGGCCGGAAAGAGGTTGAGCGCCTCGCCGAGAAGTCAACGAGACTACCGAGTCGAGAGAAAATACCGATCGATCTTCGCATCATTCTCTCCGCGAGGAGAATGTCCATAATGAGGAGATGCGGCCTGAGGGCTCTTAGAATTTGTGTTTCTTTATTTTGTTCAAACATTATTTTGATTTCTGCATATGTATAAACTCTTTTCTTTCCGTACTTTGATTTTTGTAATAATAATTCCCAAGTTTGTTTTTTGTCCGCTTGATGTATGCCTGTTTTTTGCTCGAATTTATTGCCTAAATTGAGTCCGATGCTAATAGCATCCGGTCCCCTTGTTTTAGATAAGATTCTAGGTCGATTTTGTGTGGATTCCTCTTTGAGATATGCCCCCCTTAAATCTTATCTGAAATAACTTGCTCGCTAAGAAGTCGTGGCCGCTTTAAAATTTCCCAAATATTGCCCCCATTTTTAACAAGTCTGAAGTCTGGCCGAAGGTTCGTTGAAAATTTTCCGAACACAATTCTTTTCAACCCGCGCATATTCATAATAATTTGCATAAAAAGAGAATGTAAAATCGGGCTTTATTAATTTCGACTCATCCCGCTAGATGAGTGAAGATTACAAGCAAAATAAGAAAGCCTAATTACTCACGTCGTAAACGAGAGGATGGCCATAACCCTAACCGATTTATTACATGTAGTACCTTTTGAGGTTGTCCGCGTGCCACGGTCTATTGAGCTCATAGCCTTGATGATTTCTGAGCATATAAGTTCCTTTTTTGATCTCTCTTGCGACTTGATAAGGGCCTTCCCAATTTGCTGTTAGCTTCCCCCTATTCGGCTCCATACCCATGGCCTTTCTGTTTCGAAGAACAAAATCCCCGACTTTAAATGAGTGGTCGCGGATTCGCTTGTCGTGTTGTTGTTTGGCGAGTTGCTTGTAGTTCGTGATTCGATGGTATGTTGATAGTCTTTTTTCCTCCGCTAGATCCAAGTCGATCTGTCTGTTCAAAAGATTATCCGCTGGGTCATATAATGCGACCCTGATGCTGGGTAGTGCCATTTCGACGGGAGTCATGGCCTCTGATCCATACGTGAGAGCAAAAGGAGTTTCTCCTGTTGGTGTTTTGATCGTGGCGCGGAGTGCCCAAAGTATATCGGGTAACTCATCAACCCATCCTCCTGCCTTTACCTTGTCATCTACGCTCTTTTTTAGCATCTTGATTATTTGTTTGTTGCCGGCCTCAGCTTGGCCGTTTCCTTGAGGATAAGCTACTGATGACTGCCAATGTTTGACTTTAAATTCCTCGCAAAGATCTAAGAAGTCCTTCCTGAATTGTGGGCCATGATCCGATACTACTGCTCGCAAAATGCCAAAATGCGAAAAAATCTGATCGTGTAAGAAATAACCCGCCGCTTTCACGGTTATCTTGACCATAGGTTTTGCTTCAATCCATTTTGTAAAGTAATCCACAGCCACTATGATAACCTTGCATCCGCCTCTTCCTGGTGGGAAAGTTCCGATTAGATCGAGTCCCCACATGTCAAAAGGACATGGCGCGACTACGATGCTTTGTTTAACGGATGGTATCCGAGGGAAGTCCGCATGTTTCTGACACTCTGGACATTCTCTAACCAATTTTTCTAAGTCCTTAAGGATTGTCGGCCAGTAATACCCTGCGGTTATGACCTTCTGGGCTAAGGAGTGTCTAGCGGGATGGCCCCTGCACACCCCCTGGTGAAGCTCGATAAGTATTGTCTTGCTTTCTTCTTCTCGAACACATCGCAATAGAGGCTTTGTCGCGGACCTTCTGTACAGAATTCCATTGTTTATAATATACCTGGCCGCTCTTTTCTTTAATGCGCGAGATTTATCCGCCCCATCGGGTAAGTTGCCTGTTTCTATGTAAGCCTGAACCTCATCGATCCAACATGTAGTCGGCAGTGGAGTGTTGATTTCCATGATTTGTGTTTCTTCTATAGCGGGTATAGCTAAGTACTCTATCATTATTGAAGGATCTGCAAGCTCCTCTTTAAATGATAGCTTAGAGAGATAGTATGCTCGCTCGTTGTCCTCTCTTCGAATCCTGATGAACTCGCAATAATTGAAGCCAGCTTTTAATCGTCGAACAATCTCCCCATACTTCTCGAGAATACCACAGTGCGTGTCATAGTCCCCTGAGATTTGATTGACGATGAGTTGGGAATCACAATAGACTTCAACATTGTCTACGTTTAACCCTTTGGCCAATTTGAGCCCGGCTATAACTGCTTCGTACTATGCTTGATTATTTGTGGCCGAGAATTCGAACCTTAAAGCTTTTTCGATTTCCTCCGTTGTTCCGGGCTCCATCAAAATTACTCCAGCCCCACATCCGTTTCGATTAGATGCTCCATCCATATATAAATGACAACATTGATTGGGCTTATTCCTGGCCGAAGCGGGCTCCTGTGATAATGGCGAACTAGGTTGTGGCGAGCTGAAACTTGTCTCTACAATAAAATCTGGTAATGCTTGACCCTTGATAGCTTTTCTAGGTTGATAATGTATGTCGAATTCAGTAATTTCGATAGCCCATCTGAGAAGTCTACCCGAGAGATCCGGCTTATGCAATATTTGGCGCATTGGACTATCCGTTAAGACAATAATTGTGTGTGAAGTAAAGTAGGCCCTGAGTTTGCGGGCAGCAATGACAAGCGAGTAGGCTAATTTTTCAATATTAAAATAGCGACTCTCCACCGGATGAGAGCCTTGCTTACATAATAGACGGGATTTTGGAGGGTTCCGGCCCTCCTTGACAAGAACGGCGGCAATAGCCCGGTCTGAAGCCGCCAAGTACAAAAACAAAATATCTCCTTCTACAGGGCTAACCAAAAGAGGCGGCTTCCCTAGATATTCCTTCAGAGCTTGGAACGCCTGCGAACACTCTGTGCTCCATGAAAAAGTTTTGTCACCTCTGAGAATTTTGAAGAAAGGAAGACACTTCTCCGCTGATTTTGATATGAAGCGACCGAGTGCGATGATGCGGCCATTAAGCCTCTGAACCTCTTTGATAGTTGTAGGTTCTCGCATGTCGATCAGAGCTTGAATTTTTTCCGGATTAGCCTCGATGCCCCGACGACTAACCATAAACCCCAGAAACTTGCCTGCCTGGACACCAAAAGTACATTTGGCCGGATTGAGTTTCATCGAGTGTTTTCGGACATTACTGAAAGTTTCTTGAAGGTCAGCGGCGTGACCGTCTCCGGCGGACTTGACAACCATGTCGTCTATGTAAGCTTCCATATTTCTTCCTATTTGTGAACTGAAGACTTTGTTGACCATTCACTGATAAGTCGAACCCGCATTCTTCAGCCTGAAGGGCATCATTTCATAATAATATAACCCTCCAGCGGCTCTGAAAGGCGTTTTCTCTTTGTCGGATTCATCCATTCGTACTTGGTGATACCCAGAATATGCGTCCAAGAAACTTAAAACTTCAAAGCCAGAAATAGAGTCTACTAACCGATCAATTCGTGGAAGCTGATATGGATCTTTGGGGCAAGCTTTGTTGATGTCCGTGAAATCGACGCACATTCTCCACTTGCCATTGTGCTTTTTTACCATGACTACATTTGCCAACCAAGTAGGATAGGCAAGCTCTTTTATAATTCCCGCTTGTAGGAGTTTCCCGACCTCTACTTTCACCGCCGCTTCTTTTTCAGTTGAAAATTGGCGTGCTCGTTGCTGTATCGGCTTGAAGGTAGAGTCGATGTTAAGATGATGGAGGGCGATGTCCTCCTCGACCCCTCGCATGTCCGTGACTTCCCAAGCAAAAGCACTCAAATTGTCTTTGAGTAATTTTATCAATTTTTCCCTCTCAAAAGAACTCAGCCGAGCTCCAATTTTGGCTTTATGGTCGGGGTACTCATCGTTGATGATTACCTCGATTAACTCATCTTCTGCTGTAAAATCCGGCTCATCTCTGACCTGCAATGTCTCGCATTCCACTTCGGCTAGCTCAGGCTCGACAGCGACCCTGATCATGTCAATGTGTTCTATGGTAGGAGGTGTTTCAATTCGTGCTCTTTTACTTCCTGTTCTCATTTCATGTATATATGTTAGGACAGCCGCAGGCTCGCTGATCGACGTTCCGATCCTATCCCCAACATAAAACTTTGCCCGCTGATGTGGAATAGAAGTTACCATCTGAAATTGTTTCAAGGCAGGTGTCCCAATTATCATGTTATAATTGGACTGAAGATCAACAACCAGAAACATTACTTTTTCTGTGCGAAATGGCGCATAATCTCCCATCTGTACATCTAAGTCGATGGCCCCCTTGACCTGTATTTTGTGATTTGTGAATCCCTCAAGGGTGCCATTGTGCGGCCTTAAATTGGAGTCGCTAAACCCCAATTCTTTGAAGCAGTTGTAATATAAGATGTCGCGGCAAGCCCATGTGTCGACTATCACTCTATTGACACAGGCCCGATTGATGACCACCGAAATGCATAAACACATGTCTTCTGTATTGATCGAAGTCACTAACTCACTTCGAGTAAAGGCAAGGGGTTGTTCGTTCCCTCGCAAAACAACGGGCTTCTCCACATGTTTATTAATGGAACCAATGCGATTCTTGATCTGATTGTTGCTGGGAGGAGGCTCAGTTATCATTCTGATGTTCCTGTCGAACTGGCGAGCTTCCTGATTCCTCCTTTCCGGACCACCAGCATCTAGTTTGAGGTGATCATGATGACCGCGAGCGAGTAACTTTTCTATTGCCCGCTTAAACTGAATACATTCGTCAGTCGTATGCCCCTTATCTCTGTGATAACCGCAATATTTGGATGCATCACGACGTGTGTCAGGAACCATCGGGTAGGGCTCAGGTATTTCATCTCTTATTTCATTCAACATCTGAGTATAGGAAATTCTGAGCGGCGTGAAATGCTCCTCCTTAAATCTTTCGGGTTTCTTGATTTCCCGATCTGGGTTTCTGTGGGTATCTCTAGGCGGACTACGCTCAGTCCTCTATTTGCCTTTATTAGATGAAGACACTCCTTCGTTTCCCGCAGTGGCGATGTACTTTCTAGTTGAGCTTAACATTTCTTGCAGGTTCGCAGGTGGGGATAAAGCAAAATAAGATTTCAAATACCCCGGCTTCAACCCTGTTTCAAAGCTGCTCATGACGACGTTGTCCGCTAAAGATCTGGGTTTCGTGTGGGTTGTTGAGATGAGGAGAACAACGGTTTCTGGGCTGTATTATCCCAAAAGATCAAAACTTTAGTGACCGACACACTGAAAATGATGATAACCTCGCCTGAAACACCGTGAAATCGTCTTTGTGGTGGAGCAAGTGATCTCCAAAAGCTGAATGATGATCGTCTTTCCCGGTAACGGAGCCAACTGATGTTGCGCTGAACACCAGATTTGCGGTAACAGTGTTTATCTTATGGATATAAGGCTGATATATGTGATTTCGACGGTGCAGATACGGTGGCGATGAAGAACAGTAAATGATTCGACAAATTGGCAGAGTGTATCTGCTTGTATTAGATTTATAGCCTAGAGCTTGAGATTAGAGATTAGCTTTTATTACATTGTGATCCCATATTTATAGGCTAAAAAGTAAGTCGGTTTACTGTTCATCGACAAGACAACTAGAGTACATAGCTAAGGAAAGTATGCATGCAATACAAGTGTCCTGGCCAGCTGTTAAGAGTGGCCAGCTGTTTTGTCCAGTTGGATCGATAAATATGGCGACTAGCGGGTAGCGACCAGTGGTGATTACGGCGAACAGCGGACTCGTTTGTGCCTTGTCCTGAAATCAGCTTGACTATATGGGTGGAAATCACACGGTGAGGATGGGTCCGACCTACGATTGGCGGACAAGATCCGGCTCACTGTTGGCGGATAGAAGATGGTTGAGCCAGCGGCCAGAGGAGACAGAGGCCCAATATCCATGCTGTTGGGCCAAGATAATAGGCCCAATTTAGGTTAACAGGGCCCCATTCCGATACGGGTATATCAATGGCCCCCTACTATGTGCCTGGCGTGTCCGCCAAGGCGGAGAGTAGAACTTGACGAAGAACTTTAGGTAAAGCTCCTATGTGTGGTCGCTCGTGACAATGTCATGCCGATACCGTTCTATCGTTCTAGGAATTACATTTATAATTTAATAATTACTTAATTATTATATTCATCATTGAAATATGGACAAGATTGACTATTGTATAATGTTATCAAATCAAATCCTCACTGGTGAGTTAGAATTTGGTGGAAATGGGATTTCCCATATCCTTTTTTTTTCTTTCGTTGCTGGTGGTTGTGGTCCAGCTTTAGGCTAACGATGATCCGGATTTAGTTCGGCTTTTTTCCGGCTTTGGTCCGGTTGTATTATGTTGTTGTTTTTAGTTTTTAATGAATCCAACAAATCACATAAATATATACGAATTCATGGACTGAACCATGTATACTTGGTAAAATTATGTAGTATTTAAAACCATCAGACGACACAATCGGGGATGTCCAAACATCGTTGAAATTAATCTCTAGGGGAGAGGAATAACATAAAATTCAAGTAGCAAAAGAAAGTTTGTGACTTTTATTCTCTAAAGAAGCAAAACAAATGAAATAAACATATGCGGTGGCAACACTTAGATCATTTAGACAAAGAATATCTTGAAACTGAGGGTAGTTGTGTGACCAAGACGATGATGCCAAGCTCTTTTTGATATTTTATTCACTGTGAAATCCTGGAAAGAGGGAGTTTGGTCATTCATACAATTCATTTTTAACATTCAATGAATAATAGGAGTAGTGGTTTGAAGATCCCTTAAATAAATTTAGAGGGTAGAATTCAAAAGAAACATTATGGGATTGACAAAGCTAAGATATAGATAAAAAATTATGAGACATGCCAGGAACATTACAAACATTGAAATGACTGAGATCAGTCACCCTACGTGTGGTACTTTTCAAACTCACATAGAGTAATAAAGGTCCTATCAACATTTGGGCCGACATGGGCTCAACTTGATATCAGGCCTCAACCAGCAAGGTCCATCCTTAGTACAGTGCATAACGCCCATATATCTTCAACTGATATGACGCATGTCGTCCTTTTTCCAACATGGTGCATGTCACCTTCTGACCCTCATAGCCGGTAAGAAACAAGATGCCTACATTCTCTTATTGCTGACGTTGTGTAGGTTACCTCGGTCGTTTCTGTTCAATACAATACACGTCATCCTCGACCTCAAGCAATGGTCACATTCTCTTCAATGATCGTTCTGGAGTTCACACAGACATTACTTCTTGATAGTAACTGCTATAGTGATGGCTCTAAAATATACGTTCCGTTATAGCTTGAGCCATAACGGCTCCATAACATGCTCCTTTACATGAATATATGGTAAACTCCTTTGACAATGACTTCAATATATCATAATCTACTCCCTCACAAGCTTAGGTAGATTTATATAAGTGATCATCATCCCCAATTACAAGGTACATAATACACTTGATATACATTCTCGCTTACTCTCTTAACAGAAATTCATCTATTCAAATATTTCCTTGAGCGTGAGAGTGTCCCCCCGGAAAAAGCTCCAGCTGTAAGTCCACTCGAAAAAATTATTTGGATCATCACTCAGAGGTCTATTGTTGCGGAGATTTTGCATCATTAAAACAAAAGAAAATTTATAAAACCTATACTACCATGCAAAACTACCTCCTAACCGGCCGAATACCGGGTAGTTGCTAGTAAAGTTGGATAAGTACGGGTATCGATCCTCAGGGAATTGGGCTGTTGAATCTAACTTCATTAATTCCTCTTTATTAACTAAACCTAAACCTAAACTAGAACGGAAAAATAACTGGACGGAGGATTGTTAATCCAAAGCCAGGAAATATAGTTGCGGACAAAATAAATAAAACTACATCTACGAAAATAGTAAAACTAACTATCAACTGACCAACCATAAACAAACCACGATCAACCAATTTCCAACAACCATCACCCCACCGAAGGAAATAAGATTAACACACATTCATTCACAAGTTATCTTGGATTATTATCTTTTCTAATGAAGCGTTTCCTCTTCCGATTTATCACGCCATCAATTAGTTTACCTTCCGGTCTTAACTAATATCGATACGAATCAAAGATATGGATTAAATCCTAATCTAACAACATTATCCCTCAACTTCCGTTTGTTGGAATAATAATTGTCAATCTCTCTCACGGTAATCTAACGAATCTATCAACTTCCGTTATCTAAATTCGATTAACATAAACCATACAAAACATGAAAGAGAACAAGAACAACGCAATGAAATAAACACATGAAAAATCTCATCTTTCCGGTAACGGTGACATCCCTCAACTTCAATCTAAGATAATCTTGCATCGAATTAATTAAATTGTGGTTCTCTCGTAAACCTAGATATTTAACCTACGAACTTCCGTTATGTATAGATTAAAAATCCAAACTTTCCTACGGTGATCTAAACTACACCGACTTCCGTCATACGGTAGCATCAAATCATGCAATCATCTTTCGATATAAAATTGCACGATACAAATAAACATAGGAAAAGAAACAATTATAATTAAAGACTTACAAAACATCCATTAAAAAGAAATAAGGTCTTTCGCCGCAAAAAGGAAGCTTCAAGCTCCATCCATGGGCTCAAGCTCCATGCGGCAACAAGAAAGACTTCGAAACACGGAATTGAAATAACACCTAATCTAACTAATCTCCGGCCGGCCAAGCATGGAGCTCGGCCCGGCCGGACCGCTCGCTCATCGAATTCTAGGGTTTCACCAAGAGCTGCTTGCGCGTATTTGATAATGAATTAGGGTTCAACAATGCGCCGTATTTATAGCAAATTGAAGTCGGTTGCTACGAAGAAGCGGCCGGACGCCCGTTTGATCACAATGGACGATCGTCCAAGCTGGAGTGGACGGAGAGTGAACGCTCGTTTGAAAGGCGTCTGAACATCCTGTACCAAAATTAAGCTCCTGAACGCTGGTTTGAGAATGGACTCAAACTTCTAAAATTCATATCTTGAGTTGTAGACCTCCAAAAATTATGATCCGAACGTCATAAAAAAGCTCTCGGAAAACTCTACAACTTTCATTAAGGACTCTTCTTCAGAAAACGCCTTTTTGACTAGCCCGTCGTATTACGAGTCGTTTTCGGGATTTTCCCAAGCTTTATTTCATCTTCATCCTCTTGTATCTCTTTCTTTCCTTTTTAATCTTCAATCAAACATCATTTAGACCTCTTCCATTCCACATTTGTGCACCTAAAAGATGACAAAACCGAGCAAAACGTAAAACCATACAAAATAGAAAATAAAACCACGATATTTACTCGATTTTGCATTTAAACCATTCAAAACGTCATTTGCTCAATTAATCGATTATAAGCTCGAATTCTACGATAAACATCTATATATGGGGAAAATAGATGTAAAATATATCCTTATAAAAGGTATAAAATCACCCTTAACAACTCCCCCACACTTAAACCTTGCTCGTCCCCGAGTAAAACAAAACAACAAACATACTATCAAAAACCCACATAACCTGACACGAGATGTAGTCATGCTCACGTCAAGCTAGTATTTAGCAAATCAAACTCACTCGGTGATTGTGTGTGCAAAACCTGCTAAACTTCCACCGATCCACTCTCGATGTATTAAATCAAGCATTAACATTCATCCGGTAAAATAAAAGAAAGTTTCGTCCCGTGTACAGCACTTACCGTACAAAAACTAATTACCAAGAACACAAGTAACTAACTCACATTTAAAATCCTTTACTTGGTGCCAAGAAAATACCTTTCGAGGTCTCTCGGGTTTAGATCAACTTGACTTAGAGTTCCAAAAAGCAAAAATTTTGGTTTTCTATCGTCGCGTCTCAAAAGTATAACACTCTCCCCTACATTAGAGGCGGTCACCCCGAGATCACTCAATCCCTTCTTGTCCAAGATAAACCACACTCCCCAATTGGGGCGTATCCAAATGGACTCGAGGTGATAGTCACAAACAAACTCAATTTATTATATATATATATATATATATATATATATATATATAGTATTATATTTAATCCCAAACTCTTTGGAACTCCTGGTCGATATTATTTCTAACACATTCAAGACTTTTAAGGTTCTCAAGAACACTAAGGTACTTAGATTCTAAGCGTGAGTATAGTACGAATTCTTAACTTTCATCAATGCTAAGTAAGTGTTATCTCGCATCGAGAATTGGCTATCCTTTAACTACCCGGAGACTATTTAAATTTTGGTTCTTCATCTAACGGAGTTCGTGAAATGAAGTTCAAGTGAGTATCGATCTACCAAACCTATTCTTAGAACATGGCACGACTACGATAACAACTAAAGGTGCCAAATTACAAAACTAGCATGCCATTGAAGTTACTCGGGACAAAAATTGAAAATTTAAGCACTTTTCATAGAAAATTATAACTAATATGAGCAAATGAAAGTATATACATAAATCATCTATCCCCTCCCCCACACTTAGATTGCAACTTGTCCTCAAGTTGTACAGAAATAAAAAGAAAGAAAGAACTTAGCTGATTGTCGTTCGAAAGTGGCAAGTCTGGAAGTGGTATACGACAAATCCGAAATGCCCGACGAAAGCCAGTAAACTGTGGACCATCCACCGGAAAACTGGCTTCATCTAAAAGCGCACAATTGCTAATGCAAACACCCTGCACACTTGAAAACAAGGCAAAATCTCGGGGGCACGGGGGAATAACAAATTTCTCAAACAAAAAGTAAGCACATGATATAATGGATTAGATGGAAAAATCACCACACAGGGAAAGTACAGAACATCTAAGCGTCAAATAAGCCACAGAAGCTTACAATACAAATATAGTCCAACATGTGCATACAAAAATAATGATACATGGAACATTACAAAATAGTAGGGCTAGGTGCAACTACATGAAAATATATTACAATGCAGCCTACATGATATGCAATCCTAAAAATAAAAAAAAAATGAATAAAAATAAATTCTGACAGGCTCAGGTTGAGCAGGTTTCGAGGACAACCCTACAGTGACTACGGCCTATGCAGAAACTAAAAAAGAACGAGGTAGTATTACGGAAACCGACAGTTAACTACACTCAAGAAGAAAAAAATAAAAGAAAATAGAAAAATAATGCAACTAGATGACATGCAACTAAATGATATGCATCTAAATGATATGCAAAAATAAAAGAAAATAAAAGAAAGAAAACTAGCCCACTCATTTGCAACACGACATATATAATAAACGTCTACCAAATAATGACAGGTTACGATAAACGACAAGTCTTGTTCATTACATGCGGTGTAGACGCGCCTTAAGACTCATCAAAGGTGATAGCATTATGGAAAACCAACGAGTTAGCTATACTAAACGAGATATAACTCATATGGCCGGACGTAGCATACGGAAAACCGACGATAGCTACCCATATGAACTACAAAAACAACAAGGAAGCACATAAGTCTCAAAGCTTAAAAGATTCATCACGGCGGTATGTAGCATACGGAAACCGACATTAGCTACCGAATAACAATAAGACCGACCGAGTTATAGCGTACGAGAACCGACAAGTGACTATAACTTGCATAGATGAATCATGCATATAAAAATTAATCAGTTATTTAACATGGATCGGTAGATGGAAAGATGTAAACATGCAAGTTCAGATCATCTACGTAAAAACAATTAGCCACAGAAGCTCAAATTAAAGTATCCATATCAAATAAAGCATTAAAAATCAAGTTAAGAGGAATTCTGGAACCTGGACGTGCGTTCAACAAAGCAGACGGGCGTTCACCGGGATTTTTAGCCCTGGACGCTCGTTCGACAAGTCAAACGGGCGTTCACCTGCAGATTATGAACTGGACGGGTGTTCACTTACCTGAACGCTCGTCCAAACAACGACTTTGCAACAGAAACGCAAAAAAAAACACAGCAAACCCTAACTAATCATCATCAACACACATACAACAGCCGCATATAAATTTTAGCACAGAGCACACAAGGTTAAGATTAGATTATACTTCACGTTTCACGAATCAAGTAAAAAAAATTTTGCACATTCTTAACCCAACGGTCATCGAAACATGGCAAAAATAAAAACTCTCGATTTGTTAAACGCTACTTTTATTGAAAATAAAATAAAAACAAATAAAACGTAACAAAATAGAAAAATTAACGAAAGAAGATTCAACAAAACACCGATTCCCCGGCAACGGCGCCACTTTTGTTGGGGAGATTTTGCATCATTAAAACAAAAGAAAATTTATAAAACCTATACTACCATGCAAAACTACCTCCTAACCGGCCGAATACCGGGTAGTTGCTAGTAAAGTTGGATAAGTACGGGTATCGATCCTCAGGGAATTGGGTCGTTGAATCTAACTTCATTAATTCCTCTTTATTAACTAAACCTAAACCTAAACTAGAACGGAAAAATAACCTGGACGGAGGATTGTTAATCCAAAGCCAGGAAATATAGTTGCGGACAAAATAAATAAAACTACATCTACGAAAACAGTAAAACTAACTATCAACTGACCAACCATAAACAAACCATGATCAACCAATTTCCAACAACCATCACCCCACCGAAGGAAATAAGATTAACACACATTCATTCACAAGTTATCTTGGATTATTATCTTTTCTAATGAAGCATTTCCTCTTCCGATTTATCACGCCATTAATTAGTTTACCTTCCGGTCTTAACAAATATCGATACGAATCAAAGATATGGATTAAATCCTAATCTAACAACATTATCCCTCAACTTCCGTTTGTTGGAATAATAATTGTCAATCTCTCTCACGGAAATCTAACGAATCTATCAACTTCCGTTATCTAAATTCGATTAACATAAACCATACAAAACATGAAAGAGAACAAGAACAACGCAATGAAATAAACACATGAAAAATCTCATCTTTCCGGTAACGGTGACATCCCTCAACTTCAATCTAAGATAATCTTGCATCGAATTAATTAAATTGTGGTTCTCTCGTAAACCTAGATATTTAACCTACGAACTTCCGTTATGTATAGATTAAAAATCCAAACTTTCATACGGTGATCTAAACTACACCGACTTCCGTCATACGGTAGCATCAAATCATGCAATCATCTTTCGATATAAAATTGCACGATACAAATAAACACAGGAAAAGAAACAATTATAATTAAAGACTTACAAAACATCCATTAAAAAGAAATAAGGTGCTGCTGCAAAAAGGAAGCTTCAAGCTCCATCCATGGCTGCTCCATGCGGCAACAAGAAAGACTTCGAAACACGGAATTGAAATAACACCTAATCTAACTAATCTCCGGCCGGCCAAGCAGGGAGCTCAGCCGGCCGGACTGCTGCTCATCGAATTCTAGGGTTTCACCAAGAGCTGCTGCGTATTTGATAATGAATTAGGGTTCAACAATGCGCTGTATTTATAGCAAATTGAAGTCGGTTGCTACAGTAAACTGGCCGGACGCCCGTTTGATCACAATGGACGCTCGTCCAAGCTGGAGTGGACGGAGAGTGAACGCTCGTTTGAAAGGCGTCTGAACATCCTGTACCAAAATTAAGCTCCTGAACTCTGGTTTGAGAATGGACTCAAACTTCTAAAATTCATATCTTGAGTTGTAGACCTCCAAAAATTATGATCCGAACGTCATAAAAAATCTCTCGGAAAACTCTACAACTTTCATTAAGGAATCTTCTTCAGAAAACGCCTTTTTGACTAGCCCGTCGTATTACGAGTCGTTTTCGGGATTTTCCCAAGCTTTATTTCATCTTCATCCTCTTGTATCTCTTTCTTTCCTTTTTAATCTTCAATCAAACATCATTTAGACCTCTTCCATTCCACATTTGTGCACCTAAAAGATGACAAAATCGAGCAAAACGTAAAACCATACAAAATAGATAATAAAACCACGATATTTACTCGATTTTGCATTTAAACCATTCAAAACGTCATTTGCTCAATTAATCGATTATAAGCTCGAATTCTACGATAAACATCTATATATGGGGAAAATTGATGTAAAATATATCCTTATAAAACGTATAAAATCACCCTTAACATCTATCTACGTGTATATCAACAAAATTGTAACCAAGACGATTTCAGACATCATCAAGCATCATTCAATGTAAAATATTTCGAAGGAGAAGAGAAAATAGAACCTATGTGTGTGATGGCAAGATTATTTCCATCACCAACCTAATGTTTTCATTGTCAGAATAAGGCGTGTGTAATGCCAAAATTACGGAGCATCGAAAGGGGCATAAGAGGACGCAATGTTGAAGGGCTGGACCGAATGAGAAAAAGTTGTAAGAGGTTGAACCTGATAAAAATTGCACAATTTCCCTGTCTGTCCTTGCAATTTTCACACTGAGAATACCCAAGTAAGGTTTTTAGGGGGAAAAAATCGGGCATACTGCATGCGAGAAAGTATTTTGTGTCTGTTTCCAAGAATTAGGAATATTAAGATGTGAAAATGAACCAGTACTCTAAAAGGGATGTCATATGGGTGAATGAGCTATAGCAAGACCAGCAAAAGCGACTGGCTGCAATTTTTACGGAAGAATATCATAATTAAGTAGTTTTTCATGAAGCTCTTCAAAATCAATGGGGGTGTCACATGATTGAACACCCTTAGCCAACTCTTTATGGTCATCTCTCAAATTGTCCTAAATGAGTTTCACAAGATCATCTGGATCCGTAGACTAATTCATCAGCTTTAAATTTTCACAACATGAAGATAAATAGAGATTGTTTAAGTACTTTTTTTGCATAGATGTATTGTTTAATTTGTTTGATTTGTCTACGGGAGGGTTTTGCATATCATATAAAGTAGAACATGCCTCACGAAGAATTCTTTGCCTGAGTGAAAAACGGAATGATATTTTGAGAATGAGAAGAAATAATGCGAGTTCAGCAGTTCACTGCACACGCAACACTCATCATGCCTCACATAGAGTGATAAATGACATATCAACATATGGGACGGCATGAGCTCAGATCGATATTGGGCCTTAACTAGCAAGCTCCATCATTATATCATATCCGACATCATATGTTCGACATGACATATGTCACCTTCTGTCCCTCATTATCGGCAAGATGCAAGACGTCTACAGTCCCTTATTAGCAATGGCGTGCAAGTTGTTAGGAAATCTATGCGGGAACGCAGCGGAATTTAAAATTTTATTTCCTTTTAACCAGGATCGACTTCATTTAAGCAATAAACAAATAAGTTAGTAGACGGTGGTTACCTTGGTTGATCTAAAAGATCTACGCTTTGACCGTCTAAGGAGAGTAGTTCTGCATAGAGCCGCCCAAGTGTTCGGCCTCTACTGCTAGTCCACACGAACAGCCCGCCGGAATCCCATCATGGATTGCTATTGGAAAACTCCGGTTGTTAGACCGGCCATTTTCCCCTCTCTCCAACTCTTTATATGATGCTCTCTATTTTACACAAGAACTATTATCTCTTGGAATTATGATGTACAAAAGAGCTTGACACCTACACTATATTTATAGTGTATGCGCCAACTATAAGAATGGATGAGAAGAAAACATTTTCCCAATAAAATAAGGAAAATATATTTGATTGATTTATCTCATTTAATTTAATATCCTATATTAAATATTTCCAAGATATTGTCAATATCTTATATTGACTATCTTTATCTTATTACCATAAATCAATTTACACATGTGTGTAAATCTATAGTCATTAATATCTAATATTAATATATGATAATCTTATTAATTAAATTGCACAATCCAAGTGTATCTTATACACTTCAATGTGGCGCCCCATATAGCCAAATATTGGCTTCCAGAATATTCTTTAATTAATATAATACTGTGATTAATTAATTTGCAAAATACATGTATATCACATATATACATAATTTTGAAATTTATATGTATCAATATACATATTTAATTAATCATCAAAATTAATATCTTGTATTTAATTTATTCATAATAAATAAATACCACCATATTAATTTACCACTATAACCTTTATAGTCTCGAGATAAACTTTCCTTATTTGGTTATCATCTATAACCACATTTTAATCCGGCTAGATGTTCTTATGTGTGTGACCCGATAGGCTTCTAAATGTGTTGGCCGTAGACACAAAGTACAAATTACAAAAATGCCCTTCATGCCTAACGATCACGGGATAGCATCTAGCAACACACCGTGACCCCAAATCATCGGAAGATTCAAATGCAATGACTACTACCTTTCATGTGAAACAGTTACCGTGTTACTTACAATCTTATCGCTGTAATAAAATCCATACGATCGTTAGTCGAGTGTCAAAACATCAACGAACGTATCTTATAATCTGGATATCATGCTCTCTCGAAGTAACTCGTTTACTCCCACTTTGCAAAGATTCACGAGAGTAAGACATTCCTTATAAGAAGGTCATTTCGGATATTCGATCCCAATCATAGGATACGCGATTCATAGACGACCAATCATGTATACTCCGCATGCTTCAATATCATACCCAATCACTACCGCGTGATCGCCCCGTGGCTAGAGGAAACTTCAATAGTGTCAAAGCATGACAATCCACACCATGAAGCCATGAAGACTCCGGTCCAAAGGATAATTACACAACCGCCACATAGTGTGACACTTAACCGTGTAAGTGGGTCAGTCTAACGTATGAATTCACTAATACACGTCCACGTACAGTCCAAGTGTCTTTACACTTCGATAGACGAGATCTATCCCTGCCCTAAAGACAGAAGACATCTAATACGTGCTAGTCTGTTTATACTATCAATGCCCTATTTAATAGTACATCAGCCTAGAGACATTTAAGTATCAATCTAATTAAAGTGATTAGAGATCTCATCAACCATACTCGCCTATCATGGTTTCTCTATCACAGTTTATTACTAAGGACGTTATCATATAACAATTCATAATTGGTTCTTTAGAAGAACAGATATATGACAACATAAAAGCCATTTAATATATGTATAAACATAAAGAAATAGTAGAAATGATCCGACCCGGTCGGATCCGGTCCAACCCGATTGGGTTTAGGACACTATTTCAACAATCTCCCACTTGGCCTAAAACCAATCACTAGCATACACAAGACAAAGTTGAAACACAAGAATCTCATGCAATACTCGCAACCAGCCCCAACCATAAACGGATCGCTATCCGTGGGGACTCAGACTATCTTCATACCATGCTCTAAATGACCAAGTCAAAAGAACCGCCTCAACACACACACGAATCTCTGATGAGACCCTGGTCCTTGCTTCAAGCAATAAATCCACTTACTATATCACCTATATAGAAAAGGTGGAAGAACCGCACAAGGTTCAGGAATGAACCTTCTAGATCCATGTACTGCTCCCGCTGCGCCTCTAAGGCACTACTGTGTTTTGTCCTGGTTGTAGAATTTACAGTGACCCATGGCTAAGAACATTTCCAGCTCACTGTATCACTTAATCAAGGTGATTGCAAACCCAGATGTAGCTCCCACTCGCCTTCATAAGACTCAGGATATACGTCTTTATAACTATATTTTTCTGATTCCAAGTTTCGATAAACTAGGAAGCCATCCTTAACTTGTATAAGGATATTCTCGACATTCACCAGATTTACTTTCATACTTGCTCATGACTCTTCATGGACCATGAACATCCAGCATTACCTTTCTGATGGTTCCTATCGCAATAGTGAAGGGAACCTTCCGTAAGCATCATCTTTCACCTTATCCTTAGGACCAACGTCCTAACATAGATAGATCTCGAGAACACCGACTAGCAGTATCCCCTGTCGCGACCTATGCTAAACTCTTTTAGCATCACATCTATATAGGTAAACTATAATTTAACAGCAGTTAAATCTATCACTATCGATTCTTATTTCTAAAATAAGAACTGCTAATCCAAGTGCTTTTGTAAAGACCTTGAATTACCAAACACTAAATTGACTGTGACATGGGGTGGCAATTCCTGAGAGAGATATTTAATACCTTACTCAAAAATCGTAACGCACTCCTACTATCCATCTTGCACATTGGGCATATCTTTTTTTTTGACTAAATCAAACTCCTTTGATTATCAAACAAAGAAATCGTCTAGAGAAACTTGTTTGAGTCCATAAATGGATCTCGTGGGCTCACATATCATGTTATCGTCTATGAACATCGAGCTGTTTGCCCAACGTCTTCAACACTATCATATAGCCATGATACGAAGTTATAACAAGCATAGTCTGAATAGAACTGGGCTCGCCTTATAGGGACATTCCCTCTTGGTAAGACCGACTAGGTTCACAACCTTGGTTGTCACTGATGGAACGTAATTCAGATATTATGGCTCCTGGCCATATCTCTCAATCTTGCCTTTCAAACATTCCTTCATAAGTCGTGAGATATTCATTCATCACGATGAACATACCAGCAGCCCTTTTGGGCTTGAGGTTATCCACAGACTTATAGAACTTTTGTGTGCACTGAGCAGTGTTCTACACCTCATCGTTATACGGCATCTGCTCATGTTCCAATGTTTGAATATATCTTTGTGGTTCTCAAACTCTTTTGAGATCTGATTCACTCCCACTATTTCTTTTGGAAGAAACACTTCCTTTAGGAGACAGCATGTTTGGAGACAAACATTTTGCTCTGCAGACAAGTAAATAATATATAGCATACTTGCTAAGATACTCCACAAAGTCGCATATGTCGTACTAGGCTCCAAGCCTTTCTGACTTTGCCTATGACAAATTCAAATCATCAGTTAAGATAGATTTGACATTATCCTCTTCCATATCTAATATGGAATTTATTCAACATTTATCTTTGGAACTCGGTTAAGTATAAAGGCACTATCCCGAAACGGGTAAGGGATATTTCGCATGGCTTGCGGCACACCTTTATCATATAAAGTGTTGTTTCCATATTGGGAACACAATCTAATTGCATATCCCAAAGATGGTATCCTTTAAGGGAGAATCTTATTCATTTCAGACGACTTCTGAAACTCCATGCAGGTATTAATTACTTCAATCCAATTGGAGATTAATTCCGAAGTAGCTCATCAATCTCATATTCATACTAGCTTGAACTTTTCGGGCTTTCCGAATTATGTACTTCACTGAGTACACTTGACTATTTCTAAAAATAGTCCAAGAGAGAGATAAACAATTATTTATGGCATTAATTTTCATAAGCCATCAAACATATGTATGTTTAGGCTTTAGACAACATTCTAGATTTTATAACCTTTTCTTAAAAGGGTATTTTAGTCTTCTTTGGATAAGATACGTATAACCCACATGATTCATAATCATATGGTTCAACATCATCAGAATGACGTTTAATTACACGCTTCCCTGCCAGAGAGACTATGTCTAGAACAACCACCAATATCAAGGATAACAACCATACAATACTTAGTTGAGATTTCATCACATATATCAACTATATAGTTGACAACAATCTAGTATGCTAGATTCAGTGACCTTTCAACTTTATCGGAATAACATTTATTCTTTACAATTGAATATGTTTACTGAATCCTAACAAATAACTGAAAGTATGTTCTTCATAAAAACCGGAACATAATAACATATATTTAGTTCCCTTATCAGTTTACTAGATCCAGAATATGGTAAGTGTTACAACGTTTGCTTCACCTTCCATGTCTGTATTAATCTTTCTAATTTGATCACACTCGTAAGATATCATATATCTAAGAGTTGACTTGAACTTAGATAGGTTTATCTCAACTCACTTGCCTACAATAGAGACTTCAATAAGTTCTCTATTTAAGCACACGCCCTAACTTCCTTTTTAATCCTTTAAGCACTTATAAATATTTCTTAATGTAGTCTTGATAAGACTTAAGAAAGATCACAAGAGCTATGTCTTTAATTTCCTTTCATAAATAAAATCTAAAGTTTATTCAACCTTTTGAATCGTATCAAAACATTGACCATTTAATTAACCTTTAAGCAATGATTAAAGAAATAAGTCGATACATAAGTCTTACAATTTTGAAAACAATCTTTCCAAAATTAGATGTGGTCATTCTTATCCAACGTTTGAATTAATTGTCATCGTATGACTGAATGATCATCTTGGATCGTATCCAATATATGATTAATTCATTGGAACTTATTTCAAATGATTCAATCTTATCACGAGCTTCCGCTTTAATTAATAATTAAAGCATTGATGTACTCCATCAAATATGTAGTCTCCTTGTCTCTAACTACTATAACGGGATCTCTCGTGTCATTGCTTATTTTAAAATGATTAAAATTACTTAACCATACTTGAGAACGTTTCTCAAACAGTCATAATTTGGTTTACTAATCGAGAAAAACATAAATATAAAAGTTTTCTAAAAAACTACAACATAAAAAAATGAAGATAAAAGAGTGTTGTTGTCTATACACGCAAAATCAAATATGGTCTTTGGGATTATGATTTTGCTCCCACTAGTCAACTACTCTCAATTGACTTTCAAGAAATTTTTCAAAATTCTTTTGTGGCTATAATCCTATCTAGTTGACTCAATCCCCGACGTGGGCCGATCGACCGGATCAATTTTGCCGGGTAGGTACTTCTTACCAATCGCGTCTAACGCGACTTCCAGTGGTTTGACTAGTCAACTCTTTGACAATTCATATCGTCTATGTTATAGTCAACCTTATGTCTCTAAAATCAGACAGTCCTGACGTGGGCCAATCACCGCAAGATTCTTAGTCGAGTCGTAATCCAAGTATTCATGAGATCTCATAACGATCATATCTCGATAATGACGATATACCCGAGGTAGGTCAACTCCAAATGTGGGCCGATCAGCTGGGTCCGAGCAAGGGCTCTTCAGCATCATTATAATATTGGGAGACATATTATAACTTGATTTTTATTGTGGGAGTAATTTTAAATTAATTCACTTAATTAATTTCGAATTAATTCTCTTAATTAATTTAACTACGGTCTCATCAAGTATATCTATTTCTATAGACATACGTCCTACACATTCATCTAAATCGTGCTAAGTTATGCATCTATCGTATCATATAAAATAAATACAATCACAAAATAAATAAATGCGTAAAGTAACCGGTATGAACATGGACTTTTCCAAGGTGCGGTTTCGAATACAAACTGACGAAACCGCAGGTCACAATCTAAGGGTAGCTGCAACCGCCAATAGGATCTTTAATGCTCCATTCTCCAATGGAATCTTTATTTTCGTCTTTTTTTGGTCTTCATCTTCTGCTCCATTCTTGTTATATTTAATTCTATCTAATAAAATAAATACACCCGCTGCACACGGGGGGAGCTAACAGGAATGGGATAAAATGCAGAAAATAAACTAGGTCACGTTCTTCATAACGGCCTAGGAAAATTTTTAAACCAACAGAAACTTAAATCATTCACATCTATCCTATTGGTCGAGTCCATGATCAATCGGGGTCCATATAATCATATTATATCCACTATATCTAATCCATACAATAAAATCTTATGAAAAAGATAAAATTAAAAATTAACTACTTGCGTCTTAATTAATCAATTAACATTTAATCTATTAAATAATTTTATCCAATCAATTAACTAATTAACATTTAATTAATTAAATGATTTTAATCGAAATAAAATTAACGATTAATTTTAAACGATTTTAATTTTAATTTTAATTAATTAGAACTATTCCAAAAATAAATCAAAATTGAAATTATGTCTCTTTTGTTTCTTTCCAGTCTATTCGTAATCAAAAGGGATGCATTTGGTTTCCTAAACCAAAAGGCATCTTCCTAAACCAAATTTGGTTTAGGCCTGGCCACTTTTCAAAATCAAAATTTTGGAAGTGGCCTAGGCTTAGGCTTTTTAAAAATCAAATATTTGAAAATGACCTAGGCCTATTCCAAATCAAATATTTGGAAAGGCCCAATAATTTTGGTTTAGGCATCATCACTTTCCAAAATCAAAATTTTGGAAGTGGCCTAGGCCTAGTGTTTTTTCACAAATCAAATATTTGGAAAGGGCCTTGGCCTATTCCAAACAAAGTTTTGAAAATCCATTATTATTTTAATGCCATGTGTGGCATCCCAATGGCCCAAACTATTTGAACCATTGGTTAGCCACATGACACAACTAAACAAAGGAGGAATTACCAATCACAACTATGAACCATATTGAATCATAAAATACACAAAACAAAAATTTGGAGATCCGCCATCATTGACCGGTCAACCGAATGCCGGCAGCAGGTTGCCCTGCTGCCGCCGCCGCCGGTGGTGGTGCCGCCAGTCGGCCAAGCACCACCCGATCTTGTTTTTTTTTCTTTTCATGTATCACTTTTGCAAATCAAAAATCTTTCATCTTTTAATTACATGATTTAAAACGATAAAATTAACTACGCAAAATAACATGCTTATTGCTTAAGCTTGAAGCTCGCTCTGCTACCACTGTTAGGAAATCTATGCGGAAACGCAGCGGAATTTAAAATTTTATTTCCTTTTAACCAGGATCGACTTCGTTTAAGCAATAAACAAATAAGTTAATAGACGGTGGTTACCTTGGTTGATCCAAAAGATCGACGCTTTGACCGTCTAAGGAGAGTAGTTCTGCATAGAGCCGCCAAGTGTTTGGCCTCTACCGCTAGTCCACACGAACAGCCCGCCGGAATCCCATCATGGATTGCTATTGGAAAACTCTGGTTGCTAGACCGGCCCTTTTCCCCTCTCTCCAACTCTCTATAGGATGCTCTCTATTTTATTAGCTCTTGGAATTATGATGTACAAAAGAGCTTAACACCTACACTATATTTATAGTGTATATGGCACCAACTGTAAGAGTCGAGGAGAAGAAAACATTTTCCCAATAAAATAAGGAAAATATATTTGATTGATTTATCTCATTTAATTTAATATCCTATATTAAATATTTCCAAGATATTTTCAATATCTTATATTGACTATCTTTTTCTTATTACCATAAATCAATTTACACATGTGTGTAAATCTATAGTCATTAATATCTAATATTAATATATGATAATCTTATTAATTAAATTGCACAATCCAAGTGTATCTTATACACTTCAATGTGGCGCCCCATATAGCCAAATATTGGCTTCCGGAATATTCTTTAATTAATATAATACTATGATTAATTAATTTGCAAAATACATGTATATCGCATATATACATAATTTCAAAATTTCTATGTATCAATATACATATTTAATTAATCATCATAATTAATATCTTGTATTTAATTTATTCATAATAAATAAATACCACCATATTAATTTACCACTATAACCTTTATAGTCTTGAGATAAACTTTCCTTATTTGGTTATCATCTATAACCACATTTTAATCTGGCTGGATGTTCTTATGTGTGTGACCCGATAAGCTTCCAAATGTGTTGGCCGTAGACATAAAATGCAAATTACGAAAATGCCCTTCATGCCTAACGATCACGGGATAGCGTCTAGCAACACACCGTGACCCTCAATCATCGGAAGAGTCAAATACAATGACTACTACCTTTCATGTGAAACAGTTACCGTATAACTTACAATCCTATCGCTGTAATAATATCCATACGGTCGTTAGTCGAGTGACAAAACATCAACGACCGTATCTTATAATCTGGATATCATGCTCTCTCGAAGTAACTCATTTACTCCCACTTTGCAAAGATTCACAAGAGTAATGCATTCCTTATAAGAATGCCATTTCGGATATTCGATCCCAATCATAGGATACGCGATTCCCAGACGACCAATCATGTGTACTCCGCATGCTTCAATATCATACCCAATCACTGCCGCATGATCTCCCCGTGGGTAGGGGAAACCTCAATAGTGTCAAAGCATGACAGTCCACACTGTGATGCCATGAAGACTCATGTCCAAAGGATAATTACACAACCGCCAAATAGTGTGACACTTAACCGTGTAAGTGAGTCAGTCTAACGTACGCATTCTCTAATACACATCCACGTACAGTCCAAGTGTCTCTACACTTCGATAGACGAGATCTATCCCTGCCCTAAAGACAGAAGACATCTAATACGTGCTAGTCTGTTTATACTATCGATGCCCTGTTTAATAGTACATCAGCCTAGAGACATTTAAGTATCAAACTTATTAAAGTGATTAGAGATCTCATCAACCATAATCGCCTGGCATGGTTTCTCTATCACAGTTTAATACTAAGGACGTTATCATATAACAATTCATAATTTGTTCTTTAGAAGAACAGATATATGACAACATAAAAGCCATTTAATATATGTATAAACATAAAGAAATAGTAGAAATGATCCGACCCGGACGGATCCGGTCCAACTCGATTGGGTTTAGGACACTATTTCAACACAAGTCACCCATGTAATTTATGATCAATACAATACAATTATCCTCAACCTCAAGCAACGGTTATATTCTCTTCAATGAGTGTTCCGGACTTCACGCAGACATTACTCCACAATAGTAACGGATATAGTGATGGCTTTGAAATTTCACGTTCTGTTATAGCCTGAGCTCTAACTGCTGCATAGCAGGCTTCATTACATCAATACATGGTAAATTCCCTTAACCATGACTTCATTGCATCATAATTCACCCCCTCTACGAAGGAGTGTTATATAAAGTATCAACATCCTTAATTACAAGGTACACACGTAATATGATCGCTATAAATTCCTACTTACCATCTTAATATAAATTCCTCTATCCAAAATATTGACTTGAGCGCCAGAGTATCCCTGAAGGCAAGCTCCACGACGCTTCACATTTTTGTGTGTTTTGAAGGCCCCCTCTCAAATCCACTCAAAAAGTTATTTGGATCCTCACCTAGAGGTACATTTACCCGAATATCAACTCAATTGTAACCCAGAGGATTTCATATATCATCAAACATAAACTATTTTAAAGGAGTAGAGAGAAAAATAAAACCTATGTGTGTGATTTAAATATTATTGCCATCACCAACCACGATGCCTTCATTGCCAGAATAAGGCATGTGTAATGCCAAATACTTGAGATCAGTGGTAACATGATGCATGGCACCACTACCAAGAAGCCATAGAGAAGATGACAGAGCATCCAAATGTGCTTGAAGAGGACGCAATGTTGGAGGTCTGGACCGAATGAGAAAATTTTGTATGAGGTTGAACCTGGTAAGAATTGCGCCATTTCTCTGAATGTCCTTGCACTTTCCACACTGGAAATAACCAAGTAGGGTTTTTTAGGGTGAAAAATCGAGGCTACTGCATAAGAGAAAGTATTTTGTGCATGTGTCCAAGAATCAGGAATAGTAAGACGTGGAAACGAACCAGCACTGGGAGAGGGATGTCGTACGGCCAAATGAGTTGTAGCAATACCAAAAAAAGTGAACCGTGGCATCTTTAGACAGAAGAGTCTCATAATTAAATAGCTTTTCTTGGAGCTCTTCAAAATCAATAGGGGAGTCACGTGTTTGAACAACCCTAGCCAAGTCTTTATAGTCATCTCCCAAATTGTCTGAAATAAGATTCACAAGATCATCAGATTCGTCGACTAATTTATCAGCTTTAGTTTTCCTAACATGAAGATAATTAGAGATTGTTT
This sequence comes from Gentiana straminea, assembly GCA_036785695.1. NCBI lineage: Eukaryota > Viridiplantae > Streptophyta > Magnoliopsida > Gentianales > Gentianaceae > Gentiana > Gentiana straminea. Next base: position 3,846,365 of record JAVUPR010000398.1, read on the forward strand.
GAGAACTTTTTTTTGCATAGATTTGAAGTACTGTTTAATTTGTTTGATTTGGCCACAAAGATGGCTTTGCATATGTATCATATAAAGTATTCCATGCCTCACAAGAAGTCTTTTTCTGAGTTATTTACGAGATGATATTCTGAGAAAGAAAAGAAATAAGGGCATTTAAGATGAGTTGATCATGTCTAATCAAAAGATAATATGATAGGTAAAATTGGGGACAAAGAGTAATTCCAGGCTGTATAATCCATCTATTAAATAGGAACACATTTATTATGCGGAGAGATATGTTGGACTGGTATACATGGTTTTGGCAACTTCGTCAATTAATAACTATAAATAAGCATCTCCCCATTCACCTCTTAATTATATCTGCTCAAAAAAATTCAGTAAATCGGCCATCATGTTTATAATGCGGATGTAGGAAAAGGTTTGGACTTGTAGGTTTGATAAAATCAAATAACAACGCCACATGACCTATTTTGTTATCGATTTTGATATATAATCCATTTTGAAATGAAGATATATATTCTAAGCACAAAAATATTTAAGCCACAAAACACCAGAATAATGAACCACAAATTAAGCTTTTCATGTCTGTAAACTGCATCAACAAACCAAACACAATTTCTTAAACTCTTGTGTCCATATGTATACAACGAAAAAAATTAAAAAATCCATAATGTATTTAAGCAATGAAATGTTTTATGGGCATTAAATTTAAACAACTACATGGCTACAATCTAGAGATAAAATGAATGACCAATTGATTAACAATTCATAAATAAAGGAAAATGTTGTAGAGGATTGTCTTTAATCTAAACTAAGAAAAATATATAGTGGTTGAGAAGAAAAAAAAAAATTACTACGTTTGTTACTACGTATTTGCACATTATCACGTTACTTGTTACTGTAGTACGTGTAGTAAGACGACGTACGTTTTTGTCCTTCTCAACCACCATCTTTTTTTTTTGTCTTTTTTCCTATTTTGTATCTTATTTTGTCCTTCTGACCCGCCACCCCTTATAAATATGTCTAAGTTCAGTCACTAAATAAGAATTGTTTGATTATCCATGACATTTACTAAAATTGTCAAGATATAATAGAATTTTGTGTTTGAATGCCACGTAGAATCAATCAACATCAGCAATGATACACTTTTACACAGCATGGTAAGAAAGTGGTACTTCAAAACAGCCACTATAGCATTGTTTAAGCCATTGTGATACTACATATAGTGGAAGTGGTAGTGTAACTGTCCACGTTGCCTTCCACCTTGTGTGCACCAAATACTAGGCAAAGTTATTTACTGTATTTAATTTTCACATCCTATTAGTCAACGTAACATTTAAAAGGAGGCCCACACTTTTTCTTCTCTTTTCTTTTCAATGTGTAAAAATGAGCTATAGTAAATGAATAAAAATGTTAAATTAAAATATTATATAAAGTGTAAATTTTATGTCAGACCCACGTTGAAAAATAGTATGACTATTGCTGATACTCTAAGTCACTAACTATGGATTGATTGATTATATGTGACACTTAAAAACCCCAAAATATTTCCCCACACCCTAAACCTTTACCCTAGACCATGCATGAACCATGAGCCTTCAACACTAAAACAAAACCCTAAATGCTAAATTGGATTCTCTGTTTCAATCACTAAATAAGAATTCTTTGAATATGTGTGTGGGAAATATATATATGTAAATGGTATATATGTAAAGTTACGATAATTGTGTTTAGGGTTTTGATGATGCGTGACCATTGTGAATATATAAATACTTGAATTTTGTGAATATACAAATAATCTTTTCTCCCGAAGGCGTGTTGTGTTGTGTTTAACGTTGTTCTCTCGTTGTCGTAGCTATATATTTGCAGCGCCATCGAGGATACTAAATTAAGGTTTTTTCTTTTTTCCGACTTCGAAGGCGTGTTCTTCGTCTCTTACCCGTTTTGTCTTATCATTGGCGTGTTGAAAAACATATTGATCATTGTTCTCGGAGCGATCGTCGTGTGAGGAGCGTTATATATTTGTGGAGCCGGAGGGTGCGAATACTCGTATCGACGAGGACCACCACGACCTCGGCCTCGCCCCCGACCTCGTTGATTTTGTGATCCGCGGCCATGATTGGTGTTTCCAGAATTGGAGGAGGACGCATAGTTGGCTGAAGCAGCCTGTTGAGTAGGAGGCTGGACGGATGGTCCTGATGAAGGGGATGGAACGACGATGGGTTTGTTGTGTTGATGACGGGCTTCGGTGGTGAGGAGGAGAGCATAAACCTCATCTAGGGAAATACTGGTGCGGCCGGTGATCATGGTGACGAAGGAATCGTAATCGTGGCCAAGGCCGGCCAACAAGTAGGCAATATGATCTTCTTCATTCAGAGGGTATCCAACCATAGCTAACTCGTCGGTGAGCTTCTTAATTTTGAAGTAATAATCGGCGGCACTGAGGTCGTTCTTACGTGTGGAGGCTAACTCGGTTCTAAGCTGAACGAGTTTAGCCCGACTTTGCGAGGCGAAGGCGGTGTTAAGGGCTGTCCAGATGTCAGCCGAAGTTGAGGCGGTGTAGACTTGTGATAACACGTCTTCAGAGAGGCTAGACGTGATAAGGCTCAAAATCAGGTTGTCGGTCTTAGACCATTCACCAAATTTCGGATTTGGCTTGGTGGTGCCATTGTTTCCGGCGAGCTCAGTAGGTGGTGGAGTTATGGAGCCGTCGACATATCCATAAACACCTTGTCCACAAAGATAAGGCACAAGTTGTGCTCTCCAAAGGTGGTAGTTTTGTCTAGTAAGCTTTATAATTTGAATAGAGGAAGAATGAGAAAAAGAGGGATAGGAGTCGGCGGTGGTGTCACCGGTTGTTTCTGTCAAAGTCGACATGAGAGAAGGAGTTCGAACAAGAGAGGGAGGAAGCTAGGGTTTTTTTTTGTGTTTATTGCTGTGATGTTTCCGCCTGCTGTTAAAGCTAGAGTTTTTTTTTTTTTTTTTTTGGTGTTTCAGATTAGAGGATATGTGAAAGATGGCCTCTACCACTTCTCCACCACGTTCCCTCGCCCTCCAGTTCAGGCCCTTACTTCTTCAGTCACTCCCTCTACCACATGGCATCAACGTCTTGGTCATTGCTCGGCTCCCGTCCTTCGTCAAGTTTTGCGTCGTCTTTCTATTTCTGTTCCCAATAAAGCACAACATGTTGTGTGTGCCCCGTGGCAATTAGCTAAGAGTCATAAACAGCCTTTATATGTGTCTGATTTTACTTCTACTGCACCTTTGGATTTAATTTACTCCGATGTTTGGGGTCCATGTATCGAACCTTCCCTTCATGGCTCTCGTTATTATGTTAGCATTTTAGACGATTATACGAAATTTTTGTGGCTATACCCTCTGAAAAATAAATCGGATGTCGAAACTATTTTTCCTTCGTTTCTTGCTATGGTTGAACGACTGTTTAACACTAAATTAAAATCCATGCAAACTGATTGGGGTGGTGAGTATCGCCGTGTATCTTCCCTCCTCACCTCCCTCGGTATTCAACGTCGTCTTTCTTGCCCTCACACTCACGAACAAGTCGGCGCCATTGAAAGGCGTCACCGCCAAATCGTTGAAGTCGGTCTGTCCTTACTTGCCGAATCCAATCTCCCCTTACCATATTGGGAAGATGCCTTTATCACTGCCACCTATCTCATCAACCGTCTCCCATCCACTGCCCTTCAAAATAAAACCCCCTATGAAATGGTCTACCATCGCTTGCCTGATTACTCATTTCTTCGTGTCTTTGGTTGTATGTGTTGGCCCTACCTTCGCCCTTACAACCATCATAAGACCGACTTCCGCTCCGCTACGTGCATTTTTCTCGGGTATAGCCCGTCCCACCATGGTTATAAGTGTCTCGATCTTGTCACTGGTCGTGTTTACGTTTCTCGCCATGTGGTTTTCGATGAATCTGTCTTCCCATAAACTCCATCCTCGTCCTCTGTCCCGGCTTCAGATTCTCTCACTGTTTCCCTTCCTCCTTTGGTTCCTACATCTCCGCCCTCCCCGGCCCCGCATCCCCCTACTATCCAACCCGCCTCCCTCCCCTCCCTCCCGCCCTCCCCGCCCTCCCCTCCCTCCCCTGGCTCGGCCTCTCCTTCCTCCCTTGATTCGGCCTCTGCCATATCTCCCACTCCGAGCCCACCTCCTCCGTCTCATCCCATGATCACTCGCACCCGAACGAACTCTCTCAAGCCCGTGTCCCTGCCTGACTACATTCGTTATCCCCTTCCCAAAGCGCTTGTCACCACAGCTTCCACTATCGACCCTACCTCTTACACTAAAGCCTCCAAAAATCCCCATTGGCGTACTGCTATGCGAAAGGAGATTGATGCTCTACTGCACAATCATACCTGGGATCTTGTTCCCAAATGTCCTCATATGAATATTGTAGGTAACAAATGGGTCTATCGGACCAAACATCATGCAGATGGTCGCCTGGAACGGTACAAGGCGCGCTTAGTTGCCAAGGGATTTCATCAGGCGGAAGGTGTTGACTTCCATGAGACTTTTAGCCCGGTTGTCAAACCGGTCACTATTCGTTTTCTTTTGTCTCTTGCTGTCTCACAGGGGTGGACCTTATGCCAAGTGGACATTCAGAATGCCTTCCTACATGGCCATTTATCTGAACCGGTATATATGCAGCAGCCTCAGGGGTTTGTTCACCCTGACTATCCAGACTATGTCTGCCGTTTACGTCGCAGCCTTTATGGCCTCCGTCAGGCCCCTCGCGCTTGGTTTGCACGGTTTACGGATGTTCTCACTCACTTTGGTTTTGTGGGTTCCAAGGCCGACACTTCTCTCTATATTTTTTCTCGTGCAGGTGCTCGTGTGTACCTCCTTATTTATGTTGATGATATTATCATTACTGGTTCTTCGTCTTCTTTTGTTGAGCAGGTTATCGCTTATTTGTCCACCCATTTCCCGGTTAAGGATCTTGGCTCTCTTTCCTACTTTCTTGGAATTGAGGTCCTTCCTCACTCTAATGGTCTTTTTCTTACTCAGCGGAAGTACATTTTCCAGCTCTTACAACGTGCTGGCATGGACAAGGCCAAACCTTGTCAAACTCCGATGTCTGCCTCCACACAGCTTACTCTGGATTCCGGCCCTCCTTGCTCCGACCCGTCTCTATATCGCACTATAGTTGGGGGCTTACAGTATCTCAGCTTCACTCGCCCGGATATTGCCTTTGCTGTTCATAAGGTTAGTAAATTCATGCACGCTCCTACTGATGCCCATTGGACGGCTGTTAAACGCATCCTTCGCTACCTCAAGCACACGGTATCTGATGGTTTGCTTCTCTCTCGGCATTCCCCTATCTCATTGCGTGCTTACTCTGATTCCGATTGGGCGGCCGACTCCGATAACCGTCGCTCTATTGGCGCTTACTGTATCTTTCTCGGGAATAATCTTATCAGCTGGCGTTCCAAGCTACACTTCACGGTCTCCAAGAGTAGCACCGAGGCTGAATACAAGACCCTCTCCAATACTGCGGCAGAAATTCAGTGGCTCTGCAGCCTCCTGCGTGAGATGTCCATCTCCCTACCGGATCCTCCTATACTCTGGTGTGATAATATTGGTACTACGTACCTCGCTCACAATCTTGTTTTCCATGCTCGCACCAAACATATTGAGATTGATTTCCTTCATGTTCGGGAACTTGTTGCGGCTCGCAAGCTCGCCATCTCCTTCATCACCTCTCGGGACCAGCTCGCGGATCTTCTCACCAAGCCACTGGGCCAACCGCGGTTTTCCACTCTCAAGGCCAATCTTCGTGTCCAGTCTCTTCCCACGGGATTGCGGGGGCGTGTCGAGGATACACTCAAATAAATCAAATAGTTTAAGTAATTATCTTTTGTGACTTAAATATTATGTATTAATTATCTATGGCTTGTTCCCTAAGTTTACCAAGCCTATATATTTGTACTCTACCATTGTTAGCAAATCAATGAAAAACATATTACTCTAAATTATGATACCCGTCCTCATCGCCGGCGTGCTCTTCTATTTTTGGTCTACCATCTTCGCCGGTGTAACCTCGGCGGTTGTTGTTGCCTCGCAGCCTAGTACAAATTAGGCTGCTCCTAATTTGCAATCCCTACTAAATATATTGCTTCTTCTAATTTTTTGTGGTTGCAAACGTCCATAAAAAAAATACTAAAAAAAGGGGAAAAAAAAACTTAGTTTAAACAATGCAGCAGCTTCTTCCCATGGCCGATGATGTTGGATTTGCAGCTTCCGGCAACCCTGTTGGCCGGCCTACTAAGGGTTCCAGCGGTGAACCTCGTACCTTTGCCGCCAATACAAACAACCAACGTCAATCCGGCACAGCAGAAGTTGGGAAAGGTGATCGTTCGAGTGTTCCGATGCCTTTTGTCCGTTTTAAAGAATAAGAGTACTGGTTCTTCCTCCAAAAAATTAGTTGGTATGTTTAACTCCAATTGTCTTATTGACACAGGTGCATCGAATCACGTGTCCGCTAATCTCTCCTTATTTACCCATTTGCGTGATATTTCATCCTCGGTTGGGTTGCCCAATGGTGTAGTACTCTTGCTACTAAGCAAGGAGATATTGTCTTAAGTGATAATTTAATCTTGGAAGATGTTCTCTACGTTCCGGCTCTTATGTGTAATTTGTTGTCGGTGTCTCAATAAATATTTAGTTATTTTCACTAACAAGTTGTGTATTATTCCGGACCGTTCCTCGAGGAACCTGATTGGAGCGGGGGTGCTGTGTAATGGGGTCTATTTTCTTCGGCCAGTTTGTTCTTCAATTGTTGAAGTTAATAAAGTTGCTATCTCCGATGCACAAATGTTATGGCATAGGCGTTTGGGTCATCCTTCCATGACCTTTGTTTCTTCTTTCCCGGGAGTTGTCCGTCAAGGCACTTTCGATACTATTTGTGATTGTCAAGTATGTTTTATGAGTAAGCAACCTCGCAACTCTTTTCCTTTAAGTTTGAATAACGCATCGGATGTGTTTGATCTAATACATTGTGACATTTAGGGTCCTTATCGGTTTCCCTCTAGCTGTGCTCGTTTTTTTCTTACCATTTTTATGATTATTCCTGCGCCACTTGTGTATATTATTAGTTGGAAAGCATGAAGTTGGTCCTTTGATTGAATCTTTCTACGCAATGGTCGTTACTCATTTAATTAATAAAAATATTAAAAATTTGAGAAGTGATAATGGACAAAAGTTTTTGCAATTGCAACCTTTCTTTTCTGCTAAGGGTATACTACATCAAACGTCTTGTGTTGACACGGCAAAACAAAATGGTCGTGTCGAATGCAAACATCGTCATATCCTTAATGTTGCTCGTGCGCTACGTTTTCAAGCCAAATTGCCGAAGTACTTTTAGGGTGAATGTATTCTTACCACTGTGCATTTGATTAATTTAACTCCTACTTGTGTCTTAAATGGTAAAACCCCCTATGAATGCTTGTATGGCATGCCCCCTTCCTATGATCATTGCGGGTCTTTCCGGTGCCAAAATGTGAGCGTTCGTCCTCATAATACGGATAAATTTGAGTCTTGGTCTCGTCGTTGTATTTTTGTTGGCTATCCGTTTGGTAAAAAAGGTTGGCGTTTATATGACCTAGAAACTCATGATTTGACAGAGGAAGTCTACATGCAGCTTCCTCCTATGTATCGTCCTCTCCTGGCAAGGTTTGTTGATTACGTAAATCTTTATATGGACTCAAACAGGCTCCTCGGCAATGGTTTGCCAAGATATCTACTGCTTTGAAAGATTTTGGTTTTCTTCAATCTTATGCGGACTACTCGTTGTTTAGTTATACTCGGGATGGTGTTTCCCTCCACGTTCTGGGTTTTGTCGATGACTTAATTATTGTAGGCTCTTCCCATGATGCACTAGTTCGTTTCAAGCAATATTTGAGCTCTTGTTTCCATATGAAAGATTTGGGACCTTGGAAATATTTTCTCGGCATTGAAGTGGCACGTGGCCCCGAAGGCATATTTCTCTCTCAACTCAAATATGCGTTGGACATTTTGACTGAGGCTGACATGTTGGGATGTAAACCCATTGATACACCTATGCAGCAAAATCATCGTCTCGCTTCCGCTACGGGTCAGTCGTTTGCTTATCCGGATCAAATATGCCACATTGTGGGCCGCTTGGTCTATCTGTCTGTTACCCATCCAGAGTTGAATTACTCTGTGCACACTCTTGCTCAGTTTTTGAGTGATCCACAGGTCCCACATTGGGAGGCTGCGGTGCGTGTTTTGCGTTTTCTGAAGGGAGTCCTGAAAAAGGAATTTTATTGCGTCCAGTGGATGATTTGTCTTTGACTGCTTTCTGTGATAGTGATTGGGCCGCATGCCCCTTGAATCGGCGTTCTATCACTGGCTATTTGGTATTTTTGGGTCGTTCCCCGTCTCTTGGAAGACCAAGAAGCAGCCTACGGTGTCCCGCTCGTCTGCCGAGGCCGAGTATCGTTCTATGGCGGTTGCCACGTGTGAGCTGAAGTGGTTGAAGTCGTATTCTCTTGGTGTTTTACATCCTCAGCCTATGCGGTTGTTTTGTGATAGTCAATCGGCGCTCATATCGCCAAGAATCCCGTCTTCCATGATCGTACCAAACACATAGAAGTGGATTGTCACTTTGATCGTGATGAGTTATTCCGGTAATTTAGCTCCGTCCTATGTTCCTACCACGCATCAATTGGCCGACATTCTGACAAAAGCTCTCGGCAGGCAACAATTTCGTTTTCTCTTAGGCAAATTGGGCATTTGTGATTTACATACTCCAACTTGAGGGGGCGAGTGGGAAATATATATATGTAAAGGGTATATATGTAAAATTACGATAATTGTGTTTAGGGTTTTGATGATGCGTTGTACAATAAATACTTGACCATTGTGAATATACAAATAATCTTTTCTCTCAATTGTGTTGTGTTTAACAATGTGTGATACTCAATAAAATTTTCATGATAGAATTGAGCATTGTGTTTGAATGTCACAGAGAATCGATTAACATAAATATATTTTATACTCCATATCTCAAACAAGGTATACACAGGGGCGCCCCTGGGGGTGGCCAACGGGGCCATAGCCCACGGCCCCCCAAAATCGATGAATTTAAGGCTCGTCAATTTTTTACCTAATAACATATATATATTTTGAATTTTTACATTAAGCTTCAATAATTTACCAAATGACAAAGTATTACCCTAGTGGTGAGCAATATAGTATAACTAATTAAGTAACTAGGGTTTGAACCCTGTAAGGTGCAAAAATTTTGGTTATTGTTTTTTTTAAGAAGGGCCTAATTTGGTTTTTTTTATATTTAAGAAGGGCTTAATTTTTTTTTTTGCCCGAGCCTAAATTTGAACAAGGACGCCTCTGGGTATAAATGTGTGGATATATGGTTTGTTGAATGCTTATAAATGAGTATAGTAAAAGAAACCTCCGTATTTCTGATCATTATTATTATTGAATATATAGCTGAGACAAAATACTCGATGACACCGGATTTGAAGATTTGGGATTAAATGTTGCACCTAGTAAATGTTACACCAGATTTGAAGACAAGATAATTATAATTTTAGAAATTTAACACCATGTGAAATATTATGTGGTATGAAAATCTAGTAATTGCAGATCAACCTAGTATGACGGGTAAAATGAATCACCGATGTAACGTTTCGCTCCTGGATACCGAGCCCTTATCCAGAAGAAAATGTTCGGCGCGTATAACATTAAATAAGAATAGTCCAAAGGTTACAACATATATACGATGTTCCAAAAGAAGAGATACAACTAACTTATCTTACAAACTTGAAATAAAAATACAAGTCTAGTACAACATTTAATCGAAAAGTAAAATGAAAGCATCATCATGGCATCATCGTCATCAAACGTCATCAAACTCCTCATAGAGCTCAAGATCAACATGTTCGTCTTCTCACCCAAAAGCATACAAAACAAACATGCAATTGATGTAAGTACAAAGTACTTAGCAAGAGAAGCTAATAAATAACTAAGTTCAACAACGGAAATGTTTACGTTATTATTATTAAGTTATCTTGGTGAGACCGACTCAAACTCTAGGGTTCACTTCATGCTCATCAACATGTCGTGACTAGTGGTTTCTAACTTAGCTTATCTTTGTTACATCAGCATTCAATGGCACTACGCATGGTGCTACTCATCACGAAGTATATGGGTGCAACATATGGTGGATCACACCAATAACCACAGAAGTCTATTCTGGTAGACTCCGATAGTGTACACGTTCGGCGAAGTCCCTCCGCATCTGGAGTCTATTCTGGTAGACTTACGAAGTTATTCACTTTCAGAATGCCCACACATCGCGATATAGACAAGTGCCTTACAAGAATGACATGATGTTTATTCTTTTAACAACACAAGTACGTTTGTTATTAATTGTTAACTAGCCACCTAAGTGTTTTCAAGTAAACTCCATCACATCTACTACTCTATTTTCTAGACCACTAGACATGGACAAGGCCTAGCAATTACATGAACATTGATGAATACTAATCCATCAAAACACAAGCCAATTACACTCTTCCGACGGTCCCGAACTTCAACTCTTAGAAAGAACACATTTGGTGCCGGAACTAAATGCATCAGAAGCTTAATCAAACCTTGTTCAAGCTCATTTAACTTGTTTATATCATTAATATAAGGTTAGGAACCAATCCCAACTTACTACACTAAAAAATATACAAAAACGGTCAAAACAACATTTAGGCCGGCGGGCCATACGCCGATAAGTCATGGCCTCTCGTGTCAAAGCGAAGCCTCTCTTCAATCCTTTCGAAAACCGTTGAGAAACTTGTGAATTTTGGAGAAGTCTCATTTGCTTCCTTTTCCAATTGGGAGACATGGTTCGAACTTGGATACCATGTTTTGACAACTTCCTTGGTATGGGAAGTTTTACTTTTGGTAGGAAATAACCTCCAGGAGTTTTAATTGCAAAATACAAATAACTCCCCTTGACTACAATAAATTAAGGCTGGCAAAAAATCCATTAACACCCGACCCGTCCCGGTTCCCGCCCCTCTCCCAACCCGATTTATCCCGACCCGTATTTATCCCGACCCGATTTTTTCGGGTTTTCTCCCTTCCCGAATGAGTACGGGAATATATCCGGGCATAAGGTTTGAATCCCGACGGGTCCCGATCCCGACCCGACCAATTTAATTGTTTTTTATATATTTATTTATTCCTTTATTATTTATTTATAGATTACTGACTATTGATTCACAAAATGCTAAAATCTCGTAAATTTCCTTGATTCTTGTCCAAAATTTAATTTGTGAGAGTGAATTGAGTGATTGTGTTTTATACGTTTCAAGCCTTTCATTTTATTTAAACTCTTTAGGTATGTTGCAAAGAAATTCAGAACCCTTTTCCTGTCAAAAGTTTCAACCTTTATTCAAGAAAAGGAAAAAAAAATCTTTGATCAACTTGTTTCAAGCCACTGTCTACGTCTCTGCTCAAGTCTTGGTGGTAACAGGTAATTACTTGGCTTAATCTGATGCCAAATTGGATATTATCCTTGGTGATTTTGGAATTTTATTGTTTATGCTAATTATTTCCTCATTTTGAACGCAAAGGTAGTAACATTGATTTGCATGTTATTGTTCCCTGTTGTAGTGACTACTTTTTGAATCTTGTATTGATTGGATATTTCTTTTTGAGGGTGTGTTGATTGGATATTCAAGCATTGGAAAATCATGCCCTCTTCTCAGATTTCGGCATTTTACTATCTGTTTGCGATCCGATTTTTGTATGGATTGTTTAACTGAAATAAAAATATGATTCAGATTGTATCTAGAAAGCTTATTGTAAATATGTGATCTGAGTTCAATATTGCATCAGTTTCGCTTCTCTCGAGTTTGTATTTGAGATCGGTTATAAGATTTTGTTTTTTTTTTCAGAAAGTGAAAACGCATTGTTCAAGCTTCTGAGACCGAGCTTGCAATTGTGAATATCTGCTATCCAAAATTTTTGAGTTTTCAACCTTTAATTTGTGTCCTAAACTTATAGTTCTATTCTTGTTTGCACATATTAACTTTTTTGTATTATTTGTGTTTGTTTTACTTTGTCAAATTGTATACTTATCTTACTATGGTACCGTAGTATAGTTTTGGTTATCAATCGTTGATTTGATTATAAATTTGTTAAGTTGATCTTTAAGTTTTATTGAGCTGAATTTTTTTTGTCAAAATTGAGTTTAAAGTTTTGGTGTTTGATTTTATTTGTCATTTGTTGTTAAATAGGTGAATATGGATACTCCTAGTACCAATGCTTTTGCCACCGAAAGTACCGCACCTTTAGCACCATCTCTCGTTGGAAAATTCAATTCGTGAGGAAGAAGTGAAAATTGGAACAAGGAAAAAAGTAGCAAACGTATGGTCGCATGCTAAGAAAATTATAAGAATAAATGCGGAAAATAAGGTTATTGCTATTGTTGCTATTTGCAATTATTGCAAAACTGAGTATGCAGCGAATAGCAAAACACATGGAAATAATGGCATTGATGGGCATGTGAAGAAATGTAAATCAAATCCTCATAACATGGCGAATCATAATTCCTCTCAACCGACCTTAACACAAAATGGCATGAATAATGCTTTGGCACCCCACATCTTTAACCAGAAAAGACTTGAAGATAAGGTTGCAAAATTTGTTATTAAGGACGAGATGCCGTTTAGGGTTGTGGAAGGAGGTGGGTTTGTGGAGATGATGAAGGAGGCTGAACCTCGTTTCAAGATTCCTAAGAGAAAGAAAATAGCATCACTTGTATGGGATTTATACGCGATGGAGGCGACTAAGATAAGGAGTGTAATTGGTGAGCAAAGGGTAAGTATCACAACTGACACTTGGACGTCAATACAGAATATCAATTATATGGTGATCACTACCCATTTCTTGGACAATGATTGGAAGTTGCATAAGCGAATAATTAATTTCACGAAGATCACTTCTCACAAAGGTGATGACATCGGCAAAGTTCTGGAAGCATGTTTGAATCATTGGGGGATTGACAAAGTGTTTACTATAACAGTTGATAATGCAAGTACAAACGATAAAGCGCGTGGAGTATATGGGGAAAAGGCTAAAAGACATGGGCACCCTATTATTTGATGGTAAGTACTTGCATTTGAGATGTTGTTGTCACATAATAAACTTAATTGTGAAAAGCGGCTTAAAGTTTCTTAATAAGTCTGTCGAGTCTATTAGAAATTGTGTGAAGTATATTCACTCTTCAGCAGCAAGGTTGGATCAATTTAGGGAGTGTGCTATCCTACTAAAAATGGATAAAATGTCAACCGTTCCAATGGATGTGCCTACGAGGTGGAATGCCACCTATACAATGCTTTCTGTTGCATACAAGTTTAAGAAAGTGTTTGGTAGATTAACGTAAAATGCACAATTTATTGAATACTTTGAAGAGTTTGAAAGTTCGGATAAGAGAAAGAGGGTGGGGCCTCCTAGTGAAAATGATTGGGAGAAGTCACAAGTTTTCGTGACTTTTCTCAAGAGGTTTTATGATACAACATTGCAACTTAGTGCTAGCAAGACAACTACATCAACCTTGATTTGGGAGGAAATAGTTTTGTAGGACGGTCATTGGTAAGACAATGCATGACATTACAGATCCTATATTGCAAGAAGTCGCTAAAAAAATGGAGACCAAGTTCAAGAAGTATTGGGGTGATCTTGAGAAGGTGAATAAGCTAATTTTCCTATGTCATATTCTAGATCCTCGTTATAAGCTTCAAATGATTGCTATCCATTTAGGGAAGATGAATTTGGATGATACTATAATACAAGCATTTGTTGAGGGTCTAAAGAAGTGTCTCTTGGAGTTGTATCATGAATATAAATGGAATTCTTCTTTGGAGCCTTTAAACATGGTTGAGGATGGTAATGTTGACAAAGAGTTGATGGAAATGTATAAGAACGATCCCATTAAACTGGATTACCACTTACAAATGGCTCAATTAAGAAAATCTCAAAATCAAGTGGAAGTAACCAATGAAGTGGACAAGTACTTATTAGATCCTTATGTGAAATGGAGCCCTAGCTTCAATATCTTAGAGTGGTGGAAGGGGAATATAACAAAGCATTTCCAATTCTTTCAAAGATTGCAAAGGATATTCTTGCAATACCTTCATCAACTGTTGCAAGTGAAAATGCTTTTAGCCTTGGGAGGAGGATTGTGGATCCCTTTAGGGCATCATTGCATCCTAAAATGGTGGAAGCACTTGTGTGTACTAGTGACTGGCTTAGAGGTGAAGAAATTAACTTATACAAGGAACCAACAGAAGAAGAATTTGAATTTTACAAGGATTGTGAAGAAGTGATCATAAGTAAGTCATTGTTTCACTTGGTTTAGTTTTTTTTGGTACATTCTCTTATGCATCAAAAGACATTAGTTTTTTTATAGGAAAATTTTCAACAACAGAAATGTCATTTTCCTTCTTTGTTGTTTTGTGTTAAACACTATTTATATTATTTTGTCGTCATTGTTTATTCTTTGTAGGTAACCACATACACGGGGCAATGTGACGATTCTGCTTTCAAGTCAAGTGATTCAAATGTACGCTTCTTTGGGTGATGGTATGAACTATTTTATCCTCATTCCTTTTAACACCCATCGAATATAATAAGTGGACGTCCACCATGGTGCTAGTGCAAGTTTATCCAATTTACAAGATCAAATTATCAAAACAAGTTCAACTCTTTTTGGTTTCCAAGGCCATTGTTTTGAATATTTATGCCTTAAACATTTGACAAATTTTGCCCACGTATTAAACTCGTGGATGTGACAAGGATTCAAATTGTTTACTTCTCTTTTGCTCACAGGTGCTAAAGTCATCCAAGATCTATATTCTTGCATATGGCTCATTGTTGGATCCGTAGGTGTTGGCTTTTCCTTGGATCATCATTCTTATGACTCTTCTCTTTGTTTTTATGTAAAGAATGCAATCTTTTAAGTTGGAAGTTGTGCATTCATAATAAAAATGTTACTTTGATTTTGGGAATTTTTTTTAGGGGAATTTTGGTACTTTTTGAATTATTATGAATAATATGTTGGTGTGTCCATGACTATATATGATAATAAAATATTACGGTCGCATTAGATCTATTGTTTTGCTTTGTGAAATTGATGAACTCAAGATATTATTGTTTGATGGTGATGATTAATTAGATTGAGAAGACAAGAAATTACGAAAACAAATAAAAATTGAAAAACAAATATTTTGCGGGGATATTTATTCCCTACCCGACCCAATCCCGAACATTCGGGAATCCCGATTGTCGGGTCCCGATACCTATCGGGTTAGGGATCGGGGAGCAAAATGGTATCCCGAATCTTATCGGGTTGGGAATAGGGTTGAAGGGTTATGGGACGGGTCCCGACCCGATTCCACCCCTACAATAAATCACATAAATTCCCAAAATTTTACAATAAGTCCTTTTCTTTAATTTCTTTTCCTTTTAATCTTATATCCATAATTAATTAAACATAATATTACATTTTTCTTAAAAAGACACGTCTACCCTTTTACGAAAGGACAAGATATTACATTCCTCCCCCCTCAAGAGAGGTTTCGTCCTCAAAACTCGAACGTGCTCAGACTGTTAACCTTCCTTAGCACTCTTTCTTCAACACAAACCAAAACTAAAGCTTCACTTGTTTCCCACTGACAACAACTAACTGATTCTGATCTTGCTAACCACTGACCAAAACTCTACCAATTCCCAAACCACTCAAACCTCATACACTCAACCCAAAACTAACCAACCACAACTTGAACCGCCAAAACCGCACTAACCAATCTTGTACTCGTCTTCCCTTCTTCGGAAGAACACTTTCCTAGTTCAACAGTTGAAGTAGAAAAACTCTTGGGTAGCCAACTTATACCAAGAGACACACCAAGTCCGTAGAATCCAAAACTATAACTTTACTCTCGCAACAGTAGTTTCCAACACGACCAACCACTTGTAGTAACATCCTAGCAACCTTGATTACTCTATCCAAAAGTTGTTGTTATATCCAAGGAATCCTTGAGGTTGTTATTACTAAAACTGAGGTGGGGTACCTGATTCTGAAACTGATCAACATGTTCCAACTGACTCACCAATGACTGGCCATGTCTTGAACTGAACCACCCACTTCTTGATGAGCCCTAGAACTTCCACACTTACCAACATGAGTATATCTGAGGTTACCTACCATTCTGAAGGATCAAGAAGGATCAGAACGCTTTTATGTTGTCTAGATGAAATCTTATCTTAATGGAATAAAAGCTTATGATAGCAAGGAACGCTTTTCTCTGATACTAACTGTAATGCCCTGACAAGTTTTAGGTATTCACAACTGAGCTCACAATCACAGATGATAACACAACTGAAACAGTTGCAACTGCATTTACATCTCTTGTTCAGCCGATATTTGAGTTGGATACTCCTATCGAACAAACTTTACCTACGCTTCATTGAATTCTAGGTATTCGTGCTTTAAACCACCAAATGTTGGTTCAAAAAGACGAATACTATTCCCGGACGCCAACTTATGCATAAATAATGCGAGTACTAATTCATCATCTTCACATACTACGTATAATAATTGTCTCTTGCGCTTCATTTTGACAAAAATCGACATAAATGGTCACTTCTATTAGATCAGCTAAATAAAATTTTTATTCAATTAGAATAGAAGCCTTAATTTAGGTTGATTTTTGTCACAAATTAAGTCACCAATCAGGTTGACCTAAATAGGCCACCAATTAAGTCACCAATTACCGATTTAGGTCGGATTTTGTTAAAAATGAAGCGCAAGGACGGTTATTAAAGAACTATATGACAACTAGCACTACAAGAAAACTTGTTTAAAGGGACGACATTTTGTCGTCCCTTTAAAACCTTTGTCGTCCCATCAAAGGTTTAAAGGGACGACAAGTCGTCCCTATAAAGACGTTCCTTCTGCTTTGTCCCTTTAAACAACGGACTCCTTTGAAAGGACGACAAAATCGTCCCTTTAAAGGTATGTTGACGTGGCACGGACTTTTCTAAGAAATTTCAACGTGCCGATACGCATTTTTTAAGGGACGACAATGTCGTCCCTTTAAATATAATTCATTTTATTTCATTAAAAAAAATTTATGAGGAAAAATTTTAATTTATTTATTAAAAATATTTAAAGGGACGACAATGTCGTCCCTTCAAAGATTATACATTTAATTTTTATAATAAAGTTTAATACGAAAAAAAATAATTTTTTTATTAAAAACCATTTAAAGGGACGACAATGTCGTCCCTTAAAAGATTATAAATTTAAATTTTATAATAAAGTTTAATACGAAAAAAATAATTTTTTTATAAAAACCCTTTAAAGGGACGACATATGTCGTCCCTTAAAACATATTTGGGAAAAAAAAATTATAAAAATTCCGAAATTCATTTAATAATTTTATAAAAATTCCAAAAATTCATTTAAAAACCGAAAAAAATATATTTTAAAATAGGAAAAAAATATTGAATGAACCCATAAAATATATTTTAAAATAGGAAAAAATATATATTTTAAAATAGGGGATTCAAAACAAAAAAGAAGTAATTTAGCACCAATTTAATTATATTTCTAAACTTTTGAAGATAAACTTAAGCACCAATTTACAATGAACTTTAAAGAAGTAATTTAGCAACACAAATTACACTAGAGAAATGACAACTTGAGAAATGGTGAAGAAACTTACGGATCCGTCGAACATTCGTATAGCCTCTTCGGCTTCTTTCACATCGCCCATTGTTGCTAATGCAAAGCCACGACTCCTATCCGTAACTTTATCATACACAACCTTAAGAAAATAAACAAATCCAACACCGTAATGTTTAAAAAAAAAACTCAACCATTCATACACTCAATGCCCATTTTACCAACAATCCCTTATATGAAAGGAAATCTCGAGTAAGAGAACACAATAAGGGTTTAGAAAGAGCATACATTTTTTTCGAAAGAGCATACTATCTCGTACAAACTTCAAAAAATATCAAAACTATATTTCTACAAACCTAACACCGTCTCGCCGAAAAGGAAGAAGCTTTGAATCGATGCTTTCAGAATGAAACGATACCGTCGGAGAAACATGTATAACTTAGAGAGAATACTCGAAAATCAAAAGCATATGATGTTAACAAATTCAATTTGCTATTAGACGTATTGCGATGAAAAAGAAACCGACTAGTGATATAAAGATATCTTCCCTGGGAGAAGCAATTTTAGTTCTTTTTCAATTGAATTCATCATAAGAACTTCAATCTAAAGCGAGAGAAAATCACCTTGAAGATCGAGAACCGCAGACGCAAAGAACAATAGCTCGCCTTACTAAAGGATCCGATTCTCCAACTAAAATGTCAAACAAAAACACGAATGAAGATTTGCGCCCACCAGCACATCATCTGCAAACTCTGCAATATTGTAAACAAGATGATTTGCATATATTATTTCCATGATCGTCGCTAACCACTCAATTGCATACATGATTTGCATAAATGACTTCACTTGCCTTTTCTACACATTCAATGGTGATATATCTACTCCCTTCTGCTCCATATCTCATATACTGAATATTAAACTTTCACGCTCGTTTCATTCACCTCGTTTAACTAGAATAGCATTCAACTCATTCAAAAAATGGCACAACACACAAAATTTTCATTCATTAGAAAATGGCACAACTCAATGCAAGTCCAAATCCAAATCCAAACTACACCATACTCATACACTACTAGCATCAACTCTATACAACACAATCTCGGTTTGAACTTGTAACTTGTTACTACCGTCATCTAACCGAATCGAACCCTCCATAAACCGAACCCAACCATGTACACAAATGGCACACATCCTCACTATAGTTTTAACTACAATTGCATTTATACACACACACACACACACACACACCAATGTTAGCTACTAACTCAAACGAAAATCGAAAATATAATCCAAAATAAACGAATCAATAACTCATTACTAATCATACTACAACTATCCAACCTAATTGTCGAACCCTCCCATACCATTATAACACCGAACCGAACCCTCCAATAAACCGAATTGAACCCTACCATTATAACACCGAACCGAACCCTCCAATAAACCGAATCGAACCCAACAATTATAACCAAAAAGCAAAAATGGTAAATTTGAAACCGAATTGAACCTTCCTATAAACCGAATCGAACCCATTGGGATGAACCGAATCGAGCCCATTTGAAACCTTAACCCACAACATGATAACTTCAAACTTTAACACAATAATTGCATTTACACACACACAAGCATGTTGTATTTTGCAAAAATAATGGAAGAAATTGACGAAAATAATAAGAAAAGATGATTCACCTTTGATTGGGATGAAATTAGACATGTTTTTCGTTGAAAATGGTGAAGAATCGCCGGAAATCACCCCAAATTCGCCCAAATCGCCGGAGCTATGCCAAGGAAGAAGAAAGAGACCGAAAGAGAGGAAATATTTGACGAAAATAAGATGAAAATTGGTTTACCTAAGTTTATGGATGAGATTAGAGGTGATTGGTTGTTGAAATCGTAAACAATCGCCGGAAATTTGGTGGAATCGCCGGAAATATTTGAGGAAAAACGGAGAAGAAGAAAAAATAGAAGAAAGAGGGAAAAAAATGAGGCTGCTAGATTATATTATCGTTGTCTTGTTTAAAGGGACGACATAATCTTTAAAGGGACGACAATGTCGTCCCTTTAAACATATAAACATAAAAAAAAATTTGGCGGCCAAATTTTCCCCTCCAAAATTTCATACAATTTTTGAGTTTTTGTTTAAAGGGACGATAATTTAGTCTAAAGGGACGACTTTGTCGTCCCTTTAAACCCAAAAAAAGTTTTGGCAAATTTTCCCTCCCAAATTTCATAAAAATTCTGACTTTTTGTTTAAAGGGACGAAAATGTCGTCCCTTTAAACATAAAAAAAAAATTGGCGGCCAAATTTTCCCCTCCAAAATTTCATACAATTTTTGAGTTTTTGTTTAAAGGGACGACAAAGTCGTCCCTTTAAACCCAAAAAAAGTTTTGGCAAATTTTCCCTCCCAAATTTCATAAAAATTCTGACTTTTTGTTTAAAGGGACGAAAATGTCGTCCCTTTAAATAAACTTTTATAAAAAAAACAATTTTATGAACTCTAATATTACATTTTTATGATTAAATACCTTAATATTATATTTTCGTTCATAATATATATATATATAACACTATTTTCTTCGATAACCTTAACGATCTAACTCATTTGCGATATCGAATCCTAAGATTCAAATCGATCGCTCGATAACGAACCCCGAGATTCAAATCGATCTCTTAATAACGATCCCCGACTCTTAACTCCTTCGCTCGATAACGATCCATCGAGACATAGTAGATAGTACTATCACAATTATCGATATCGATGTAACTCATTCGCTCAAAAACGAACCCCGAGATTCAAATCGATCTCTTAATAACGATCCCCGACTCTTAACTCCTTCGCTCGATAACGATCATCGAGACATAGTAGATAGTACTATCACAATGATCGATAACGATAACGATCTAACTCATTCGCTCGATAACGAACCCTTTGATTCAAATCGATTGCTCGATAACGAACCCCGAGATTCAAATCGATCGCTCGATAACGAAGCACGACTGTTAACTCATTTGCTCGATAACAATCGATTGAGCCATAGTAGATAGTACTATCACAATGATCGATAACGATCTAACTCATTCGCTCGATAACAAGCCCCGAGATTCAAATCGATCTCTTAAAAATGATCCCCGACTCTTAACTCCTTCGCTCGATAACGATCCATCGGGACAATGATCGATAACGATGTAACTCATTCACTCGATAATGAACCCCGAGATTCAAATCGATCTCTTAATAACGATCCCCGACTCTTAACTCCTTCGCTCGATAACGATCAATCGAGACATAGTTGATAGTACTATCACAATGATCGATAACGATCTAAATCATTCGCTCGATAACGAACCCTTAGATTCAAATCGATTGCTCGATAACGAACCCCGAGATTCAAATCGATCGCTCGATAACGAAGCACGACTGTTAACTCATTCGCTCGATAACGATATAACTCATTCGCTCGATAACGAACCCTGAGATTCAAATCGATCTCTTAATAACGATCCCTGACTCTTAACTCCTTCGCTCGATAACGATCATCGAGACATAGTAGATAGTACTATCACAACGATCGATAACAATAACGATCTAACTCATTCGCTCGATAACGAACCCTTAGATTCAAATCGATTGCTCGATAACGAACCCCGAGATTCAAATCGATCGCTCAATAACGAAGCACGACTGTTAACTCATTCGCTCGATAACAATCGATTGAGCCATAGTAGATAGTACTATCACAATGATCGATAACGATCTAACTCATTCGCTCGATAACAAACCCCGAGATTCAAATCGATCTCTTAATAACGATCCCTGACTCTTAACTCCTTCGCTCGATAACGATCAATCGAGACATAGTTGATAGTACTATCACAATGATCGATAACGATGTAACTCATTCGCTCGATAACGAATCATGAGATTCAAATCGATCGCTCGATAACGAACCACGACTGTTAACTCATTCGCTCGATAACGATCGATCAAGCCATAGTAGATAGTACTATCACAATGATCGATAACGATTTAACTCATTCGCTCGATAACGAACCCCGAGATTCAAATCGATCTCTTAATAACGATCCCCGACTCTTAACTCCTTCGCTCGATAACGATTCATCGAGACAATGATCGATAACGAACCCCGAGATTCAAATCGATCTCTTAATAACGATCCCCGACTCTTAACTCCTTCGCTCGATAACGATCCATCGAGACATAGTAGATAGTACTATCACAATGATCGATAACGATCTAACTCATTCGCTCGATAACGAACCCCGGGATTCAAATCGATCGCTCGATAACGAACCATGAATGTTAACTCATTCACTCGATAAAAATGTCGGATCTCGTGATTGAGATCAATCGCTTATTAACGAACCCCGAGATTCAAATAAATCCTTCGATAACGAACCGACAATCTATAGTAGAGAGTATTATCAAAATCACCCGTATTATCGTTCGATAAAGGAATTTTTATAAAAAATAATGAATTTTATATTTTAACGCAATGTTTATTAGAATACGTATATTAGAATTTTATAATAAACCGAATATTATTTATTAACTCAAAGTTTTATATTAAAAAAAATATTAATTTTTTAAAGGGACGACAATTGTCGTCCCTAAAAACCAAAATTTTATAATTTATTGTACATAACATATAATTTTTCGAAAAATGTTTAATGGGACGACATTGTCGTCCCTTTAAACATGAATTTTATAATAAATTGAATATTATTTATTAACATAAAGTTTTATATTAAAAAAAATATATAATTTCCTTTAAAGGACGACAATTGTCGTCCCTAAAAACAAAAATTTTATAATTTCTTGTACATAAGATATTATTTTCTCGAAAATGTTTAATGGGACGACATTGTCGTCCCCTTTAAATAGTCTTGTCGTCCCTTTAAATAGTCTTGTCCACGTGGAAATCCAAGCCCGCACGGTGGGGTTAATATTTTATTTTTTGGGACGACAATGTCGTCCCTTTAAAGTTTCCCTCCAAAAAAACCACCCAAAACTTTGACTATGTTTGAATTCATTTAAAGGGACGACTTTGTCGTCCCAAAAAACGTATTTAAAAGGACGACTTTGTCGTCCCTTTAAAGTTTGTCCTTTAAACCAGTTTTCTTGTAGGGTTTATTTGATGAACTCAGGTGGAGAGAAAACAAGGGAAATTTCTATTTTGTTTTCTTTATTATGACCAAGTAAACGAGAAAAACCCTATATGTTGGGTGGCTAGGCCAAGTTATACAAAAGCCCACGTACCATGTGGATTAGCCCAGCTTTACTACTACTACAATAATACATCATATGTAATAACACCCCCCCCCCCCCCCTCAAGAGGGACTTGTGGAACAAGTAAATATCTCGTAAATTTAAACATGCTAGCAAAGAATAGAAAATAGGACTATCTAACGGCTTAGTAAAAATATCATTCAATTGGTGTAAACATGGAACCGAGACCAGCTTCACAAGGCCATCTTGAACCTTTTCTCGGATTACATGGAAATCGATCTCGATATGTTTTGTACGTTCGTGAAAAATCGGGTTCTTGGTAAGATTGATGTCACTGATATTGTCACAATGTAGAGGGATCAGAGTAGGATAAGAAAAACCAAAATCTTGTGCCAAATAACATAACCATTGTACTTCACATGATGCCGATGCCAACGATCTATACTCCGCTTCGGTTGAACTCCTGGAAACGGTAGTTTGTTTTTTTGTTTTCCATTAAACAAAGTGTCACCTATGAACATACAATAGCCAGTCACATTTCTACAAGTGTCCTTGCAAGTGCCCCAGTCAGAATCCGTATAAGCAATCAAGGTAAGGTCATTGTTCGCTGGATAAAAAAAAGCCTTTACATGGTGCAGATTTGATATTTCTGAGTACTTGTTGTGCAACCTGATAATGATGAACTATTGGGTTAGAGAGAAACCAACTGAGCTGCTGTGTTACAAACTGATATCCGGTCTTGTTATTGTCAGGTAGAGCAGTTTTCCTACCAAGCTCCTGTATAATGTATTATCAGGGAGCAACTCGGAATCCCCAGCAAAAAGAGTTGTCTTGGACTTCATTGGTGTTATAGCCGGTTTGCAATCAAGCATGTCAAACTCCTAAGAAGGGAAAATGCATATTTGCGTTGAGAAATGATCATACCTGCTTTCGATCGTGAAATTTGTCCAATCCAAAAAAAAAATAGCTCACCAAGATCTTTAATTTTAAAGAGTTGATGATGATAGGTCTTGAGTTCATCAATCAGTGACATACTATTTCCGGCTAGTACAATATCGTCGACATATGCTAAAGCTATTACGAACTCACCTTCATTTCTCTTAGTGAACATGATGTAGTCATTGTGTGATCGACTGTATCCAAGATCCTTCAAGGCACTACTAAGTTTTTGATTCCAGGCCAAAGATTGATTTTCTGAGCATACAAACTTTTCTGGAACTTTTAGCACTGAACCTAGGAGGTAGCCTAATGTAGACCTCCTCACTTATATCACCATGAAGAAACGCGTTGTTGACGTCTAATTGGTGAATAAACCATCCATTTGCTACAAGCTAATGCCAATAAGCTTCTGATGGTGGTGACTTTGGCTACCGGTGAAAACAACTCTTCGTAATCGATCCCTTGGGTTTGGGTGTAGCCTTTGGCGACCAACCTAACCTTATAACGTTCCATAGTTCCACCTGCATTGTATTTCACTCTATAAACCCATTTGCAGCCTATTGGTTTCTTGGTGGGAGGCAAGTCCACAATCTCCCAAATCTGAGTATCTTCAAATGCTTGTATTTCCATTTCATCGCTTCTTGCCAAGCAGGTGAAAGAACAGCTTCATTGCACGTTTGGTGCTCTTTAATCCTGTCCAAAGCACCCACAAAACAAGAATGTGGTGAGGATAACTGTGTTTAAGCAAGATCATCTTCCAGTGTATAAGGTGATGTGCATTTCTATGTTTGAGCAGACACAAAGTCGTAGATGTGATGGTGGGCGTCTTGTATGAGTTGGTCATTCTATTGGAGGAGCTATACATGTTTGCAGAGGTTGTTGAACTGGTTTTTCATCTTCATGAACAAGAGATGTATGCAACGGTTCAGTTGTGTTACCATCTGTGACTGTGAGCCCAGTTGTGTCATTCCAAAGATAACCAGGGGCGGACCCACCCTATGCCCGGGGTGGTCTCAAGCCCCCCCCCCCAAATGGTCCCAAGCCCCCCCACATATGGTCCCAAGCCCCCCCCCCCCCCAAATTTTTATTATTGTAGTAGTAGTGTTAATATTAGTATGTTATGTGTATTTTTCTTGAACAAAAGACCTTATATCCTAGTGGTTTAAGAACAAACCCTTTGAAGTCTCCATAATTTTAGGTTGTAAGTTCAAATCCCACTACCAACATTTTTTATTTTTTTTTCCGGATTTTTTTTTTTTCATTGTTGTTTTTATATCGAAAATTCCACCGAAGATAACTTGCATCATTAAACTCATGCACCACAAGCAAAGATAATGCATCAGCAGGACTACATTTTTGAGCTTTATCATGGAAGGGAGAAACAAGTTCTTGAAACAGCTTGGATTAGCCTAGCTTTACTACTACTACAACATTACAACATATATAATAGTTATCATCCGTAGTATGTGACGAAGAAATTAGTACTTGCATTACTTATTCACAAGTTATTGTCTAGGAATGGGATTCGCCTTTTTTGAACCAACAATTTTGGTGGTTCACCCTGTGAATACCTAAAACTTGGTGAAGCTAGCCTAAATATATGCTTACACGGTAAAGTTTGTTCGTTAGGTATACCCTACCCCAAGTGTTTGTGATTTATGTTTACTCGTCATATATGTTATATCCATAATCACAAGATGTTTATACCACAAAATACCATGTTAAATATATAAAATATAAATTATCATGTCATTAATCACCTTTACAACGTGCGAAATTCTATCCCAAATCTTCTTTGCCTGGTGTCATCAAGTATTTTGTCTCACTATGTCAAATGCTGCAAATATATTTGTGATATCCCATATTAGATGTGGAGAAAACACATTACCACATTATAACTGTGAAACATAAATGTATTGTTAACTCGGGTTAGCCATTTTTAAACCAAGCGAGGACGACGGGTCTATGTAGTTGACAAGATACTTTATGGATCACTTAGCGCCATCAGGCCCGAGGTCTGAGAGCGTTACAGTTGATATAAGAGCCGACTACCATACGGAATTATATGCCGGGCACCTCTAGAGTCCTCTGGTAGAGACGAGTTTGGGACAAATTCTGGCGAGAACGCCATTTGCTTCTAGTAGGAGAATGTGATATCCCACATTGGATGTGAGGGAAGCACATTACTACATTATAAGTGTGAAATGAAAAGATCTTGTCAACTCGATTTAACCTTTATAGAACAAGCGAGGTGGAAGGATTAAGAAGTTAACCGGATAATTTATAGCTCACTTAGTGCTACTAGGCCCGAGGTCCGGGGCGTTACAATATTGCATTTAAATCAAGCTTAACATCCTTATTCCCTACGGAAAAATGTCTTCAATAATATGGGTTTTCTTTTACTATACAAAGACTTATCTATATATAAGTGTTCAACAAACCATATTTTCACACATTTACCATGCTTGAGATATAGAGTGTAAAGATCATCCTTTTTGGTGAAGCTTCTGAAACCCATGCCGAAGATTAATATCATGGAAAAAATTTGTAGACAGCTTTTCTGAGCTGAAGACGATTGGTAAACGACATTTTTGACGTTTTCATACGATCTCATGGTCAAACTATTTGTACCCCCAAAGACGAAGGTGGACTTGATGAACATTGCTCTCCCTGGTAAATTGGTGTGCAATTTCTTGTTTTTATGTTACATCTCTATGGGTACGGGTGGCTGTCTCTAAATATGACAACCCTTTTGCCTCCCAAGACTGGGCCCTCGCTCGCCAATTTTGAGAAGTATATGTTTAGCCGCCTCTCTTCGTAACGAAGACTTTCGTTATGATAATAATTAGATTGAAATTAGGGCACTACAAAAAAACAGCAGTTTTGCGACGGAGTTTTTGCGACGGACATTATTTCCGTCGCAAATTTACGTTTGCGACGGATATTTTAAAGTTTGCGACGGGACACTTGGCGGGACCGATTTTTCCACTTGGCGGGCAATTTTGCGACGGAATTTTTATTATTTTGCGACGGCCTATTCAATAAAATTTTATAAAATTATTTTATTATTCGAATTTAGATAAAATTTGCGACGGAATTTTATAGAATTATTTTATTATTCCGAATTTGGATAAAATTTGCGACGGAAAACGTAAATTTGCGACGGAATACTTTAATGGGACGACATTGTCGTCCCAAAAAAGGCTTGTCGTCCCAAAAAAGTTTAACCTAAATTAGATAACGGGAAGCCTCTCTCTCTTCTCCTTCTTCATTTCTTTTTCACTCGCAAGTCGAAAAACAGAAAATCCGGCCGCCTCTTTCAACTACCCACCCCTCTCCTCCTCCGGTCACCACCACTACCACCACTCTTCCTCCGGTCACCACTTCTTCAACCACCCGCCCCCTCCTTCCTCCGGCGAGCGCAACCACAACAACAACACACGTGGCCGCAACAACCAACCGCCTCCTCCTTCCTCCGCCACATCTCCGGTAAGTCTTTATTGTTTGTCAAATTAGTTGCTTTTAGTTTTATTTTTGTCAAATTAGTGCAATAAAAGTGGTATGTATTATGTAAACGTAATCAATTTTCTTTTTTTTCGAGAATATGGTGATGAGATTTTTTTGTTGTTGATAAAGCGGTAATGAGATTTTTCGTTAGCTCTTTTTAATTTCTACAACATATATATTCGATGATAACTTAATTCGGTCGTTATTTATGCATCTATTGCTAGTTACTATTATTCGAACATCCTTCCGGTCAAGTGGAATTATTATGCTAATTGTTCTTAGTATATTCCGATGGAACTTAGTTGTTCTACCTTAATCACATTATAGCCTTAGGAAAACAGTACATGAACACCTTCTCAATCACACCCATCTTTCTGGCCTGTTGATAATAATGTGTCCTAAAGATCGATGTAGTTCCACTAATTGATTAGTGACTTCGATGCTGAAGGTGTATGTCATTTGAACATCCTTGAGATCTCTAGGACTTAATATCTTTTATCCAAGATATGCCCTAATGAATTTCGGTAACCGAATTTAGATCTTTTATATGTGTTTCCAAACACGGGCGTCGTTGGGCCTAGACCCAAGAGGTCCGGACCTAAATCCTCCAAAAACATGTCACATTTTTGGGCTCCATTTTCGTATTCTCCACTCTAGAAAAGGCTCAAATCATAAATAACTAATACATTGCGTCCATTTCGTTATCTAGTTTTAACCGAAAATTTATCGAACACAAACTAGCCCAAATGACTCCATCTCATTATCCACCCAATAACAATTATATGCATAAGTCTTGCCGAAATATCATAGCTACTCCAAGTTTTTTTTCATTGTGCTGCAAAAAGGTCTTTTTCCGTATGACGTCTAACACCACTATGAACTAGCAGGAAATTCATTAATTAAAAAAAAACACAGTCGAATGAACTAGCTTTGATATTGTAATGAGAAAAAGAAATATTATCCACTTACTTTGCTGCACTTTTTTTACAGTTTCCGAAGAAGGTGTTGTAGTTACTCGGCTTAGCAAACAAAGAAATTGCTTGAGGTCAGTGTAGTTAGAGGTGCTACTGTAAATCTCAATAGTTAGGGGATCTATTGCAAACCCCGTAGTTACGAGATCTACAGAAAATCTCGCTTTCCTTGCACATATTATTAATTAGTATAAACGCCTTTTTATTATAATTGCATTTAGATTAGTATAAACGTCATTTTCTCGTGTCAAATAGATGTCGGGTAGAGGT
The DNA here is from genome assembly GCA_036785695.1 of Gentiana straminea. Classification (NCBI taxonomy): domain Eukaryota; kingdom Viridiplantae; phylum Streptophyta; class Magnoliopsida; order Gentianales; family Gentianaceae; genus Gentiana; species Gentiana straminea. The sequence continues at coordinate 3,875,065 of JAVUPR010000398.1, forward strand.
AGAGGTAGACGCGGTAGGGGTAGTTCCGGATGTTGGTTGAAAATGATGATAAGTATGTGGTTGAATTGGTTTGTTGAAAAGGGTGCCGTTCCTACCCGTTTGGAAAATGGTACCGGGGGTACTTTGTTATCCGGCAAAGCCTCCGAATTATTTTGACGTCGAACCTTTGACCATGAATCGAAAATTTAGGTTATAGTGTTGTTAGTTTCATAGTAAGTTGAGTAAAACCTGAGTTTGAAAAAGTGTTGAGACAACCTTCAAAGACTATTGTTAGTCTCATATTTTGTATGATATGATGTGTAGGATTGAAAATGAAGAGAATAGAACGGAGTTGGATGTACGAGAGGTTGGATGCTAACAAGAAATTTAACCCGGTATTTGTGAATGGTGTGGAGGAATTCATAAAACATGCAAAGCAGTTAGATTCGTTTCGGGCAAATAATGGAATGATGAAGTGTCCATGTAGTAAGTGTAAGAACACTAAATTTTCAATCGAACATGACGTGAGATTACATTTAACTAAATATGGGTTTTGCGCAAACTACTATGATTGGGTGTGTCATGGTGAAGAGTTTCCCATTCCGATCAACGTTCAGCAAGAACGGAATGTGAACCCTTATCAGGACATGGTTAATGACGCATTACGTGATAGGATTGATCACGTAAGAGAAGAATTTCTTAACCAAGAGGAGAACAATGAGACACCAAACCCTGAAGTTGCATCGTTTTTTGAAATGCTGAAAAACGCAGAGGAACCTGTATGTGATGGAAGTAGTGTCTCCGTACTGCAAGCGGCTTCTAGGTTGCTCACTTTGAAATGTGATCACAACCTCTCTCACAAATGCGTTGACGGGGTTACCGGTTTGATAGGAGATATTCTTCCGAAGAATAACTTAATGACCTCGAACTTCTATCAAACCAAAAAGTTGTTAAAGGCATTAGAGCTACCCACGAGAAAATACACGTGTGTCCCGCGGGGTGTATGTTATTTTGGGAGGAGGACGCGAATCCGGACAAGTGTCGGAAGTGTGACCTTGATCGATATAAACCGAAAACGAACGCAAGAGGTCAACGTGTGCCTAACAAAGTGATGACTTATTTCCCGATTGGACCTAGACTCCAAAGGTTGTACGCCACGAAACATATAGGCAAGGAAATGAGGTGGCACGCGGAAAACCCCAGGACAAGCGGTATAATGGCCCACCCAAGTGACGCTGAAGCTTGGAAGCATTTTGACCAAATGCACCCTGAGTTTGCTAAGGAGCCTAGAAATGTGCGGTTAGGACTTTGCACAGACGGTTTTGCACCTTTTGGTAATTTTGGGAAGAACTACTCTTGTCGGCCGGTACCATGGTTACACCATACAATCTTCCGCCCTGGTTGTGCATGAAAAGACAGTTTATATTCTTATCAGTGCTTGTACCGGGGCCGAAAAATCCGAAAGGAAACCTCGATGTTTATTTGCAACCATTGATTAAGGAGTTGAAGCAGCTGTGGGAAACAGGGTTGTTTACTTACGATGTATCCACAAAACGTAATTTTCATACGAGGTCGCACTAATGTGGACTATCAATGATTTTCCCGCGTATGGCATGTTATCCGGGTGGACTACGGCCGGTGTGAAAGCTTGTCCCTATTGTGGTGATGGAAACAAGTCGTTCGGCTCAAACATAGTGGTAAATGCACTTGGTTTGATTGTCATCGGCGCTTTCTCCCCGAAGACCATATTTTTCGCACCGATAAAGTTTTTTTGAAGTCCAAACAAGTATGAACACGCGACTCCACCCCGTAGATTGAGTGGTGAGGAGGTATGGGAATTTGTACAACACCTACCAAGCATCATTGATGGCTCGGATTCGACTTGAAACGGCTTAAAAACTCCAAGAATGGTTGGTGGAAAAGAAGCATTTTTTGGGATCTTCCGTATTGGAAAACATTCTTCGCTTCGACATTGCCGGATGTGATGCATATTGAGAAAAACTTCTTTGAAAAACTCGATTGACACGGTTATGGACGTTAAAGGCAAGATCGCTTGTGGTCCAAAATCGCTAAAGATTTGAAAGAGCTTTGCGTAAAGCGCCCGATTGTACACTTGTTCTTGACAAGCGTAAAAGAAAAGTGTTGTGTGAATGGGTCACCAAGTTGAAATTCCCTGACGGTTATGCTTCAGACCTGAGTAGGTGCGTAGATGATTATCAATACATTCTACGTGGTTTGAAAAGCCATGATTGTCACGTTTTTATGGAACGTTTGTTGCCAGTTGCCCTTCGAGAATTGATTCTGAAAAATGAATGGAATGCATTGACCGAGATAAGTCAATTCTTTCGAGACTTGTGTCCGCTACCCTAAAAATAGAAGACGTGATTCGTTTAGAGAATAACATTGCCGAGATTATTTGCAAGTTAGAGAAGATTTTGCCTCCGGCGTTTTTTAACTCGATGGAGCATTTACCGGTACACTTGCCGTATGAGGTCGAGTTGGTGGTCCCGTGCAATATCGATGGATGTATCCATTCGAAAGGTTTTTGAATCACTTAAAACAAAAGATTGGTAACAAAGCTTTCGTAGAGGGATCAATATGCAATGCGTATTTGTTGGAAGAGATTTCAAACTTCGTTCTATGTATTACGATGATCATATTGAAACAAAAGCAAAGAATCTTCTTGTTGGTGAGACTTCGGCATCGCAATCGTTTCGATTTACCCGAGTTATTCCGTGATCATAATGGTACAACAACTCGGGAAGTGCAAGACGAGTTTCTTGGATAATAAAGAATATGACTTTGTGCACAAGTACGTATTGTCTAACTCGCGAAATCATGAAACCGTATGAACCGTAAGTACCTCATTACTACATATATACAATGCTTAACAGCTTTTTTCGAACAAATATACATTAACTGACAAAATGATTCATTCTTAGATTGTTCGAGCAATTTATTCGTGTTCAACAGCCTCAATTGACCTCGACAGATATTTGGAATAAACATGAACATGAATTTACCAAATGGTTTGGACAACAAGCATCATTGTTGAATGATGATTTGCTAAAAGCTTTGGCAAGTGGTCCTACTCGTCAAGTCAAAACTTGGAAACGTTATTCGATTAATGGCTACAACTTTCGGACATTCAACCGGGCAACTGATATTGGTAAATCTTCAGTCAACAACGGAGTTTGTGTCAGTTCCACGGAAGGTGCCGACTATTATGGCACTTTAAATGAAATCATTGAGTTGGTGTATTATGGACATTCGATCGTCTACAAAGCCGTATTGTTCAAATGTGATTGGTTTGATAATTCTGAACGGGGCATGAATGTGCATAAAGATTATAAGATAGTTGAAGTTCATCGTGGTAGGAAATATGGCGCTTATGATCCATTTGTTCTGGCTTATCAAGTCGAGCAAGTCTACTATGCTCCATATCCAAGTTTGAAAAAAGACAAAGATCAATGGTCGGTTGTTTTCAAAACAAAGGCAAGATCGACTATCGATGCTCCCGTCGAGGAAACCGTTTTCCAAGAACAAGTGATCAATGATGTTTCCCGATTATCTGATCCTCTTAACATTGTCCACCAAGATCTTGATGTCGATGTTGACTCCAATGTTGGGGATAATGACTTGGATGATGATGAGATGGCGGATTTCATTCAACAAGAAGATGGAGAGGAAGAAGAATCGGTTGATGATCTAGATACTGATGAAGAGGAGGAAGAACTCTTCCATTCTAGTAGTGATAGTGAATAATAATGTATTAAATATTTTATTTTGTCATGATAGTGAATAATAATGTATTAAACATTGTAATTTATTATTAATTAGTATAAACGCCTTTTTATTATAATTGCATTTATATTAGTATAAACGTCATTTTTCGTGTCAAATAGATGTCGCAGTAGAGGGAGGTAGAGGTAGACGCGGTAGGGGTAGTTCCCCCTCCCCCGGAGCGTCTTCCTCCTCACGTACGCAGCGGGTTTGGATGATGAGATACACCGGATGAGCGAGGAGGATTTTGGTGTCATTGTCAATGGTGACCTTGGATTGCCGCTTTGGATCCCGAGGGGAGATGGTAAGTTAATACATATCTTGCTTTAATTTGTTTGTATTTTTATTTATATTTTAATTAACCAAATATATTAACAACTTATTGTTTTCAATATGACGGGTTTACCGACAACTATGTCAAGAAAATGGCCAAGAACGCCATAATCGCCGGCTTCAACACTTTTGCCACCACGTGGCATAATGCCGCCCGGGGAGCAAACAGGATAGGTGGTGGCACGCATTTAGGGTACGTCGTTCATATAAATATAACTATATATAAATATAACTATAATTATAACTATACATATAACATATATATAACTATGTTGCGGTGGTCATTTCGGCTTCGAGTTACGCCACGAGCGCCTGGTTAGGGAAGCTTTTGAGCGGTATGCTATCAACGGGGTCCGTGATTATATGTATCGGGCTCAAACAAACCCCCGTGCTCGGCTTTGGATGACCCCGGATATTCTCCGTCGCCCGAGGAGTGGATTGGGAGTCCCGTAAGCAATTATTCAATATTTAATTAACAATACTTGTTTTTTATATATATATATATGTATGTACTAACTTGTTTATCTTATGTCGGAATAGGCGTTCCAGAAACATTCGCGAAAAAGAAGCTAAACCGAGCTTCGGATCCGGTGAGGAAGGGAAGATCCCCGGGACACATGCTATGGGCGACGCGGCGTTATCGATTTCGCTCGGGCCATGGAGGACAATAGAGGAGCGCCCCTATCGGCCGGTGATCCGGTGAGTAGTTCGAAGAAGAAGAAGTCGGGCAACTTCGTCTCGAGGAAGTTTGAGAAAATCATGGTACGTTATGTATTCTAAATATTATATATACATTATATATATATCATGTAATTATTGTTACTAACAAATTTATATCATACTTTGCGGGACGTCTTCACCTCGAAGAAGGCGAAAGCCCAGGAGACGCGACGACACCCCGTCGACGAGTCGCGTCTTTATTACGAAGACTCGGTGGTTACGACAAGAAGGGGAGAGTTTTTGGCATGGGGTCACCGCCTCCATGTACTACGACAGCCCGTCGTCGCTCGACACTCATCCGCCGAGACATACTCTCCGGGCATAATCACCCGTCTCACCGGGGAGATGGCGAGAGACGACGGACTCATGCGAGAAACCCGGGCGAGGTTGGAGCGGCTAGAGAGAGACGAAAGCGTCGGGATGACGGACTAGCGCGGATGGAGGCGTGGATTACCGGCGGTTGGCAAAGCATCCCTCCGGAGGGATGCAACCCGGGTACGAGGCAGCACAGAGATGACCATTCTGATCATGGACCTGGATGACATTGTTTTGATACATTTTTATTTATTTTGGCTGATCGTATCCCCTTTGACATATCGTTTTATTCATTTTTTGACATTTCCCCTTTGACGTATTTTTTGACATATCCCCTTTGATATCGTATTCCCGTTTATATTGTTGTTGTTGATAGCCGGTAGCAATTGTAATGCTACCGGGGAAAATTAAGGCTGTTTTGCAGCGGTGGTTTGGCCGGCTGCTGCAAAACAGCCATAATTTTCTGTTTAATTTTATTTTTTGCGACGGAATATTTCCGTCGCAATATGGTATTTGCGACGGCAAAGGCTCATTTTGCGACGGATATGCAAAGATCTAAAAATAAATAAATTATTTAATAAAAATAAGTTGCGACGGATTATACATTTTTTGCGACGGATTATACATTTTTGCGACGGAATTTTACATTTTTGCGACGGAATATGTCCGTCGCTATTTGTTATTTGCGACGGACTATACATTTTTTGCGACGGAAATTATAATTAAAAAATAAAATAAAATACGTTATTATCCGTCGCAAAATCCGTCGCAAACAATTTGCGACGGATAAACCGTCGCAAAACTGGGGTTTTGCGACTAAAAAATGCGACAAAGAAAAATCGTCGCGAATCCGTCGCAAACTAGGGTTTGCGACGGAATAACCCTTGTTTGCGACGGTAATCTTCCGTCGCAAAACTGCTGTTTTTTTGTAGTGGGGTGACGATAGAAAAGTATTATGTACGTGAGTAGTGGCTACGGGTTTTTGAGATGATCTCCTACCAACGATCGTAATGATAACTAATGGATTGAGATGCGGAGAATGAAAGGGCCGATGTGTATAAATTTCCTTCTTTGGCAAGCCTAATATATTGAGCGAGTCTTCTAAGAATTGCCCTACATCTTTAGGGGACTGGACAACATACTGGACAACATACTGGGCATATAAGACTTTTATTGGTCCGACGGTGAGTCGTCCCCCGGCTCATCTTTATGGTTATCAAACGATCGAGAGACCTTCGGCTCACTTGAGGCATTGAGTAATTTTTTTTTGAGGACTAGGCTACTTGATTTTTATTTATTTTTTCCTTTTCATTAACTTGTTGTAGACTTTGTTCCACTATGTTGTCTATAGCTTTATTATCACACACAAAAAATTATCTCTCTCCTAAAACTGTCAAATGAAGGCATAAAAATTGCATACCAAACTTTATGTAATGTGTGAGCTACCATTTTTTTTTTCCCTACAAGTAGCTTTTTTCTATATCAAGTCCCATACCATTGCATAAGAAGGAGAAAATATGAAATTATGTTGATGTATTCCTCAGGGACGGACCCAGCATACAGGGGGGGGGGGTGTCCGATCCCCACTGAGATCCGAAAATCGACAAGGTTTTATAGGTAAAAAATGTAAAAACACTATTGATGTCCCCACTCGCCTTTTGAATTTGTTCCGGTGCCCCTACTGAGATTTTTTTCTGGGTCCGTCACTGGTATTCCTCCGTATTTATTTTTAGGTCATATAATAAGCAACAATTTTTTCAGGTAGTCTGTGCAAAATTACACGGGTCTGTGCAAACTTACATAGCCTCAACACAATGCATGTGTAAAATTGGACGGTGGGTGTATGGTTAGAAAATAAAACCGAAAGTGGGATTTTACACGTAGCTTGTGTTGAGCCCGCCGTTGCAAATTTGAACGGGCTCTGATATAACCTGAAAATCAATACGGAGGGATACATCAACCTGATTATATAATTACTCCATTAGTAATGTATAGGCTACAAAAGTTTTTCTCCATAAACAAGTAGGCTACCTAAACCTAAACACACGATTTGTCCACTAATTATACGCGCCTTCTCCTTAAGCGCTTTCCCCATGTTTCACCGGTCCAAATCATCCACTAATTATAAATTCCAATTCATTTTGCCCTTTGAAATCCTTACTAATTAAGGCTCTGATTCCCATCTCTTTCCTTTAAACTAGCGTTCAAAGTTTCCTCTCGGAAGCAGTGGCGGAACCAAAGGCCTTCAGAACATTGATTCTCTCTGTATATATGGTGCATTTTTATTTATTTTTCTGATTTTTTGTTCCCTTTTTGTTCAAAAAAACAAATATTTATTGATTAAAATTGGTTTTCGTGATTCTCTAGTGTTTTTGCTTCCTTGTACGTACATAATTTCATCGCTAAATTTTCTATGCAGGTGCAGGAACGTACCTGAGTGGGAATGAAACCTTTATTTTTTCAATTTTAAAAAAAATAAATAAAAAATTCTGAGCTGAAATTGACACATGATTTTGTTGGAGAGGCTAGGTAAGTGATTCTTTTTAGATTTTTTTTTCTTGATCAGTCTTTGTGATAAACCTTATTGTGATTGCCATATCATGTCGTCAGTATGTGTTTAAATGCGTTAATTAGTTATCCTCGCGACATTTTATTTATGTTTTTGGAAAATACGACAATTCCACATATATCAGAGCAGAATGTTTGATTTTATACCATTTATATGACTTGTGTCTTATGCTGGCCCGTACTCTTTGTTATTGTTCATATATTGAGGGTCTTTGTTTATGTGTGGTAGAAATCTATCATTACCCATCAGTTTTTAAAGCATGATCGAAATATATAATCTATCTCAGGTTTAAGTGTGGTTAAAACTTATAACTTGCCTCGGTTTTAAAGCTTGTATATATGAATTAATTAAACAAGTATAAGATATTAGTATGTTCGTATCTTTTTTTTTTGAGCAAAAGATCTTATATCCAGTGGTTTAAGAACAAACCCTTTTCCATAATTAGGTTGTAAGTTAAAATAACCCCGGATTTTTTTTAAATTTTGCGAGTTTATATACCAAACCAGTTAGGAGACTGGTGTATAAATTAATTAAACAAGTACTCCGTTTGGAGCGTAGTTTAGAATGGGTATATGTCTTTCGTCTCTGAAAAAAAATATTAATTAAACAACTATAAACCACATGAACAAATCATGGTTTAGAAACTAAGAGAAATGTCAATAGGTAATTGTTAAGATTGTGATACTTATCATTTTTTCCAGTCGTTGTTCATAACTTCGTCGTGACTCGAAATAAATTAAGCAACTATCATAATCATACTGTTGTTTCAACAAAAAAAAGCATTTTCGAAACTTAAACAATAAAGGTCTAAGTTTTTTACTTGTTATTTTCTCAATAAAACAAGGCTCATACTCGCATATTTGTAGTACCAACATGAATTTTATTAATCATACAAATCAATATGCTCCATGACATTAATACATAGGGGTGCACATGATTTGGATCGTGCGAGTTTCATAATAACTCATACCCAACCTTTATGTTGCGGATTATAAAAATATGAAATCATATTCAACTTAATTCAAAGTTCAACTTACACGTGTGAGTTTTGTTAATTGTGGGATGGGCGTGGGTTGGGTGTGGGTCAGCATGACAATAGGTTTGAACACTCTTAGTGCTGATTAAATGATTCAGTAATCTTTATTCAATTGTTTAGTTATTAGAGAAAAGAAAATATTCAACTTTTAAAAACCAAATAATAGAATAAATGCATATAGCATAATTATTGAAAAACAATTATTGCTAAAAAATGGTTATTCATTTGGTAGACTTATAGTCGTTTACTTTGTTAGACTACTCGTTTTACCGTGCATGAAAAATAGATTATAGTGTTTTGTTTAAATGTCTATCTTGAAAGTTAAAAGATGCAAGTTAAAAAACCATTCTCCTTTCCATTGTCAAGCAATTCTATTTTGTCGCCCTATATATGTAGACACACACACACACACACACATATATGGGTTGAGTTAGGTTTAAATATATATGTTTTTTTATGGTACAACTCATACTCAATCCATGAAATACGGGTCAAAGTAAATTAAAACCATAATCAATCCAAATCCATTTTCAACCCACAATTACGGGTTAAATTAGGTTAAAATAGGTCGGATTGGGTCGGTTGTGATTTTTTGTTCACCCTTTTTAATACACGTGTGTTTTCATCCAATTGTTGGTCTCGACATGTCGGTGAAGTGAATACACAATCAATTATTTCGTCTAGCATACTATTTACTTCACCATAACAAATATGTACGTGCTTCCGTCAATAACAATTTATTGTTATAATTTTACACCTCAACAGTTCACTGTCGTGATTTCCGGCGACTATTCCCATTTTTGTGAGAAGTCATCCAATATGTACTCTTGATTAAGTTTGTCCAAGTTTGTCCAATATGTACTATTGATTAATATAAGCACTCTTGATTAAGTTTGTCCAATATGTACTATTGATTAAGTGTTAAGAGATGATTATATAGTCCGAGGTCAATACTTATGGCTTTAATAAGGTCTATTGTGTGATATAAATAGGGATCATTTAAGGGCACGACACTAAACCTCAGACACTCTAGTACATGCCTATTTATAAACTTGGCGTGGTGTCCTAGGTAGATTTAGTGTGGTTCCTAAACACCCCTTGTAAATATTGTGTTTGGACGTACCGGTTGAAAGAATCAAGAGTGAGCCATACATGATTCCAAAATGTATCGTCATTTTCGATTAGGCCATGAATCTTCCATCAACTGACGAAGTTTGGGATAATGTATGTATAGATCGGAAAGTACAAAAGTCATAGTTTAAAGAAATAATAATAATAATAAATCTAGTACAAATTGATGGACAAGCGATCTTAATATGTATGTTTGCTCAAACGTCCGGTGGCCATTGTATTGCTAATTTGTAACCATGTGTTGTCGATGGTAGTCGTACAGAGATAAATGAGGAGAGGAATGTTTTTTCGCCTTATTATGATAATTTTAGATTTTGTGCGGTAATGAAAATTTTGTTTTATGGATGAACTTTGAGGTAAAAAAAGTTGGAGGTAGGGTGAAAATGGATGAATGATGGAATTTTTATTATGTTAGAAATTGGTAAGTTGTGTAGTTTGTAATAGGTTAAATTAAAGATTATAATGTATATCATTGAGAAATCAACATTTATGATATTAATCTAACTATATTGAAACATAAATATATCACGAAATAAACCCCAAAACAAAATCACGAAACAAACCCTTTGGCCTCTCTTGCCTTCTGAAATAAGTATTAATGTTTTTAAGAGTGTTACTATCCAACTTATACATGTAAAATCTCTTCAGAGATGACGATACATTTCGGAGTCATGAATGGCTAAATCATGGTTATTTAACGCCATACATTTAATAGAGTATTTCTATCAGACAATTAGTCTATTTTACTTCATGAATATTGGCGTCGAAGTATATATATAATAATGGATTATTATAATATTGGATGACTAGTTCAGGGTAACGGGAAGAGTCACTGGAAATGATGACATTGTAAAAGGTGTAAAAATTATAATAATCAAATGTTACAGAAGTATCGTGACACTCCATTCCAGACACCGTGTTTTTATCAGGAATTGAACGTCTGATGCGTATATAATTTAATTTTTAAATCAATTATATACTTAAACCTTACGTAATTACATCAGAGTTAAAACGGAAATGAAACGACACGGAAGAAATTTTAAACGATAAACAATATCGTACCAACTAATGAAAAGTCAAATGTTCCCAACAACATTTAACTGAAAGAAACGTAATAAATTCTAAACATTACTACAGCTTCAGATGAAAGATCAAAAGTCGAATGGACAGAACAAAGTATAATCCAATCATCTTTCGAAACATCAAAAGTAAACAATAAAGCTTCTGACGATACGGGATTTCACCCCTCCACGTGAAATTATCTTATTAGTCCAGCTGGCGTGTGGTGACTCCAAGCCTCTCATACACACCTCGGGTCGAATAAGAGATGTGTCAATGAAGGCCACAGCAGCCAGTAGATCTTGCAAGTGTCCCATTTCGAACACCCATGTCGGTGCTATACGAGTTGAGACCAGTGTTCCAGCCCAGCTTCACAAGCCCATTATCCAAGGGGTTACTTGGGCAAGGGGCAAGGCCCAATAAGGGTTATTATGTCAATAGACAACACCGCCCTAAGTTTTAGGGCAGAAGGTGGACTTATGCCTATAAATACACTACTCCAGGAACTACGTAGGGCTTGATTCCTAGACAATACACATGATACGTAAGCAATCCAAGATACATTCTTGGACTCAGCCATAAAACACCAAAAACACCATCTTTACTACAGTTCGACCCGTGCATATTCTTCTTGACTCACCCTTAGATTACACGTGGCCCTATTAAACCGGTGGTGCATTATTTAACATCATCAGCTTCCATAAGCTACTCCTCATAATAAACTTCTAATCAAAGTAACCTGCATCACCTTCTCGGGTTTGAAAACAAACATACAATTAAAAGGGTGAGTACATATGCATTCAATAAAAGGTAGAAGTATCGTGTTAACATTAGCAACAGAATAAGCAAGGTTATCAACCAACAATAACATCACCATTAGTTACTAACACATATGTATAGTAACACTCCCCTCTACTAGTAACCTCAACCAAACAAGGGATGAGTTGCACACAAGTCCAATGACACTTTGCGAGGTGAAATCTGCTTCATGACAAATTCACCTAGCCCCTCATATGGCATATGGTTAGCCCCTAAGTGGTGTCCAACACCCTGAGTCTAACCGACCCTGGGTCATCAACCCTCCCGGCTGTGAAAAAGAACGTGTCTCATCAAAGACAAGTGTACTTAATCTATAGACTCTCAAATATGTTTAAGCGTAGTTAAGCTAACCACCTAGGTTTATTCCACATAAAAAGGCTCTCTAGGCCCTGTTTAGTTTCGGGTTGAATTGAGGTTAAATGGATTCAAGAAAGATAAAGTAAAATAAAATATAGTGAAATAATGATTATAAAGTTGAAATGTTATGTTGAAATTTGTGTAGTTGAAGAAATGATTGGTGAGAGAATTTTAATGAAATACTATATTGAAAAAGTAATGGTTAAATATTGTAGTGGGTGAATAAAATGAATTGATTAATATTATTTTATTTGTTGATGTTGAATGATTGATGAGAAAATTATAATAAAATATTAGAATTATAAAAATAATGATAAATAAAAGAGTGGAGTGAATAAAATATTGGGTTGAATCCAAATGGATCCAACCTCACCCGAAACCAAACAAGGCTAAGGACTTATAGTCTTAGGCCGTTCTATACTATACTACCTATCACATTACACAAAAAGTATTGATTACTAAACACAACACCCCACATGTATAGCTAAGTGTTGTTTTCCGGTGATCACGTGTTTCTCTCTCAGAGGGTCTCCATACAGGGTTGTGCCGAATACCCCAGAAACCATACCCAATACTATGTCAATTAACAATCAAAGCTCATCACAATACACACTTATTGAAGGAAAGCAACAATGAATAAGCATTTTGAACTAGGGGTGTACACGGTTCGGTTCGGATCGGTTAATGGCCGTAACTGAAACCGAACCGAAATTTTCGGTTAATTGAAAACCCGAACCGAAACCGAACCGTTTGTAAAAGTCAACCGAAAACCCAAAAAAAAAAAATCAAAAGTAAATAATTAGCGATAACCGAACCGAACCAAAATAACCGGCTGATTAACCGAAAAACCAAACCGAAATAACCAAATTTCGTCCAAATTATACAATTACAACAGTTTGATTCACTATATGGTTATAAACGGTTTTATTTTTCTATTTGGTTTCGGTTTGGTTCGGTTCGGATATAAACGGTTTGGTTTTCGGTTTGGATTCGGTTCGGTTCGGTTTTCGGTTTGGTTTTCGGTTCGGATAATTTACAGCACTAACCGTAACCGAACCGAAAATTCCGGTTTTTTCATTTTGAAAACCGAAAACCGAACCGTAGGTCTTATTAACCGAACCGAACCGAATTACCCCGGTTCGGTTCGGTTTCGGATTATCCGTATCCGTGTACACCCTATTTTAAACTACAAACACAACACAACTATGTATTATATTTTCATATAATCCATTCTTCCAAAGAATAGACACTACACAATATAATCACCACATTATATCAATTTTAGATATGTCAATATATAAATACTACCTTTACATTTTTTTTGCTGTTTGAATCTATGTGCATAGTTTTTTTTTTTTAATAAACTAAGCCAACCGTTCCATGCTGCCAATTTCATACTGCCCATGCATTAAAATATTTGACAATTTCTCTCTTTTTTTTTTTGAAGAAAAATATTTGACAATTTCCAAGTGATTAACTAATCAATATAGCAGGTATGAAAAATACTTTCGATCAACCTTGAGTACCCATATTTTATGATAAATAAGGCTGCTGCATCCGTTCAGTTCAACGTAACTACATGCATAACTATATCGTATTGGTCGTGAAATTATATATTTAAATTAAACAACACGAAATATAGATTATTAAGCACAAATAATAAAAAAAACGGTTGAACCCTTTTACGTTATTAATTTGCAGAAAATTCTTGAATCAAAAATCCAAATTTCGAATTTGAAACGACTATGATGATTTTTTCGATTCTTACGATAAAATAACACCCTAGGATTAATCTAAGACATCTATTGAACCCTAATTGCTTAGAGCAACTCAAGAACCCAAGATTCCAAAAAGAGTGTTTTTGGATTTTTCTTTTCGTTTATGGTGATTCTTGTACCAAAACGTTCGTCTCGTCGCGGTGATCGTCGTGATATAAATTATTTGAAAAACGCAGAGACGAGTCAACACCTAGGATAAAGATTATGTCAAGTCTTTTCTCTTTTCTTCTTCTCTGCTTTCTGACCAATTTAGTCGACAGAGCGGTTTGAGGAAACTGACAATCGCATAAAATGGGGTGGGGTTATGGTAAGAGTTTTAAATAAGACAATTTCCATTAATACCTTGTTATCCAAAAAAAAAAATAATTAATGTAAAATTGGTAATAGGTTTATTTAAAAAGGAAATATCTTTTCACACTAATTTTTATCTTATCACACATAAATTTATTTCCAATTTCGCCCTTACTTTTTTTATTTTACGCGCGTTCTTTGGTCAGAATGTGACACATTATCCATACTGAAATATGGTCAGAATATACGTGTTGAGAGTCCACACTGGTTGATTCTGACCATCTTTTAGGTAGAATGTTTGAAGTTTTCCAAACTCATATATAGTCAGAGCATCATTCTGACCAATATTGAGTCCGGAATACTCTACACATTCAGACTAGAATTGGGTCAGGATAACAACAACAATATAAGAGCACCACTATTGATTCTGACTGAATTTCAGACAGAATATTAAAAGTTTTTTTCACTCAATTTTAGTCAGAATGTCTTTCTGACCGGTATTGAGTATGGAAAACATTCAAAATTCTGACTAGAATAAAATCAGAATAATGATCGTATTCTGACTCAAATTGGGTCGGAATGGTTGTTGTGTGAATTGACCGCAAATTGGCCAGAATAGTATATATTTTCTGGACTCATTTACGGTCAGAATGACAGGCGTGTGGAATATCCAAACGAAACCCACTCTCGGCTCTTGGTAGGTGTAAAATAAAATTGGTGTGAAAAGATAAATAAATTCCAATTACCCTTTTTACCCTTTCATGGATATTACAGGTACGGATATGCATGTTACGGTCAAGTAATTGGTATGTTTGACCAAATAATTTATTGTCAGTCTATGTCGAGATCAACAACTGTGTGGATAGACACATGTTTATGGTCATAGATCATATTGATTTGTATGATACTTTGATAACAGAAAGTTGTACCAAGGATAAGATATTATTGATGATTGTTCCTTCATACATATAGTTTGTAGGATAGGACACATGTCACTTCTATATTACACCACATGTCTAGTAGAATCTATCCTAGATTATGTAAATCTAGATATTACATTCAAGTCCCTCAATATCTAGATAAAGCCACATACTCTAACATCCCCCCTCAAACTAAATGTGG
Source organism: Gentiana straminea (assembly GCA_036785695.1). NCBI lineage: Eukaryota > Viridiplantae > Streptophyta > Magnoliopsida > Gentianales > Gentianaceae > Gentiana > Gentiana straminea. The sequence goes on from JAVUPR010000398.1 coordinate 3,890,357, forward strand.
GTGATGTTCTACATTTAGTTTGGATCGAAAAGGCACAAATGCAGTCCCAGACAATGCTTTAGTAAAGATATCTGCAGGCTGCTCATTAGATGGGATATAGTCAACCACCAAATCACCTTTAATGACTTGATCTCGAACATAATGCACATCTATCTCAATGTGCTTTGTCCTAGCATGAAAAACTGGATTTTGTGCTAGGGAGTTGGCACTGATGTTGTCACAGTACAGCACTGGTGTAGAAGTGAGCTGAATACCAAGTTCCTTCAGGAGTGATTTGAGCCATGTAATCTCTGCTGCAGCATTAGCCAAACTTCTATACTCAGATTCTGTACTGGATCTAGAGACTACATGTTGTTTTTTTGAGCTCCAAGTCACAAGAGAGTCACCAAGATACATACAGTGACCAGCAACAGATCTTCTGTCATACTTACAGCAGCCCCAATCAGCATCACTGTATCCTGTCAGTGAAGTAGCAGCATCAGTATATGCCGTCAGATCAAGTGTGCCATGTGCTTTGAAGTGCAGGCCAAAATCCATGGTTCCCTTTAAGTACAGTAAAACATCTATAAATTAATACTTTTTATATTAATAACCTCTCTAAAATAATATTTTTCTCCGGTCCCGATTTGGGCCAATTCAAAAAATGACCAATTTCGATAAGATAATAAGATAATAATTTTTAGAAAATCCCTGTATAGATATACAGTCCCAATAATATCATAAATTAATAATTCTCCATAATCACAAAAATATATATGTTACAATTTTGTAAAATATGATTCCATTGTTGTCTGTTTTTTCTTAAAATTTAAATCTGCTTGAAGCTCATCTCTAATCTTCCTTATTGCATCCAAAAGTTCGGGTGTGGTGCTTTCGAGCTGCATCAGAAAGTTGTTAAGTGTCTTTGATGCGTTAAGTGCTTCTTTACGTGTACTAATTTTTGTTGTAAAAATACAAAGGAATAAAATTAATGTATGTACACTGAATCTTGTATGTATAGTACATTGAATTTGTAACTAATATACATTGAATTAAGTACAATACATAAATTTGTACAGTTCATTCTATTTAAATTTATATAATTAAAATTTAATTTTGTTTGATATCGAAAACTCTCTATAAATTAATAATTATTAATTTATCGATAAATTAATACCTCTCTAAATTAATAAAATCTTCCGGTCCTAACTATATTAATTTATAGAGGTTTTACTGTATCTGAGGACTCTTTTCAGAGCTTGCCAATGAACATCACTGGGTGAATGCATAAACTGACTCAAAGTATTTATGGCAAAAGCTACATCTGGCCTTGTAAAGGTTAGGTATTGGAGGGCACGTATGACACTCATGTACAAGGTAGGATTCTTCATGGGAGTTCCTTCTTCTGGAAGAAAGGACTTACCTATCACCATAGGAGTAGGACAGGGTTTGATATTGTCCATATTGAGTTTATGCAAAGAAATGTTTGAGATAGTGTTTTTGAGTCAAAAGTATACCACCGTTGTCTCGTGAGCTTCAACACCAAGAAAATGACCGAGTGCTCCCAAATCCTTCAAGGGAAATCGTTATTGAGCGATCCGATGAACTTACGGATAGCATCAACACTCGTTTCCGGTAATGAGGAAGTCATCAACATATACCAAAGACATACAAAAGTGTTTTGTTGTGCCTCAGAATAAAGAGAGATGTGTCTGATACAGACTGAGTGAAGCCCCATTGAATCAGTTGTGTCTTGAGTTCCTCAAACCATGCCCTAGGGGCTTGTTTGAGCCCATATAGGGCCTTTTTCAAATGGCAGACATGGTCAGGTTTGGAGTTGTCAATGAAGCCTTCAGGTTGGGGCATGTACACTGACTCATACAGAGTTCCATTTAGGAAAGCATTATTGATATCAACTTGATGAATTCCCCAATTTAAGGAAGCAGCTAAAGATAATATAACTCTGATTGTCCCTGCCTTGGCCACAGGACTGAAGGTTTCTGTATAATCAATACCTTCCTTCTGATTGAATCCTTTAGCCACTAACCTGGCCTTGTACTTGAGGACACTGCCATCTGGTTTCAACTTAGTTTTGAAGATCCATCTGTTCCCCACCAGATTCTGGGAAGTATTATGTGGCACCAGTTCCCAGGTGTTATTCTGAATCGGGGCTTGATATTCATCTTTCATAGCCTGGAACCATTTAGGATCTGCCATGGCCTGGGACACAGAGGTCGGTTCTAAAGTGACATATGGCTCCATAATAGTGGTCAAGGTGAAGATTTTTTTTGGTTTGGATATACCACTCTTGGCCCTTGTTTGCATCTGATGTTTTGGTGGGGAAGGACTGGAAGAAGATGTTGAGGATGAGTCACTGGACTGTGGGACATTTGAAGGTGAAGACATAGGTGATGGAGGAGCAGGAAACTCAACATGAGGAAAGGGTGATGAGTGCATTGGTGTCACTGTGTGATCTGGTGATGTGGTATATACTGGTGAAGGTGAAGCAGGACTAGCAGATTGTACTTCTGTCATGGCACCCTGGCTTGATGAACCTGCAGAATAAGTATAACTAGGAACATAGGACATAGTATTAGGCACAACAGAACTAGATATAACATCAGCAGGACTGTGAGGATGCATCACCTTATAAAGGAATTCAGACTCATTGAATTTAATCCCAAGATCAGCCAGAAAAGACTCAAAACTCCTATATTCACCCCCCCCAGTCAGACTGGACAGTTTTAATGGTTGTGTTAAGAGTGTTTTCAACCAGTTTTTTGAATTTAACAAAAGTGGCTAATGCATCAGACTTGTGTTTAAGGGATAAATCCAAGTGAATCTACTAAAGTCATCAATAAAGTGTATGTAATAGGTAAAACCAGCAGTAGATTGAACTGGGGCAGGCCCCCAAATGTCAGTGTGAACAAGGTCTAAAACATGAACATCATGACTAGTAGAAGAACCAAGTGGTACAGCATGAAGTTTGCCAAACTGGCAAGCATCACAGAAAGAAAGATTGCCATTAATAGCTACACCATAATCAGAAGCAACCTTATTTAAAATTCTTAGACTAGGATGCCCTAATCTTCTATGCCAAACATCAGGGCTAGTCTCATTAGGCAAAACAGAAACAGCAAAACTACTAGGAGCAGCAAACTTGGATTGAAGGGAACTCTTGGAGCTGGTTGAATCTTCACTGAAAAGAGGCTGAATCTGATATAGGCCATTTGCCAGGGTTCCTTCCAGAAGTACTCTCTTTGACACTTTGTCCTTCACAATACATTTAGAGCCATGAAACTCAACAAAAACATTATTGTCAGAGGTTAGTCTGGAAATGCTAATCAGATTCTTTTTGATGTGAGGTACATGTAAAATATCATTCAAGTGCATATGTGGTTCAATGACAGAATGTCCAGTGTGTGCTATATGCAGTTTTTGGCCATTACCAACAGTTAGGGAATCCTTACCATCATATTCAGATTTGATCTGCAGATTGGCCATGTCTGAGGTAACATGGTTGGTTGCTCCAGAATCTGCATACCAACTTGGATCTCCAACCATTTCAGGTGTTGTAAGGTAGGCAGCTACTTGCCTATTTCCACTGTTTTGATTGCCCTGAGAGTTGTTGTTTGACTCATACCTATGCCAGCATTCTGATGCAATATGCCCAACTTTGAGGCATATTTGGCAGGTAGGTCTTGGTCCAGTCCCAGTGCTTCTACCATTGCCATTTCCTCTACCCCCACCTCTGGATCTGCCACCCCTTCCAGATCCTTGTTGGTTTCTTCCTCTACCATTGTTCTGGGGTCTGGAACCTCTGGTTCCTCCTTGATACATTTGAGCAACTTGAGCACTGGACTGAGACAGATCTAGAGGAGATGAAGGATTAAACCTTGCAATGAGGCGTTCGAGTTAAGAGTTGGGATTTGGACTTCGGGCCAAGATAAAGAACCAACTCGAGATGTGATGTTAACAATCACAGATTCATACTCCTTGGTGAGTCCTCCAAGAGTAGCCAGAATCAACTCAGATTGAGAAATTGGGTATCCAGCAGAAGCCAGTTCATCACCATGTGTCTTCATTTGAGCCAGGTAATCGGCCATAGATTTGGCTCCTTTTTCAGTTTTGATAAGAGCATCCTTTAATTCCAAGATCCTGGACTCAGCACGACTATTATGAAGAACTTCAAGAGTATGCCAGACTTCAGCAGCAGTACCACAACCAACCACTTCAAGGAGTGCTTGTTCTGTCATGGAACCAAGCATCCAACCAAGTAACAGTGCATCCATGGTCTCCCATTCATCAAATGCTGGATTCTTGATAGGTACTGCTGGATTACCTGTAGAATAGACATATTCTGGTGGTTTGGGTCTTGATCCAAACACATGTCCTTCCAGACGATGACCTCTGATAACTGGTAGAATCGAATACTTCCATAGTAAGTAGTTTGTTCGATTGAGCTTGACGGTGAAGTTTGGAGTTAAGGTGCCTCCAAACGGAGGAGTGTGAGTAACTAAAGGTAGATTTGAAGAGAAAGGAGATGATCGGAGGAGGGTGGACGGAGAAGCACCGGAAAATAGAGGTGCTGTAAACGGAATAGTGGACGGATAGCTTAAGCTGAGAGATGGAAGAGTTTGAGCTGATGTAAGTGGTGGAGTTTGGGTGATTGTAGATGCAGGAGCAGTGGTTGTGCTACCTGCCGGAGCTGAGCTCCCAGTGGCGGCCATAGCCGGAGAAGAAAGGTGGCTCGATACCAACTTTGATAACAGAAAGTTGTACCAAGGATAAGATATTATTGATGATTGTTCCTTCATACATATAGTTTGTAGGATAGGACACATGTCACTTCTACATTACACCACATGTCTAGTAGAATTTATCCTAGATTATGTAAATCTAGATATTACATTCAAGTCCCTCAATATCTAGATAAAGCCACATACTCTAACAATGATTAATTACATTCATTTGGTACTAGAAGTATGTATTTTTCAGCTACATTTTATTTAGAAGATTAAAAATAACCATTTAGGTTTTTGTTGTTTATGTTTCGGAATATAATTTGTTTTTGTTGAATAGTATGGTAGATGTTTAATGTATTTTCAAGTCTCGTCAAATAGAGAATCAAGACAAAATAATGAACAACTACTAGAAGAAAAATACTACATCCGTCTCATAAAAGTGTCTAATTTTTATGGTGCACATAGATTAAAAAAAATTAATGTGTTGTATTTTAAATACTAATTGACACATATGCTCCTACTTTATAATAAATGCTTGTTTTGGAATATGAAAAGTATATACAAATATCAAATGGTGATAGGGGTATATTTGGAAAATATGCATTAAATGATGCATTGATATTCTAAATGGACACTTTTTATAGAACAATCATTTCTTAAAAAATAGACACTTATTATAGGACGGAGGTAGTAGTTGATGTTTTTCGTAATATTCATAATTTCTGTAAGACTCAACAAACAGGATGATTGCGCAACATGTTTTTTTTAAAGCCCCTTTATTCTTCCTAAAGAAAAACCATTTTATTCGCTCCATAGTTCATCTACTTGCTATCCCACACATATCAGTGTACCACGGTATTTTAATAGAATCGACCTTGTGAAAGTCGAATGTACAAGTCCACACTCGACTTCCTGCACTATCAAATTAGAATCGACACTGGAAAATTGAATGTTGCACATTCGACTTTCTCAAGATCGATTTGATTGTGGTGCACAGATAGTGTGGTACACAGTCGATCAGCTATGGGACAAATAAAAACCTTTTTTTTAAAGCTAGTAGCTTGACATGTGTCATTATATAAAAATAGTAATTAAAAATGCTTAGATAGGGGTAAAAGTGTGAAATTCAAAAGGTAATGGTAAAATTGCAAAATTCATGAACAAACAAAGTCCTGTGTTTGTTTTCGTAACAACAATACTCTTTCCATACACATAGTTGTGTCTAAAATCAGTTAAGTTATTCAATTAGAAGAAGGATATTGCTTACACTCAAGCATATCTTCTCAATATGCTCCCTCAAGTGTGGGGTCTAGAGAAGAGGTTTCATGTACATAGTTGCGTCTAAAATCAGCTAAGCAATTGTTCAATTAGAAGAAGGATATTGATTACGCTCCAGCATATCTTCTCAATACGCCCCCTCAAGTGTGGGTCTCTAGAAGGGGAGAGAGGGCCCAACACTTGGGAATTTTTAATTATAATTTTTTTGAGAAAACTGTGCTTGGAGCGGAGTTTGATTATAAGACCTCTCGCTCTGATACTATGTTGAACTACAAACTCTCCCAAAAGATTAAGGGCCTGTTTGTTTACAAAATTAAGCACTTATTCTTAAAAGATTAAGTGGTGGTTATATTAAGTGGTGTTTGATAATAATTATAACACCACTTAATTAGTTAAGAACATCTGAATTGGTAGTGAGAAATTTTAAGTGGTTTGAGGACCGCTTAAGTCTGAAAATTTTGCTTCCGAAAATCAATGATCCCACGTTATGCTGTTATTGCCCATGATCTCTATTTTTTTTATACAAACCTCCCATATATTACTGTACTTTATTTTCTACTAATGAGTCCAGCCGCATTTTACTGTTCCCGGACATTATTTTTTTGAACCCTTTAATATTTTCATTATTTCATGGACTTTGGTTTTTAGTGTAATTGTATAATTAGGATAAAGTTTTAAATATATTTTTCAATGTATTACTTATATATTTGTTATATGTATGTGCAGTCCTAAAATTAAAAAAAATTGTATGTGCAGATGTTATGAACTATTCATGAAAACGCATGCATATACACACATACATATATATTTTCCTCATATATATATATATATATATATATATATATATATATTATGTTAAAAATTATAACTACATTGTAGCATATTTGCTAAAAAGAAAAATTGCACCACTGTTTTTTTAATATCTGAAAATGTGTTTGGATAAAATCATAACGTAATTTTAAGATTTTTTCATAGGTGTTATCAAACACTCTATTCAATTTCAGCACTTAAATATTTTAGAAACTTAATATATTCAGATTTCAGACTTCAGACTTCAGATTTCGATTTTAGTTTTAACAAACGCCCCCTAAATTGATGGGAAGATAGATAATTAACATTTTATCTCAATATCCAAAAATTTGTTAAGCTTGATATAGTCGGAAGAAAAATGGTTTTAGCAGTACTATAAGTTTTCTATAAATTGAGATCACAAAAATAAACTTATCATATCACACAATAAACTTATCATGATGCATCATAAAACTGTTTTTTCTATTTTTGTGTCTGATACTATCAACACATGTTTTTAAATTACCAATTCAATGGCCACAAGCTGTTTGCAAGGTCTCACATCCCCATCCATGTAACGGTGGGATAAATTGCTTCACATTAATCAATGGTTTGTGATAGGATACATCTATTCCATGCACGGGCCCTATGTAGCGATTTAGGTAAAGAATTAACTTTCTTTTTGTATTTTTAATTTTTTGACTTTTTATTAACCTAAACCTTTAATTTATTACACAGTATACAAGCCTTCGTTGATTGATGGAGGTTTTATGGCCTGATGGGTAAGGATTAAATGACGGATTTTGGGTCATGAATGGTGCAATCATGGTTGCCATACACCATACGCTCACAATAATTATTTCTACCAGGCAATAAGTGCTTTTAATGCCGTAAATATTGATGTCGAGGCATATACTGTGTTGATTAATGAATAAGCTACGAGCATATGCCTCGACATTAATATTGATGGAATTAAAAGCACTTATTGCGTGGTAGAATCGTGGGCGTACGGTGTATGGCAACCATGATCGTGCCATTCATGACCCCTAAAATCCGTTGTTGAATCCATACAGATAGGCCACAAAACTTCCATTAACTGATGAAGGTTTGTATACCGCATAGTAAATTATATGATTAGTTTAAATAATAAAAAGTCAAATCACTAAAAATTAAAATAAAAAAGTTAATTCTTTACTTGAATTGGTACGTAAGGGCCCGTGCATAGAATAGATGCATCATGCCAGAGACCATGGATCATGAAGCGTTCTATCCCACCGTTACATGGCTGGCTTTGTGAGACCCTGCAACCAGCCGGTGGCCATTGGATTGATAATGTGAAAGCATGTGTTGATAGTATCAGACACATGAACAATAGAAAAATAGTTTTATGTTCCATCATTATAAGTTTAATATGATAAATTTATTTCTGTAATATGATAAGTTCAATTTTGTCATCTCAATTTATAGGAAACTTATAGTCAGTGGCCATTGAATTAATAATTTGAAAGCATGTGTTGATAATATCAGACACATGAAAATAAAGAAACAGTTTTATCTTGCATCATTATAAGTTTAATATGATAAGTTTATTTGTGTAATATGATAACTCATTTTTGTGATCTCAATTTGTAAGAAACTTATAGTACTAGCTGGTAAAAGTATAAGCCTAACAAATTTTTGGATTCTATTATTTATAAATTAAAATATACTAGAGTGTAAGCAATATCCTTCGTCTACTTAACTGATTTTGGACACAACTTTGTACACGGAAAGAGTATTGCTATTACGAAAACAAATACACAAAAGTGTTTGTCACCTTTACTACTCTCCCCAACGAGATACATAAATAAGGTATACAAATTATATCTAAATACATAAATAACAAATTCAAAACAATATTTAACCATCATTGTACAAACAAAGTATATTTCACAAACTTGAACCTGCAGCGGCTAACTTTAAACTTACTGGATCCGGAAAAATGCTACTCAATCCTTTAATATCAAGAGTCTCCTCTCCCTTAAAAACCTTCCCCTAAAAACGAATCATGTATCAATTTCCCTCAATTATCTTCCCGCCATGTACTGATCGATTTCTCTACATTTTCTTTCTGGCCACACATTTTATTTGGTCTCTAAAAAATAGATTTCCAGTATATTGCACAAACTTGAAGTTGCAGTGGCTAGCTTTTAATTTCAAGTATATTGCACATGGTTGTTTGGCTCTAAAGCAAATCTCATAATCATCTTTATTTAAATTCCTAGAAATAGTAACATTGGGAATATGTCGAAGGACCTTTTCTGAAGGGTGTTCCGAATGCCGCTGCCACAACTCCTTAGATTTTTGACCATCAACAGTCATAACACAAACTTCAGGAACTCCGGAGAACAGACTAAGTTCATCCACACGCTCACCCAGTCCAATCAACGTTCTCGTCACTCGATCTTGCATTACACACACTGTATTGGTGAGTTGTATAACACAATCATTATCATCCTGGAATTGCGTAACGGAGAGCAAATTGCAATTCAGATTAGGAACAAATAAAGCATTTTTTAAAGATAATTTCCCAGATAGAAAAATTGTTCCTTCATGGGTGCCGTGGCCGTCGAAAACTCTTATCCGGTAACCCAATGGGACATCGAACTATTTGATGGGAATCAACGAGCAAATCAAAGTTTCTGGTCACGTGAAGCGTCGCCCCCGTGTCAATAATCCAAGCCGTGTTGTTTCAGAAGACTCAAAAGTTCAAAGATCCCTTGCCATTGGGCCGGAGTGATGTTAGCCAACCCGGATTGCTCCAAATTCTTCACATGAGCCGGGGCAGTGGGCTGAATCGGGCCTGTTGAACCCACTGCGCTAGCCTTATTCACCTTCGGGTTGGAGGAGGAAGATGTTGCACCGCGTCCCCATCTGGCCCCCATAATTCAAGCCAGTGATTAAGTGAATACAAGTCAAGTTTATTATTTTTTATCAAAACAAATCAGTAAGCACAAGAACAGATAGTCAAGGCAAAAACAAAACGCCAAGAATATATTTAAGGTTTAAACTGATACCGGTTTGCAGATAAAAAAATATTACAGGACTGAACAGGTTTGAAACAATAAAAAAAAGTTACAGTTGAGACTGATCTAACTGAGTTCAATAGGATACAAAAACTGATGAAAATTAATTCTTAGATCAGTCAAGGGCACTGCTCAGACTGAAAAATATCATATGTACTTTAGTGATGATAAACACAATTAACTTTGAAGTTTATCAGCACTTAAATACAACTTGATTTACAAAGGTTTCAGTGAGCACAACATGAAGGGACCAGACTAGACTGATCAATCAGTTTCACCATTGAACCGAGGGTCAGATTTGAGTTGCACCTCTGATCTGACTGTCAAGGTCAGTATTGGAACTGATCACAAATGATCAGCAGGTCCAAACTGTGGACAAAGTAAAAACTCAAAATAAAAACCTATTACAAGGTGTTCAATTGAAAGTTTAGATTTTTCAATAGATTTACAGGCAGCACAAATAAGCAGATTCAGCAAATAAGCACAGTAGAGGGGCAAGGATGTATATCACAAGGATATACACACTGAAAATTCCCAGCAGATATGGGGAAAGACAAAATAGACAAAGCCAAGTGATGCACATATTCAGACTTGCAAAGATTCAGAGTATCAGTCTGTAATGCCATATTCTCAAGGCTGTGTGCACTTAGACAAAGTACAGATCCTGATATTCTAATGTGCAGCAAGATGAGTACTGTGACAAGACTTGCACAGACTTTATAGCAATGGACAAACACTCAATCTGAACAACAGGATTACACAAGGTCAGATTGATACTGAAATATGAGCTACAGGCCAAAATCCTCTCAGGGCCTTTTTGCTAGTTCAAGCTTTCAAGTATCAATTTCTGATCTTAGAAACTGACTTATTCAGGTTCAGTGTTTGACAGACTCAATTATAGATACTACTCAAGTATGGCTAATTGAGACACACAACAAGAACAGGGATACTGCAACACTTGATATGAATTCCTGAATGACACAAGATCAGAGATAGCTTGAAGTCAATGTCTGAATTGCCAGATCCTCACTTGGGCAATCTTCAGACTTAGGTCCTTCAAAGTCGATGATCTTATCACAGGGGTGCTTCAAATCAAACAAGCATACCACAAACCAGTTTAAACAAAAGCAAAGTTATAAGAGTGTTTTCTGAATTGATTTACCTCTTTTAAAAAGACACAATGCAGACAAACAGAGGAGTTGATCCTGTGTCCTGTGTATAGCTTTTCCAGTCCTCAAGCTATACACACTCCAGCAAGGTTCCAACTGATTCACTATCACTTCAGGCAAGTGATAGGGAATCCAGACCACAAACTTCTTCTTGCAAAAAAATGACTTAGAGAAATTTTGAAAAGGAGAAAATGTGGTGTTTGCTTAAGTTGTAAAACTGATGTTGAAATACTTGGATGAGGGTGGCTATTTATAGGACTTGTAAAGTGAGAAAGCCTAAGACCTAAACAGAATAAAACCCGAAGCACTAGACCACTGAACATGACTCGGGCAAATCAATTGATCAACCAAAACAGTTACAAGTAGAATACAAGGTTGATCTAGTGATTTAAAACGGGTTTAATTCGACCTGACCACACAAAAAGGTCTGAATTTACTTGAAAAACCAACCAAAATCAGTACAGACCAAGGTTGGACCGGTTTGGATGATTTGTTTGGCCATCATTGGGTTTAAATACCCTCAGCAGGTTACAATTCAGTGTCATTGGGTAAATACCCTCAATTGAATTGTCTTGACAGGACTAGGGTACAAGATTCAGCCATTTTACCATAGCAATTCGGGTGGTGATTCACCGAATCAACTCTCACGTGCCGATATGAAGAGATTGCCTTGCTTAACCCTCAAATTAAAGCTGCAGATCCTCCAAATCACACATGTGGTCAAAAGCACAGATCTTATGCCATTTGAAGATCCAGAACGGTCAAGAGGTAACATGTAATCGGCCATTGAAGAAAAATCAGGCAGAATCAAAGAACTAATCAGAGTAATATATGCTGATATTAACAAAAAAGGAAAGATACGACCTTTAAGCTTCAAAGCCATCACAGAGTGAAACCTCTATGTTTCTTCGATAGAATCGCTGAGAATCGGAGCAGTCAATGCTCGAATCATCATGATTTTGAAGTAAAAGTGCAAGCTTTCACCTTGAAGCCTTCCTAATCCGAATTTCATCACATGGTTGCTTCGATTTTAAGGAGCCTTCACAGGATACGATTTTGTGTAGCTGTAAAGCTGTATTTCATCATGTGGGTCAGATGAAAAAGGAACGTGAAGAGGATGAAGCCGTTTGCAGATTTTATGGGATGCGAGTTAATTGAGAATCGAAAAGGTTGAAGAAGAAGAAAGGATTTTCAGGAGAGCATTGGAGGGGTACGGCTGAGAGAGAATTAGGTTTAGGTTTGGGGGTTGGATTATTTTTGGTTTGAGGAAGAGGCCAAATAGTTTAGAAGGGGGTAGGGGCCGGGTTAAAAAAAAGATTGGGCCAGATTAAATAAATTTCAGCAGACACACCAAAAATGGCCCAACAGCTTTTTATGTAGAGATATATTTATGAATTTTGTATAGTAATTAATTAAACTAAAAAATTAGTTTATAAAATCAATAAATTAATTTTATAAACTAGATTAATAGTTTAATAATCAACTACACAATTCAATAAGACCTGCAAGGATGAATTAAACACAAAAGAATGCCATATGATGTAAGTGTTAACTTAATGGCAGTTAGTGGCGGGGGTATTTTAGTAAAATCACATTTGAGGGGTATTTTAGTAAATTAATCAAACTTAAATGCAACAGGGGCTCATAACTCAACAAAGATGTGGTAGAGGTGGAAGGAGTCTACCTACTACATCATCTAAAGATTCACTGAATGACTTCAAAGAGTTATACATGCGTTTAGGCTTCAGAGTACATCAGATCAACCTTACTCTACCTGAGGCATGGAAATGGTGGAAGGAAGTGAATCCCCATATTGATTTTTCCCTTATTGAAAATCAGTGGATGAGAGAAATGGTAAGAGATATAAGGGAATATCATGAGCAGCAAAAGAAGGAAAGGCAGGAAAGGGAAAGAAGAAACTAGATCAGCATACTTACACTGGAATTTTATTTTTGCTGAATCTAGACTGTAATACTTTTTGAACAAAAATGATTATAATGAGAAATGATTGAATTTGTTCTGTTTTTGTATTTACTCTTTTTGCTTTGCTGTAAGGAGGGTATTGGCATCATCACCAAAAAGGGGGAAATTGTTGGACTTATTTTAAGTTTTAGTGATGAGTGCCAGACTAGCTGTTATAGAGCAAAGCAAAAGATGTCTAGATCAAATGTATAGGCTTATTAGAGTTTGATCTTGTATAGGTTTGATCAAACAAGCACTGTAAAAGGTCAGCTGACTTTCATCAGCAGACCTGTCTAGATCAGTAGGGTACCCTGAGTCAGTAGACTAATTTAGGAACCTGCTGAAGACTGAAGGCTGAGGGCTCAAACTCAGTTATTGAAGGCTAAGGGATCAAAATTAGTATTTTAAGTCAAGGATATGGAATCAGAATTTAGGAAGTCTGTGATGACCTAAACTGATTGCATATACTTTGTGTACAAGGTCTAAGTTCCATAAGTTAAATGATGATTGGAACTTAGTTACATTCAAAATGGTGTAATCTAACTTCATAATAAAAAGTTAGATATAAGAAAAGTCAGCTGCAGTGTTTTTATAAACACAGTAACTTTGGATCAGCTGACTGAAATGTATTTCAGCAGACTTACAATCACAGGAACCTGCTGAACACATATTTCGATTTAATCAAAGGTTACATTGGAAGATTACAAAGAAAAGGACAGATAACAACTCTTGATTTTATCAACAAATCAATGGCTAAGATTAAAGGGACGTTGGAAAGAAACAGTGGTTTATACAATGGATACAAGTCAAAGGGTGGACGATCGAAATCGACAAAAAGTAAGCGACAAAGTGTCGTCGGTACTATGTACAGGGACAGAAAGCAAGTCAAGATGGGACAAATCTGAAAAGGCTATGCTTGAATTTCAAACATAAGTCACAAGGATTCTCACCTATAAATAGAAGACCCCTGTTACATAAACAGATGAGGATTTAGTGAGAAAAACAACATATAATCTTGAGCTTCAGATTCTTATCAAGAAATCACCCTGCTGAGCCTACTGAACTTAAAGCTACTGATCCAGTAAACTTCTTCAAGTGTAATCTGTTATCAAGCTACATCAATTTTACACACTTAAAGAATCCAAGCTGCTGATCATATCATCCTGATCAAGCTGCTGAAGGCTGAGTCACTTACTTGATTCAAACTTTCTTTCATAAGAAATCTACTGAAGACAATGAAGCATCTTTGGGTGTCAAGGACTGTTGTTTGTGGTGGAGCTGGTGAGGAGGCTATCCTACCCTTCAAGGACCAGTGGAAGACTTTGGAGCAGCAATCCTACCTGTTCCAAGTGTTCTGTTTGTGAAGCCATAGTTATTGGTGAAGGACAAACAACTAAGGGATTTTTGTAACCGCTACCTCAAGGATCTCTAGTGAATTACCTCCAACATCACAGGAGAAGAGTGGACTGACAGGATTACACCACCTGGAACCACTATAAAAATTGCCTACTTACTTTCTGCATTTAAATTCTGCATTTAGTATATTTAGCACATCAATCAACTAAACTAGCAACTGAATCACACACATACACTACTGAGTATCTAATACTTGGTATCATATTTTAACAACAAGTAATAAGGCTTAATTTAAATATATTCTGCTATAACAAATTCAGTAAAGTCAATAGTCGGCGAGAATGCGAGTGTCGAGACTGCGAGCTATCGAGCGAGTCGTTGAAGTTCTTGAGTTTGTTAACTCCAAAAGTTTTAAGTGTTAAGTTTATTCACCCCCTCTAAACTTAACCAAATCCTTTTCAAGGGACCAACAATTGGTATCGGAGCGATTAGCACGTTCGAAGTAATCCTACTTGTTGTGCTTGTGAAAATACTTTGAAAACTTTTTCAAGTTTCTGATTTTCAAAGCTTTGCATCATGGATAACAAATAGTATGCTAGAACAATGTTGATGTGTTCTTTAGATCGTTTTGATGAGTATAAACGTCGTATGCAGGCTTTTCTAGCTGCAACACATGATGAGATGATGGATGTGCTGACTGATGGACCACTGGAAATCACAAAAGCTATAACTGTGGATAATCAAACTCAGTACATTCTAAAGCCAAAAAGAGAATGGAATGCTGAAGATAGAAAAAGAGCAAACCTCAAAAATATTGCTATTGATATCATATACTGAAACTTGGATAGCAATATGTACATGAAGGTGAAAGATTGCAAGACTGCAAAAGAACTTTGGGATAAGTTGCAATTAATCTGTGAAGGCACTGATGCTATCAAGAAGAACAAGATCAGTGTGGCAAAGATGAAGTTCCAGGAGTTCAAAATGAAACCAAATGAAACTATTGAACAAATAGAGTCAAGATTGAATGCAATAATGGATGAACTGACCCTACTCAGTGTAAAGTACTCAAAAGAAGAAATCAATTCAAAAATCTTGGAAGCTTTACCTGCAAAAGAAGTTTGGGAAATGAAGGTGTCTGCAATAGAAGAAATGAGAAGTCTACATGAAGAGGACACCTTCAAACTGTTTTCAGATCTTAAGGCATGTACCTGAGAATGAAAAAGAAGAACCAAAGACCACTGCATTGGCTGCCACACATCAAGAAGAAACATCAGGAGCTCAAGATGATCTACTGGATGAGATGCAAGAGCAAATTGCCCTACTGAGCAAGAAAATCAGAATGATGAAAACTGGAAGGGGTTCTCCAAGGAATTTCCAAAAAAAGTTCTGTGAAAAGTAGAAGGAAGAATCCAAGAAAGACAATGATTACTTGTGCTATCAATGCAAGAAACCAGGACACTTCAAACCTGACTGTCCTAAGCTAAAATAGAAGAAAGAACCTGATTATCTTTGCTTCAATTGCAAGAAGCCTGGACATTTCAGACCTGATTGTCCAGACCTACTGAAGAGCAAAAGTCAACAAAGAAGATCTGGCAAAAAGCTATGGTTGCTGAAGATGAATCAGGATATGAAGTAGAATCAGTAAAAGGAAATGAATCTAATGATACTGCAGTTGTTGCTGATATGGATGATTATGCTTTAATGGCAAATATGGATGAAACAGAGGAGGTATACAATTCTGTATCTATAAACACTCCTGCTGAAAGTGACTGTGAATCAACTTGTGGTTCAAATCCTAAAAATTCTGACAATGAACAAACTTTGGATGCCATCCTTAATCAACTGAGGATAATACAATCTGGTTATGAGATTGTGAAGGCTGAAAAAGAAGCTCTTCAATCAGAAGTTGAAAGATTAAAAGCTAAATTAAGAATTCTCAAGGGTAAGGAAAAGGAGGTTGGACAGAATCAACACAAGTCTGCTGTACAATCAGTAGCTGTTGAATCTGCTGAACAATCTTGTTCCTCCACTGCATTCAAATCTGGAAAGCCTTATGGTGACAGAACAAGCCTTGGATTTGGAACTCAACAATCCAATAAGAGTGGATCCAGTAAGGTTACTAAACCTAATACCTGAATTGGTCCTAAGTTTGTGCCTGCACAAGATCCAACCCCCAAAAGGGCTGATGAGGCAGTGAAGCCTACTGAGAAAATTTCAAGGAGGCAAAATCAGAAGTCAAAAAGGTCAACATCACCTAACAAAAAGAATAAATCCAAAAATAGGACTGATGTACCTTCTAGACTTGCTGATATCAGACTTGCTACCAAGTCTGCTGGACCACAAAAGGGTAAAAATCAGAGATATTCCAAGGAGAAGAATCCTAAACCTAAAAATGTCAATCATTCAAGGGATACTTATCTCAGGGGGGAAAGGTAGACTGTTCCCTACTAATGATGATTGGAATATTCCTGCTCCTATTGCTAAAAACAACAGATATAACCATACTTATCTCATAGGGTAAAACCTCAGCAATGGAATCAGCAGAGGACTCAGCAAAGGACTTATATAAGACCTCAACAGAGACCTCAGTAGACTCCATACTACAGGGCTGTTCCTAACAGACAGCAAACTAATGGTTATGCTAGTGTTTCTAACAAAAGAAATCACTCCAAACAGCACTATATACCAAAAGGCCAGCAAGCATATGTGAGTCCTACACAACCAAATGTTAGACCTTATGGATGTGTGGAATACATGTATGAACAAAAGAATGATACCTTTCAAAAAAGACCTTATGGAAACTTGCCAAGGGTCATGCTTACCACTGACCATCATTGACCCAAACAGTTTTGCGTACCTAAAATATATAACTTTGTTTTGTAGGGTGTCTGGTACTTTGACAGTGGATGTTCCAGACACATGACAAAGAACAAGCATTGTTTGTCAAATTATGTGGCAAAGGATGGTCCAAGAGTGAATTTTGGCAACAAGAATACACCAGGATACACAAGAGGATATGGCACACTTGTGAGAAATGGATTAACAATCAGGAATGCTGCATTTGTGGAAGGACTGGACTACAACCTACTGAGCACCGGACAGTTTTGTGACATGGGTTACAAGGTCACCTTTGACAAAAACACATGTATTGTCATTAGTGAAGGAGGTGATCAAGTTGTGTTGGCTGGAAGAAGACAACAAAACATAAGAAGTTAAATCATCTAAATTTTGATGATTTTAATCATTGGTGAAGAAGAAACTGGTGATTGGTTTACCTGAGATCACATTCAAAAAGGATGCTATATGTGATGCCTGTCAGCAAGGTAAGCAAACAAAATCAAGCTTCAAGTCAAAGACCAAGCAGTCAACAAAAAGAGTTTTGAAGCTGATGCACATGGATCTTTTTGGACCAGTAACACCAACATGTGTAACAGGAAAGAAGTACACTTTAGTAGTTGTGGATGATTGTTCCAGGTACACTTGGGTGGTATTCATGAACAAGAAAAGTGAAACACTTCAAAAGATGCCTGAACTTTTGAAAAGATTGTAAAATGAGAAAAGTTTGACAGTAGTGAAGATCAGATTAGACAAGGGTACTGAATTTCTCAATAAAGTTATTAGAGAATATTGTGAGCAGAATGGTGTACTACATCAACTAGCTGCTGCTGGTACACCTCAGCAAAATGGGGTTGCTGAAAGAAGAAACAGAACTTTAAAAGAAGCAGGAAGAACTATGATTTGTGAAGCATTATTACCTGAAAGATATTAGGCTGAAGCAGTTAATACAACATGCTATACACAAAACAGGACCTCGGTGAACAAGAAGCTGCTGAAGACACCTTATGAGATTTGGAATGGAAGGAAACCTAACATATCTTATTTCCATCCATTTGGAAGCAAATTTTTTATTTTAAATCATAAGGAACAATTGAAGACCTTCCAACCTAAAGCAGATGAAGGAATCTTCTTGGGATACTCTTCTGTCAGCAAGGCATTCAGGGTACTGAATAAAAGGACACTGAAACATGAAGAAACAATACATGTTGTATTTGATGAACCTAAATTCACTAGAATGGAAGATGAAGCTTCAGAACCTGCTGAGAATCAACAAGTCACTGATCCAGAATGTGTGGATGTTTTGGAAAGGATAAATGACTTAAAGGTTTCTGATTCTGCCCCTGCTGAACACCCTGTTGGTAACACTACTGATGCAACAACTGAGGCAGTTCAAGGATCTGCTGAACCCCCTGCTGAAGAAACAACAGACCCTACTGAAGATGATGTTCCTGAAAATCAATCTAACCAAAATCCACAATGGTTAAGGGATCACCCTGCTGAGCAAGTTATTGGCAACATACATCAAGGTGGAAGGACTAGAAGACAATTAGAAGCAATGCTCACTTGTTTTCTATCTCAAATAGAACCTAAAGTTGTTGAAGAAGCAATATCAGATCCAGATTGGATAATTGCTATGCAAGAAGAACTGAATGAATTTGAAAGAAATCATGTCTGGACACTAGTGGAAAGGCCTAATCATGCAAATATAATTGGAACCAAAAGGGTATACAGAAACAAATTGGATGAATCTGGTACCATTGTAAGGAATAAGGCCAGACTAGTTGCAAAAGGCTATTCTCAAGCCGAATGAATAGTTTTTTATGAAACATATGCCCCTGTTGCAAGATTGGAAGCTATAAGATTATTCTTGGCATATGCTGCTTAGAAAAACTTCAAAGTATATCAGATGGATGTCAAAAGTGCATTTTTGAATGGTATTCTGGAAGAGGAGGTGTATGTTCAGCAACCTCCTGGTTTTGAAGTTAAAGATCAAGAAGATAAAGTGTACCGACTCAACAAAGCACTTTGTGGTTTGAAACAAGCACCAAGAGCATGGTATGAGACCCTATCTTAATTTTTGGTGGACAATGGTTTTACCAAAGGTACCATTGACAAGACTCTTTTTAGAATCAATGAAGGAGACAGCACCCTGCTGGTACAGATTTATGTTGATGACATAATTTTTGGTTCTGAAAATGAATTGCTATGTGAGAAGTTTGCTAATCTAATGAAAAGTAAATTCCAAATGAGTATGATGGGAGAAATGAATTACTTTTTGGGATTGGAAGTCAAACAAATAAAAGATGGAATCTTCATTCATCAAACCAACTATACCAAGGAGCTGCTGAAGAAATTTGGTATGGAAAATAGCACCAAAGTATCAACTCCTATGAGTACAAACATTAGATTGGATGAAGACAAAGAAGGCAAAGATGTTGATCTGACTTTATACAGAAGGATGATAGGCAGTCTGCTGTACCTTACTGCCAGCAGACCTGATATATCCTTTGTTGTAGGTGTTTGTGCAAGATTTCAATCTAAACCAAAAGAAAGTCATTTAGCTGTAGTCAAAAGAGTCCTCAATTATCTAAAAGAGACTTTGGATGTAGGAATTTGGTATTCAAAAGATGGAAGCTTCAAAGTTATATCCTACTCAGTTTCTGATTATGCTGGATGCAAGATTGATAGAAAAAGCACCACAGGAACTTGTCAGTTGATGGGAAATAGACTAGTTTCCTGGTTTAGCAAGAAACATAATTCAATATCAACTTCCACTGCTGAAGCTGAATATATTGCTGCTGGAAGTTGCTGTGCACAAATACTTTGGTTAAGACAACAGTTAAGGGTTTATGGGATTGAAGAAAGAGAAATTCCTATAATGTGTGACAGCACAAGTGAAATTGCAATCACCGAAAATCTTGTTTTTTCACTCAAGAACCAAGCATATTGATGTGAGACATCATTTTATAAGAGATCATGTTGAAAAGAAAGATGTGGTGGTTCTTTACATCCTACTGAAGATCAACTTGCTGATATCTTCACAAAACCTTTGGATAGTGAAATATTTGCTAAGTTGAGACTGAACTTGGAATTATAAAAGTTGACTGATACACCTATGATCAGCAATGTACTGGAATTCACCAAGGGGATTAGTCTTTGCTTTGTTGGGTGAGCTCACTTAGCAGATTAGTCATTGGTATCAACAATTCCATGTACTTATTTATGTTTGAACAATTGAGCAAATGAAGTTGCCAAGGGGATTGGTCTTTGTCATGTTGGGTGACAGATCAGTCATTGGTATTAAACTTCATCTTGTATTATCAGTTGGACAAAACAAGAAGAATTGAAGATCAGTAGAGTAACATTGTCAGCGGGCTGCTGAGCCAAGTCTACTGATGGCAAAGTCTGTTGAGGCATACGTTACAGTCAAACTTTAACAAAAGTCAAAAAGCAAAAGACACGGATATTTATTCTATCTTTATAACCACAGTACACGATCTGACGGTTACAACTCTTTATGGATAAGTTATGGGCCACGTGTCAAGATCTCATTCATTCCAAATTTAATTGTGGTTAATGCTACAATGCATTATCTGATAGTTTCTACCCACTACTCTCCGCAATATACACAGACATATACACAGAGGATCCTTACATAATTCAGATTGATTTTCTCTTCAAACATACCGTGTGAACACAGATTTGAAAGCTATCTTCTTCATCTTATTCTTCAATAATGGCAGATAAGGATGATGTTCATATCGGAACAAGCCAAAGCGTCAGAGGCTTTGTTGTTGATGCTAACAAAACTGAGTTAGCTATCAATATTTCTCGTAGAATCAGAAGATTTGAAGGATTGGAAGATGTTCTGAATATCAGATTGGAAAAAATATCTTACACGAATGTTGTTAGCTTCTGGAGAAACATTTTGATAAGAGATAATAGAGAGGCATTTACTACAACAGTGAATAGCCAGGAGATTGAAGTTTCCTCAAACCTGCTGAGGGAAGCTTTTGGTTTTGGACCTGGAAACAATGCTCCAACTAATCCTGAGGAAATTGGGCTGTCAAGAATGGATTTTGTTGACAGAATAAAGATAAATGATGCTATCAAATCATCTCTGGGAATCAATGTGAAACACATTGGGATGGAATACAATATGCTAAGCAAAATTATAGCAAAGAATATCTTGGGATTGAGTGGAAGCCTCGACACATTGTCTGGACCCAAGATTGATCTACTGATCATCATATGTAAAAGCATGAAGTTTGATTGGGCTGGGTTCTTTGTCCAATACATGAAGAAAGTGATAACTGATGAAAGAGAAGGGACAAGGAAATCCAAGGCCTTACCTTTGGGTTTGATGATTCAGGCCCTGCTGAATCATTTGGGGATCGTTGATGTTGCACCTGAGAAGATAAACAAATCCAGATATAAGAAAGAGATTGGCTATCTCATCCCTGGTTTGGATGATGATGAGGATGTGGATGCTGAAGCAACAGAAAGTGATAATGATGGAGATGATGGTGCTGGTGGTGAGCAGGTCAAGCAAGTTGTTAAACCTGCTGCACCCAAGAAAGTTGCTGAGAAAAAGAAGGATGCTGACACAATAAAAATCATAGAGATGTTACAGCCAAGGAAAACAAGGAAACAGACTGTTGAGTCTACTGAGGGTCCAGTTGAAATTGAAGTTACTGACCCTGCTGAAATTACAAGGAAGAGGAAAGCTTCTGAAGTTGAATCAGAGCAACTTTCCAAAAGAATGAAGGAAATTGCTAAGAAAAAGAAGCTTGGAAAAGGCAAGGAACTGAGGGTTCTTGAAGAACAAAGGGAAGAGGTTGAACAAAAGGCTATTGAAGCTGAACCTTTGAAAATTGTTATGCTTACTGAAACTGGAGAGGTTGTTGTTGAGAAACCTGCTGAGCCTACTGAAGAACCACAGCAGACTACTGAGTGTGCACCTGCTGTGGATATTGATATAACTGTACAAGACCCTGCAAATTCTGCAATAGTTCAAGGGGAAGAGCGGTCACCGCTAACCCTGCTGATGAGCATGTAAGTCAGAGGGAACCAAGTGTGGAGCAGATGGAGGTGGTAGGTACAAATGTACAACCAGAAGAACCTACTGACCTGGAAGCATCTGTAGAGGAAACTCTAAATCTGCTTGTTGTGTCCTTTGGAGGTCAGCAAAGTGGATAGACAGCTCCCAGAAAGCCAACTATGCCCTTTGAAAGAAGAGAAAAGAAAAAGAAGGAAGGGTATGTTGATCCTACACTCCTGCTGGTTGCTGATTATTTCCAATGGAAGTTTGGATTTTACAAGAGACAAAAATCAGCTGCTGAACCTATGACAGACTTTGAGGAGTGGGCTTTTGAAAGGCCAGGAGTGGAAAACCTGCTTGACTTGGTTGATACCTCCCTTCTGGAAATGAGGTTGATGGAGGTTATTGAAAAAGAGAAGGGAGAAGAAGGTATTATGTTCAAGACTCCTAGGGATGGACCAGATAGTGATGATTCATCATCATCTAATTCTGATGATGGTCATCCACCACATCAAGGAGAAGCCAGTGGAACTGCTATGATAAATGAGCCAAGTGTAAAACAGTCCACTGATGCTAGCAAGTCTGCTGAGGGCCAGCAGACTGGCCAAATGGATGAGGATCTGGAGAAGATCTCACCATAGATGACTTGGAGGACTTAATCAACGATGGGATAAACCTTGGAGGTAACAGAATGGTTGGCACATCTGATGCATTCAAGGTTGTGGAGGCTGACATGAATCCTGAGGATCAGCAGACTAAAGATTTGGTTGAAGAGAATATTATTGAACATAGTGAACCTGATGTCAGTTCTGAAGATTCAATTCAATATCAGGAGTGGATTGACAATCAGGACACTCTATCAAAATCTGCTGAAACTTTACAGAAGGTTGCTGATGCTGGAGGATACTAGAGGAAAACTTGGCTATTTTTCCTTTTATTTGTGTGGAAGAAAGAGTCCTACTCACTGAGGAGCAGACGGTGATTGGACAAAGGTTGGACATAGTGATTGGTGTAGAAGAATCACCATTACATTTTGAGAAGTTCAGGCTGCTGAGGTTCAAAAAGCACCTGAACAAAGGTCGAAACAGGTGGTACAGGTTGCTAAGGACCAAACAGCACCTGGACAAAGGTTGGAACTCCCAATGAGTTTGGAGGAAACCCCTGCTGTTGTTGTAGATTAGGCTGCTGTAGTAGAGCCTACTGGAGTAAAGGCCACTGAAGGGAAAGATAGTCAGCAGACTGCTGTTATTGATGAGGATGAGCAGCTGCTGGACTATGACTTCAGTGATGAAGAATTTCAAATGCCTGAGGAAGAGCCTATTGATGATGAACCACAACAGGAATTTGTACCAATTTTGGAAGAACCTGCACAAGATCCAATTATGGAGGATATTATTGCTGCTATGGTTGAAGAAGGTCCTGCCCCTGTTGGAAGGGACATGAGTAGAGCCATGGTTGTCAGTAGACAGAGGGCACAATACAATGTTGAAGAGCCTGCTAATGAAGCTGCTGGACATATGGCTGGAGGAATGGCTGGTATGGTACCAGCACAGGTGTTGGATGAGTTGAGGGCAGTCAGAAATGACATTACAAGATTAAGAACTCAACTTAATAGACAAGAGCAAAAGTTTGAAGACTTAGTGAACTTGGTGGAAAATAAAGGAAGAACCACTGAAACTGTTGCTTCCAATATTACTTCCACTCAGTATGCTCTTGCCGATCTTGCCCAAGATGTAAAGGGAATAAAACAGGGCAATACACTGAAGGATAAGTTCCTGAAAGATCAGTTTACATCCATTCACCAGAAACTTTATAAACTTGCCGAGGCACCCAAGCCTGTTGTGGCTGAACCTGTTGGAACACTTTACCCTGCTGGATTGGATCCTAAGTTTACTGAGAGGATCAATCTACTAGAGTAGACAATGCAAGAAAGGATCACTGCAGTTGACACTAGAACCGAAATCATGGAGGGTCATCTGAACAACTTGGTGATCACACAAGAGAGTGTTCATGGTTTGTTGTCCTGTCTTGTTGATGATGTCAATAAGGGGGAAGAGAGCCAAACAACAGTAGCAAAAGAGGCTGCTAGTATTTATGCATAGAAGAGATGGGAAGCTGACACCAATGCATACAGAGAACCTGCACCTTGCAGACTTCCACTGACTGATGATCTTTTCAAAGAATATAAGAAGCTTTACTACAACAAGAGAAGACCTTACCATGAGAAGGGCTTCCATGAGAGACTAAATTCCTTTTTGGGGCTTAAGTTTTGGGAAGCAAGAGTTAAAGCCTTAAGATCTTCACACAGAGGTGGAAGAGGTGGAAGAGTGTTGGATCGACAATGCGCAGTAAAACACTCTAGAAGGGGGGGGGGGGGGGTTGAATAGAGTGTTGTTAAATTATAGCACTTTTTTGATTTATGTCAAACAAACAAGTTGGAGCAATTTTAATTAATACAATTACTAATTGATTAAACCGGAAGCTATTTAATCAAATTATTCGATTGTATGTAATACCTAAGTGATCAAAATATCAAATGAATTCAAACAAGTGATTAAGTGAATACAAGTCAAGTGTATTATTTTTTATCAAAACAAATAAGTAAGCACAAGAACAGAAAGTCAAGGCAAAAACAAAACGCAAAGAATATATTAAGGATTAAACTGATACCGGTTTGCAGATAAATAAATATTACAGGACTGAACAGGTTTGAAACAATAAAAAAAGGTACAGTTGAGACTGATCTAACTGAGTTCAATGGGATACAAAAACTGATGAAAATTAATTCTTAGATCAGTCAAGGGCACTGCTCAGACTGAAAAATATCAGATGTACTTTAGTGATGATAAACACAAATAACTTTGAAGTTTATCAGCACTTAAATACAGCTTGATTTACAAAGGTTTCAGTGAGCACAACAAGAAGGGACTAGACTAGACTGATCAATCAGTTTCACCACTGAACTGAGGGTCAAATTTGAGTTGCACCTCTGATCTGACTATCAAGGTCAGTATTGGAACTGATCAAAAATGATCAGCAGGTCCAAACTGTGGCCAAATAAAAACCTATTACGAGGTGTTCAATTGAAAGTTCAGATTTTTCAACAGATTTACAGGCAGCACAGATAAGCAGATTCAGCAAATAAGCACAGTAGAGGGGCAAGGATGTATATCACAAGGTTATACACACTGAAAATTCCCAGCATATATGGGGAAAGACAAAATAGACAAAGCCAAGTGATACACAGATTCAGACTTGCAAAGAGTCAGAGTATCAGTCTGTAATGCCTTATTCACAAGGCTGTGTGCACTTACACAAAGTACAGATCCTGATATTCTGATGTGCAGCAAGATGAGTACTGTGACAAGACTTGCACAGACTTTATAGCAATGGACAAACACTCAATCTGAACAACAGGATTACACAAGGTCAGATTGATACTGAAATATGAGCTACAGGCCAAAATCCTCTCAGGGCCTTTTTGCTTGTTCAAGCTTTCAAGTATCAATTTCTGATCTTAGAAACTAACTTATTCAGGTTCAGTGTTTGATAGACTCAATTACAGATACTACTCAACTATGGCTAATTGAGACACACAACAAGAACAGGGATACTGCAACACTTGATATGAATTCCTGAATGACACAAGATCAGAGATAGCTTGAAGTCAATGTCTGAATTGCCAGATCCTCACTTAGGCAATCTTCAGACTTAGGTCCTTCAAAGTCAATGATCTTATCACATGGGTGCTTCAAATCAAACAAGCAGACCACAAACCAGTTTAAACAAAAGCAAAGTTTTAAGTGTGTTTTCTGAATTGATTTACCTCTTTTAAAAAGACACAATGAAGACAAATAGAGGAGTTGATCCTATGTTCTGTGTATAGCTTTGCCAGTCCTCAAGCTATACACACTCCAGCAAGATTCCAACTGATTCACTATCACTTCAGGCAAGTGATAGGGAATCCAGACCCCAAACTACTTCTTGCAAAAAAAATGACTTGGAGAAATTTTGAAAAAGAGAAAATGTGGTGTTTGCTTAAGTTGTAAAACTGATGTTGAAATACTTGGATGAGGGTGGCTATTTATAGGACTTGTAAAGTGAGAAGGCCTAAGACCTAAACAGAATAAAACCCGAAGCACTAGACCCCTGAACATGACTCGGACAAACCAATTGATCAACCAAAACAGTTACAAGTAAAATACAAGGCTGATCCAGTGATTTAAAAAGGGTTTAATTCAGAACTAACCTCGCAAAAAGGTCTGAATTTAATTGACAAACCAACCAAAATCAGTACAGACCAAGGTTGGACCGGTTTGGATGATTTGTTTGGCCATCATTGGGTTTAAATACCCTCAGCAGGTTACAATTCAGTGTCATTGGGTAAATACCCTCAATTGAATTGTCTTGACATGACTAGGGTACATGATTTACCCATTTTACCATAGAAATTCGGGTGGTGATTCACCGAATCAACTCTCACGTGCCGATATGAAGAGATTGCCTTGCTTAACCCTCAAATTAAAGCTGCAGATCCTCTAAATCACACATGTGGTCAAAAGCACAGATCTTATGCCATTTGAAGATCCAGAACGGTCAAGAGGTAACCTGTAATCGGCCAATAAAGAAAAATCAGGCAGAATCAAAGAACTAATCAAAGTAATAACTGCTGATATTAACCAAAAAAAGGAAAGATACAACCTTTAAGCTTCGAAGCCATCACAGAGTGAAACCTCTATGTTTCTTCGAGAGAATCGTTGAGAACCGGAGCTGTCAATGCTCGAATCATCATGATTTTGAAGTAAAGGTGCAAGCTTTCACCTTGAAGCCTTCCTAATCCGAATTTCATCACATGGTTGCTTCGATTTTAAGGAGCCTTCACAAGATACGATTTTGTGTAGCTGTAAAGCTGTATTTCATCACGTGGGTCAGATGAAAAAGGAACGTGAAGAGGTTGAAGCCGTTTGCAAATTTTATGGGATGCGAGTTAATTGAGAATCGAAAAGGTTGAAGAAGAAGAGAGGATTTTCAGGAGAGCATTGGAGGGTACGGCTGAGAGAGAATTAGGTTTAGGTTTGGGGTTGGATTATTTTTGGTTTGAGGAAGAGGCCAAATAGTTTAGAAGGGGGTAGGGGCCGGGTTAAAAAAAAGATTGGGCCAAAAAAAAGATTGGGCCAGATTGAATAAAGTTCAGCAGACACACCAAAACGGCCCAACAGCTTTTTATGTAGAGATATATTTATGAATTTTGTATAGTAATTAATTAAACTAATAAATTAATTTATAAAATCAATAAATTAATTTTATAAACTAGATTAATAGTTTAATAATCAACTACACAATTCAATAAGACCTGCAAGGATGAATTAAACACAAAAGAATGCCATATGATGTAAATGTTAACTTCATAGCAGTTAGTGGCAGGGGTATTTTAGTAAAATCACATTTGAGGGGTATTTTAGTAAATTAATCAAACTTAAATGCAACTGGGGCTCATAACTCAACAAAGAGGTGGTAGAGGTGGAAGGAGTCTACCTACTACATCAGCTAAAGATTCACTGAATGACTTCAAAGAGTTATACATGCGTTTAGGCTTCAGAGTACATCAGATCAACCTAACTCTACCTGAGGCATTGAAATGGTGGAAGGAAGTGAATCCCTATATTGATTTTTCCCTTATTGAAAATCAGTGGATGAGAGAAATGGTAAGAGATATAAGGGAATATCATGAGCAACAAGAGAAGGAAAGGTAGGAAAGGGAAAGAAGAAACTAGATCAGCATACTTACACTGGAATTTTATTTTTGCTGAATCTAGACTGTAATACTTTTTGAACAAAAATGATTATAATGAGAAATGACTGAATTTGTTCTGTTTTTGTTTTTACTCTTTTTGCTTTGCTGTAAGGAGGGTATTGGCATCATCACCAAAAATGGGGAAATTGTTGGACTTATTTTATGTTTTAGTGATGAGTGCCAGACTAGCTGTTATAGGGCAAAGCAAAAAGATGTCTAGATCAAATGTATAGGCTTATTAGAGTTTGATCTTGTATAGGTTTGATCAAACAAGCACTGTAAAAGGTCAGCTGACTTTCATCAGGAGACCTGTCTAGATCAGTAGGGTACCCTGAGTCAGTAGACTAATTTATGAACCTGCTGAAGACTGAAGGCTGAGGGCTCAAACTCAGTTATTGAAGGCTAAGTGATCAAACTTAGTATTTTAAGTCAAGGATATGGAATCAGAATTTATGAAAGTCTGTGATGACCTAAACTGATTTCATATACCTTGTGTACAAGGTCTAAGTTCCATAAGTTAAATGGTGATTGGAACTTAGTTACATTCAAAATGATGTAATCTAACTTCATAATAAAAAGTTAGATATAAGATAAGTCAGCTGCAGTGTTTTTATAAACACAGTAACTTTGGATCAACTGACTGAAATGTATTTCAGCAGACTTACAATCACAGGAACCTGCTGAACACATATTTTGATTTAATCCAAGGTTACATTGGAAGATTACAAAGAAAAGGACAGATTACAACTCTTGATTTTATCAACAAATCAATGGCTAAGATTAAAGGGACGTTGGAAAGAAACAGTGGTTTATCCAATGGATACAAGTCAAATGGTGGACAGTCTGAAATCTGACAAAAAGTAAACTGATAGTGTCAGTACTATGTACAGGGACAGAAAGCAAGTCAAGATGGGACAAATCTGAAACAGCTATGTTTGAATTTCAAACATAAGTCACAAGGATTCTCACCTATAAATAGAAGATCCCTGTTACATAAACAGATGATGATTTAGTGAGAAAAACAATAGATAATCTTGAGCTTCAGATTCTTATCAAGAAATCACCCTGCTGACCCTACTGAACTTAAAGCTACTGATCCAGTAAACTTCTTCAAGTGTAATCTGTTATCAAGCTACATCAAGTTTACACACTTGAAGAATCCAAGTTGCTGATCATATCATCCTGATCAATCAACTGAACTAGCAACTGAATCACACACATACACTACTGAGTATCTAATACTTGGTATCATATTTTAACAACAAGTAATAAGGCTTAATTTAAATATATTCCGCTGCAACAAATTCAGTAAAGTCAATAGTCAGCAGACTACTGAGTGTCAGCAGACTACCGAGCTATCAGCATGCTGCTGAAGTTGTTGAGTTTGTTAACTCTAAAAGTTTTAAGTGTTAAGTTTATTCACCCCTCTCTAAACTTAACAAAGCCTTTTCAAGGGACCAACAGTGGGCAATAGATCACAGCTTAAGAGCTGTGATCGGGCAGAGGCATACCCCGAGAGTCCTGCCAAAAACCAATGTAGTAAATCATCATGTTGGTGTTGCTGAAACTTCTTGGTCAAGTCACAGCTACAACCATCGCACGAACAAGCTGGGTACGCAATCAAGGCACCGAGTTCATCCTATTTCCGGATCATCTGGCCAAAATAGGGGGCAATGTACTCCCCTCGTGCCTGTCGGAATTCATCAAGAGCTAGTTTCAACTAGAAGATCCTCGTACCATTGACACTGAGAATCGGTCCTTCAGAGTTACCCACAAATCACGAGGATCCTTGTAATAGGAGAGGGTCGTACGAATAAAGGGTTCAATTGTAATCATGATCCAAGATAACATTATGGAATTGACAGTATGCCAATCTTCAAGTTTACCTTCATCAGTCGGTTTTTTAATAGTCCCTTCGATAAATCCGAGCTTACGTTTCGACCGCAACACAATTCGAACCGAATGAGCCCATTCATCATAGTTCGGTCCTTTCAATTGCACTGTCGTGATCAATTGTCCAGGGTGATCAGCCATGCTTAGGAAATATGAATCAAGTTTCTTCTCACCTTCGGTTGGAGCAGCCATGGCGGAACTAGGGTTCTTCACGCACAGAAGAATAGTCGGACGAAAAAGATTTATGTGTTTTTTTTCCGGATAGATTACAATGGCTCTGATACCATGTAAAATAATTCTAGGAAAATATTTTTCATTTCATCAACAATACAATCGGTGCAGTTTTTATAGCCCAAAGCAGGGTTTATTCTCCTATCCGTAATTACCACACAACCCATACTAAAATAATTACATTATATAATTACATTATATCAATGCATCGTAATAATGCCCTTTTTGCCTTTTTAGGTTTTTTTTTACGTTTTAGTGAATTTGTTTGGTAATAGATTTGTTTGATATTAAAAGGTTTTAGTGGATTTGGTTTGATAGTGGATTTGAAATCGTTAAATGTGATAATGATAATTTCATCATTTCAGATTTATTTTGTCTTTTTTCACTACCTACGTTCTTTTTGACAATTTCTCATCTACTTTTGTCATTTATAACAATTACCCTTTCATATATAAGACAATTAATATGATGTGACTAATTATTATATTTTTAATAATAATAATAATAATAATAATAATAATAATAATAATATGTATGCGGGTAATTTTGTCCATATAATATTTTGAGTGAGCCCTATCCTAAATATCAAAATGACTATAAATACCCATATTACCCTACGCCGTCACTCAAGAATGCAGTTTCAAGATACTAATCTTCTCTTCTTCATATAAATTTTTTGGTTATTTATTTACAAGGACCGGTTTAGATTTAATTATACTCTTAGGACATACATAAAAAACCATTGTTTAAAAAGACAAAATAATATTTATTAGACAAAATTACTCATATATATATATATATATATATATATATATATATATATATATATATATATATATATATATATATATATATATGCGCTATGTCTTGTTTGAGATTTTAAGACTCTCGTTTGACATTCTCCTTCTCTCATCCGTAAGTAGTGAAAGATTTTCAACTGTGGCCGGTGAAAACGAATTGAAAATTAATCTGCACCACCATTGAAGATCCCAAAGTTTCTTTGCTTCCGAATCTTTGCTGGGTCAAACTAAACTCCGCCACGTGTTAACACCTAATTGGTTGGATATTAAACAAGGACAGAGGAACCTTAGCATTAAGGGTCAGGATCCCCACTTTAAGCCTAAGAGCCGATCTAAACCCTAGGTGGGGGATAAGGCTGTGTAACATCCCGACTTTTCGTAAAAGGGTAAAATAGTTATTGGATGTATTTACTACGACCTAATTATTATTTATCCTATTTATTTAATTAAACATGATTTAATTAAAAGGATTTAGTTATTTAATTAATGGGTTTAATTAAATGGCTATAAAAAGAAATAATCTCAATTATTTCCCCACAATTGACACACGCATATTTCTGAAAAAGAAGAGGGGAGAACGGCGCTGAAGGAAGAAAGCAACGCAGAAGAAAGCGAAATAATAGGAAGAACCGTGTGATCAACACGATGAGACGCAACTTTGGAAAATAACATCTCTCGATTTCGTAAGTTTTCAGTTTAGCCATAGTTTTCGGTATTCGTAGAGTTCGATTCTTGGAAAATTCGTATCTTTTAATCCGTAGCTCTGTTTCGCAGCCGTGAATAATCTAAAAACGATCGTCTTGAAGCGTAGAATAATCTAAAAATAATCTAATTATGTTTGCAAGACAGAAATACTGAGCTCGTAGGTCGGACTCAGCCGAAACTCACTAAATCTGCAGGACGGTGAAACTGAGCTCCACAGGTCAGACTCAGCCCGAATTCATTAAGTTTGAGGATACAGAAACTGAGCTCCGCAGATCGGACTCAGCTAAAAATTGCTAGGTCTGTAGGTCAAACACCGAACTGAGACCCACTGGACAGACTCAATAAAGTTTGCTAACGACAAACTCATTAAGTCTGCAAGAGAGACAAACTGAGCTCCGCAGGACGGACTCAGACAAATTCATTGTCTACAAGACAGGCAAATTGAGCTCTGTACGACGGACTCAGCAAAATCATTGTGCAGGATAGACAAACTGAG